>CM035126.1:23961801-24613656 GCA_020205555.1 Panax stipuleanatus
CGCCCTTTACAACTTTTGTATATATATAATTATGTATATATTTTTTATTCATTATGATTAAATATTTGCTTTAAATATTCATTTGACATGAATCGGCACTGATATCAATTCGACGAATTAGATTTATTTAAATATAGCCCTTTCTAGCTTTCAAACGGTTCAAAATAGGTCCAACCAGAACCCGGAAGCTAGAATGACTAAGATTTATTTAAATCTAGCTTTCTTTCTAGTTTTATTCATTATTAAAGTAACCTAGCAACCCTCAAATTTTTATCTATTGGGAACGAGAAGCTTTGGCTACGCGCATGGCAGGATTTGACTGATGAATCCTTGGTTTTTTGGGACGTCAGATGAAAATATACATTTTCTGTGAATATCTTTAGTTGTATAGGTTTTCTTGGTCTCCTTGTGTGAGCCTAGGAATCGTGAGATTCATGATCAAACTGATCAAAATCTGATTCCCTCGATAGACAAACTTCACTATTACAAATGTACCCTGCTAGTTTTTCGGTAAAAATGTACATCCGGAATACCTTAAAATAGTTATCCTGGGTTTAAGGTCTCAAAACATAATGAAATAATGGTTTGTCGTGCTAGAGTCACTCCGATGGCTGTCAGGCCCATGAGAAGATCGACATGTGTCTATATTTTGTGGACGAGGATGCTTCGCAGCCTGACAATCACCCTCCAAATTGAGCCCAAAAGCTGAAAAGATAAAATGGAAGTATTAACAGGCTTCTATTCCTCTGAGAGCGTAGGGGTTTGAAAACCAACCTTCCAAAACATCATTTCTATATCTTGTCTTAAAAATGGACTTTTGCAAATCAAATCAAACCCTTCGTATACAGGTTCAACGAAGCAAGACACTAATTTCAAAATCAATCAAACTGTAAGCTCAATTACTTCCAGCATCCACACACACATTGCAAATAAAAAGGGAAATATTGAAAAGATGCGGTACCGTGTTTCACGGGAGTTTGGGGGTGCCTTTCTCTCAGTTAACCTAAGCCCTCGAACTTAGAATTTCAGTTTCAAAGATCAAGTTTCGATAGTGTCCCGTAATTGGGCCTACTTGCAAACAAAACATGGTTGAGTTGGTATAACCATTTCAAATCTACCTGACTGACGACTCTGTAAACCGTTCAAATCGTCGACATGATACATGTTGGCCTTTTCCTAAAAACTTCACCCTTCATAAAACAGACAAGGTAATAAGGGTAGAAAACAAAAGACTTAGGAAGAGAGAAAGATTCGTCCAATGCGACGGGATTTTTTCCCAACGTCGACAGGTGGCGACTTTGCTGGGGATAGTAGAGGGCTTAGGCCACGTTCAAATCTTTTCAGAATTTCCTTTTATATCTGCGTGTGTATGGATGCAGCGTTTTACATTGAATGTATGTGAATGAATGCTTTACTACTTTATATTAGTGCTTTGCACCATGTCATCACTTCATACGGTGAGACACGATGTATGTGAATGTATGCTGTGTGATTCCTCCACCAAGAGGCGAACCCGTTGGTGTTTGATTAATAGACTCAAAGAAGACTAATTCTGCGAGGCTCAGGAAAGGCACCACTCAGATCCGCTCCAATTGAAAGATTAAATTAATTTTCTCTTCTAGTAGATTGCGATGATCTAGGGACCTTCATATCGAAAAACCGCTAGAGTAGCCTAAGATAGCTCAGCCTCTGATTAACCAAATCCGAAGGGAAGCTTCTTCATTCATTCCTCTTTCAATTCAATGTCAATTTTCCAAATTCCAATGTAAATTTCATAATGTAAATATGCATTTCATTATGAATCTTGTCATACTATCCTGTCATCAAAACAACTGACCTCTGTTTTATAGAATAAGATTAAAAAGCCTCAAAAATAAATAAACTTGCATAGCATGCATCCGACCGATACCTACATCAGAAAATTAACACACCTATGTTTGTTGTAGGTAAAAATTGGTCCTGTCATAAGATCAAAATCTAAGAAAGCACTAAGTCCATCTCTGGACATGGCTTCAAGTGCTCAAACTGAATCTACTCCTGTTTCTAGGAAGAGTTTGAATGGATTGAAGTACCAGATAGCAGAATTGGCTATTTTCTTGAAAGAACAAAGCAAAGGCCTTCAATGGAAACATACACCCGGTCATACAGAACCATCTACACCCGGTGGCAGTCAAGAGACTAGAAAGAAATACACTTAGATTGCTGAACCCTAGAACCAGGATATGACCAACAAAACCCTTGAAATCACCATCCTTAACAAAGAGCAATAAGATGGTGATATTCTGAAGAAGGTCCAACAGATGGAAGAAACAATCCGGTTCATCAAAGGGACTGGGGCATTTGGAAGTGTCAATTACTCAGACTTATGTATTCCAGGGGCTCGTTATCCAGAAACGTTTCAAGCCCCTAATTTTGAGAAATATGATGGATTAGGAGATCTATACACCCATTTGAAGGTATTCATTGGAGAGCTCGGATCCTATGCAGAGAATGAGAAGCTCAGAATGCAATTATTCCAGAAGAGTTTGACCAGAGAGGCTAGAGCCTGGTATGCCCGACTAGGACAATTCAAAGATTCACAGCTAGGAAGAGTTAGCACATGCCTTCCTTAATCAATACAACTTTCAATCCCAGATGCCTCCAGACAGATATCAAATCACCAAAATCAAAAAGCAAAACATTAAGTCATTCAGAGAATATGCCTAACGATGAAGATGAATGGCAGCACAAGTCACCCCGCATATGACTGAGTCTGAGATAGTCATGACCTTCATCGACTATCCAAGAAGCTTCGTATTATGAAAGGGTCCTAGCAGGCATAAGAAAGCCATTCTTGGAGATGATCAAGCACGGAGAAATGGCTGAAATAGGGCTGAAATCTGGGAAGATAAAAATCTTACCGCTTTGGAGGCTGTTGCCGAGTATATCTAATCTAGGAAGTTGTAGGAGTAATCCCCGAAGTGCTCATAAGAAGAAAGAAGAAGAAGTGTCCTTAGTACTGCAAGGACATAATCAGAGAGGTGATTTAAGCAGCATGCCCATTCAAAGGAGAAACTCATCCCATTTTTAAGCTCTAGTACAACCTTCAAATCCTCCATTTCAGAAAACTATTGAGGCCAAACGTCGAAGAACGTTCACCCCCCTACGAGATTCATTAGAGAATGTGTTGAAACTGTTAACAGCATAAAAGAAGATTGTTCAACTCCTTCCACCAACCAATACCGGTGGACGGAATTTTGACCCAAGCAAAAAATGTGCATACCATTTCGGATCCCCGGGCCACGACACACAAGACTGTTGGTCTCTCAAGCACAAAATCCAAGACTTGATAGACAATGGAGAGATTGTGGTGACCAAACCGGAGCAACCGCACGTGCAAGACAATCCCCTCCCTCAGCACAAAGAGGAGAGTGTCAATATGATTAGCACTGGGGAGTGGAGAAGGATCCAAATACCCCCGGTATGTCAGAGTCAACTCAATCCAGCACCAATAGCCCAGACAGTTGGGAGTTGTCAGAAAGACGGTTCCTGATAGAACAGAAGATCAAGTCTATCAAGGAGCAGATAGGACAGTTAGCGGATCTGGTCGTGTATCAACATCAGATAACCAAACAGCTGATAAACCAGACCAACCAGCATAAAGCAAGTCCTCATACACCAGAAATTATCCCCATCGCTATGAGGGATCATTACCAGTTTTATGAGCATGAACCCTGGGCCGACAAGGTAGCCAAAGAAGAAAAGTTCCAGGCTGATAGGGAATTCGCCTTCCAGAGGAATTTCACTAATTTAAACCAGCCGATGAAGGAAATCCTCTAGATGTTGATCAATGAGGGGATGGTTACGGATCTGTTACCCCCGGTGAACCCTCGATCCAGAAAATTCAAGTCTGATAGGATCTGTCAGTACCATTCCAATACTCCCGATCATGACACCAAGGATTGCTGGGGACTTCTCACCTGATTCAGAATATGATTAAAAATGGTGAGCTGATAAAGGGGAGTCAAGATTATGGCCTTCCCGATGATGAAACCCATTTTATTCTCATGGACATGGAATCAGAGAACAGTGGCTGTTATTTCATGTGAGAAGAAGTTAGATGGGACACCCTTAATACTGCCAGGAAAGGGGTCCAAGAAGCACAGAATCCTGTAAAGGTAGCTGCACCTGAACTTTTAATATTGCCATTCAGACCCCAGTATCCTGTCATCAGCCTAAAAAGAGTCCCATGGAACTATGGGAAGGATGAAGGTTACACCTAGAATAATATTGCCAGCATATCCAAAGAAAATTCGTTGTACCTGCCTCAGCGGGTGATTAATTCAGTCATCAAAGATAAAGATAAAGTGGCTAAAGAGAAAAGCAAAGAATTCCTTAGCAAAATGGGGCATAACGAGATTAAGGTGGTGCAAAGCCTGAAGGATGTACCCAAGCAGATGTCCATCCTGGATCTGGTCTTATCCTCGGTGGATCATCGTAACATTCTAGTGAAAGTACTGGAGGAAGCCCATCTTCCAAAGACGATAGATACTGAAAAATTCCGTCACATGATAGAACACATCTTCAACAGCAATGTGATATCTTTCACTAATGATGTTATACCCGCAGAGGGGATGGGTCCTCGCAAGTCACTGCACATAGCAGTGATGTCATCAGGATATGTGATTAGAGGTGTGCTTTTAGATGGAGGATTGTCCCTAAACATCTGTCCTTACGACACCTTGGAAAGAATGAAGATCAACCCAAACCGGATCTGTACAAGTCATGTAGTTATCCGGGCTTTCGATGGGTCTCGTCGAGAGGCTGTGGGAGAAATTTAGCTTCCACTAGAGATTGGTCCCCATACTTTCTATGTATCCTTCTAGGTACTCAACATTACCACCGGATACAACTTGTTGCTGGGAAGGCTGTGGATCCACATGGCATGAGCAGTTCCATCCACCCTCCATCAGCAGCTCAAGTACATTATCAATGGCAACCTAATCACGGTGAATGCCGAACCAGAGTACCTTGTTTACATACAGGGAGATATGCCAGTGATCAGTCTGGATGAAGGGGTTGAACCTGCAAGTTTTCAAGCATTAAAGGTGAGTAATACTCAGTACCTACTTGTTGGGGCACCAGCTCTGAAACCAAAAGTTTCCCCCGAAGTAATGACGGTGGGTCAAGAGATGGTATCTTTGGGTTTCAACCCTGGAGAAGGATTAGGAAAGAATCAATCAAGGAATCAAGAGTTCAGTACAAATCCTGAGCCAATAAGGGAAAGCCGGGTTAGGCTATTCATCTGGGTCAAACCATCAAAACCCATTCAAGCATCCAAAGGTTTCTGCTTCCACTATACTATTGCCAACCCTCATTGATGCCGAATTTATAAAGCCAATGAGGAAGATTTTCGCTGCTGTGTCAGCCATGTTGTTTCCTCCAATCATACCGATAAGTGAGAGAAAAGCCTCAAAGCGTGATGGGAAAAGTAAAAAGGGAAACGAGAAGTTCCTGCACGAAGGACGAGACCCATTTACTAACATGTATTTTCTGATGCACTACGAGGGTATGAACGATGATATCGCAGATAGTGAAGAAGAAGATCGAATTTCTCGCATCAAGAAGGGGAAAAGTGGCAGTTCAAAGAAGAATCCCGACCCTGATCTGAAAGATATCTCAGTCGTCATCAAAGATGAGACAGATGAGCATAACTTCTTTATCCTCCCTATTCATAAGGATCTTACATTGGACAATTGGAGCAGCACCCCATGCTTTGTTCAAAATGGGTAAAAGGGCAGAAAGTTCATCTGCCCTAGAACATGGTTTCATTTACTGCTTATTCTGTTGCACAGCTATAGCAGAAATTTTTGTCATGCTTTTGCTAAATACTTTGTATGTTTAAACAATTTCATATATTAAAGTGAAAGTATTTTTTTTTCAGGACTCCAAAATTGGATTTGTTTGTCACTGCTGACTGAGATGCCAACTTGTCATAGTGACTACTGACTTTGATGTAGAACTGAACTTCGAATTGATGGAGATTGATCAAGAAGAGATAGATGACTATGAGGTGCCCGAGGAGATCAAAGAATGGGTCAAAGACAAACCCAAACCAAACCTCGATCAAACCACCACTGTCAATATCGAAACCTCAGAAAACCTCAAAGAAATCCAGATAGGCCTAGACCTCACCCCAGACCAAAGAACTGACCTGATTAAAATCTTAACACAGTTCCAGGATGTGTTTGCATGTTCACATGAGAACATGATTGACTTGTCTACTGACATTGTCATCCATCGACTCCCCATCAAAGATGGATTCAAGCCAGTCAAGCAGAAGCTCAGGCGATTGAAACCTGAATAGAGTCTGAAAGTCAAAGAAGAGGTTGTCAAGCAATTCAAAGCCGACATCATCATGGTATCAACATACCCGGAGTGGCTGTCGAACATAGTTCCCGTGCCTAAGTCCGGAGGGAAAGTGCGAGTATGAATGGATTACAGGGATTTGAACAAAGCTTGCCTCAAAGACAATTTCTCGGTACCTTTCATCCACATCCTAATGGAAAATACAGCACAGCATGACATGTATTCTTTTATGGATTTCTTTGCTGGTTACCATCAAATCATGGCCGCTGAAGAGGACAGGGAGAAGATAACCTTCATCACTCCCTGGGGAACTTTCTGTTACAGCCGATTGTCTTTCGGCCTCATCAATGCCGGTGCCACATATCAGCGAGCCATGATGGCTTTTTTCATGATATGATGCATAAGGAGATAGAGGTTTATGTGGATGACATCATCGTCAAATCCCGGAAGGAGGGCGATCACATCAACCATCTCAGGAATCTATTCAATAGGTTGTGTAAGTACAATCCCAAGCTGAATCCGGCCAAATGTTTTTGGTGTCAAATCGGGCAAGTTGTTAGGATTTCTGGCAAGTAATAGAGACATTGAGCTGGATCCCGCCAAGATTAAAGCCATCACGGAGATGCTGTAATACCCGATAATTTTTATGAATAAAGATTTATATTGATATTAATAAAGTCGAATATTTATGTGAAATAAATAAATATTGTGGTGATATGGAATATAGAAATTATATTCGATTAAGATTGAAGTATATGTGACGGGTGAATTAATGTGGTGGATTTGATGAGAAGCTTAACGTAGTGCTTATATGAGTTGCCTAGTGTGGCAATGTGATAAGAAAGGAATGTTATTAATCAAAGCAATAAAGAAAGAAAGCAAATTAAAATCAATTTCCCCAGAGTGGTGCAGCTGCGCCACTTCTGCATAGTAAACTAGTGCAGCTGCGCCGGTAGTAGAACTTAGAATTTAATTTCTTGTATGCATGAATTATTATGTGCTAATTACCCACATTAATAAGATGGGAGATTACTAAGTACATTGATTAACTAATATTATAATAGTTAATTAATTGTTAATTTGAGCAATAACCTATTAATGAGTAATTACTAAGGTTGATTAATTGTTATTAGAAATAATACATTAACTAGTAGCTTAATAATAAGTATAACAAGATTTATATTTATTCAATTAATTATGTTGTGCAATGTTATGGAATATTAAACATGTAATATATAGTAGTTACCTCTATATTATATAAAGTGTAATGTGACATATAATGTGACTATATAATATATAAAAACTATATGTCATGACTAAATAAATTATATGAGTACATCATGAGGTTATGTGACAATATGAGTGTGTGGACATTAATAAGTACCTCATGAATATTTTACTAAGTAAACAATTGCTGATTGATGATTTCTTCAATATTTTAATATAATTGAAATAATAGAGTGGGATAATGAATGTGATAATACCCGATTAAATTATATTCGGTAGTTAAAAAAATGTACATGGATTATATGTGTGCAAATTAAATTTACTACATTGCAATATTATCTACTTATTGGAATTACCTTGTGACTCTAACTTGATACCTAAGTATACATGGTAGGCATATAAATAATAACATAAGGGTTGTATAGAATTCATATTGCCCAATTGCTGAGCTTTATTTTGCCTTGTCCCATAATGAGAGGCCCATTCTCTCCCTCACGTGAAACACTCAAAAGCCTAGCCTATTTTTTCTCCTAATACTCAGCAAACTTAGCTTCATAGCAAATGATTCAATGGGGAGTGGGCATAATAGTGATAATCACCAACTAACTACCAACTTCTCCTTAACCATTATGTAATCCTTCAATTCATTGGTTTCATTTAGTGGAGAATTGCATTGCCTGTGTATTGATTTTCCTATAAATGCAAGCTCTTCTCTTCTCATTTCTTTTGCTAAGAATTTCTAAGTAAGAGAGAATAGAGAGTGAACTTATATATCAGTTGAGAGTTAGCATAGCAACATTGTAGAAGCATTCTAGCAGCAATCTCGTATCAACCATTTAGCAGAGGTATAACATTCATGTTCTTCATCTCTGTTAATTTCTAATTCTTGATTATGCTTGCATTATATTATAAATTGATTTGAGAATGTTTCGTAGTTGCTATACTAGCTTATATGCAAGTTTGAACTACAATGTGGCTGTTTAGAATAGAATTCGTGAAGGAAATTTTGTAATTAGCTTAAGTTCTGCCGAACAGAAGCCATTTCAATTCTGGCCGAGCAACGGTGCAGCTGCGCCTTGTTTGTACTAGGGTGCAGCGCAGCTGTGCCAGGTGCTGATTTTGGTTTTTCATTTCTGCTGCAATCTGTTATGTGCTAATTAGTTGATATGACTTTAGACAAGCATGCTAACAGGATTGACATGTATATATGAGTACATTGACATAGCATGAGCATGTTTGACTATGATGGTATACATTATTGATGAAAAGACTTATAGTTTAAAAATGAACTTATAGTTCTTGAAGTGAACTTTGACATGTATGTATCATATCTACATTCTGACTTTTGAGCATGATTATATGGTTTAGTTAAGCATGAAAGTTAGTCTAAAGTGTTGAGTATACACTAGCCTACATGGTTTAAGTTTGAAATAATTTCAAAGGCTAAACTTGAAAGTTTTGGAAAACTAAAGTTGCATGAACGTAAAGTCATAAGTTCTGATATTTTTGACGTGATTGATAGTGCTTTTAACATCACAAAGATATCATACATATGCACACACTTGTTAGTTACAATGCAAGTTAATCACGAATGAGCTTAAGCAAGTTTTCAAACAAATAACGATACTAGTTATGTGTATATGATATAGAAACGTGTGAGCATGCTTATTGATAGATTATATGACCACCTTGCATGTATGCATGTCATGCATGATAGCCTTTATAATTCCATGATGTTATTTAGCCATAATCCAATAGAAATTCCAAATGGGATATAACACGTAAGATTGGACTTAGAAAGGTTATGTAAGCATCTAAGACCCTTTAACATATGAATATACTATGTGTTGATGTACGTTTACATGTTGGACAGAAACAGTGAGGCAACAGCTTAACCTTGGTCTGGCCATGGGACAGCGCAGCTACGCCGTCACTAGGCTTAGCCAGGGCGCAGCTGCGCCAGTCTGTTTTCAGAATTGATGCAGTCTGCTTATTTCTGATTTTTCAAGTTGGCTTATATTGATGCCTAAACTGCTAAATAGGATCTGCACCCTACTGATACATGTATATGAGTGTTGATAGTATAACGTGATAATGTTTAACGTATAAACGGAACTCCATAGATAATAATGGTATAACCGACTTGGCGTTATGATTTACTATAATACATACATAGTATAACTATGTTATTTGACTTCGTAAGGTCTTATATACTGATTATGTGACAAGCATATGTAAAGCACATAATGACATACGTATAGAGTTATATGACTAAAGTAGAATCATGTGTGTATATTTAACTTACATATCAAACTTGTATACCGAATGTGCTTAGCTAATGAATATCCTATACATGTAAATATATTACGATAGGAGTTCGAAGTGTTGATAAGCTTATATTGGTAATCTACGCTTAAGGCAAGTATCCTAAACCCTTGCATTACTTTATTCAACGGATATTATAAGCAAGTATTCTACTCTTATTGAACATGTATTGAGCTTGTATTATTATTCATTGTACGAGTAAGCTATTCGAATTACGATTCATGTCTTATGACTTGTTGCTTCATAGCTAAGATAAAGTCGATTATATTCTTCAAACTTTAATATCAAGTATTGAACTTATAAAGAGTGGTCTATGCCATTTGATTCGGCTAGACCTATATCATGATTAGAAAGCTATCTAAACCAATTGATTGGTGCAGAATCTTATAGTGACTGAGATGAACAACCTTCTTTGAAGGGAAACTATATATTGTCGGGAGACCGACGCGCGCAATTGAGTACGATTAAATGCTATGCATAATATAGGGTACTTTAGGCTGATCACCTGTTGTACTTGTTTTATTGGATTATTAGTATATTTCTGTTAATTCTAGTAGAAGTTCATAGTCCTTAGTGACTGCTCAGTATTCAATTATCTTGAAATCTTGAATTGATTTAGCGTTGAATCTTATTGATATCTTTCTGTCCTTAGCGATTGTTATTGAGAACTGTTGATATTTCTTGCTATCCTTGAACTATCATATCGTGTTATACCCTTTGGGATTCAAAAACTATATTACTCGCCTTTATTGTCATATTACTTATTGAGCAAACTTATTGCTCATTCTTGCTTTTCCTAAAAATATTTCAGTTAAGGCAGAGCAGGGTGGACTCTCGAGCACCGACAAGAGCAAGGAAAAGGCTACGGAGTAGTTTTTTATTATGTAGATTTTTATTAATGTTGTAATAAGATATTATCCTATTATGTATTAGTTAAGTTTATATATGCTTAAGATATGTCTAAGCTATGTAATCAATGTTTAAGTTACGAAACCTTGGGACATGAATATTTATATTAAATAAATGTAATCTATTCGTATTTCGTGTTATTCCGCTGTGAGATGCGATATTTAATCGTATGATTGTATTAGATTGTGAGAACGTGACAAACCGAATTCGAGATCAGTGGCGGTCTGAATTTGGGGGCATCACAGATGCCAGTACCCCCGAACAGAAAAAGAGCTACGGGGATTCCTGGGAAGAATCAATTTCATAAGCAGGTTCATTTCCCTAGCTCACGACGACTGTGTGAACCCATCTTTAAGCTACTAAAGAAGAATTCCTCCGCAAAATGGAATGAGGATTGCCAAAAAGCTTTCCTGGCCATCAAAAAGCAGCTGATCGAAGCGCATGTCTTGGTACCCCCGAAGGATGAAGTTCCCATGTTTATGTACTTGTCTGTCAATGCCAATGTAATGGGTTGTATGCTAGGACAAAAGGATGATATTAGCAAGGAGAGAGCTTATCTATTACATCAGCAAAAGATTCAACAGCGGTGAATAGAAGTACACCTTGATTGAGAAGACATGTTGTGCATTAGCATGGGCCGCCATGAGGTTACAACATTATCTACACGGGCACACGACCTATCTCATATCCCGCATGGATACACTGAAGTACGTATTCAACAAGCCAATGTTGAATTATCGATTGTCCAAATGGCAGTTGATCCTCTAACAGGTCGACATTGTCTATGTAACTCAGAAGTCCATTAAGGGTCAAGGCATTGCAGATCAACTAGCCGAGGCACCTTCAGGAGATTTCGAGCCTTTGGAAACTTATTTCCCGGATGATGGGATCATTATAATTCAATAAATACCTCAGAAGAATACAGTCCAACCCTGGAAAATGTATTTTGATGAAGTAGTGAACATGGAAGGTGCTGGAGCTGGGGCAGTCCTTGTCTCTGGTACAGTAGAACAGTATCCTGTGGCTACCAAGTTGCAGTTTGTCAACACTAACAACACGACTGAGTATGAAGGCTGTATAATGGAATTGAAGCTAGCCCAATCCATGGGTATCCAGCGTCTATTAGTCTTTCGAGATTTGGAGTTGGTTATCAAATAAACCACCGGGGCATATTATACCAAAGAATTGCATCTGCTGCCTTATCACCGGCAGGTCATCAACATATCCATGGAGTTTGAAGAGATAACCTTCATTCATATCCCTCGAGGAAGGAACGACTTTGCGGATGCATTGGCAACTTTGGCTTCCGTGATCCACATATCTAGGAAGAGGGGAATTCCCGACATCAAATTCACCAACCAAAAGGGCCCGACATATGGGAATTACATTGGAGAAGTATCAGACGAAATACCTCCTATCAATCAGCCTTGGTATCAAGACATCAAGGAATATCTCCGAGACAGGATCTATACCCGATGGGGCATGCCAAGCAGGAAAAGAAGCGGATTCACAAAATGGCTATGAAATTCTATCTGAGCGAAGACGCACTCTATAAAAGGGATGTTGGAATAGGTCTTTTGAGATGCCTTGATAAAGAGAAAGCCCAAAGATTGATGTATGAAGTCCACGGTGGAGTCTGCGGTCCACACATGAGCAGGTCATCTGCTGACCAAGAAGATATTAAGAACCGAGCATTACTGGATCTCTCTCAAAGCTGACTGCGATGATCACGTCAGGAGATGCTATCAAAGCCAAGTCCATGGAAATGTTATTCACGCTCCTCCAAATGAGCTGCACAACATGAGTTCGCCATGGCCTTTCTCCATATAGGGGAATGGATGTGATTGGGACCAATAGAACCCAAAGCCGGCAACGAACATCGATTCATCTTCACCGTGATTGATTATTTCACCAAGTGGGCTGAAGCTGCCTCTTTTCTCAAAGTCACCTAGGAGGTAATCATTGGTTTCATCAGAAACAATGTTGTCTGTCGATATGGACAGTCGGAGGTGATCGTCTCAAACAATGCCAAGAACCTAAACAATCATATGATGAGAGATTTATGCAGCAAGTTTCATATCAAGCACCTCAATTCCGTTATCTACCGACCCAAGATGAATGGTGTTGTCGAAGCGGCCAATAAGAACATCAAGAAGATCATGCAAAAAATGTCCGCCAATCACAAAGGGTGGCCTGACCTGTTTCCTTTGACTCTGCTCGCATACAGAACGTCAATGCGTACTTCTACTGAGGCTACCTCCTACTCATTGGTCTATGGCATGGAAGCAGTACTGCCCACATAAGTAGAAATGGAATCTTTGCGAGTCTTAATAGACGCTCAGATGGAGGAAGACCAGTGGTTGCAAGAGCGGTACCACCAGTTGTCTCTGATAGATGAAAAGAGGGCTACAACCATTTTCCATGGGCAGTTATATCAGTAAAGGATTGCTCGATCATACTACAAGAAATTCCGAATTCGGCAATTCAAAGAAAACGACTTGGTATTGTTGAAAGTTCTGGCTAATCAAGATGAAGCCAAAGGAAAGTTCACCCCAAATTGGGAAGGTCCTTTAATTATCAAAGAAGTGTTGACAGAAGGAGATATCAGATTGTAAGAGATGGACGGGAGTGAATTTCCCCAGCTTATCAACTCAGACACTGTGAAAGGGTACTATGTCTAAAGCACCTGCCAACCATCATCCTGGTCCTGCGAATCAATCAAATCATTTTTGTTTTCAGTAGAAGATCGAACTACGAATGACCTGATCTCCCTCCACCCTGGAGTACGTAGGCAGCCATTCCTGGTGCGGTCAAACCAAACAAAAAGTTCAAAAAACCCTATCAAACAAAATTCAAAAGAGACACTTCTCAAACCTCTCACACAAAATTTAAACTACGAATGCCCTGATCTCCCTCCACCCGGGAGTACGTAGGCAGCCATTCATGGTGCGGTATGACCTTCAAAGAAAAAATAAAAAACTAATAAAAAATCAGTCCCAAGACACCGAAACCTTATAAAACCTAAATATTATCAAGTCTCCCTGGTCAGCAGGCTCTGCTGAGATATCTCCGACATCTCATTGTCCGTCCATCAAGGAGAAGTTCGTGATACATCAACAACAGAAAGTCGTGAAAGAAATGGTAATCACTCAGCAATGACAATACATATCCAACAGGGAAGTGAATCAAAATATATTTCTCTGATATATAATACTGTTTAAGATATACATGGTGTCCTGTACATGACAAAAACTGACTGATCTAGTATGTGCAGGAAAAATAAAGCTAGCCTATGAACCCGTGGACAAGCGGGATAAGAATGCCAACATGACATCCCTTTCTAAAGATGGAGGAGCAGCTGCAAGCTCAATACCCTCAGTCTCCATACGAGCAAGAACATCCATAGCCATCTGTATAGTGTTGCTGTGACCATCTATGAAAGTGCTCATATCTGCCACCAGGCTGTGGGTATACGATCTGAGTGTTTGTTGGGTCCTGATTGGGTATGACAATTACGCGCAAGTATACGCGGTCAACAAGTAATAAAGAGTAAGTACAGATATCGTTCTCATAGAGAAATAACAGATAAAAGGTCGCCATAACCACTAGCACGTAATCATTTCAGTCTTATTTAAACGAGCGGTAAAGATGTAAACTTAATCTAGACACGTAATTAAACTTAAACTAAGTGATCCTAGAGTAAAATCAGATAATGAAGGCATGAGACTCCAATTTCCCCTAATGATTCATCTAAATCAACAAACTTCCAATTAGGTCAAATTAATTGTCAAGGTTTGTTAGTCGAGAACACAAAAAGTGAGAGAATGCCATCTTTCGATGCACCTAAACTATATCACATGCAATCCACAGATGATAGACGCACATGAATACCCACATTATCTAAACCCCTATATGTCTATGTGATTTACAAATAATTAGGGTTTAAGTTCAAGTTCTCTATTGACTACGAGCGGCGCTTCGGTATATGTCTATCCTAAGCACAAATCATACATCCAACGCCATGTGAACATACAATCACCCTGCTACTACGATTAGATCTAAACCTATATTTCATCTTTCAAGTCCACATAGGTTATCACAGTAATTGGTTATGAATCAATTAAGCAATGAAAGCATGAATCGCAATAGACAATCACATAGCAATCAAATAAGAACCAACTGGAAAGAAATCAATATCAACTACTCAAAAGGTTCCATTGGAATCTCAAAATATAGTCTAAGTCATAAATAACTCAGACATATCATCCACAAGTTTGATAAGCATCAATAGATTACAAAAATAGAACAAGAGAAAATAAGGATAAAGAGTGCAAATCTGATTTCCCAAGCTCCAAAAGAATCTTCAATACAAACCACTTGTTTCAACCATCAAGTCTAATAAAATCCTAGAAAACTAACTACTATAAACTAGCACTAATCTACTCCTAATCTATACAAGGAATTGAAAAGAGAAGAAAAGAGAAATGCTAAGTTAGGGACTTGAGCTTCCAAAGGGAGGATGTCTCAAATGTGTGCCAAAAGAGCCCGTATATGCCTTTCCAGCCGAGTCTGCCTTCAATGCCCAAGCCAAATCCAAAACTGCCGGGTTTAAAAATAAGTCAACTGGGAAGTTTGACCGGCGCAGCTGCGCAGGTTATAGGCCTGCAGCCGGCACAGCTGCGCAGGGCTTCTGCTGCTAAAAATCTGCATCTTTTGCTGGATGCTCCTGCTCTCTTTTCTGATTCTTTCCATGCTTGAGTCGATGCTTCCTTGCACCTTTTTATCACCTAATGCCAATGCTTTGTTCCCTATTTTCTCTGACCATCATCATGCCACAGCCTAGTTCCTTGTTTGGTCCCTTTTTAGCACTTTTTAATCCTTTTTAGTTCAATGAGCACCAGGAGAGTCCCAAATACAGAAATCTACAAAAGAACACATAAATGCATGAAAAACTACAATAACACATGAGTTTAAGCAACAATAGAAGTAAGTTGATATCTAAATAAGTGGTTATAAAACCACTTATCAGTGTTGTACTATCCGCCATATATATATCCCGGGTAGCTATGGCCTTATCCCTCTGAGCGGCATCCCGGGCAACTAAGACGTCCTCAATTTCCTCAAAGGCTGCATCTCTGACAGATCGGACCTCATCTCTCTCCTCAAGAGTAGCATATCGGGTGGATTGAGCCTCATCTCTCTCAACCAATGCTACATCTCTGACAGATCGGACCTCATCTCTCTCCTCAAGAGTAGCATATCGGGTGGATTGAGCCTCATCTCTCTCAACTAATGCTGCATCCCGAGTAGCTCGAGCCTCGTCTTAGCGGCGAAAGCTGTATCCCTGCTAGAAAGGGCTGTCAACATCAACGCCCTAACCTGATCTCTCTCAAAAGTTATCCAAGCTAATGAGTCAGCAATAGCTAGATCTGTCCCGGTAAGGATGCTCGGAGGGTCGCTAACCAAAGCCATTGTCAAGTTGGTAAACAAATCATCCTCCGTGGGAGAATCAGGATCCTCCATAGGCTCCTCCTCATCTGAATCAACACTCAGAGGTGACTGGATGACCGCAGATGCTGCTATATCGGACTCAAACCATGCCGAATACTCTAGAGAACGATTCGGATGGCTAGTAGAGAAATCAACCCTCTCCCTATGGGTCCAACACTCATAAATCCTGATCAAGTCAGCTGACGACAGATATGAAGCTGATATCCGCTAATCAACGACCACCTCAAACTGGTGTAGGCTCTGGAACTGATCAAATTGACCCATAACTGCCAACGGATGGTAGGTAGTCACCCCCCTCAAACCCGCCAGGGGCAGATAATCCATGCCAACTGCATGGGTGATGAAGCTATAAGGGAGACAAGCTCTGAGCATGGTAAGATCGAAAAGGGATGCTCAATATCTGATAAAAAGGTCGACCATGTCGCTGCATCTGAACACTCCGTTGGTTAGAAGAAGTAGGACATGGCTATCTCATGGGTAAAGCAGTACTCATGGTGTCTAAAGGTGCCAATCAGACGCAAATGTGTCATGAGCCATATATACAGCAGAACTGAGCTACCTCTAAAAACCCCCTCTGGATGGGTACTGCAAAAGGTAGCCGACCTCAAGGTCTCGGCCAATAACATCTGCAAAATCATACAGCCTTGTCTGAGGACACGGACCACGACCATCAAGCCAATATCCAAATGGTCCTAAATATAGTGGCATGTATACATAAGCTGTGACACACATCAACATGACGTCTACACGGGCAAATTGTCACTCATCTGCAGAAATGATAAAATCCCCAAAGTATCTCTCGTAGCTGTCTAGCAGGCCAAAGCGATCGATCAGAAAGTCTATGGATATCACATGTTCTGCAATCCTCAGTGACAACTCGGCGTCTCAGACCCGACATAGTCATAAATGGTCTTCTCATGTCACCGATGGTTGTCCGAGCGCAAGGCAGGTCCAGTTCCAAACTTGTTAGACGCTCATACTCCTCTAAGGTCGGAGTCAACACGTGCAGTCCAAAGCGAAAAACCCGTCGCTCAGGTATCCAATATGATAAGATGCCGTCTATGAATCCGTGCGAAACCTGGAAATCTAAAAGGGCTAGAGAATGCCCCAGCATCTGGTCTACTGTCCCTCTGGCTGTGAGGGGCAGACTGTCATACCACGACCGCAATGAGGATGCTACCGAAGATGGTGGTGAATGCTCAATACGGCTGACCGTAGATGATGACATATGTATCACCGTATCATAAGACCATCCAGGGGTCAAATCTAAACTCACATGTCTAAGTGCATATCCATGACATAATATATGCATAATGACAATGATAAATAGGATTCAATAGACAGGAAATATCATGCATATCTAAATAAACTATCTACTGCAAACATCATCTCTGTCTGCTCATACAATACAAAATAAAAAGTATAAGGAGGTGGGGCACAGCCGCCCAACTACTAACAGAGGTCTATCAAAAGATATAGTGAGAAATGGGGCATAGCCGCCCAATAGCTAAACAGAGGCCTATCAAAAGATATAGCAAGAAAAGCTATCCAAAGAGATCAAGAATATCTGTCTCCAGGCTATTAACCTGCCCCAGCTCTTCCTGAGTCACAAAATCTCAGCCAGTGGGAATGTCCTGGTCGATACAAGGGAGGATCAGCACCTGCAAAGCTGCTAGAAAAAGGACCTGATGATGGGCCAACTCCAGAGCTGGAAGGATCAAAAGAATCTATCTCGGATGGCTTCCAGCCAAGGTGCCCGATGAATAAATGAGCCCTCTCCAACTGTTGCGTCAGTCCTGTAATCTGATCTAGATGAGTAGTATCTCGGAGGCAAGCTATCCAGTCTGTCATCATCACAGACCCTGACACCATGTCTGCCATAAACTGGGTAGCAATAGTCTGAGCTCCAATGGTACGAGGACTCCACCAGCTGTGAAATGCCTCCTGGCTGTAAGGACCCTCTGACAGGGTGAAGCCATCTACACCCACCAGTGGAGTGTTTGTGAGTGACTGAGCTAGTGGTCAATGATGTCAAGCAGGAGGAACAAATGGAATGCGGATATCTCCCGTGGTGCTCTAGGGTGCTCCGATGTAAATAGCAATAGACCTGCAATCTTCGGATTATTGGGATTTTATCTCACTAATCTTCGGATTTTTTTATTGTTTTTGGGATTTTAAACAATTAGTTGTTATAATAGAAATTTTAGAGAGCAATAACTAAATTTTAAAAAATGTTTAAAATAGAGATAGCAGTAATTAAATAATTATGATAATAAAATTGTAAATAAAAATACTTTGAAATCAAATAAAAGACAAACAAAAATGATCCAAATTGTTAGGTTGATAATTATTTTATACTATATGTTGTTTCATTCAACTCTAAAAACAATAGACAATGCAAATAGATACCTTCTCCGTCCTAAAAGGATGAGCAAAATACAATTTGCACACATATTAAGAAAATTAAAAGTAGAGAATTTTTTTTTCAAATTTATCCTCAGTGACCCTACAAGATTATATAAAATGATGAGTATTTTTAATTTTTTATACTAATTGACCACACTAAATAACATATTTACCTTTCACTAACGAGCTCTTCTAGGCGGATATGAAAATTAGATGTGTATTTAAATTTAACCTATTTATATTTTTATCCACCATTGGGGGTCAAAATACAAATAAGTAAAATTTAAATACACTCGTGTCCAATTTTCATGTCCACATAGAGTTTTTGTTCACTTTATACACAAAAATTTGTACATTTAGTCAACTTTTTAGGGATGGAGGGAGTATAATTTACAATTTTCATAATTCTATTCAAAATTAATGTGCAACTCGGATTTCATGAACTTGAAGTTACTTTGATCCCAAAAAGTCTGGAATTACTAAAAAAAATGCAAATAAGTGAGACGACAAGTATAGGAATAGTGTTGGATAAAGCCTTTAGCTACGGTCTTAAGGGTCTTTACCGACCGTTGCAACTTTAGCTATAGATCATGCCAAAATCATGTTTTTTTTCTTTACCAACAGTCACTGGGGACTATTGCTACTGTCATGACCGTAGCTATAAAGGTCTATAGCCTTTTTAGATTTAAAATAAATAAATTAATAATACACATTTATTGAACAAACATAACACAATATAAAATAAAACATATAAATAAATTATATTTATCATTTAATATCATTCGCATCACAATACAATACGAAAAAGAAGGGATGACTAGCATTTAATGTTTATATAATCAAAATTTCTCGATTGTCAATTGATTGTCATGCTACAAGATTAAGCAGCACTAAGTAGATAAAGCTTAAAACTTTTTAAGAACTTAACATTTATAAATACTACATTATAGAAATATAACAATCCTGAAATTTTTCAGTGGCATTTCAAACACCAACTTAATATATGGTAGAAAGTCAATTGGATAAATATACGGTTGAAACGCTTGATTTCAGATTTGATAGTATTTAGCATCACTAACATTAGTACTCGCCGTTGTAGTGCAGGTCGTCCTCGCCATACTTGACATACTAGTACTTATCAAACTTGTCTAGGCATTCCAAGTCCCACTTGTAAAGATTGATAAGTTCCATGTGAACCTCTTCATCTATATCAGCTCGTATAAAAGGATAATTTAGGTTCCAGTCTCTTTTTAAAACTAAGTTGGATTCTTTTGTTTCAAGATGCCTATCTGGACTAAAGGCTGCAATGGCTGGAAGGTGAAGAGGAAATGCATTAAACACCTGTTGGGCCAAGGAAGCAGCAAAATCTGGAGCTAAAGCGTGGACCAACCAAGGCATTCCTTGGATGCTCCTGCGCAAGGAAGACGGGGATTCAACGCAATCCAGAGAGATGTAAATAATCTCATAGTCGTCATCTGTCCCCTTCTTTTCATACATTTGCTTTAGTGCAGGCAAAAATAATCCAGATTCGTAGCAAGAATGCGTTGCAAACAACAAAAGGACACACTTTCCTAAGAGCTTCGAAACAGTAGTAACCTCCTACAAGATGGATTGAGAATCTCAAAAAAATAAATCAACATTTAGAGGTCCTTTGGCTTGCAAACACAAAATGACAATTATTATCACATTAGGCAGAGAACCGAACATACCTTATAGCAGGCAAAACCTCCTCTGCGTAAAGGAGCTTTGGGTGATAAAAGTTTGCCTAGCACGAGTTGATTATGTTGTTTGCTCTTTGCAAATTCCACAGCACTTTGCACGGTAAAAGGATATGCATCAACTCCGAACTTATCCAAGATGTTAAAGGCAAAGTAACTCAGAGGTTGATACCTATCGGACTGAAGAACAATAAAATCACCTGCTAACTCGGACACCTTAAAAAACCCATTTTCGAAAATCCAACTCAATTTTCGACCACAAACTGCTGGTGAGTACCAAGGGATAGTATATCCAAACTTATTTTAAAATGTTCCTTAGCATCGGAAAGATTGAAAGGAGCTTTGTTGATGAACACAATCTCAAAAACTTCACGCTGCTTATCTTCCAACGAATTCCAAATCTCCAAGAGCTGGCTAGTCCGTTGAAATGTCGGTTCACAAAAATACAGACCCACAATCTTACCTTCAAGTTTGGAGGTAGGTACCTGCAAACAAAAAGTTGCATACATGAATCGAGGACCACAACAAACAATGGGATGAATGAGAAGTTAGCCACAACCGCAATGTATAAAAGCAAATGACTAGTCACCCTAGCAAATAAAATTGACTTGCGTTATCCCCACAACTCGAATCTCGAAATGAGATAGTATCCCAAAAGTGCAGTCAAGGAGGGTTTTTGTTTTTTCAGGAATATTTCATCCCGGAGTGCAGAACATTCAGCAGATATATCACATATTCTTTGATTGGTGAAGGGAAAGAGTTGGGATCCGTAACCGGTAAAGAGTGACCTTGCATCGTAATGCAAGAGGGTGCCGTCTGGAGCAAAAAGAAAAGGTTTTTCTGATTTTGAGTATGGAACAGCAAGCTCTGTTATGAAGAAATCTCGGGCTAGTTGATCTTCGTGTGGGATGGCAAGCCAGGGCATGAGGGAAAATCAATCACGGAACACATCCTTGTTGTTACCTAATGCAACAAACACAACCTCAAACTCCCCCTTTGGATTGTAAATATCATAAATTTCTTTCAAATCCCCACCAAAAGTTGAATCGGGCCTATGAGGAGTATGTCCAGGATCATCGGGCAGGGACCAAAAGTAGAGAAACACATATTTGCCATGGAGTTGATCAATATTAACCTGAAGAGATAAAGAACAGAGTAAACAAATTAGAGTAAAATAGGCGATGATTAGTACAATAAAAGAATCCCCAATGGAAGATCAATAACAGAGTTAGGCGATAATTAGTACAATCTATCTTAATAAAACGTGGATTGAAAAAAATAAGTGTTATTTTTAAAAATTCAATCTTTCCATTGAATTTTAGAAGGGCAATATTGAAATTTAAAATCAAATTGGAGTGCTAGTAGTACTACCATTATGTTTATGTTTATCATTACTTGTTTTAAAATCCATCCTGCATCAAGCTTTACCTACTATAAGTGAGGTTAATTAATTAATTAGCACTCCTTTTTCCTCAACTATTTTATACATACTGTTAACGCCAAGTTTTATCGGCGCGTTCAATCACCGAATTCACGCGCTTAAACCTGCACAATAACGAGTCACAAACGAAGCTTGACGGCTTGAGCCGCCGGGTGATAACTCCGGTGTGAGAATGAGTACAGGCCGGTCACAAGGTTTAACAATGGAGGTAGTAATGTTTAGTGCTCAAGTGAGTATTATCCGTTACCTTTAGGTCAAGCCTTGTATTTATAGCCATTCTCATCGCCTTAGAGTCCATGTCCCAATCGGATTAGGACTCCTAAACATGGCAGTTACCATTGTTTGGGTCCAACTCAATCTCCTTTAAAAGTGCAAGTTGGTGGTTATCCTACTACTTGCCTTATAGGAGTTGGTACTTAGATATAATTAGGGTTTAAGCCCTTAATCATTTAGACTCCTTATTGCTCCGGACTCCATCCAAGGAATGTCCTTCGGTATGGGCTTTATAAAGTGGTCTGGACTCCGGCCCGAAGGGCTCGGTAGTCCGACCCCGAACACCATCATGTGGGTCTGGGCTCCGGTCCGATGGACTCGGATGCCCCGATCCACATGCCATCAGCTAGGACTGGGCTCCGGCCTAAAAGGCTCGGACACCCGATCCCGAGTACTACTAAACCATGTTGGGCTTCGGCCCATTGGGCTCGATAAACCCTGCTCGGCTCAGGCCTTCAGTCCATGTAGGGGTCGGTGGATTATATCCGAATATTGCCCCCCAGTCTCTCATTATAACAAACCTTTAATGGGATATTTAATGAGAGATTCGAGGAGACGCCTGGGTAATCCAACCGACCTATTTAAGGCAGTACACGTTACCCAAGACACGCTATCATTAGCCGTCTTTGGGTTTCGTGCAACATCCCCTATAAATACCACCTTCCCCCCCACAACAGTCACCTTTTACGAACTCTTTCTTCTCCAAGCAAATTTTTTAATTTCTCTAGCAAAGGGCGATTTCTGGTGAGCAACCACCATTCACCAGTTTTAGAGCTCTTCAGCCCCAAATACTTCACATTTCAACCTCCTTTCTGACTTAATGGCTGATTTTAGCATTCCGGCTGCCTCTTCCACTACTGAGTTAACCCCCACCGCTGAGGCCACTCCCGCCACCACCATCACTGCCACCGACTTGGTGTCGGTCGATTTGCCTACCGCCCCTGGCCGGTGCTACTGCTGACGACATCGAGGCCCAGATCCGACGATGCTACTCATTCGAATAGAATTTTCCCACGTAAACACTAAATCCACCCTTGCTCTTCACCAGATCTCAGACGTTCGAACCCTATTTCACATCCCAAGGGAGTACAAGCTTCGGTTGCCAGAGCCCGATGAGAGGATGTACTGGCGTCCCGAAGGCGTATGGGTGGTTGTCCCCATCTAGGCTCTGAAGTACAGGGTTCGATTCCCCCTCCACGAATTCATTGTATCCTTCCTCTGTTTTGTGGGGATCGGGTTCGCCCAGCTGGTGCCGAACTCGTATATCCACCTGATCACCTTCATCGCTCTCTACCAGGAGCTAGGGGTCAGCCCAGGGTTGGATTTCTTCTTCGTCCTGTTCACCGTCGGCAGGTCTAAAGAGCCTGGCCTTCGGCAACTAAACCGAGTAGCTAACCGATCTACCTTCAACAAAACCCCCTACAGCAACAAGGGCTGACACGAACAATAGGTCTTCATCAAGGGGATCGATATCAAGCTGCTGCCGAACTGGGCCACCCCGGAAGACCCAATTGTAAAGGTGTCCCAATTCCCGAAAGATCGACAAGATGTCTTCAGAGTCTTCTATCAGAAGGTGAAGAAGACCCTGTGGGGTCTGGACATTCTGTCTGATGAAGCATGGCTGTTCAAGCATGGCCGTAAGTATTCTTTCCCGATCTCCTTTGACTCTCCATTGTTTGCTGATTTGCCCCACTGATTTTCTGAAGTATTTACTTGTTTTTGCAGTGACCATTTTCAAGCCAGCAAGGGCTGATGATTCTTTGACCCCTTCCCCATTCAATCCGGTCCAATCCACCTTCCCCTTGGAGACGAAGCGGCCGAAGAGGAGGCTATTCCCATAATTTAGCTCTCCACCGACTCCTTTCTGGCAGAGCCCAAAAATGTTCTGAAGCTGTCTCAAGTTGAGAAGGTGGCTCTGCTGAAGAAGGGCAAGAAGAGGGCTCTCGCCAAGGCCCCCTCCAAGCCACATGTTCCGAAGCCAAAGGTCTTGAAGTCGGCCCCTCCCCCACCTCCCGATGTGACCATTCTTGAGGGTCCCAAGGAAAGCGAAGAGAAAGCTCTCGAACCTCGTCCCAAAAGATTGAAGCTGAGGTTGGTTGATGAGCCCGACCTTCAAATTACCCCGACCGCTGCCCCTACTCCTTCCCGCCAACCTTCCACTGAGGTCGGTCCCTCTACCAAAGCCGGTCCTTCCAAGGAGGCCGGATCGTCTGGGGGGTCGCCTCCTTCAACTTTCTGGCCGAAGATCCCTTTTGAAGTATTCCCCTTTGAACAGCTGGAGCACTTCAAATTGCCCATATATTACGCTCAGGTTCAAAGGGCATACTTCTGAAGGCTTGCTGGTGGCCTACATCAAGACCCAGTGTCAGGTATTCCTGAAAGCCTAAACTTATGCCCTTTGATCATCTTGTTATAGTGTGAATAACACACGTCTCCCTCTATTTCAGGCTAATGCTATCCTTGCCCGAGCCATCCCCCCTCTTGCCAAAGCCACAAGGAATGAAGTCCAGCTTCGGACTGAAGTGGAGTTGCTAGGGGCTGAGGTTCGGGATCTGTCTTCCGAACTGACGAAGGAGAAGGATCTGCACGCCGGCACCCGCAACAAGGTGATAGAGGCTGAACGCAAGGCCAACGAACACCAGAAGCAGCTTTACAATCTGCAGAAGGAGTTCGTGGGTCTTGACAACTATAATAAGCAGCTCCTCGAGGAGAGGGCTCTTCTGAAGGAAAATAACTTGGATCAGCAGAATGCTATTTTGATCCTTCAGAGCAAAATATCTGAAATGCATGCCCAGCAGATGGTGCTGGTGAAGGAGAATATTGCTCTGGGGTTAGAATGTGACGAAGCCCGGCGGCTAGCTATCAAGGAGTATAAAGAATCACCCGAACTCCGTGATGCAATCATGGCCCAGTTTGCTGAAGGCTATGGAGCTCACAAGGAGTGGGCTCAAACTAGGTTGACTGCTGCCGGATAGGATGCTGCTGTCCTTGATTCTTCGGATGAAGAGTCTGGTGCCAAAGATGGAGCTGCTGATGCCGAGGACAAAGCCCCGATGCTGAGGATGAAACCCCTCCGGCCGAGGACGGAGCCCCTGACCCTTATTTGCTTTTAGGATTTGTAATTTTTTGTCTTCTTTACTTCTTTTGTAACTTTCCCGATCAGATCTGCATGTAACTTGTCCGATCAGTGAAGTTGTTTGTGACTTTTATGATCGATTCTGTTCATCGCTTATCTGATGGGTTTTGTAGAAACTCGTGAATATAAATGAAGTACCAAAAATTTACCGAATAGAAATCCATGTTTTATTGATGTACGAAGCAGCTTACATAAGTAGAAAGAAAGAATTACATAACTCTTACTGATAGTATTTTCTAAGTCTTCCAGCATGCTATGTATTCTTTACTTCTGTACCATCCAGTGCTCGAAGCCGGTAAGTTCCAGGCTTCGGCGCTTTAGTCACTTCATACGGTCCCTCCCAGTTCAGCATTAACTTTCCCGTGTTCTAGGGAGTAGATGCTTCTGCTTCCCGAAGTACCAAATACCCGATCTCAAACCTCCTTTGTTTCACATTCTGATTGTAGTGTCGGGTGGTTCACCTTTGGTAGATGGCTAGCCTCACCAGTGCCGAATCCCTAACCTCTTCCAACAAATCTAAGTTCAGTCGTAAGCCATCATCATTATACAACTCTTTGTACTGACTGACCCGAAGTGTAGAAGACCCGATCTCAATGGGTATTAATGCATCGGTTCCGTATGCCAATCTGAATGGTGAATCCCTTGTTGTCGTCCTTAGGGTAATCCGATATGCCCATAAGACACTAAGTAGCTCTTCGGGCCAACGCCCCTTCAGTTCATCCAATCTTCGCTTAATCCCATTGAGCAGAATTCGATTGGTGCTTCTACCTGTCCATTTGACTGAGGGTGGGCAACTGACGTCTTTCTGTGTTGGATGCCCAGCTCCTTCAGGAAAGCTTCGAATTTTGACCACACGAACTGTCTACCATTGTCCGAGACCAGGACCATAGGAATGCCGAACCGATACAGCACGTACTCCTTGAAGAATTTAAGACATTCATGTTCGATAATTTTTTGTAATGGTTTGGCTTCTACCCACTTGGTCATGTAGTCTATGGCAACGATCATGAAAGTGACTTGTCCCTTGTCCCTCGACAATGGTCCCAAGATATCAATCCCCCACATAGCAAATGGGACCGGGGATAAGACCGAATACAATTCCTCGGGAGGCTGATGAGGGATAAAACTATTTAACTGACGCTTAGGACATTTTTTGACATAGTCCTTTGCTTCCTGGAAGATGGTCGGCCAATAGTACCCTTGCCTCAGAATTTTGTAAGCCAATGACTTTGCTCCCATGTGATCCCCACATATTCCTTTATACATTCCCTGAGTGTGTACTCGGCTTTTGAAGGTGTCAAACACTTGAGCAATGGAGAAGTGAATGCCCTTCGGAACAGATCCCCGTCCATGAGAACAAAGTTGAAACTCCTATGTCTGATCTTTTTAGCTTACATGCGATCCGAAGGCAGAACCCCATCAGCCAGCTATGAGATGTACGGTGTGAGCCAACAGTCGAGCCGATCCAAGGCTAATACGTCCACCCTCTGAACACTAGGTTTGTCCAATACTTCTAGCATATACCGATCTGGCAAAAGAACTAGCTTCGGTTGTAGCTAGTCGGGCTAGGGAGTCTGCTATCGTGTTGTCTGACCTAATCAATACCTAGACAACTGTACAAACTAAAGTATGAGAGTCTGTCTTTTACCTCTGCTAGATATTTTGCCATCCTGGCCCCCCGGGCTTCGTATTCCTCCGATATCTGTTTAATCACCAGCTGAGAGTCACTGTACACCACTATTTTTTGCACTTCCAGGCTTCGGGCCAACCGAAGTCCGGCTAGAATGGCTTCGTATTCGGCCTTATTATTGGTGGCCTTGAATCGAAACCTAATGGCTTGTTGGACCCGGAATCCCTCGGGACTCGTCAGAATAACCCCTGCTCCGTTGATGTCTGAAGTAGATGACCCGTCCACATAGAGAGTCCATGCTGTTTGTAGCAGTCGTGCTTCGGTGACCGAAGCTACATCCGGTTCTGTGAAAGAGCATTCCACGATAAAATCTGCCAAGGTCTGTCCCTTAATTACCGTTCGGGGGTGGTATTCTAGAGCAAACTGAGTTAGTTCCATCGCCCATGCAGCAAGTCTACCCGAAACTTCTGGCCTGTGAAGTACTTTCTTCAACGGCTGATCCGTATAAACTATCATCAACCGACCCTAAAAATAGTGCCGAAGCTTCCGACTTGCGATGATCAGAGCGTAGGCGAACTTTTCCAGGTTCGGATATCTGGTCTCTGTGTCTCGAAGGACATGGATGACATAGTAGATCGGGAACTGCTTTCCCCCTTTTTCCCGTACCAATGCTGCCCCCACTGCCATCGAGCTTGCTGCTAGATATAGGTATAATGGTTTTGAGGGGATTGGTTTCATCAACAGAGGTGCCGAAGATAAGTATAGCTTGATCCCCTGGAAGGCATCCTCGCACTCAGAGGTCCATTGGAAACTTTTCTCAGTTTTTTGGCCCCTTTAGAGTGTCGAAGAATGGCAAACACCTTTCTACTGATTTTGACACAAATCTCCGAAGAGCCGCTATCCGACCTGTCAATCTCTGCACATCTTTGTATGACTTCGGCGACTTCATATCATGGATTGCCTGAATTTTCTCTGGATTTGCCTTGATGCCCCTTTTGCTGATTAGATAACCCAGAAATTTCCCTGACCCAAGCCGAAAGTACACTTAGTTGGGTTTAGACGTAGCTTATGTTTCTGAACTGTTTCAAAGCAATTTTCCAGGTCCGCCAGATGGTCTCGGGCCGACACGCTTTTTACAATCATGTCGTCCACGTAAACCTCCATGCTTCGGCCTAGCTGCTTTGTAAACACATAATTCATCATCCGCTGGTATGTAGCCCCGGCATTGAGCAGTCCGAAGGTCATTTTTCGATAAGCATAGATGGCCCGATGTGTGATGAAGCTGGTCTTCGGGATGTCCTCCTTACTCATCGAGATTTGATGATATCCTGAAAAACGCATCCATGAAACTTAGCATGTCGTATCCCGAAGTGGCATCAATCAACTGGTCGATGTTGGGCAAGGGATAGAAATCTTTCGGGCAGACTTTATTCAGATCTGTGTAATCGATGCATATTCTCCATTTCCCGTTCTGTTTCTGAACCAATACCACATTTGCCAGCCACTCCGGGTAATCAATTTCGAAGATGAAGTCTGCCTCAAGGAGTTTGGCGATTTCTTCATCAATAATCCTTTGTCTTTCTGGGGCAAAGACTCTCCTCTTCTGTATAACTGGCTTCTTATTGGGGTCCACTTCCAGCCGGTGTACTGCTACTGATTGGTCTACCCCGGGCATATCATTAGGTACCCATGCAAAGATATCCGTGTACGCCCGAAGTAGATCAATCAGCCCGGTCCGAAAAGGTTCTAATAGTCCCGATCCTATCTTTATCAATTTCTTCTAGTTCCCCATGATCAATTGTATGTCCTCTGTCTCTTCGGCGGGTAGGGCAAGTGGCTCTGTGCTGCCTTTCGTAAACGGTTCTATCTCAATAGCCAATTGTTTGCTTCTGCTTGCTTACCCCAACTCCCGAAGAGATCAATGTGTTCCGATAGCACCTTCGAGCAATGTCAAGATCACTTTTACCTCCCCTGATCCTGTTCGGTGTTGGAAATTTGATTTTGAAATGAGGTATGGACGTGACTGCTTGCAAGGCTGCCAGGGTCAGTCTTCCCAATATTGCATTATAAGCCGAATCCACATGGACAACGAATAATCTGACCATAACCTCCACCTGCTGAGGAGCTGTGCCGAATCTGATCGGCAGTTCAATGGTGCCCGATACATGCACCGGGTCGCCACTGAATCCATACAAGGGTCCTTCCTCTCCCCCAGTTCCATTTTTCCCCTCTAGATTCATCCTCTGGTAAGCATGTGTATACAATATGTCGACCGAAGACACGTTGTCAATCATCATCCGTTAATTGTCCACTGGTCCGATCTGGGCTATTATCACCAATGCCCCATCATGTGATTCTATGGGATTTGTGGGGTAATCTTCATCTGAAAAGGAGATAACTATCCCGGAGAAGGCTCTGTCCTTCTTGGCCGAGGACCCCGCAACTGATAGGACTGCCTCTAGGTGCTCACTTCTTTTCCTCCCAGTCACACGCCCTCCCGAACCGCCTGAAATAACATCAATCACCCCCCGAACAGGCTGGTTCTGATTTGGCTGTGTTTCTCAGGGCTGAACCCTGTCTTCCTCCCTCGACTGAGCATCGGTATTTTCCCTACCAGCCACATACTGAACCAACTTCCCATTCTGTATAGTTTTTCTAGATCAGATCCCCCAGGTCAAGGCACTCCTCTGTCGTATGGCCCGAATTCTGATGGTACTGACAATAACTATCCTTGCTCCGTCCCCAGGTTTCGACCTCGTTGTGCAGGGCTCATAGAAGGGCTAGTTCCTGATATCCTCCAATATCTTGGCTCGATCGGTATTGAGGGGTGTAAACCCTGTTGACACTTCTACTTGGAAAGGGGGGTCGGCCTACTGCCTGATCCCCCGCTGTTGTAGTTTTTCCTCCCCTGATTATCTGATCTTCCTTGATTATTATCTGACTATTGGTTGTTCTGCTTGTCTCTGTCCTTGGACTTATCGTGTGAGTGGGGCCTGAAGTTTCTCGTGGCCTCTTCAATTGCAATTAACCCTTCGGCCCGATGAAAGGCTTCAGTTAGGTCCGAGGGTGGGTTAATCACGAGGTACTTTCATCAGCTTCTTTGACCTTTCTATATCCAGACCTGTTATGAAGAATCCCAAGGCCTGTGGTGAATTTAACTCTGCCACCGATCCTACAGCTTCCCGAAACCTCTTGACATATGTGCCGAGAGTCTCATCCGAACATTGTCTCGCCTGCATGAGAGAAGCAATGATCTTTCCCCTTCTCCTGTTACTCCCAAACCTGACATGGAATTTTTTTCGAAGATCGTTCCATGAACTGATTGTTCCCGATGCCAAAGTTCCCATCCACTCTCTGACACTCTTCTTCAGGGTGGTTGCAAACATGTGACACTTAGCGTCATCTGAATGCCCGTAATATGTCATCAGCCTGTCATATCCATCCGAATGATCATAAGGGTCCCCCATCCCATCATAGGTCTCCATCGGGGGCATCTTCTTCTTCGGGTCAGCAGTAACCTGATTGATCTCGGGCGAGAAAGGAGAACTATGACAACTCGAGGGTGTTCCCATATGAATCTTTGCAACCAGAAGCTTCTCCAACTCCGCGACTCATCGAGCGAGGGGGTCGGTCTCCTTCTTACGGAGGGATGGCCTACGCCTGTCCCTCTCATATTCAGGAGATCCGATCCTCACCCTCTGTCCCAATCGGCTCGGATGATCAGATTTCCGTTCAAGGGAACGACTCCTTCGGCTCCTCCTTTCCCGAGAGTGACTCCTGTGTCTGCTCCTGTTCTTTCCAGCCTCGTCTCATCGTGGCGATCTAGATGGGCTCCGATGCCTGCGCCTCTTCGAAGAGGCCTCCTGTTCTGCAGCCACCTTAGCCATCTGCAATTTTAGTTCTTCTTGTTGGAGACGCAAGGCCAGCATGACGTCCTTATTCTGTTGTATTTTTGTCAACAAAATAAATTGACGCTGGTCCCCGCTATTCCCCACCCGATCCTTATCCCTTCGTTGGTAGGCCTGGGACTAGTTGTCCTCAATGTGGGTGTGCTGGGGAATCAGAGTATGCTGACTGGGAACGAACAGTTGCCAGCGTGTCGACTGGACCTGCACCGAATTTCCCTCCTGGTTACTCGGTCCCAGTCGATCCTTGACCGATGCTCTGACCAGGGTCGATGGGTGAGTCTTAGCATTCTCCTGGTTTAAAGCACCACCGTCCTTACTGGCCCTGTCTTTCAACCGAAAAAAGTGCAAAGTGATTGTCAAAGCACTAAACCCCTCCTTCTAGCGCCAATGTTAATGCCAAGTTTTACCGGCGCGTCTAATCACCGAATCCAAGCGCTTAAACCTGCACAATAACGAGTCACAAACGAAGCTTGACGGCTTGGGCCGCCGGGTGATAGCGCCGGTGTGAGAATGAGTGCAGGCCGATCACAAGGTTTAACGATGGAGGCAGTAATGTTTAGTGCTCAAGTGAGTATTATCCGTTACCTTTAGGTCAAGCCTTGTATTTATAGCCATTCTCATCGCCTTAGAGTCCATGTCCCAATCGGATTAGGGCTCCTAAACATGACAGTTACCATTATTTGGGTCCAACTCAATCTCCTTTAAAAGTGCAAGTTGGTGGTTATCCTACCACTTGCCTTATAGGAGTTGGTACTTAGATATGATTAGGGTTTGAGCCCTTAATCATTTAGACTCCTTATTGCTCCGGACTCCATCCGAGGAATGTCCTTCGGTATGGGCCTTATAAAGTGGTCTGGACTCCGGCCCGAAGGGCTCGGTAGTCCGATCCCGATCAGTCACCAATCCAGTCTAGACTCCGACCCGAAGGGCTCGGTAGTCCGACCCCGAACACCATCATATGGGTCTGGGCTCCGGTCCGATGGACTCGGATGCCCTGATCCACATGCCATCAGGGCTCCGGCCTAAAGGGCTCGGACACCCGATCCCGAGTACTACTAAACCATGTTGGGCTTCGGTCCATTGGGCTCGATAAACCCTTCTCGGCCCAGGCCTTCAGTCCATGTAGGGGTCGGTGGATTATATCCGAACACATACCATATGAATTAAGATCTAGCAGCTAGAGAGGAATTAAGGGGCTTCTTAATTTGATTTATAGGATATATGAAATTTTATTTTATATAGAATTGTAAAGTAATTGAGGTCATATTTAAACAAATTGATTTAAAAAAATTCGAAAGATGAACAACAGAACAGAACACAAAACAATTTGATGAATTAAATTTAGCTGCTACCTGCACCCCGTTGTTATAGATGAGGTAGTGTGAGTCTGTTTTTCTTCTCCCTCCGGAGAGGAGAAGTGAGATATCATATGTCTTATCCTTCTCGAGCGTGCACTTCTTTTGACCTTGACTTATAAAAATGTAGGGTTAAGTTCAGATCACCACCTGGGGTTTGACGTCTTTCCCACTTAACCACCTTGACTTATAAAAATGTAGGGTTAAGTTCAGATCACCACCTGGGGTTTGACGTCTTTCCCACTTAACCACCTGTAGTCAGCAAAGCTATATTTAAACTCCCGACTTTTTGAGTTGAAGTGAAAACGTTACCTTTTCCATCCAACTTAACAGTGCGTGTATGTCAGACGCCAAAAGCGCGTAAGAAGGGGCTGTAACGGTAAAAAAAGACTGGTAAAGGTCTGAAATACCCCCTTCTTCTTCCTCTTGGCTTTTAAAAGACATTCAGCTTCATTTTTTTCTAGCTCATTGCAGCTCCATCACAGACGAAATTGAAGGCTACTAGCAGACGAAATTGAAGGCTAGTAAAAGACCAAATTCACAACTAAGGTATGCACATCAACTTATTTCTTCCCTATTTCAATCCAAAAGTGATTTCAATCTAAGGTATGCACATGAACTACTAGCAGATGAAGTGATTTCAATCCATCTCTCAATTTTGACTCATCTTTTCCATTGATCCGCATATCCATTATCCTCTTCTCTCATCTTTTTCAATCCATCTCTCAATTTTGATCTGATTTTGTTCGGAAAGATCACAGATCTGTTTGTTCCTGAATATTTTGTTGGATAGATTTGCGATTTTCTGAAGGTAATTTCATCATAGTCGATTTGTGAGACTATTATATGGTTGATTTACTTATGCATATGATTTATGTTGAGAGATGGATTGAAATCACTTGGCAATATTGAAGAGAGAATTCAGTGAAGTTGAACATATATATACATTTATGGTCTACTCTTTGATATTATTCTTCGTGTTGTTTATGTGAATTAGGAGTCATGTCTTCGTCAAGCAATGATGTAGGAAGGATGAATGGTGACTTGCGCTACATACCTAGGAGATGTAAATGTGAAAAAAAGGCAAGTGTAAGAATTGTTGACTCGAACAAACCATCGAAGGGGAAGTTATATTTTGTATGTGATGAGTGTGAGTTTTGGGCATGGTGCTTGCCTTCTACAACAACCTCAAGTGGAATAGTCAGTGGCCCCAATGAAGACAATGACAGAATGGGGACATTGGTGAGTGGAACAAAATGCAAGTGTTCGTGTGAGCTAAATAACATACCAAGTAGGATGATAGTTATTGAAAGTAATGTGAAGATGATAATTGTTGTTGGACTTGCGTTGTATTTCATGTCAGTCATGATGTATTTTATTAGTAACAAATGAATGTTTGTAATGTGTAATGGTAGGTAATGTTTAATGTTTAATGGTAATGTTTAATGTTTAATGGTAATGTTTCATGGAATGTATAAACTGTCTTCATGGAATGAAATATTACAAGGTGATTAAACAAGGTGCACTAAAGCAATATTGCAAAAATAATTCCAAAATGGACAATCAACATTGTCAAAACACTGCCCATTGATTCCAACTATAGTAGACAAAGTATATGACTGTACCTACAGTTAATTCTACCAACTATAAAACATTGCCCATTGATGCCAAAAACAGTGACAAGACAAAAATTCACCAAAAACTATCCATTGAAACATTAAAGCCTTAATCCCCCCTTCCTCCCTTTTTTGGTGATATCTTGCTCTTTATGGCTCCCTTCTTTATGTTCTTCCTCGTAGGCTGTGAGCTTGAAGCAGGCTGATTACTCCACATAGTAGACAAAGTTGGTGTGGGATTAGGTTGAGAGCTTAATTTGGGTTGAATAGGAATTTCTGAAGTTGTTGTAGCAATCCCTTTACTGGACTGTCCTCTAGTCTGCAGCTTTTGTGGTCTGGGATTTGGCTGAAAAGTAATGCACAAGCCTGTTTGTTATCCCAAATAAAGGTTTCAAACAACATATTATAGTATATTTTGTTTGATTTACCTTAACAGGAATCTGTTGCACATTAGTTGCAGTCCCTTTAGTGGATTGATGTGGTCTAGTAGGAATGTCTGACTGTGTTGCACTTTGTACGGTTGACTGATGTTGTTTGCTATTTGTTTGAAAATCGAAACATGTTAAATTGTTATAAATAAATGTTAAAAATACAATTGATAGTATGAAAAACATAAAGTATATACCTTGTTCATCTTTGAATTAGGATGAAAAGGCAATGTACATGCCCTCCTGTTATGCCCTAGTGTTAAACACCTTGCACATGTGACAGTGCCACCTTTTCTTGATGCTTTTTGTTGGTTTTTTGGTTCATCTGCAGCCTTTTTCTGAGTTTCCTTGGTCTGCCAGTGGGCTTATGATAGAGTGGAGGCTGAATCTGTGCAAAATTGGAATGAACCCATTCATGGTGACTTGGCACAGGCTTTATGATAAAGTTATATGTGTTCAAGTATACATCCTTGCTATAGCAATGATGGCAATAAGCCTCTGGCTGCTCCCTATTTGCCCATATTGCAGACACAACATGTCTGCAAGGAATCCCACTAAGCTGCCACATCTTACAACCACAAATCCTTTCATTCAAATTCATAACCCATGTTCTGTCATCAACTTCTACTTCAAATTCTCCACACCCAGACTTCAAAGCAGTGCATCCCCTACAAGCTTTCTTAATCATCTCCAATTTTTTTTGAATTCTGGGCCTAAGTGACCCTACATACTTGTCCATGCCTTCCCTTTTTACCTGAAACCTAACCATTAATTTCTTTCTTATCCACTCTAGCATGTTTATTATACCTTTATCCCTTGCCTCCAGGATGTAATTATTTCATGACTCATTCAAGTTGTTCACTACTACATCACATTTACAGTGGGGTGAAAAATGAGATCTGGCCCAAAATTTTGGCCCAATAGCCATTAACCACTTAGTTGCTTCTGTATCAGCTTTGTGCACCTCCTTCATGGCTGCTTCAAATGAGAACATGTCACCACAACTAGCTGCATTCTAGAATAAATCCCTAAGCAGCTTCCCCCTAAACTTAATTTTGAAGTTGTTGTACAATTGCTTTAAACAAAATCAATGTTCATTGTTGGGTAACATTGTATCGAACACCTCTACTAGCCCCTTCTGCCTATCAGAAATGAAAACATACCTTCTTATTTCATTTTCACCTATATCATCTAGAAGCTGAGTAAGAAACCACTGCCAACTATCTTTACATTCAATTTCAACTACAGCAACTGCAATGGGAAATATGTTGTCATTAGCATCTCTTCCTATAGCACTCAGTAGCTGCCCTCCAAAGACCCCCTTTAAAAAACACCCATATAATCCTATAATAGGTCTACACCCAACTAGAAAACCATTTTTGGAAGCAGCAAGCCTCATATAAAGCCTCTGAAAAACAGGTAGTGAACCAGGTCTTTCATCTAGACCCTCACTACAAAATTTGAAGACTGTTCCAGGGTTAAACTATTTGACTGTCTCCACATAATCTGTCAGCCTGTTATATTACTCTCCTACATCACCTTGCATATGTTGTAAAGCCTTTCTTTTAGCTCTATATAGGGATGATTTACTTAGACTAGAGTTACATTCTTTTTGTGCCTTCTTCTTCCATGCCTGCAAATCCCACTTAGGATTATCTCTCAAGTCATGCATATATTTTTTGGCCAAGTATCTACTGTCAACAAGATGATTATTATCCTGTCCAGCACATGTATGGTCCCCCCCCCCAAAGATTTTATCTTTAAAGTTTGTTCACCCTGTTTGACTGATGCATGAATCCTCCATTTACAGTTTTCATCTTTACACTTAGCAGTTATTCTTTTTCTGTTGTTTTGTATATACTTTATGTCAAACCCCCCTTTAACAGAAAATTCAACTAATGCTTGTCTAAAAATGTCATGATTTGAAAATTCCATTCCAATCTCAAATTCTATTTGACCTATATCAGTTGTCTCATTAAACTCCATACATCCATCCCCTATCTAAATTGTCCTCATCATCTGACAGAACAAACTTCCTCCTTAATGCATCTTTCCCTTCTCCATCATCATCATCATCATGTTGGGTTTGTACGAAATTGAGACGCAATCAAATTGCAAAAATTAGCGGAAGCATGGTATATTAGAGTTTAAAAAAATTTCTACAAAACCATTACCCGGATCATCCTTGATGCAAATTATTAATTTAAAACGATAAATAAGAAGTTATGGAATCATACCCTTGTAGAACGAAGCTTTCACAGGTACGAGTTCAACTCCTTGTTCTTCGTGATCTCCTTGAATTTCCGGGTTCGATTCCTTCCTTTGATCAACGTTAGCCACTCAAGTGTTTGGCCTCTAGAGGTGATCCACCAAGGAAGAGGAATTATCAAGAAGGAGGGTGTTTGGCTAAACCTTAGTTTTCTATCCTCTATAGAAAAGGAGTACTCTCCAACAATTGAATTGCATCAATCAATATCTATTAATAAGACTTCTCTTATATAGATATTAGTCAACCCTTCTAATCCTATTAGACATGGGATTTCTTTTAATTAATTAAACTCCTTTAATTAATTTAGGCTTCCCACCACATGGGGAATAATTAATTAAATTCATTTAATTAATTTGTCTCCTAATCTTATTAGGAATAAATGAGAGTACTAATATTAAATTAATTACTAAACTCCTTTAGAAATTAAAATAATAATAATTGTAATAATATTAATAAGACTCCTCTTATTAATTTATATTTAATATTTCTAAAATATTAAATAATAAACATTAAGCTATTTAATTTATTCTATCACCATATATTAAAATAATTACACTTAATGTATTATTACGATTATGCCATTACCTTCTTAAATAATTATTCTTCCTTTTATGGTGTGACCCTTTAGGTTCTCTATATTAAACCGGTTGTGAATAAATCAATTAGAATAATTCTAATCTTATTTAAATAAATAAATTAAACTACTAATCTATTTAAATAAATAATATTTATTCTACAATAGGGATAAGCCTCCCTAGCGATCAACGACTATCCAGATAATATAGATTTCAACATTAATCATAAAAGAACATGTGAGTAAATAGTTACCGTACAATTCAATCCTTCCACCATACAATGTTCCAATTAAATATAAGACATGAATTTACTGTCAAGTCTTATTTTATTTAATTATATGTATTTCGATTAAAAAATGCACAACTCCGATTAATGCAAATTAGAAACCTCTTTCTAATTTCATTCCACCTTGGCTAAGGATTCCTGGGTTGTCATTTAACGAATCACATAGGACATATCTCTTCTTTTACTAGAGGTGGTAGATTCTTTATTGATCATTCATTATCTCCATATGTAACTCATTATACCCAAGCATACCCTATATATGCCTTAAAAGGTCTTAAGGAATAAGTCAAAGTATAATTTGTTACATACAAGATACTATGATGATCTCAAGTCCAAGGATCACTTGTACTACTTTCACATTAGGAATTCCTATTGACAGGCGAGTAAAACTCCATTAGGTATTCCATAGCGAGTCACGTTCAGTGAACTTATTCTCCAATAAGCACCTATATACTTGCTTTAGTGTCTCCACACAAATGATCATGAGATCAATCATCCTCATCCAATGAGCAAGCAACATATGTACCAATCTATCCGGATTTACTAATCCCCTTTTTAGTAATCCCACGATTGAGAACTATTTTAGTTTTAAAGCTTTCTAAGAATTTAGATCTCATTAGCATGATCAACATCATGATTCTAAAAGCATTGCTTAAAACTATGAGTTATTTACATATTATAAAAACAGCACCATGTAGATAATTAAATGCCTTTAATAAATAAATATTTTATTAATAAATAAATAAGATTAGTTTACAAAGTATGTGCTTTATCATCATACATGATTGGCTTGTATGCACACTACTATCAATCTCCCACTTGCACTAAAGCCAATCGCCATGGTATCTCATACCCATCTTCTCTAAGTGACGATCAAACTGCTGTTGTGTTAAAGCTTTAGTAAATAGATCTGCAATGTTGTCTTGAGAGTCTACACGCTCCAAGGTGACGTCACCTCTTCAATGATCTCCCTGATCAAGTGAAATCGCCGCAATACGTGTTTAGATTTCTAATGAGACCTGGGTTCCTTAGCCTGTGCAACTGCTCTTGTGTTGTCACAGTAAATGGGAACTACTTCTCCAATGCTAGGAACCCACACCAAGTTCAGTTATGAACTTCTTCATCCAAACAACTTCCTTTGCAGCTTCACTTGCAGCTATATACTCTGCCTTTGTCACTGAATCAGTAACTGTTTGCTGCTTGGAACTCTTCCAACTCACTGCGCCTCCGTTCAAGGTAAACACATACCCTGAAACAGATTTACTATCATCTTGGTCTGTTTGAAAACTTGAGTCCGTGAATCCCCCGAGTTTTAATTCGGACCCACCGTAGACAAGAAAAATATCTTTAGTCTTCTCAAGTACTTTAGGATATTCTTCACTGCCTTCCAGTGCTCTTCTCCAGGATTCGACTGGTATCTGCTCGTTACACTAAGTGCGTGAGCAACATCCGATCTAGTACATATCATACCGTACATGATAGATCCTATTGCAGAAGCATAAGGGATCTTACTCATACGGTCTCTCTCCTCAGGTGTCTTTGGGGCCTGTTTCTTGGAGAGATGTATTTCATGGCTCATCGGCATGAGACCTCTTTTGGAATCTTCCATTCTAAACCTCTTTAGCATCGCATCAATGTACGTCCTTGGGATAAACCAAGCATCCTTTTAGATCTATCTCTATAGATCTTTATTCCCAAAATATAGGATGCTTCTCCCAAGTCTTTCATGGAGAAGTGTTTAGATAACTAGATTTTAATCGATTGTAGCATAGGAATGTCATTCCCTATCAGTAATATATCATCAACATATAATACAAGGAATGAAATTGCGCTCCCACTAACCTTCTTGTACACACATGGTTCATCGTCATTTTTGATAAAATCAAACTCTTTGATTGTCTCATCAAAACGAATGTTCCATCTACGAGAAGCTTGCTTCAATCCATAAATGGATCGTTGCAGCTTACAAACTTGATTTGTTCCAACCTTTGAAACAAATCCCTCTGGCTGTGTCATATACACATCCTCCTCAAGTTTCCCATTGAGGAAGGCCGTTTTCACGTCCATCTGCCAGATCTCATAGTTGTTATAAGCTGCAATCGCAAGCAAAATCTGAATAGAATTGAGCATAGCTACTGGTGAAAAGGTTTCATCATAGTCAACTCCTTGTCTTTGTTTGAAACCTTTTGCAACCAGTCGGGCCTTACAGGTCTCTACCTTGCCGTCCGCTCCAGTCTTTCTTTTAAAGACCCATTTACACCCAATAGGCTTAATGCCTTCAGGTGGTGAAACCAAAGTTCATACTTTGTTTTTATACATGGAGTCCATTTCGGATTTCATGGCTTCAAGCCATTTTCCTGAGTCTTTATTACTCATAGCCTGTTCGTAATTCAATGGATCATCATCATTCATGATGTGTACCTCATCGTCATCCTCTATAACGAATTCATACCTCTCAGGTATCTTCGGTACTCTTCCAGATTTACGGACAGGGTGTGGTATAGTAGGTTCTTCTACTTTGTCAAGTACCTGACTTTGATCTGTGGTAATTTGTGGTTCTTGAACTTCTTCAAGATATATCTTACTCCCACTGACCCTTTCATGGATAAACTCTTTTTCCAAGAAGGCAGCATGTTTCGCAACAAACACCATTTGATTAGTTGGATGATAGAAATAATACCCTAAAGTTTCTTTAGGGTATCCCACAAATCTACACTTACCGGATTTAGTCTGTAGCTTATCATTTTCAAACTTTTTGACATAAGATGGACAACCCCAAGTCTTAACATGCTTAAGATTTGGTTTCCTCCCCTTCCACATCTCATATGGAGTCTTTGGGGCGGATTTGGTAGGTACTTTGTTAAGTAGGTATGCAGCCGTTTCTAGGACATATCCCCAGAAGGAAATTAGAAGGTCGGTAAAACTCATCATAGATCGAACCATGTCCAACAGTGTTTGATTTCTCCTTTCAGATACTCCATTTAACTGTGGTGTACCTGGAGGAGTCCATTGTGAGATTATACCATTTTCTTTGAGACAATTGAGAAACTCACCGCTTAAGTATTCTCCACCTCGATCTGATCGAAGTATCTTTATACTCTTACCCGTTTGTTTCTCTACTTTACTTTTGAACTCTTTAAACTTTTCAAATGATTCTGACTTGTATTTCATTAAATACACATATCCAAATCTTGAGTGATCATCAGTGAAAGTAATAAAATAAGAATACCCACCCCGTGCACTTGTTGTCATAGGTCCACAAACGTCTGTGTGAATCAATGCCAACAACTCTGTAACTCTTTCTCCTTTTCTATTAAAAGGAGATTTAGTCATTTTACCCATGAGACAAGATTCAAAAGTTGGATATGATTCATAATTGGATAGCTCTAGGAGCCCATTCTTATGCAACTTGGATAATCTTGTTTCATTGATATGACCGAGTCTACAGTGCCACATGTAGGTATAATTAATATTATCTCTTTTCCTTTTCTTAGTTTGTTCAATTTGAAATATATTTTCTTGCAAGTCAAGTATATAAAGTCCATTTCGCAAATTTTCAATACCATATAAAACATCGTCTTTATAAATTGAACAACGGTTGTTCTTTATAACAACGTCATATCCTTCCATATCCAATACAGAAATTGAAATAATGTTTTTAATAATATTCGGAACATAATAACAATTATTAAGATAAATAGACTTGCCCAAAGGCATTGCTAAATAATAAGTTCCTACAGCTAATGCAGCAACCTTTGCTCCATTCCCCACTCGTAGGATCACCTTATCATTGTTCAGCTTTCTACTTCTGACCAGTCCCTTCACATTATTACATATGTGAGAACCACAGCCGGTATCCAATACCCAAGTAGAATTTTGACTTTCTGAAAAATTAATTTCAATCATGAACAAACCTTGATTGGAAGTCGAAGCTTCTCCAAGCTTCTTCTTTGCCAGAAACTTCTTGCAGTTCCTCTTCCAATGACCCGGCTCATTGCAATGGAAGCACATTCCTTTGCTAGCTGGATCAAATTTCTTTTGTTCCTTTATGTTCACTTTGCCCTTGGTCATCCGAAATCGGAAGAGCTCCTTAAATATCTCATATCTAGCAGTCCTACTTTGTTCACCATACAACTCCTTGAGGTGAATCAACATAGTAGGAGCATCCATGTTTTCGTGCTGACGCTGAAGCTCGTTATTCATGGATGTGAGCATGATGCATTGAGCCACAGATGCATCATCTTGCCACTTTACAATGGTGGCAATTTCTTCCTCAGAGGCTGTTTCTGGAACAATTCCAGGGACAGGTGAGTTTAGGACATAAGAAATATTTTCAGCAGTGAGAACTATTCTCAGATTTCTTAGCCAGTCCGTATAATTCGGCCCGGTAAGCTTATTAGCATCAAGTATGCTTCGCAGTGAAATTAGTGATTTTGACATTTTTAAAATTCTGCATGTGAAAAATAACATTTTAGCAAACATTCATTTTATTAATTTTGCATACCAAAATAAATTTAGGTCTTTATTTTAAATTGGTATCTCCCACTATTTTTATCAAACTATATTACCCTCACTTATATAGTTCGGCAACATTTAATTAAAGATTTGCTAGTGAGAATAAGGATCCCATTTCAAATGTATATAACCTTGTGGATAGCACAACAAGCGATATACAAATAAATAGGTAGACAACTCTTGTCAATTACATCACCATGTAATTCCTTTTATTTTGCCTCTTAAATTATAATGGTCAAGTGTGTGCACATCCGAACTAAAATGATTTAAGTTAAGTCCAGCCTAGTACTTCCATAAATTCAAAAAAGAAAAATATTCGTCCTTGTGGATAGCACAACAAGACTAGATCGTTCAATTTTCTTGATAAGCATCAAATGTGATTAATTAACATCTTAAATACGCAATACTCGCCTTGTAGATAGCACAACAAGCTCATATTAAATATTTAATACTCTATTAATTTATCATGCTAGAAGGCGACGTTCGATATTCCAAATATCATTTGAACGCTTCGGACTTAATATTATTTCTTTGAGGGGTTTGTTATTATTTTGTCTCATCTTGTTTAGCGCACATGCACATATATATATATAAAATACGCGTCATTTTATTAAACATGCGAAGCATATTTGCATAAAATATAATATATATAATATTTAGCATGCAATATAGAATACTATATTCTACCCGGATTGATTATGAACTTTTATTCTAGTTTGGTTCACTAGAGCCACCAAGTGAACCAAAAGGTCAAACCTAGGAGTGCAAGAATTTAAATTTAAGCGTAACTATTACATTTAAACCCGGGCTCCATACAAATGGGTCTTCACGCGCTCCTTGCTCCTTGGTCTCCAATTTCTTCAAGATAATTCTAACTATTTCTATTACATAAACTATAATTAAATAGAAACCTTGATCAACAGTCAAGGGAAAGTACATAGGAAGGAGATAGAATTTACATCGAGAATAAAACTAGAGAAGACGAGGTACGCAGACCCCATTTTATAAAACTCATTCATTCAAGCATTCATCCAAAATAAAATCCAATCACATTGGTCATAGTCCATAATCAACCCCATTTATTATCATACATATCATCATATGTATCAATAAATAAATATTCATCTCATGAATTAAAACATTCCATATATATATGAGTATCATTTAATGGGCAATTTTAAATTATATGAAATCCAATTTCAAAATTAAAATAAACTCTTTATTTTAATTATAAAATTATTTAGAATATAATATATAAATATATAATATATATATATATATATATTATAATAATGGTATAATATATTATATACTAGATAACTTGATTCACTTTTCCTGCAAGTAATCATCATATATGTTATACTGTATATCTACTCCTATGTGAAATCCTTCCTGCTTCAATAAAATTCGCCCTTTTTAAACCATTCCCTTCTAAAAAACAATCCAAGAACTTATATGTATATATATAATATACAATTAACGTGGTTTAAGGCGGCTGCTAGTGGCGATTTCATATCCACCTTTTGAATACCTTGTATCACAAAAAACAAATGTGAGTCATCCCTGCCACGGACAGATTTTTTGCGGTGAAGAAAAAAAAACTAATAGTTTTTTGATTTTTTTTTTCTTCTTTCATAAAAAAAAATAATTTTATATAATTAATTATGCCCAATAAATTATTTTAAATATATACTCATACATATATATGGAATCAAAATAATTAATAATTGCATAAGGGTTTGGCTCTGATGTCACTGTTGGGTTTGTACGAAATCGAGACGCAATTAAATTGCAAAAATTAGCGGAAGCATGGTATATTAGAGTTTAAAAAAATTTCTACAAAACCATTATCCGGATCATCCTTTATGCAAATTATTAAATTTAAAACGACAAATAAGAAGTTATGGAATCATACCCTTGTAGAACGAAGCTTCCACAGGTACGAGTTCAACTCCTTGTTCTTCGTGATCTCCTTGAATTTCCGGGTTCGATTCCTTCTTTTGATCAACGTTAGCCACCCAAGTGTTTGGCCTCTAGAGGTGATCCACCAAGGAAGAGGAATTATCAAGAAGGAGGGTGTTTGTCTAAACCTTAATTTTCTATCCTCTATAAAAAAGGAGTACTCTCCAACAATTGAAATTGCATCAATCAATATCTATTATAAGACTCCTCTTATATAGATATTGGTCAACCCTTCTAATCCTATTAGACATGGGATTTCTTTTAATTAATTAAACTCCTTTAATTAATTTAGGCTTCCCACCACATGGGGAATAATTAATTAAATTCATTTAATTAATTTGTCTCCTAATCTTATTAGGAATAAATGAGAGTACTAATATTAAATTAATTACTAAACTCCTTTAGAAATTAAAATAATAATAATTGTAATAATATTAATAAGACTCCTCTTATTAATTTATATTTAATATTTCTAAAATATTAAATAATAAACATTAAGCTATTTAATTTATTCTATCACCATATATTAAAATAATTACACTTAATGTATTATTACGATTATGCCATTACCTTCTTAAATAATTATTCTTCCTTTTATGGTGTGACCCTTTAGGTTCTCTATATTAAACCGGTTGTGAATAAATCAATTAGAACAATTCTAATCTTATTTAAATAAATAAATTAAACTAATAATCTATTTAAATAAATAATATTTATTCTACAATAGGGATAAGCCTCCCTAGCGATCAACGACTATCCAGATAATATAGATTTCAACATTAATCATAAAAGAACATGTGAGTAAATAGTTACCGTACAATTCAATCCTTCCACCATACAATGTCTCAATTAAATATAAGACATGAATTTACTGTCAAGTCTTATTTTATTTAATTATATGTATTTCGATTAAAAAATGCACAACTCCGATTAATGCAAATTAGAAACCTCTTTCTAATTTCATTCCACCTTGGCTAAGGATTCCTGGGTTGTCATTTAACGAATCACATAGGACATATCTCTTTTTTTACTAGAGGTGGTAGATTCTTTATTGATCATTCATTATCTCTATATGTAACTCATTATACCCAAGCATACCCTATATATGCCTTAAAAGGTCTTAAGAAATAAGTCAAAGTATAATTTGTTACATACAAGATACTATGATGATCTCAAGTCCAAGGATCACTTGTACTACTTTCACATTAGGAATTCCTATTGACAGGCGAGTAAAACTCCATTAGGTATTCCATAGCGAGTCACGTTCAGTGAACTTATTCTCCAATAAGCACCTATATACTTGCTTTAGTGTCTCCACACAAATGATCATGAGATCAATCATCCTCATCCAATGAGCAAGCAACATATGTACCAATCTATCCGGATTTACTAATCCCCTTTTTAGTAATCCCACGATTGGGAACTATTTTAGTTTTAAAGCTTTCTAAGAATTTAGATCTCATTAGCATGATCAACATCATGATTCTAAAAGCATTGCTTAAAACTATGAGTTATTTACATATTATAAAAACAGCACCATGTAGATAATTAAATGCCTTTAATAAATAAATATTTTATTAATAAATAAATAAGATTGTTTACAAAGTATGTGCTTTATCATCATACATGATTGGCTTGTATGTACACTACTATCACATCACTCCACCAATCCTCTACAAAGACATCATTCACATTCACCTTTGGTTCATCTGTTTTTTTTTTGCCTTCTTCAAATATATCATCATCCTAAGGCCCCTCTAGATCCTCATCCATCCATGGTGGATGCTCTGCTTCTTCCCCAATATCATTATCAGCGTGGTCTGGAATTTTTTCCATTGTATGTTTTGTTTGTTTTTTAGGCTTTCAAGTTTGTTTCCGTTTTCCTTTGTCTGTTTCTTTCTGCTGCCCTTTATCTGTTTTTTATTTGCTTCCCTTTATTAGTAGTACCATTTTGGTTAATGTTATCAGTTGTTTCACTTTGAACACCAAAGTCTTTTTCATTTTCACTTTGGTTAATGTTATCAGTTGTCAAACAACAAATTTGCCTAACAGTTTCATCTTCATTTTCAACAACTTCTGGGTCAACAACTTGTATGGGACCCTCCCCTTCTTCTCCATATATATGCACCTCCTCACTCTCTGCATTAACTAAGAAATCAATCATATCAATGACATCCCTATCATTTTGCATATATAATGCCCCACCCTCCCAAATTTCATATCCCGGTACAAGATAATAAATATTCACATGTGAGACTGGATTTAAAGTAAAGTGGTATTCATGTATACTAAGCAACGAAAGGTAATCCAACCCAACATTCTCTATTATTTCTTCACTACCCCCAACATATTTATGTACTGGATCTTGAACAAACTTCCCACCATAATGAAAAACAATTCTGACAGACATTCTGCATTAAACAAATGAAGGAGAAATGTTTGAATAATTTATACAACACATTATAACAACAATCACAATGTAGGGGACCAAAGTCAGTGGCGACACGGAGGGACAATAATAGTAATAAAGAAAGGGGGGGACCATAGTAAGCATAATTTATTCAGGACCAAATATACTAACTAATTCCACAACAAAACATGCATATATATACAACAAACAACTCAAAAAGTGAACAGACCCCAAATCTATCAGACATATGAAATCTATCAGACAAGGTGAAATTTACCTAAATCTGCACCAAATTAAGTATCACAGACCCCAAGTTCCACAACGAACCCGGTAAATCACGAAGTTAATGCCTTTAATCTCCAAGTTCCACCACGAACACACTAACCCACAACCTATTTCTCTCAGATTTGGACTGTTTCACCACGATCGCTCGCCTCTCTCTAGCCCTAGATATAAAACTGAAATGAAATGAAACAATACCCTATCTCATCTGTCGTTTTCAATATATATATGAAGGGTAATTAAGTCTTTAGCCAACTCAAGTAACAGAGTTAAGACGGAAAGCATTTATTCACTTCAACTCAAAAAATTGGGAGTTTAAATGTAGCTTTACTGACTACATGTGATTAAGTGAGAAAGATGTCAAACCCCAGATGGTCATGTGAACTTATCTCAAAAATGTAATTCCGCAGCGTCTCCTGGACCTCCTTCCGCCTCTCGTCGCAGACCTTCAAATACGCGTCTAGTTCCTCGTCTCTCCTTATCTTCCCCTCCTCCGTCAGCCTGTTGCTGCTGCTCTTATATTTCCTTTTCTCCTCCTTATTTACCTTCTTCCAATTCCCCTGTACCATTCTTATTCCTCTTCTGAAACTCGATCGCCCTCTTCTTTCTTATCTCCTCCAACTCCTCCGCCGTCTGCGGCGTCCCAAGGACGCGCATCTCACGCTCCACCGACTCACAAATCTCATCATGGTACCAACAATACCCCAACGTGTTAAATTCTTCTGCCGCCATCTATTCAATTCAATCTGGGAAGTTTATCTATATGAATGGAAATAGAGTAGGCCTCCTTCCTAGACCTAGGGCTTCTTTTATCTCTTCTCTACCTGAACCTCCCTCCTTATATATCCTCTCTTCTTATTTTCCCTTTTCGTTTTAAAAAGAAATACTCCTAGTCTCCAACCGTCCTTCCAAGTTCGTTATGAATAAGAAATACTCGGAGGCTCCAACTGTCCTCCCATGTTCCAACTTATTAGATTAAGGAATTTCTTAACGTGTGCTCTCGGATATATGCTAAACATACAGTTTAAAGAAATATGCATACAGTTCAAGAGAATATTCTTTTGAACTGTATACTTAACATGTGCCCTAAAAGAACCCTTAGATTAATAGTGATTTTTTAAAATTTAATTTAAGAAATTTTTAAATACAACGTTACCATGATTTATTTAAAATTTAAAAATAGTAAATCTTATAACTCGTAGTACTTACAACATTATTTATGATATTTATAATTATAATGACATAAATAAAATAAATTCATGTCAATTTTGAGTTTAAAATTAATTTTTTAAAAATTAATATTGATCTTATAATTTGAAACGGAGGAAGTATACAAATGTCTTCATTTCGTTTTTCATTTTTAATAAGAACTACAACAATTACGTTTCCAAAACGACAAATGGTATAACGAATTAGATTGCAACGACCAACATGGAAGCAAATGTCATAATATATAATCAATTAGGTCAATATTCTTTTTAATTCTTAATTATGCATATTATAAATTATACTTTGACTAAAACCTTTCGAACCATAAACTCTTATAGATAGTTTATTAAGTGAGAGAACATAGTTACCGTCACTCTTATGTTACGTTTGGATTGAGTGAATGAAATAAAAATAGTATATTTGATGACCATTTTGGAGGATAAATCATCCCAATTAAATGAAAATTCATTACATCCTTTTATTTTTTTATTACATGTGGAGAAGGTGGAATAAAATCAATTCCAAACCTCCGACCTATAGGCACTTAACCTCCACCCATCCTGGTAACCCAACGTCAACTTCAGTCCTCACTTAGTCAACGTGTTCCCCCACCACAACCAAGTGCAGCACTGATCGAGTAACTTCATGACAAGGCAGACAATAGATGAATGAGTTCACAAATGTCTTGTTGGATTTTCTCTAGGAATTTTGGAGTTTCATTATAAATTTTTGTTAGTGATGGTCGAACAATTAATTTTTCTTGAGAACATGCAGCGCAAGGAAAATCACTACTAGAAAAAAATTCTGATTCTTGAGAGGATAACCAGTATAACTTTCAATAATGCGACGCATCATATACGTGTCTGGATGACCGAGTCTTTCATGCCAAAATATAAATGATTTGGGATCTATGAATTTTGGAATCACAGCAGTATGAGACTCAATTGCTCTAATCTTCATAGTATATAACCCAGAAGAAATTGAATGAAATTTTTGTAGGATATTCTTTTTTCCAGAAATAGTAGAAGTGATAAGAAGATATTTCTAATCATTTTCATTTGTTGTTTCAATGTGAAAATCATTTAGTTGAATATATTTAAAATTAATCAAATTTCTTCTTGATTTACTAGAATATAAAACATTTTTGATGAAGAATTGTGTCTCATTTGGTAATATGAAACTAACTTTTTCAAATTCCTCGATTAAATTTGATATGCTAGAGATAATTCTCACGCTTCCCTTAGCTTTGGTTAGTTGTGAAAAATATTCCTCACTTTGAAGGATTGTATGAGTTGTTGCACTGTCTGCTAAATATATATCTTCCACATCCATTAAAGTTGGTCTGACACATAAAAATATGAGTAATGCTAGAGACACAACTTATTCTACAATTATTTTATAATTTGCTGATGTGGCATACTCCACCTCAACATATTGATGAACAAATTGCTTCAATGCAGTCTTCGGCCCCACATAAAAGCTGAGGTGGAGTATGACACATTAACAAAATATAAAATAGTTGTAGAATAAGTTGTGTATCTAGCATTATTCTAAAAATATATTAAAAAAAACATATATTTGATTAATAAAATTATCCATGAGGAACACATAACATGTAGCGTACAAAAATTAAAACTAATAATATTATACATGTATGATGCTTAATTAAAATAAAAAATTATTCAATATCCCAAAAGATGCTTTTAGAAGGTCCAACAATGTCACTAAACTTTTTCTCATTGTTGGTCATTGTTGGAGCATCAACAATATTCAATTAATGGTTAACAAAGTTTGTTTCTGCCACATTTTCTTGCTCTTTTGAGACACCTGGTATAAATTTACCAGATGCCTTGGCGTACGACAGGTACGCTTCCAATGCCCTTTCTACCCACACCGGAAACAAACATCTGGTTTGTTCTTTGTCTGTGCAGCATTATTTTTATCTGACCCAGACTCTTGCCACTTCTGGTGCCCTGAATTATTGTGATTGTGAAATTTGTTATTATGATGGCCTCGTTTATTTTTCCGCCCCTGAAACTTTTTATTATTTTGCCATCCATTATCACGTTTATTCTGCTGGAATGACGCGTTGTTAATGTCTGGGGTAGAACATGTTGGTCGTACTTGATGGTTTTTAACAACAATTCATTATTCTTTTCAGCAATAAGGAAGATAGACAATAATTCACTATATTTTGTGAACTTACTTTGTCTATATTGTTGTGACAGAATCATATTGGTGGGATGAAAAGTTAAAAGCGTTTTTTTCCAATATTTGGGTTTCAGAAACTGGATCCCCACACAAGGCCAAAGTAGAGGTTATTCTATAGACATTAGAACTATACTCCGTAATTGATTTATAATCTTGTATCCTTAAATTAAGTCACTCAAATTTGGCACTAGGGAGAACAACCAATTTTTGGTGGTCAAATCTTTTCTTTAGTTGTGTTCATAAGGTCAAAGGATCTTTGACTGTTAAATACTCAGTTTTTAATCCTTCATCAACGTGATGGCGAAGAAAGATTATGGCTTGTGCATTTTGTGTCGTAGTTGTTTTGTTTTCTGATTCAATGGTCTTTTCTAACCCATTTGCACTAAGGTGTAATTCTGCATCAAGTGCCCAAGCCAAATAGTTGTCTCCATAGATTTTCGAAATTGAAAAATCTATTTTTTGCCAAGTTTGCCATCTATTCTGGTTTAAACATAATAATTTCCAACAAAAAAATGGAGGCTTCAGTGGTGTCTTCATCGGCACAACTCAGATTTCCTCCTAATAAATCCAGGGCGTGAGACCGCGTAAGCATACTGGGGTATACCAGGACTCGAGCCCACGTTTGTGGAATTTATGTTCAGATTCCTACCACTAAGCCACCACCTCAAGCGATGATAAATATATAAACAATATAAATATATAATCGTTTATTTTATTAGCATATCCTTTTAGTCAGAAGATATGCAATCACTAATGTATATACAAGTATTATTGTACACATCATAAAAAAATACATGTACAAAACTGCAAATGAATTTTCACCCGACATGCGGTAGTCCGCGTAAACAGATTATTTTCACAAATTGCTAATAAGGGATGAATATGAAGAGGTATTCACCAAACATACGGTAGTTCGCGTTGTTAGGTTATTCCCACAAATAAATGGTAAAAAGGTTCCCACCAAGTCTTGTAAGATCAACAAGGATAAATGGTACCACGTCTCAGTTGGTTGGAGTTTCGTGTTGATAACGTGCTATAGAACTAAAGAAATAATAAAGTTGCAAGATAGAAATATTAAGAAAAGTTTCTCTGTTTGTGTGCTTTCTTTCATTAGAAAAGTTTGTCTTTTATAGACAAATAAGATGGGAACATACATTAAACAGGTTAAATTCTTTTTTGATCACTGTACTTTAGGTCAATTTACAAATGGATAACTGAACTTTTTTTTCTTATAGTTAACTCATTAAACTTTAATTTACTAACAAAAATCTCAAATTCCGTCTATGACGTTAATTTTTTTAACGAAAAATCGACATGACACATGACGTGGTTTAATATGTTCCAATTTAAGGGTAAAAAAGTAATTCAACTATAAATCAATTTGTTTTATAATATTAAAACAATTTAAGGGTACAATATTAATTCAACTAATTAGCAAACAAAACTCTGAAAATTATTCTCTCTCAGAAACACAGAAATTCAGGAAATTAATTCAACCCATTTCCTCTCATCGTCCCAATATCTAGTTCTTCTCTTATTGCTGGAATTTCCACAATAACATTCAGTAATTGCGGCAGCAAAGAAGAAAACAATGAAGCGTGGTTGTATTTGAGTAAGATCTTCTAGCGGCAGGTCGTCATGAGCGATAGAGTAAGGTGGGAAGTGATTTGAGGACGAAGGGGGCGAGGCATTTGGGAGTGGCGAACAGATTAGTAGTAATAAAGTCATCAATAGCTTAACCTAAGAATAGAAATTCTTCAAGGGATTTTATAAAGGGAAGAGAAAGATGCGAAAAAGATTCATTAATTTGGGTACAGAGCCGATGCTTTATTAACATTTGCAGTGACGATTCTGATCTTTCTGTGCACCATCGCTTCTTTCTTCGATAATCTCAATTCTCCTACTCCAACCGCCCAAGTCCAGGTACATCGTCATCAATCTCACTCAAAGCCCTACTTGATTTTTCAATGTATGTACTTTATTGTTTGATTTGATGGGTTTAATTGATTTTATTTTGTGGGTTTAGGTTTTGAATATCAATCGCTTTCAGAGAAAATCAGATGGAGATGTTGAGATAAATTTCTTCATTTCTTTATGCTTTTAGCTTTTATGTAGTCAAAATTAAGCTTCTCTTTGGGTTGAGATTTGTCTATTTTATAGATTTTTATTTTCGATTAGAGGTTAATCCTTTCTTCAGTAATTAGAACATTCTGGTTGGAAAAAAAATTGGGTTTGATGCCGATCGTGGTGGCAGAGGCTACGGTTGCGGCAGATGAACATGTGCTGTATTTTTAATTAGAAATTTTAATAGAGAGTTGTGGATTGAAACATTGGGAGCAATCTGTTCTTCTATTGATTAATTTTTTATTTTCTACCATGTATTTTTTGCTAATTTTTTTATTATATTATAATTTTCTTTCATTTTCCCCTAATGTATTTTATATTCCCCTTAATTTTAATTAGCATATTTTTAGTTTTTATGTTTTATAAATAGCTTAATTATAAATAAAAATTTATTTGATATTAATTACAAAAATAATTAAATATATTTTTTATTTATTTTCTTGTTTTTGGCTAACTTTTTAAATAATCACAACCACGTCGCATAATCACTGCCCAGTTTTTTTTACAACTCAGCAGCCTACGTGTCATTTTTCGTTTAATATCAAATGACAACGATTTTTTAAACTTTGTGTTAAAAAAATAAAGTATAATTAGTTGATTGTAAGAAAAAAAATCAATTATTCATTTGTAAGTTGACTTAAAGTACAGTGACCAAAAAAATATTTAACCCTACATTAAACCAAGATCCACAAAATCATGATTTAGACCTTAGCTTCTAGCTTGTAGCTTATAACTTTTGACGAAGTCATAATATTATAACAAATATAACATTATTGCTCAACAATAATAGCAAACAAAAAAGAATTTTGAAATGGAAACATTAATATTAGACCACCTCAGATAGCCTGTCGTCCCGACCACCAACTCCATCACCACCACTCCATCCAAAGACAACTCTATGACCAAGATTAATCTCAAGATTTTTTAAAAAAAGAGTCTGCTCCACAAAATCCCCAAATTAAGCAATAATTAAAACTTAAATGAAGTAGATTTTCACACCCAAAATTGAAGATGGTACTTTTCTTCAATTCCGAAACTTAAACCTAGATCTATACAACACCAAATCCCCTCCTCGGTGCAAAAAACTCATTACCACAATTAGCAAACGTAAACCCAAAATTGTTATCATCGTGTGGGAATCAACAAAAAATCTTGAACCTTATCCTAGATCTAACTCCAAATTGTTCAAACCAATTTCATCATTTTCTTCATCACACTGAGATTCGAGTCCAAAATCGAATCTAATGATGATTGATTAACACGTTGATGAAACAAATCCATGATAAAGTTTACCTAGTTTTGAGAGAGTGTCAGGAAAGTCCAGATCATGAAGTAGCCGTTGCAGAATAGCCGTTGAGTCAGAGGCCATCCAACGCATAGTTTCGTAATTAAGTTGGTGCGTTTAGCCCAATAAATTCCTTGCCTTGCATCCAGTATTTGGTTGTGGGCTGTTAGGCCTTGATTTTAGCACATCCACGTGTTTCCTTGTTATTGGAGCAGAGTATCATTTCTTCTGTCTGTTAGATTTGGCTGAGTATTTATCAGCCCTTGGTTGTGGTGTAATGGATTATCGAAATCAATGAGTATTTTCTAGTTCTCCTTTACTTCTATCTTAATTTGCTTTCCTTTTAATTTCTAGTCAAATTATTAGTGTAATTGTGACAAATTGGTATCAAAGCAACCCTGGGCCATTAATGGCGAAAGGATCTGCTAAACCCAGTCTGCAAAAGCATGAGAAAGACTTAAAGGCTTTAGAAGAACGAATGGAGCAGCTGAAGGAGATGATGACCCAACAGTTTGGACAGTCCACTTCACTGTTCGAAACCATGGGACAATAGGTCATCCATCTGACTCAGACCGTGCAGTCCAACAGTGAGGAGATAGCGAGGAAGATATTGGAGGCTATGGAAGTAACACGCGTAGCAGGGAAGGAGAAGAACCCTACCCTTGAGATATCTAACCCTATTACTTCCTTTGTGTTGGTGAATACACCATCAGGCAGTTCCCCTGCACCCGATAATTCCGTATGTCCACTTACCCCCACTGGTTTAAGCCTTGGTAGCTTCATGACGGTGATTGACATGAGCACTAGAAACGAAATTCCAGTGAATATACCTCAACCCAGTTCTAATACCAGCTTAATACCCCCAGTACCAACTAGGGAAATCATGAATCGACCAGTTGGGGTGTCTGCTATTAATATTCCTTCTCTAAATATCACCTAAAACCACGATGAACAAAGGTAACTGGCAGCATTACACAGATCCGAACCAAACCACTAGCTCGATTATCACCCATACCACACCCTATACTAACCTATATAGCCCCACCAGTTTCCAAAATATATACACCAATGGTATATATCACCAACCTCAGCTTAACCCCAACTCACAGCCTAACCACATAAGACCAACCCATACACCCACTCAAATTTTTCAGAACCCCCCAGCCTTTACACCACCATACTTCAATTTCTACTCACAAAACTCAGGCCTACAGGATTGGAATAAGGGAAGTCCTCACCTCGAAACACCCCAACACCGACCATCAGTCTCACCGTTTCCACCATTTTCCATACCCAGAGTGGATTTTCCATACTTTGAAGGAAAGGACCCTCGAGGATGGCTGAAAAAGTGTGAAAAATTCTTTTAGCTTCACCCCACGATGGATTATAGATCTAAAGTAGTGTATGCTGCATTATATTTGGAAGGAGAAGTAGGTGTTTGGTATCAGTCATTGTAGGAGGAGAAACTAGATATACTTTGGGAAGAATTTGCTTATCATGTCTGCTACAGGTTTGCCAGAGGGGGACATGAAAATGTGATCGGACAATTTAACAAGCTGGTTCAAAAAGGGAAGGTGGAGGATTACATCAAGAGGTTCGAAGAATTAAAAACTTACATGTGGGGTCAGAATAATGGCTATACAGAGGAGTATTTCATCGAAAGTTTCCTCAGTGGGCTGAAAGAGGAAATAGCCAATGCCTATACATTATAAGACCACAAACTTTGAGAGAAGCAATTATCCAGGCCAGGGGACAGGAACTTTATTTGGAGTCTTTGGATAAAAGGAACCAATTACATTCCAAGTATTATGGGAGTAAGCCAGCCTATAACCATAGAATCAGTTATATGAACAAGGAAAACCCAGCTCCCACGAAAATGGACCCTGTACAAAGGATAATTCCAATCAAAAGGCTGACACCAGCAGAAGTGGCAGTAAAGAGAGAGAAGGGTCTATGTTTTCAGTGTGATGAAATCTACACCAAGGAACATAGGTGTAAGCAAAAACACTTATATTTGATGATTACAGAGGAAGAAGAACAAGGTGAAACTAAAGAAGAAACGGATGAGCAGGAACAGGAATTGGCTATCATGATAGCAGGAGAAGAAGGAGAGTTCTTACAACTGGAGGATAATTGTGAGGTATCACTACATGCCCTGACAGGAACTAATGGGTCTCATACCCTTAAGCTATAAGGAAAAGTTAGGAATGTGAACATCAACATGTTGCTAGACAGTGGTTCTACCCATAACTTCATCTCTCAGGCTTTGGTAAAACAGTTGCAGCTAAGCACAGAACCCTATACTTCCATCAAGGTAACAGTGGCTGATGGGAAAACCTTGTAATGTGACAAGAAGATTGCAAAGTTCAGATGGGATATGGCCTCTGGGGAATTTCAGACTCCGATGTATGTCATTCCTTTAGGAGGATATGATGCAGTATTGGGGATTAAATGGATGCAAACCGTGAGTCCCATATGCTTTGATTATGACAAAAGATCAGTTACTATACACTGTGAAGGCAAACAAACAGTAATAGAGGACCAAAGGGAGGCTACTCAATTTTTTAAGGTGCAAGTAGAAGACAAATTAGTTGGAAACCAAAGGAGGAAACCTATTTTTTAGCTCAGTTAACAGCCTTGGAGGGAACATCAGAGGCAAGAGAACCAATTCCAGAGCAGCTATACAAACTCCTCTCCAACTACAAGGACCTATTCAAGGAACCCCCAAGTCTACCTCCCATAAGAGTGCAAGATCACCATATTCCTATCATGCCTGGCTACAATCCTGTTACCAACAACCCTTATAGGTACCCCTATATACAAAAGGCTGAAATTGAAAGAATGGTCAAAGAGATGCTTAACAGTGGGATTATTAGGCACATCACATCTCCCTATGCTTCCCCAGTGCTATTGGTCAGAAAAAAAGATAACACCTGGAGATTTTGTGTTGATTACATGGCCCTAAATAACATTACCATCAAGAACAAATTTCCTATACCCATTATAGAAGAGCTTTTGGATGAATTAAAAGGCGGTAGTTATTTCTCTAAACTGGATTTGAGAAGTGGGTATCACCAAATCAGGGTTAAGGCAGAGGACATTCAAAAGACAGCTTTTAAAACACATCAAGGGCACTATGAATTCCTAGTAATGCCATTTGGTTTGACCAATGCTCCGGCCACCTTTCAGTGCATCATGAATGAGGTATTTTCACCTTACTTAAGAAAATTTGTACTAGTATTTTTTGATGATATCCTGGTATACATCCCTACTCTAGAAGAACATAAGATGCATCTGCAGAAAGTGTTGGAAGTACTCAAGCAGAATCAATTCTATGTAAAAGAGTCCAAGTGCACTTTTGCCCAGTGAGAGGTAGAATATTTGGGGCATATCATTAGCAATCAAGGGGTTCAGTGGATGATAAGAAAATAGAGGCTATGAGGGAATGGCCCAGGCCCAAATCATTAAGGGCTCTCAGAGGGTTTTTGGGTCTCACAAGATATTATAGAAGATTTATGCAACAATATGGGGTTATTAGCAAGCCTCTAACTAATCTACTCAAGAAAGGATCCTTCAACTGGAATGAAGAAGCTGACCAAGCTTTTGACAGACTCAGACTGGCTCTTTCTAGTACCCCAGTACTAGCCCTACCAGACTTTACTAAGGTATCATAGTGGAGACAGATGTCTGCCATTCCGGAATAGGGGCAGTCTTGATGTAGGAGGGTAAGCCCTTGGCATACTTGAGTAAGGCCTTGTCTCCAAGGCATATGGGGTAGTCTACTTACAAAAAAGAATTGCTTGCTGTCATTATGGCTGTGCAAAAATGGAGAACTTATCTCTTAGGACAAACCTTTATTATTAAAACAGACCATGAAGCACTGAAGTACTTCATGGAGCAGAAGTTAACTACTTTAGTACAACAAAAATGGCTATCCAAAATGCTAGGTTTTGATTACACTATACAATATAAGAAAGGAAAAAATAATCTTGCAGCAGATGCACTTTCAAGAAAGCATGAAGAAGAAATTAATTGTGTGATGGTTCAATCTATGACCCCAAGCTGGAAGGAAGAAATAGTGGAGAGCCTAAATGAAGATCAAGAAGCTCAAGGAATATTGGCTCAGTTGATAATCAGTCCTAGTAGTCTACCTACATTCTCCATGCAAGCTGAAATTCTAAGGAAGGATCGAAAAATTTATGTGGGAAGTACTGGAGGGCTGAGGCAGAAAATCATGGAGCAAGTCCATAGCAGTCCAGAAGGAGGCCATTCAGGAGTCACAACTTCCATCAAAAGGGCTGAGCTGTTGTTCTATTGGCCAACATTGAGAAAGGAATTTACTGAGTTAATTAAACAATGTGAGATCTGTCAGAGACACAAAGGGGAGCATGTTCCCACTCCTGGGTTGTTACAACCTATACCCATTCCTAGCCAAGCTTGGGAGGTCATAACCATGGATTTTAATGAAGGTCTACCTAGATCAGAAGGGAAGGACACTATCTTAGTAGTGGTTGATAAACTAACCAAAGGCTGCCATCTTATTGCTCTTAATCACCCCTTCACAGCTACCCAGGTAGCTCAAGCAGTTTTGGACTTAGTTATTAAGCTCCATGGACCACCTAGAGCTATTATTTCTGACAGAGACAGAATTTTTACAAGTGCTTTTTGGAAGGAGCTGGTCAAGGTCATGGGCACTCAGGTTAAATTAAGCACTTCTTACCACCCACAAACAGATGGTCAGACCGAAAGGGTTAATCAGTGCATAGAAATGTATCTCAAGTGTATGTCTAGCACTAAGCCAACACAGTGGAGTAAGTGGTTACCTCTCGCGGTAATGGTTTCACACAGCAACTGGAATGTCTCCTTTCAAGGCCTTATATGGTATAGATCCACCCGTGGCCAATTATCACCAGCTGCCCAGCCATAGTAATTCTTTGGTAGCAGACTTTGTGCAGGAAAGGTTGGTAACACAACAGCTACTTAAAGAAAATTTACAGAAGTCGCAGGAAAGGATGAAACTTTATGCAGATAAGAAGATGACGGAAAGAGAATTTCAAGTGGGAGATGAAGTCTACTTAAAGCTCCAACCATACCGACAAATGTCAGTAAACCAAAGACGCAATCTGAAATTATCAACCAGATATTATGGGCCTTATACGATTACGCAAAAAATTGGGAAGGTAGCCTACAGGTTGCAACTAAATGTCTTCCATGTATCTCAGTTAAAGAAGAAGATAGGCAAAGCAAGGGTGGTTCAGACTGAATTACCTCAGACTAATTTAGCAGGGGAAGTCCAACCCAAGCCAGTTGCCATACTGGATCGAAGAATGATTAAGAAAAAGAATAGAGCAGCTACGATGGTTTTGGTGCAATGGTCACACAGTATTCCTGAAGATGCCACTCGGGAGGAATGGAGCAAAATCAGTAAGCAATATCCCAGCTTTAATCCTTGGGGACAAGGATCAATTCAAGGAGAGGGGAATTCTCAGGAAAGCCCAGATCATGAAGTAGCCTGTTGCAGAACAGCCGTTGAGTCAGAGGCCATCCAACGCATCGTTTCGTAGTTAAGTTGGTGTTGGCTAAACGCACCGGGTAGCCCAATAAATTCCTTGCCTTGCATCCAGTATTTGGTTGTGGGCTGTTAGGCCTTGATTTTAGCACATCCACGTGTTTCCTTGTTATTAGAGCAGAGTATCATTTCTTCTGTTTGTTAGATTTGGCTGAGAATTTATCAGCCCTTGATTGAGGTGTAATGGATTATCGAAATCAATGAGTATTTTCTAGTTCTCCTTTACTGCTATCTTAATTTGCTTTCCTTTCAATTTCTGGTCAAATTATTAGTGTAATTGTGACAGAGAGTGGCTGCCGCGGGATCGTCCAAGCTTCGTTGTTGCAGCAACTGTTGTGTGTACGAGTTAGAGAGAGAAAGAGAGAGAAATTGAAGATGAGTAGGGGGTTTCATTTTAATGAAGTGCTGCTGTGATTTACTTTATTCTAGTGCAAGTTGTGGGGATTTACGGAGGTGGTGGTGGTATATGATAGTAGATAGAGGTGATAGATTGAAGATGGTTTAATGAGCAGAGAGATGCTCAGACTGAGAGAGGTGCTCAATTTGCTTTACATTTTATTCTCTTTTTTTGGGTATCTAATTGTTTTTTTAATTACTTAATGATAATAATAATTTTCTATTTTAGGTGTTAAATGAGAGTGATAAGTACTTCTTCCGTCCCAAAATAATTGCTCAGTTTTGATTTTTTTTAGTTAAATTGACTATTTTTAAAATTAATAATTAAGCATGTATAAATATATTTTTAACATTATAAAAATTGGTATTAATAGTAAATTGTATATACTTTTTTTTTGTTATAACCTCTTCACCTATATTTTGGTAAAAATGGTACAAAAAATAGTTTTAAAAAATAGTCAATTTGACTAAAAAAAGTCAAAACTGAGCAATTATTTTGGGATGGAAGGAGTAACATTTTGTTTTTTTTAATTATTACTTGGTTGTTTTTAAAAATAAAAAATAAAAATCGCCTCTTAAATTAGATGTTTTCATTTTAAAAATATTTTTAATTTTTATTGTTAAATTGTATATTATATTACATTTATACCCTTTTAGTTTTTATAAAGTTATTTAAATTAATTACAAAATGAATCTTCTTTTAGCACATCATTAGTCACATCTTATGTGTTCAAACCACGTTATCAATATATAACGTGACAACTTCGATTGAACCAAATTATTAAAAAATTTATAGTTTAATCATACGATTGAAATTGAAATATTGATAACCAAAGTAGAATTTGGTCAATCGTTTAGGATAGTAATTTATATTAAAACCTAAATAGCTGGCATATATATATTAGTTGTAACTTCTTATAATAATTTTCGCCAAAGAACTTATTTAAATTCTAATTATTTTCAAAAAAAATATTTATTTCAGACTTAATAGACTCACAAGACCAAACTAAACCAACAATTGTTCTCATTTTGTCACTTTATATTATTATTATATAGACATTTACTATTTATAATAAACAATAAATTTTAAAAATGTAACCATTATTATTTAAACGTGTGGTTTAATACTCATCATGACTATCTTGATTTGAAACAATAAATAGCTAGCATATATGTTTTTCAACTTCTTCCCTAATATTTCGAAAGGGATTGGTAAAAAGAAATAATACTTTCATCTTATCAATAATTTAAATGTGAACGGAGCATATATACGAAAAAAATAATTCCTTGTACTAAACTGAATTAATACATTTAGTTTTTATGACAAATTGTGATATTATATTAAAAACTAGGGATAACATCTTCGTTAGTTTTCAAACTATAGTTGTTTTTCAAGTTTAGTCTTTTAACTATTTTTTGTGTGTATTTCGTCATGTTTCTTTCATGTTAATCCCCAAAATACAGTATCTTGTTCACGTTTAGTCCCCAAACTGTGATTGTTGTTCACATTTAGTCATCAATCTATAATTATTTTTCATAGTTAGCAACTTTAATTACTCTATTTTTGTAAAGTTGGACAAAGATACAAAAATAATAAAGTCTGAGTACGAAATACGCAAAAAAATAGTTTGGGGACTAATTGTGAAAAATAGTTATAGTTCATGGAATAATGAAGATGTTTTCCCTAAAATCTAGTTGTGTTTGGTTCCCATTCCTTGGTATGTATGGAATGGAATGACTTAAGGAATGGAATGTGAATAGGAATGGAATGGTCATTTCCATTTTTATATTTGGTTTATTCATTCATTCCAACAGAAATAAAATTACCATTCTACTTTAGGTGTTTGGGTTACATGAATTACATTTGTGTGAAATGTGAAATGGTCTTTTTCGTTTTTTATATATTACAAACTTATAAAATGAATGAAAAAATAAAGTAAATAGAACTAAAAAACATATTCACTAGAATCTTGAGTACTTGGCTCAATATTCTTTTTAGATATATTTTTATGCATTTCACTTCACTTTCTTTTATTCTTTCTAGTATCTCTCTCTGAATATTGAGTACTTGACTCCATAATTAATGAATAAGAAAAATAAACTCATATCATAACCAGCCTATGAAACAAATTTATATATAGTTAATACCAAATATATAGCATAGTTTATTATTCATCAAGTACAAGAGATTCAACATATGATGCTCACCCTTTATTTATTCATAAGTACTAGGAAGACATAATACATAAATATTTTAAAAACAACCACTACCAATAATTATTCAAATTTAAAATCCTGAACATAATAAATATAATAATCGTTTTTAACAAGGATAATAAAATGAAACCAAAAAGTACAATTATTATAAAGTTAAAAATCTAAGACAATTATACTTAGACTTCACTCAATTATTTACATTCCTTCACTCATTAAAAATCTTTTCAACAAGGTTGTTTCTAAAAACTGTCCACTCATTCGAAATGCCAATAGTTGTGATAGTGTCTTCCATTGGTTCATTTTCCGCATCATTCTCTTCATCCTCAAGGCCCAACTCAAATGGATCATTGGGCATTTCAGCTCTTATATGGTTGTGAAGAATGCAACAAGGTAAAATTATTTGGTTCTATATCTTGATAGAGTAAAATGATGGACTTCTAAGAATTGTCCATCTCTTCTTAAGAATGCCAAAGCATCTCTCAATTACATTTCTTACTGATGAATGCTTCGTGTTAAAATATTCCTCAGCGAATACGGGTTGATGTCCATTTATCCAATCATTCAAATTATACCTTTGACTCCTATATGGTGTCTTGGGAATTGCATGATAAAATTTGATGTTGAAAGTAAATAAATATGCTTATGTGTAAAGTCATTCAATAGAACATATGTACAAGGCCTTAGATGGTAGATCAAAATTGTTAGGTTGATGTAAGACCTCGAATTTTATGAAATAAAAGTATTCAATTTTTTTTATAATTCTATTCAGTAAATGGTTAAATTGATAAAAGGTTAAAGTTAAGGGTAATATGTGAAAATTTTACAAAGTAAGCAAGTGTCATAAAATATTCGTTGTGTCGGAGAATATTCGTTTGGTCGGGGAGTATTCGTACGACGACGCATTCATTGGTGGACCCCACAACGGAATAACTGTCGGATATAGAAAGTGACAGAAATGAACTTTTTATAAAAAAAATAATGACAAAACTTTTACCGTTAAACTGTTGAAATACCCGGTGATAAAAGTATAGTAATACGTGTTGTTACACAGTAGCACACGGTATTGCATAGTATCTCTAATTATTGATGCTTACGTAAGAAGTCACTCAGTTCCTTCAATAATTGTCACAGTAGTTGCTGCATAATATCTCATATTATTGATTCAATTATTGTCATAGTATCATCTGCACAATAATTTATATTATTAAATCAATAATTGACACGACACAGTTATTCATATTATTATTTGTATTATTGACAATATCTAGAAAATTTTGTCAAGGGAAGGGGTTGTGTTATTTAATTGCGCGTCAGTAAGGAGAAATCTTTATCCGAAAGCCCCCTCTTTCCTGGGAACGATCTGATTGTCAATATTATGAGTTATAATATTAATGATGAATAAACTTCTACTAAGGTAAGAGGTATTATTTCTTTCGTATTCGTGAAGAATGTTATTTTCTTTCAATACTTGTAAGGGTTGTCATTCTATTCCTTATTAAGCTGCGAGAATAACCTGTCTACGCGGATTACCGCATGCATGGTGAATAACCCTTCGTCTTCATTCTTTATCAAAGTTGTGGAAATGATCTGTCTACGCGGATTACCGCATGACGAGTGAAACTTCATTTGCAGTTTCGTATATTATTTCATTTCATATTCCTAAATCTAAACTTACTATAGTAAGTATTGCTTCTATAATTCCTGAAATGATTAAAAATTGCTTAAGATTTTTGCTTCATCTATTATCATTTCACTGGAATATTGATTTAACTTTCGTATGAAAATTTTAATCTTTTCATTTCGGGGTACTATTCAAGGGATACGATTCACAACAAAATTGGTTTCTTTTTCTGTCTAAATTACCTTTTATTCATGCTGGAGTACTATTCATCCCAAAATACTATTCATCCGGGATACTATTCATGCCAGAGTGCTATTCACCATGAAATTGAATTTTTTTTTTCTCTGTCCAAGTTATCTTTTGAGTCTTATTCTTGAAATTGAATCCATGTTTTGATCTTCATGTGACAATTTGGACATTTTTGAACTCTGGATAAATTAAATTATAAATCTCTAATATTTATCCTTGATCTCACTGGATTCATTCCTTATATCATTGTCATAATTCTCAAACTTAAATTGTGGTTAAAGTTATCTTTGGCCCATAGTGCAAAGATGAACTGTTGATTGATGAATATCTTTGGCCCGTATTGCAAAGATGAACTGTTGATTGATATCTTTGGCCCGTAGTGCAAAGATGAACTGTTGATTGCTGAATATCTTTAGCCTTTGTGGCAAAGATGAAATGCTGATTGACATGACCATTGATTTTACAGTTGTATGTCTTTGGCCCGTAGTGTAAAGATGAACTGTTGTTTGGCATGATAATGACCATTGATATTACAATTGAATATCTTTGGCCCGTAGTGCAAAGATAGACAATTAATTGGTATGATCATGACCATTGATGTTACGTTTGAAGGTCTTTGGTGTAAAGTGTGAAGACAATATGATTATTAAGTGTCTTTAGCCTTTGTGGCAAGGACATTGAGTGAAAGTTATATTAAGCCTTCGTAGCAAGAAAAAACTGTTGATTTACATGATTATGAATATGAATTGTGAATTAATATAACTATAATCTTTGGTGTTACAAGTAAAGACAGGTGATGAAAATTATCTTCAATCTGGGTGCGAAGAGGAATTTATCAACATAATTATGATCATGAACTATTTACATAATTGTGGGCAGGAACTGTTGATTGATGTTACAGGGATAAAATATTGTTGGTGTACTTTTAACATGGAGAAGATAGTAGACATTATGTTCTACTTGACCCTTCTAATGAATTGCTTGTTCTGCTGCAGTTGTTGATCTAAAACTTGTTTTCTATTGTATTATATCAGATTTTCCTCTGTTTAGGACTAAGGTTCTAAATATCTGAATCATTACTGATGAAGGCTATTGATAATTTAATTATCTTTAGTCATGATACGCTTTACTGGGCTATTTGTGCTCACCCTTTTGCTTCACAATTCTTTTCAGGTAATAAGAGTGTAGCTGGGTCGAGCGGGGATAACAGGAGAATAGAACGATGGTCTATAACTGTTGAAGTTTCCCATAAAATAGTATGAGAATAATTGTATTGAGAATTTAAAATGTGTGTCGTATTTTATATGTCATGTAACAGTTGATTTTGGTGAACAACAATAGAGTGATGAGAACCCGACTTTAGAAGGGTGTGTTGCTACTATTATACAAGATGTCTAACCATATACGACTTCATGTTATCATAAGACATGGTTGTGCGCATCCACTTGATGATTATATCTATGAGCACTACCTATATAATCTTGGAGTATAGTTGGAATATAATTTCAATTTGAGATAATGGAGATAATTATATGGCAAGAGAATACCCACCATTGGAATGACCATGATAGTAATCTTCTCGTTCTTCTTTGGGGTCTATTGGGTCAACCAAGGTTAATTCTCAAGTCACACGATATCTATTATAACTTAGAAGCATGGCCTCACATGTAAGAAGGTTTTCTTGAGTATTTTCCAAATATTTTAATTCCTAAAATAGTTATTGACTGTACCTTTATGTAACGTATCATTGATAAGAAGTATGAGTATTGTTATTCACAGTTTAGGTGTGGTCGTATTGTGCACGACAGAGTAATAGTTGGAATATGAAGATTTGTATTTGGATTCTGTACCATGTATTTCTGGCGACTCATAATGGGTTGTGTACTGGACCTATTTTGGGGGCGTTACAGTTGATCTGTGCTAAATGTTTTTTATTCTATAAATGAATGTATAGAAGGAAGATCAAATCTGTTAGGTTGATATCTTGAAATGTAATAAATAGGCCTCAACAAAATCGTAGTCTATCGAGCTAGCCGAGAAATTGCAGAAGCCAAGGCAGAATCGTGGAGTATCGAGGGAGTTTCTCAGAATCGTAGTCTGTCTTGGAAGCCACACTCAGAATCGTGGAGACAGTCCGAGCGCCTGCCGAGCCAAGTCAAGATTTGCAGTCAACTCTAGGAATCGTGGAGTCTGCTAGACAAGCAAGTAGAGATCGTAGTCTATCAAAGCTTAAGAGAAATCGTAGTGTTCTCTACGATCAAGACTGAATCATGCATGAGCACAACAACATACAACGATCATGGTACAAAGACAACGATCGTGGTGTTTCTTCAGTTAGCTTCAGAAGCATCAAGTTCTGCCCATATGATAAAGAAGAAAGTATAACAAATGAAGAAAGGCTTATGAACGTTGACATTTCGGGAGTCCCAATGATGCTAATATTCATCCTTAGTTCAAATCGAAGAAGCGTATGGAAGAAGCTAAAGAGAGTGCTTTCTGTCTGCTGAAAATACCTTTTCAGGTGTTAGGTGAGAAAGCATTCTGTTGTGTCAGGTGGGCCAGACAGCAGAACTCCATATTCCCAAGATGTCAACATCAGTTCTCAGAAATGTCTGGAGCATTAAATGCTACAACGGATGCCTTTAACGGAAAGATTTCAAAGGCTCCTTCATAAGCAGAATAGATTGGAGATTCAGACTAAGCAAGCAAGAACGAAAAAGTTCAAGAACACTCAACGTCTAAACTCTACGACCCAGATAGAAAGCTTGCTCAGCTACTCAGTTCTTTCGAACGGATGCTTAACTGCAACTGAGTAGCACACCCAAGAACTCAACTCTCATCAAGTGTATTCCAAGTCTGCTGGACTTGAAGAGTTCTAAATGAACTAAGAAGTTCTAAGACTGCTGGTCTTAAAGGAATCTAAGTGATTCAAAGATTGTAAAGATATCCTTAGTGAATTTTCTACTCGTGGAGTAGAAGAGTGGACTAGGAGCCTTGAGTGCTCTGAACCACTTAAAATCACTGTGTCTGATATATCTGCTATAACTGCTATATTTGTCATAACTGCTATAACTACTTATCACCTATAAACTTGGTTTATCTTAAGGAGAACAAACAAATTATATATTCCGATGTAGTTAAGTTATTAACAAATCTGATAAGTATTTTGAAAAGGAAATTTTTTAAAATATCTATTCAACCCCCCTTCTAAATAACTATTGTGCCTCTGGGAACTAACATGGTGCAAGAAATCCCTCTCCATTAGTAGCATCTACCAAATAATAAGTACCTTCAAAATAAAAATATATATGTTATTTCTTTATCTCAAAGGATATTCTTCATTGTGGCTAAAAATCATTAAATCTCTAATTAATTATTTAAATTAATTAGAATAATATTATGCTTATTAATTAATATATTAATCAAATAAGCTCAATTAAATACATACTTTGAATATAAAAATTCACCACATTAATTTAACTAATGTGACACATATAATTAAATTAATCTACCACAATTTCATCAATTAATTATTTAACTCAATAATTAAATCATCAAAAAATATTTATTTAATTCAATAAATATTCAAATTAAATTACAAAAATCTTGTTCGTCACATCTTTCCCCCCTTAAAAGGATTCTGTCCCCAGAATCACGGTTCAATTAAAAATTCATCCCGTTACATTCTCTCCCCCCTTACAAAGATTTTGTCCCCAGAATCACATATACAAAAAAATTAAGTAAATAAATCTGGGTAATTCTTCATCGTATGCTCTTCGAGTTCCCACGTAGCTTCTTCAGCATTGTGGTTCCTCCAAATTACCTTAACAGAAGGTATAACTTTATTTCTGAGGACTTGCTCTTTCCTGTCAACAATTTGAACACGAATTTCTTCATAGGATAAGTCTTTTTCAAAATGTAGGGTTCATATTCAATCACATGCTTGTAATCGGGTTTGTAGGGTCGTAGAACTGAAACGTGGAAAACGTTGTGGACATTCTCGAGCGCCGGAGGTAAGGCTACCTCATACGCAACTTCTCCAATCCTTCGCAATACCTCAAAGGGTCCAATGAACCTCAGGCTCAATTTCCCCTTCTTACCGAATCTGATCTTCCCCTTCCAGGGAGAGACTTTCAAAAATACAAAGCTACCTGATTCAAACTCAACATTTTTACAGTGTGGATCTGCGTATTTCTTTTGCCTATCCTGGGCGGCTACCAGTCTTGTCCGGATCACTTTGACTATCTCTGCTGTCTGTTGTACCAACTCTAGACCTAGCAATTGTCTCTCGCCAACTTCATCCCAGTATAGCGGAGTTCTGCATTTTCTTTCGTACAATGCTTCGTAAGGCGGCATGCCAATACTAGCGTGGTAACTGTTGTTGTAACCGAATTCCACAAGCGGTAGGTGATCATCCCAATTTCCTTTAAAATTCATGATGCATGCTCTCAACATATCTTCCAATGTCTGGATTGTTCTTTCACTCTGCCCGTCTGTCTGAGGGTGATAAGCCGTACTCATTCTCAACTGTGTCCCCATGCATTCCTGTAGTCGCTTCCAGAAGTTCGATGTGAAGCGCGGATCTCTGTCAGAAACAATTGACACCGGAACTCCATGCCTCGATACAATCTCTTTCACATATAACCTTGCCAACTGATCTAAGTTGAATCTGATTTTGATCGAAAGGAAGTGTGCGGATTTCGTCAGTCGATCAATGACAACCCATACTGCGTCGTAGCCTTTCTGAGTCGTCAAAAAGCCAACCACGAAATCCATCGTAATGTGTTCCCATTTCCATTCTGGGATTTCCAGGGGTTGTAGCAAACCACTCGGTTTCTGATGTTCTGCTTTCACTTTTTGACAGGTTAGACACTTTGCAACACACTCAGCAACATCTCGTTTCAAATTCGGCCACCAGAAGTGCTGTCGAAGATCCTGATACATCTTGGTACTACCGAGGTAAATCGAATACCGTGAGCTATGAGCCTCGCTCAAAATGTCATCCTTAATCTCTGGCACTGACGGTACCCAAACTCTGTTCTCAAATCTCAGTAGTCCCTCACTGTCTATCTTGAATCTCGGTTCGGTTCCTTCAGATATCTTTTTCTTATCCTTCTCACATTCTTTGTCCTGAAGTTGAGCTTCCTTAACTTTATCCAATAGGGTTGTACCAGTTTGCATCTGAAACAACTTCTCGTCAATCTCCATCGGATACTTCACTTCCAATTCCAGTTTTTCCATTGCTGAAATTAGCTCCTCCTGAGCAGTCAACATTATCAATTTCTCCCGGCCCTTCCTACTTAAGGCATCGGCGACCACATTAGCCTTACCCGGATGGTATAAGATTTCACAGTCATAGTCCTTAATTAACTCCAGCCACCTTCTCTAGCGCATATTCAAGTCCTTCTGTGTAAAAATATATTTCAGACTCTTGTGATCTGTATATATTTCACACTTCTCCCCATAGAGATAGTGTCTCCAAATTTTCAAAGCAAATACCACTGCAGCTAACTCCAAGTCATGGGTCGGATACACTTTCTCATAGTCTTTCAATTGTCGTGACGCATACGCAATGACCCTGCCGTTTTGCATAAGCACACAGCCAAGTCCTTTATGCGACGCATCACTATAAACCACAAAATTTCCTGTGTCGTCCGGAAGGGATAACACAGGTGCTGAACTCAACCTCCTCTTAAGCTCTTGGAAACTTTCCTCACACTTCTCCGTCCAAACGAATTTCACCTATTTTCTAGTCAAATTCGTCAGCGGAGTTGCGATCTTGAAAAAGTCCTGAATGAATCTTCTATAATAACCCGCCAATCCAAGAAAACTCCTCACTTCCGACGGTGTTTTCGGCTGATCCCAGTTCATCACAGCTTCGACGTTAGAGGGATCTACCAAAATTCCGTCCTTGTCAATCACATGTCCAAGAAATTGTACTCTTTCAATCCAGAATTCACATTTCAAAAATTTAGCATACAACTTCTTTCTTCTCAACGCCTCTAATGTTAACTTCAGATGTTCTGCATGTTCTTCTTTGGTCTTTGATTATACCAAAATGTCGTCGATAAAGACCACCACGAATATGTCCAAAAACTACTTGAACACTCCTTTCATTAAGCCCATGAATGCTGCAGGAGCATTCGTTAGACCAAATGACATCACCAGAAATTCATAGTGACCATATCGAGTCCTAAATGCTGTCTTTGGAACATCCTCTGGCCTCACCTTCAGCTGATGATAGCCACTCCTCAAGTATATCTTTGAAAAGTACCTTGCACCCTTCAATTGGTCAAACAGATCGTTGATCCTCGATAATGGATATCTATTCTTAATTGTGACCTTATTCAGTTCTCTGTAGTCGATGCAAAGCCGCATCGTCCCGTCCTTTTTCTTCACAAACAACACCGGCGCTCCCCACGGCGAAACGCTTGGTTGGATGTACTTCTTGTCCAGTAACTCTTGAAGTTGTACCATCAACTCCTTCATCTCTACCGGAGCCATCCAGTATGGTGCCTTCGATATTGGGGCTGTCCCTGGCGCCAAATCGATCACAAACTCAACCTCTCTGTCTGGCAGAAGTCCTGGCAGATCATCCGAAAATACGTCTATGAAGTCCCTCACGACTGGTATATGTTCCACTTTCGGGTTTTCTTTACGACTATTGACTATGTAGGCTAAATATCCTACACAGCCTTGTCTTAACAACTTCCTGGCCTGCATTATCGTCAGACAACTCGCTTGTCTAGGCGATTTACTGCCATAAAACACTACCTTTGACGGGGTCAGAAGGTTGATACACTTCCTCTGGCAATCAATTACAGCCCCATAATTGACTAGCCAATCTATTCCCAGAATAACATCGAATTCCCCAAGCCTAATCGGGATAAGATCTACGTTCATAATGTTACCCTTAATATCTACTCTACAGTTCTTGTGTACATACTTAACAGGGATCACTTCTCTATTCGCAATCTCTATGTTCATGGGGTATTCTAACTCGTCCATAGGAAGTTCTAAGTTCTTAGCAAAGTCATCGGATATAAATGAACAAGTAGCACCCGAATTAAATAGTACATAAGCATTAACTTTATTGATCGGAATGATACCTGACACCATATCGCAAGAATACACAACATCCTGCACTGTCATGTTGAAGGTCCTGGCGGTCGGTCGGTTGGTTGCGGTTGGTCCCGTGATAGTTAGAGCACTTCCACTGCTGTTTCCCTTGTTCCCTCCTGATCCTGCTCCTCTAGATCCCTTCTTGGGACAGTCCCTTGCCAGATGGTCCTTTGAGCCGCAAGTGAAGCAAGCGCCCTTCTTTGGGTTAGGGCAGTTAGGTGCTATGTGGCCTTCCTGACCACAATTGTAGCATACTCATTTTCCCTTCATACAGATTCCCAGGTGAGCTTTCCCAGTAGGTCGGACAAGCTTCGATCCTCTTTTTCTGACCTCCTTGCTGATTTCCAGTTGATGAGTTGTCGGTCCACCTCCTCTTCTGATTGTTACTTCCCCCCGTGTTGCTACCACTAGCCTTGTTAACTCCTTCACCTTCACTCTTTTTCTTCTTCTGGTCCTGACTGTACTTTGTAACAGCGTCACTCCCGCCTTCAGCGAGAATGGCCTTCTCTAACACCCCAGTAAAAGTGTTCAATTGGAACATTGACACCTTGCTATATAACCAGGGCTTCAGGCCCAGCTCAAACCTCCTTGCCTTCCTCTGATCGATGTGCACTTGATACGTAGCAAACCTAGCTAACTCATTGAATTTCGCCGCATATTCCGGTATGGACATATTCCCCTGTTTCAGCTCCGGGAACTAGACCTCCATTTGATTCTGCTAGCTGGTCGAAAAGTACATCTCGAAGAACATCTCTTTGAACCTCTCCCAGGTAATCACACCTTCACCTCCCCGGACTTTATTCGCTTGCCACCAATAGCTGGCCTCGAATTTCAGCATGAACGTTGCATAGGCGGTTTTCTGGTCTTCTCTGACTCTGGCGACGTCGAAAACTTTTTCCATCTCCATGACCCAGGTTTGAGCTTCTATCGGGTTCATGGTGCCTTTAAACTCTGATGGTCCCACCGCCTTGAAGTCCTTGAATGTTGTGTTCGGAGGAGCTTGAGGTTGGTTGTTAAGCGCTCCAGCAAGTAAGTTCACCAACTGCCTAAACGGAGTTAACATTGGCGTCGTTGTTGTTGTTAGTTGACCCTTCCTGGGCCGGTCGACGGTTTGGTCTTCTCCTTGGCGGCATATTTCTGTTAAGATATACGCTTATTAGAACTTTATTCAATCTTTTAAATATTTAAGGCTTAACTTAAACATTTAGACACAATCAGTCAACACATTATCTCAAATAAACTCTGATATATTACTAAATCAAAAGTTTTAACATAATACGATAGCATCACTGCTATTTAAATCAACTATCCCGAGATAAAGAATCTACAGGATTTAAAACATAAAATATTCCTCTGTTTATAAACACATTGGAATTTACATTATTAACTACCAGATAGGTTTCACAAAATCAAATGTTCCTATCACTGCCCATTAAGGCGACGAACAGCTTTGCCACGCTCTTCATCCATAATCCGGGACATTGTCCTGCGATCTAGCATGTACGACGGTAGTCCTTCGAATTGAATTGGGTACCTCATAACCCGATCTTGGGCTTCATCAATTGCATACTGAAGTGTAGAGTACGTCTCCTCAAGCTTGGCCTTCTTCGCCCTACAGTTGTCTTCTGCGAGATCTGCTCGTCGTGACCCAGGCTTCCTCTGCTATGGCCAGCCTTGCTGATTTCTCTTTCAGTTTATTCTTCAATTCCTCCATTTCCTCTGACTTCTGCTCGGTTTGGCCCTTCTCGTGAGCCAAATCCCACTCTACATTTTCCAAACGTGTGTGAAGAGCCTCAACCTCTCCATCCCTCAGCTCGATGGTAGAATGTTGAGTAACCGACCGCTCCCTCAGCTCCTAAACAGTCTCCTTCAGCTCCTGAACAGTATCACGTAACTCTATGTTACGGTCATACAGCTCGTCATACATCTCGGCACTGATAGAGCTCGGCGGGAACTCTTCAGGGTCTTCCTCCTCCTCTTCGGTTGCCTCAGCCTGAACCTCAATCTCCTCAGGGTCTTCCTCAGAGTCCTCCTCTGAATCAGACACCGGCACATACTCCTAACCAATGACTGTGATCAAGGATGATGGCTCTCGTCGGACTAACTGCTCCCAGACTACGTGGATATCTCGGGGCTCCTCCTCTCTAGCCTCTAGGGGTACAAGGTCATTGGACTGACTAGGTTCTCCAGCATCTGTCATCCTGACAAATAAAATTTTAAGTTTTAGTAATTACGTGATGCTAATCGATACTTGAATATATAAGTATAAGCACATAGCACATAAGGTAAGTTATTATCTTTCTTAGAACTCGATAAGAGTTATCATTACTATGTTCTCGATCTATAAAAAGGCTACTATCCTAAGGTTTTCCCCCACCTAAGGTTCATAACCTACAACTTTGATACCAACCTGTGACACCCCCAAATCCTGGGTACTTCAATTCCACGGGATTTGGTGTTCACTGTACAAATATCATCTATCTATCTACCCATAATAAATGCAAACCATGCAATAGATAGGAATAAATCCTCCCCTTATGGGGTTACAACATCTGAATAATAAATACAATCCCAGGTCATACTAACCTTAAACATCTGTGCGGAACATAAACAAATAAATAAGTCTTACACAACTTTAACATAAGTCTGAAACATAAACACATAAAATAAATAACAAGATTTCATCACTTGTTGACCTTGCCCTTGCCTTTGCTAGTAGAAGGCTCGTCGGACCTTTCGTTCTTAACTGCAATGTTATTATTACGCAAGAGTGAGCACGATTGCTCACAAGTATAATAATATGACAACAATATAATAACATGCGAGTGAATCAAAGACATCTGAATAAAGAAACTCAACTTTTGACTCGAGGATAAATAACAAGAATCAAAAGAATATCTGAGGGTCATAAGACCTTGAACTATGTCCTAGGTTGTAAAGTGTTAAACTTCAAACCTTTAACAGTCATAAGACTATGGACTCTACTTCTCGTACTTAGGGGGATCAGCCCTTAGTACCATACTGTGCACAATATCTCAACGCTAAAGCGTAAATAATCCCCTTTACAGGGTTGTTCATCTCAGTTTTGACATCAGAGTCCGTACCAAAGGAAGTTTAGTTTGGATAAGCTCAATAAGTATTCTAGAATTTGAAACGTTCATCAACTATGGACTAGTCGAATCAATAAGGGTTCACTAGTCCTATAAGGTTCAACAATAACATCGATATTCAACTTGAACAATAAATCTCAAGAGTATACAATCGAATAAGTATTGTATAACTGAAGTAATACTTAAAGGAATAACAATATCTCATATGAAAATCTTAACTTGAATAAACAAGGATAAGAACTTGTTCAATCGATAACCTTGAATTTAGAAAGTTTGTTCAATGAAAGTAAAGTTAGGAACTTGCTTAATAATAATAAGTTAGGGATAAGATATTTGCCTCTCGCACAAGCTACAAGTTATAATTCACGTCATTTACTTAGTCCTACATAACCATCCATTCACAACATAGATTAATAATAAATTCGATATACTTATCGAATTACAACATTGGTCTTCGAACACGTTATTAGACTTTACGATGAACGATTTAAGTCATGCAATTAACTTATTAATTACTCACGTAATATAAGTTATTAACATCTATTATATGCTTAACATGTCTTCATGTTCATCACATTAGGTTTTTAAAACACATCTTTGAAATCTTGAATACTTAGAAAATTTTCAGAATTCTGCAGGCGGCGCGGCCGCGCGCCAGTTACCCTTTGGATCGGCGCGGGCGCGCTCCAAGTATGCCTTGAAGCTGCGCGACCGCGCGGCTACGCAGACCCAGATTTTGGCAGTTCGCGAAGAACACAGAGCAGCCCAAATAAATCCAAATTAAACTAACGTAATGAATTATAAGGCTACCCATAATGTAAAAATTTTATAGAAACATTTTACAACGTTCCTATCATGATTCTAAGGTTTTAAATCACGTAATTGCACAAATTACAGCACTCAATTTCACTGTTCTTCATACTTTGTAAAGTTTTGAAATAAAACAAGAAATTTAACGTTACGGATTCGTTATAACACCGAATCCAGTTCGTTTAACTTCCATTTTGCTCGTTTAAACGTACACAATTATATGCAAATGTCAATTTAAAGTTAAACCATCGATTCATGTTATAAAATTTGTACGTAAGGGCCGTATGGCTATATATACGACTCTGTAATTTTGAAAACCCAAGTATAAACAAATTTTCGATGGTTTGATCACTGAAGTTATGCATATATGACATATAATATGTTATAAACACATATGAACACACGTATAGCCATATAATGAACAAATATCAATTTTTTCATTCACAGAGAATTTTTAAAGCACATAAATGGGAAAACTTTGTAAAATTTTGAGAATCCAATTAAGGCCTAATTATATGAATTCGATTATTTTAATTCATTCATACAAAATACAAAAAAAGTTATTATAATATAATAACACATATATAAGCATATAATCAAAAATTGCTAATTTTTCCCATACACAGAGAACTCAGAATATATGTTCATGAAGGAAACATAGTACGTGAAATAAAACTGGGACAAAGGAATTACCCTTGCAAATTCTGTGAAGATGATATGGATTTTAGTTCTAATCTCTAAATTCTCTGTGTTTCCTTCTTTGAGTTTTTTTTCTCTCTAAAGTATACGATATATGATATAATATGAACTGATGCAGATATATAAGTGAATATATTATACATATAGTTAAGGGTCGTGGGTTATGGGTCGTCAGTTAATCCCATAATGGGTTAACTGGCTCCAACCCCCACTAAGGCCTTGTTTGCTTGCCCCTTATAATCTCCTTTCCCATTAATTTAATTAAAGATTTATAATATAGTTTTAATGTCACACCCAATTAAATCAAATAATGTTATTTAAATCACTTAAATAAAATAGCATAAATCCCTATTAAATCACATAGTCACATAATTAAAATTCTCATTCATTAATTATGCCAAATCATTAAATCTCTAATTAATTATTTAAATTAATTAGAATAACATTACGCTTATTAATTAATATATTAATCAAATAAGCTCAATTAAATACATATTTTGAATATAAAAATTCACCACATTAATTTAACTAATGTGACACATATAATTAAATTAATCTACCACAATTTCATCAATTAATTATTTAACTCAATAATTAAATCATCAAAAAATATTTATTTAATTCAATAAATATTCAAATTAAATCACAAAAATCTTGTTCGTCACAGAATTTCAAAATGGTGCGGAGGAAAAATTTATCAGAAATTATTTTTGTCAGCTTTGGTGTGCTAGCATTTTCCTATAAATATGGTGCTTAGTTAGAAATAAAAATCACATCAGAATCAGAAATTTCTTTCTCTATAATATCGAGCGTATTTCTTGTGAGTATTTAGATACTTTGAGTGTTGATAACATTGTAAATTTTTCTCATCATAATATCCGATATTCCAGTCAGATCGAGTATTCTATTGAGGTAAGGAATGTTATTTTTTTGTAAGGGATATTATTTTTTGAGTAAATGATGTTATTTCCTTCCAATATTCATAAAGAATATTATTTTCTTTCATATTCTATATTATGAAAGTAATAATATTTCATTCCATATTCTTAAATTCAAACTAACTACGGTAAGAATTGTTTCTATAATTTTTGAAATGATCAGAAATTCTTTGAATTTTGCGTTTCATCTAATATCATTTCATTGGAATGTTGGTATAAAAATTTTATCTTTTTATGTCGGAGTTACTATTCATCCGTATGTTACTATTCAAAAATACGATACTATTCACGAATACGGTACTATTCATGAGTGCTATTCACAGAAAAAAAAATTAAATTTTCTTTTCTTTGTCCAAGTTGTCTGTTATGGTTCCTATCTTTGATTAGATCCATGTTTTGAACTTCATTCTTGAATTTTGCTCCACAATTGATTATTATGGATTATTCTTGAACTTGGATAAATTAAATTACGAATACCTAATATTTGTCCTTTATTTCTCTAGATTAGTTTTTTATATTATTTTTCATCATCCTCAGTCTTAAATGGTGATACAAATGAATATCTTTGGCCTGTAGTGCAAAGATGAATGATTACCTGATGAATATCTTTGGCCCGTAGTGCAAAGATGAATATTTGATTTGAGATTTATATTGATTGATGTTACAGGGATAAAATATTGATGATGGACTTTTAAATCATAGAAGATAGTAGACATCATTCTCTACGTAACTCTTCTAATGAATTATTATTTTCGCTGCAGTTGTTGATCTAAAACTTGTTGTCCATAATATTTTATCTGATTTATTGAAGACTAACGATAATTTATTCTTCATTATCTTCATCATAATATTCTTTACTAGGCTAGTTGAGCTCACCCTTTTCTTCCATTGTTCTCTTCAGAATATGAGAATGTAGCAGGGACTAGTCGGGGAACGGAGTGATGGTTTAGGTTAGAGCAGTCGTAGTCCTCACTATTTTATAAAATAGTGTGATAATAATTATAATTCATAAGGACTGAATTTGAGCATTTATATTTCGTATTATATACGATTTGTATTGAAGCTCACAATTGTGTGGTCGTATTTTGCACGACCATTTGATATAAAAGATTTGTATTTGGATCCTGTACCATATATTTGACGACTCAAAATGGATTGTGTATTGAACCTATTTTGGGGACGTCACAAATTCACTGAAGCTTTAGAGAGAGAATTTATAAAGAGAGAATAAGAGAGAAAGAAGAAGGGTATTTTGCTACTACACAAGTGCAATATCCAAACTTCTACTAAGGTAAAGATTATTATTTTTTTCGTATTCGTAAGGGATATTATTTTTCTCGTAAAGAATGTTATTTTCTTTCAATATTCGTTAAGGATATTATTTTCTTTCATATTCTATATTATGAAATTGATAATATTGCATTTCATATTCCTAAATTTAAACTTACTATGGTAAGTATTGCTTCTATAATTTCTGAAATGATCAGAAATTTCTTGAGTTTTGCGCTTCATCTAATATCATTTTATTGGAATATTGGTCTGAACTTTCTTATTGAAATTTTAATCTTTTCATGTTGGAGAACTATTCATTCGAATACTATTCATGAGTTACTATTCACGAGAAAAAAATTATATTTTTTTGTCCAAATTATATTTGATTGGATTCATGTTTTGATCTTCATTTTTTGAACTACAGATAAATTTTATAATATTTGTCCTTTATCTTACTGGATTCGTTCTTTATATTATTTTTCATCATTCTCAGTCTTAAATTGTGGTGAAAGTTATCTTTGGCCCGTAATGCAAAGATTAATTGTTGATTGATGAATATATTTGGCCCGTAGTGCAAAGATGAGCTGTTGATTTATGAATATCTTTGGCCTGTAGTGCAAAGATGGACATGTGTTTGACATGATCATTACCACTGGTGATACAAATGAATATCTGTAGTGCATGAATAATTCGTGGATTGAAAATATTATTGATTGGTGTTACATGGATAAAATATTGATGATGGACTTTTATATCATAAAAGATAGTAGACATCATTCTCTACTTAACTCTTCTAATGAATTGTTATTTTCGCTGCAGTTGTTGATCTAAAATTTGTTGTCCATCATATTTTATCTGATTTATTGAAAGCTAACGATAATTTATTCTTCATTATCTTAGTCATAATATTTTTTAATGGGCTAGTTGAGCTGACCTTTTTCTTCCATTGTTCTCTTCAGAAAATGAGAATATCGCGGGGACTAATTGGAGAATAGACTGATGATCCGAGATAGAGTTATAGAAGTCCTCACTATTTTGTAAAATAGTGGGATAATAATTGTAATTTATGAATACTGAATTTGAGCGTTTATATTTCGTATTATGTATGATCTGTATTAAAGCTCACAGTTTGTGTGGTCGTAATTTGCACGACCGTTTGATATAAAAGATTTGTATTTGAATTCTGTACCATGTATTTGATGACTCAGAATGAATTGTGTATTGGACCTATTTTGGGGGCGTCACAGAAACTGTATAATTACTGCACCAATCTGCTCTATATCTAAAAAGAGAAAATTCAGACGCTAAAATTTTATGGGTATACCAAGTACCGATTGTACAGCTCTGTTTTATATATATATATATCCAAATTATACCTAAAAATATTATATTTTGTAAAAATTTTAGTTAGAATAAATATTATACAATTTTTGGGAGTAGCAAGAAAAGCAAAAAAAAATAATTGGGCCGGTCATATTTTCTGGTCCATTTGATCTGTCCGCCAAGACTTATTGATAGATAATAGACTCCTCCTACATATGTGGGCCCAATATCACGTGGGCTAAAAACACCGATTTCCAATTTAGACTTAAATCTCAAAGAGACAGCTAACATTACACAGTAACCAATTGCCCAATAAATAATTAATAGTTAATTAAATTAGATATATGGGCAAATGACAAAACGGTTCCATCAAGTTTGGACGAAAATCAATTTGATACTCAAAGTTTAAAAATCGTCAATTGTCAATCAATTTGAGTATCAAATTGATTTCTCGTCTAAACTTGGGAGGAAAATTTTGTCATTTGCCCTAGATATATTTAGGTAAATATTTTTTTCACATGTATTTTTGATATCTTTATATGTTTCTTTTTACGTGAACGTGAGACTCACTGTATACTCATGTGAGAGAAGACCAACGCGAAAATATCAAAAATAAGATCTGTAAATTTCGCATCCATAATTTCCCTAGCATAAACCAAAAAAAGACGACTACGTGGCCCCAACACATTAATACCATCACCATGACAAGCCATGAGAAAACACATTTATCAAAAATCGTGATTTCGACCAAACAAGCTACCTAATGCGTACCAATTAAAAAAAATAAGTAAGCCCCCAAATAGATTCGGTTACCATCAATTGACCAATACAGTGAGAACACACAGAGAGAGTGATCACTTTCCGCCTACGTGTCGATACTGTATTGATCAATTGACCAAAGTTAACTTCATGTTAAGCACTCCCGCCCAAACCCATTGTATACCCATCACCCATCAAAAAGAGTGGGGTTCCGTAAAATTTATGCCACCTAAAGAAAGACTTAATTGAGCCCCAACTCGTAAATAACCATGACAAAACTGAAGTGGATGACAATTGTTTTAATAAACCCACAAAAAGGTACGTGACAGTTATAATAACTTATAAATAACTACAAATCAAAATTTTAACACACTTAACATTATCTAATGTTTTCGATTTATAGTTTCGAATAAACTTTGAATAGAATTGCAAGAGAAATAGAGACAAAAAGAAATAGATTCAGGAAGAAATTTTAATTCATTTTCATTGATACCCTCCGATAACTCATATTCAGCTATTTAAAATAAAGAAAATACAAGATAGCATGAGAATGCATCTAAGCAATTCATTTTTAACATTAAATCCTAACCCTCCATTCTTACCCAATACCTATTTTAATTAGGTTAGGATCTTGATCCGTAACATCTATTGGCCAAAATGCTCATCTCAAACGGTAAAATGACCGAAGATCTTTCATGATTACACGAGAATAAAAATTTGATAGTAGGACTACATATTTTGAATAAATAATTTAAAAGTTCTACATTGCGGGAGATATTTTTAGGAGATACTTTCTAGGATATACAAGTTAATATTTTAATTTTATAAAATGAATTTATCTTAAACTTTTTAATAAAATTTATTATATTGTGCAAAAATATAAGTTAAATAAATTTTTTATTTAATTTAAGATTGTGTAGCACCATCATTATTGTAACAACCTGGGTCAAATCCGGAGTCCGGAATAAATCTCGGGTCAAATCCATCAAAATAAGACCTTGAACCACTGGCCTAATAGTATCTTCTTGGGTCATCTTAACCTACCACAGGCTCACCCAAAAGTCATGACTGAAGGTACTATTTGTAAGACCCCAACTTTTATGAATAAAGATTTAGTTTTCTTTATATATTATTTCGAAACAGTAAGGTGTTGTTTTGATAAATACGAAAGTTATGGGTGAAATGTGCAAACATTTTTAAAATGAGCAAGTGGTTATAAAATATTCCTGTTGTCGGGGAATATTCGTTTGGTCGTGGAATATTCTTGTTGTCGGGGAATATTCGTACGACGGCGCAGCTATTTGTGGGCCCCCACAACGGAATAACTGTCGGATATAGAAAGCGACAGAAATAACTTTTTTACAAAATAACGGCGTGGTTGTTACCGTTAGTACTGTTGAAATACCCGGTGGTTAAAATACAGTGATACACGGTGTTGCATAGTAGCACACGGTATTGCACAGTATTTCGAATTATTGAGTCTTACGTGAGAAGCCATTACTCAATTATTGTTACAGTATTTACTGTTTAATATTTTATATTATTGACTCAATAATTGCTACGTTGATATTTTATATTATTGACTCAATAATTGTTACATTGATATTTTATTGACTCAATAATTGCTACGTTGTCATTTTATATGATTGATTCAATAATGGCTACAGTTGATATTTTGTAGTATTGATTCAATAATTGTCGTTGCACAGTATTTCACGTTATCAACTCAATAATTCATATTATTTGAATAATATTATTAGATAGCATTATTTACAATGTCTAAGGAAGTTCTGTCTAGGAGGGGTTATTTAATTGCGCGCCAGTAAGGAGAAGTCCTTATCGGAAGGCCCCCTCTGTCCTGGGAACGACCTGGTTGTTAATATTGTAGTTCTATAATATTATTTGTGAATAATTAATTATTGATTTATATGATAAGGAAATATTTATTTTGTGGATATTAAAGAAGGAATTGGCGCTGATGAGTTTTTATCAATATTTTGGTGTGAGAAATCATCTGTTTATGGATTTCGGATAATTTATGTTTGGAATTTGGAAAAACTTTCTTCTGCAAAGTTGTAGAGAATTAAATTTCCTATGGAAGGACATAGAATTTGTATTTTTCTGACAAAGGGGCTATTTGTTATGAATTATTGAAGTTTCGGAAAATAAATATTATTTAATGGGTGGGACCCACTTTTGTTGAAAAAAATTCTGAGCTGGGATAGCAGCCGGCGGCGGAATTTTTAAAAAAATAATATTATTTTATTATTTTAGTCTCCTTTAGCATCCTAAGCTTTTCCTATAAATAGGGTGCTTAGGTTAGAATTGAAAATCACACCAGAATCAGAAGTTTTCTCTCTCTATAATATCGAGCGTATTTTTGTGAGTATTTCAATACTTTGAGTATTACTATTCAGTACAAGCTTCCGTCGGTATTATATCCGATATTCCAGTCAGAGATACTGTTCTTTTGAGGTAAGGGATGTTATTTTCTTTCGTAAATGATGTTATTCTTTTCAATATCATTATACAGAAATATTGTCATGGATTTTATGTTGAAATTCTTACTTTTTCCGTCAGAGTTACTATTCACGTATACGGCACTATTCACGTATACGGCACTATTCACGGAAAAATTAAATTTTCTTCTATTTGTCCAAATTGCTTGTTAAGGTTACTATCTTTGATTGTATCCAAGTTTTGAGCTCTATTCTTGAATTTTGCTCCATAATTGATTATTACGAGGTATTTTTGAATTGGATATACTAAATGACGAATCCCTAATCTTTGTCTTTTATCTCACTGGATTCGTTCTTTAAAATATTTTTCATCATCCTCAGTCCTAAAAGGTGATGTAACTGAATATCTTTGGCCTGTAGAGCAAAGATGAATGATTACCTGATGAATATCTTTGGCCGTAGTGCAAAGATGACAGGTGTTGAGATGAACATGACCACTGATGATACAAATGAATATCTTTGGCCTGTAGTGCAAAGATGAATATTGACTCGAGATGTATATTGATTGATGTTACAGGGATAAAATATTGATGATGGACTTTTAAATCATAGAAGATAGTAGACTTCATTCTCTGCTTAACTCTTCTAATGATTTGTTATTTCCGCTGCGAATATTGATCTAAGATTGGTTGTCCATTATATTTTATCTGATTTATTAAAGGCTAACGATAATTTATTTTCCATTATCTTAGTCATAATATTCTTTACTGAGCTAGTTGAGCTCACCCTTTTCATCTGTTGTCCTCTTCAGGAAATGAGAATGTCGCGGGAACTAGTCGGGGGACAGAGTGATGGTCCGAGTTAGAGCAGTAGTAGTCCTCACTATTTCTGATAAATAGTGTGATAATAATTGTAATGAGGACTTAGTTTGAATCTTAATATTTTCTACATATTTGTATTGAGACTCACAGTTGTGTGGTCGTATTTTGCACGACCATATGATATAAAGTTTGTATTTGAATTCTGTACCATGTATTTGGCGACTCAGAATGGGTTGGGTTGAATGGACCTATTCTGGGGGCGTCACACTATTGGTAGTAACTTATTTTCTTATATGCAGACAAATTTTTTTCCTATCTTTTGATGTGAGACTGAGGTGTTACAATTATAATATGGTAAAATAAGTATATTTTTTACGATTAAAATTAATTGAATTTTTATTACCATAATAAAGTCAATAATAGACCTCATTAAATCATATGAAAATTCATATGTTCAAAAAATTTTCTATATTTTTTTAAATCCGTACAGTTAGATATATCTAAAAAAATTCTAAAAATAGACGTATTAACCCTATAGAGTATACTAGTTAGATATCCTATGGGGTATATTTCTTTTCCACAATAATTTAACTTCTGAAATTCGAAAAGATATTTTTCTTACTATATTTTTGTAATAGCCTGACTTTTAATAAATAGAATTTAATTTTTCTTATAATTATTATTCTAAACATTAATGTGTTAAATTGATAAAATGATAAGATAATGGTGATATGTGCAAATTATAAGATAAATAATATGTCGGAGAATATTTGTTTTATTGGAAAATGTTCATTATATCTGGGAATATTAGGTAAAGTACAATGGCGCTGGAATAATCAATCATTGGTGGGCCCCATAACAACATAACTATCCGATATCGAAAATGACATAAATAACATTTTTAATAAAAATTGTCAATGGTACTAACACTTTTAACTGTTGAAATACCTAATAATAAAAGAATAGTAGCACACGTTGTTCCACAATAGCACACGATATTATACAATATTTCATATTATTGATTCAATAATTGTTACAGTAACAATTGCATATTATTTTAACTCAATAATTGTTATAGTAGCAATTGTATAGTATTTTAACTTAATAATTATTACAGTAACAAATGCACAATATTTCATATTATTAAAACAATATTTGTCATGGTATAATAACTCATATTATTTGATATGATATAAGTAAACCAATACTTAGCATTATTGATAATTTCTAGAAGTTCTGTCGAGAAACTAGGTTATTTGATTGCACGTCGTTTATACGAAAAGTCCCCTCTTTCCTGAAAACGATTTGATTGTCAGTATTGTGAGTCTATAATATTTATACTTAGAAGGATTTAGTGAGCACCGATCCAATATAGCATGTACATGGATTTTAGGATGTCACAATAATTGTTACAACATTTCCTACTATTAAACTAATAATTGTCATCGTAGAAAGAATAGTAATGGATAGTTACGTAATTAAAATTCACGGGTATTATGTATTTAGACAAACTCATTATTTGAAGAACAGTAATATCCGTGATATTAATACATTAAATCAATAATGTAGAAGACGAATAATATAATAATAATTGATGAATGATATAAATTAAAAATAAAGATAATGATAATGGATGAATCTGTGTAAACCATTACGATTAATAAATTAAAGATAATAATAATAAATTAATATGTATAAATCATTATGAATAAATAATGATAATGAATTAATATGTGTAAATTATTATGAATAAATAAATTAAAGATAATGACGATGGATAAATAATATATTGATAAAATGTGGTAGATGTTTGGCTTAAATTGGGGGGCTTAGCATAAAGAATTTCATAACTTCTTTCTTATTCTTCATTTCACCATCTAAAAATTTTTAGTGTAACTATCTCTCGGAGTGTACGAAGGCTACCTCAAGTTTTAGTTAGAGTGCAAGAATTGTTTAGCTTGATCAACTTCATAGAAAATAATATATAGTCACGTGTTAAAGCAAGAGACATCATTTTCTTTCATACTCCTAAATCTATGGTAAAAAATTATTATTCGTTTCTATTGCTTTACCATTAAATGGTGAAAATTCTTGAAATAATTAGAATTTTCTTAATAGTTAGTACTTCATCTAATATTATTTCACCTGAATCTTCTTATTGAATCTTAAACCGTTATGTTTTAACGGTGAACCTTATATATTGTTCTTGAACTTTAATCGATTTTCTGGATATCATGTTGACAATTTGAACATTATTGGACTTTGAACAAATTAAATTGCAAATCTCTAATATTTATTCTTCATCTTATTATTCTAATTATTTTTGTCCATTCATCATATCATTGACTTGTATTAATCATCAAAACTAAGTTGCTGTGAATGTCTTTGGCCCGGGTGCAAAGACAATATAATTGTTGAGTGTCTTTAGCCTTTGTAACAAGGGCATGTGGTGAAAATTCTCTTTGGTCTGGCTGCGAATAGAAACTGTTGATTGGTATGATCATGACCATTGGTGTTACATTTGAATATCTTTGGTCTGGGTGCAAAGATGAATTGATTGGTATGATCATGACTATTGATGTTAAAATTGAATATTTTTGGCCTGGGTGCAAAGGTGAATTGATCGGCATGATTATGACCAGGAATTGTTGATTGACATGATTATGAGCATAAATTGTGAATTGATATAATCATGATCTTTGGTATTACAAGCAAAGTCATGTGGTGAAAGTTCTCTTTGGTCTGGTTGCAAAAAAGAATTATTGATTGGAGTTACATGGATAAAATACTGATGTTAAAATTTTCAATTGGAGAAAATAGTAGACATTATGATCTATTTGACTCTTTTACTGGATTGTTCATTCCGCTGCAGTTATTTGTTGAAAACTTATATCATCTACTATATGTTCTAAATATTTGATTTATTACTGTTGAAGGCTATTGATAATTTATTTATCTTAATCATGATATTCTTTATTGGGCAATTTGTACTCACCATTTTGCTTCACAATTCTTTTTAGGAAATAAGAGTGTAGTTGGGGCTAGCAAAGAGAACAGGGTATGGAGTAATGTTTCGAGTTAGTGGTTATCCTCATCAAGTTAAAAAGTAGTGTGACAATAATTGTATTGAGAACTTAATTTGGGTGTGAATATTATCGTACTATTTACGACACAATAATTGTACTGAAAACTTAAAATACGTGTGTTGCCGTATTTTCACGGCGTTGTAATAATTAATTTTGGTGAACCAAATATGGTGGTGTAGACCGGAATTTGGAGCGTCATAGTGTGTTGTTGTATTTTGCACGACATTATAATAGTTTTAAATAGAAAATTTTGTGCTTGTGGTATGTATTTTGACGACTCAAATTGAGTGGTATAGACTCGAATTTGGGGGCATCACAATTGGTATCAAAGCTTAGGGACATGATCTATGGTGTAGATCTAAGCTTAAAACTAGGAGGGGAGAGACGAGTAAAATTCTTCACTAGTGTGTGTCCTACCTAAGTTGAATTTTGTTATGTAATCAGTCGGTCTGAATATAGAGTCAAGATATGACATGTCAATTGCTTTAATTAACTTTTATTTTATGGCAACAATTAAGAATGACATCTGAAAACTAAGAGATGAGCAATGGAGTATATGAAACCATTGAGATCATGTCAACCAGTAACCAAGATGCTGGGAATCAAGAGGGCAATAATTCTCATGTGGCCCCAGGAAATGACAATACTGACCACAAGAGGAATGGTGGTTTTTTAGGAGTTTTCTACAATTCATGCAGAACCATACAAGAGCAACTCACGTTCATAATACAGATAGAGACACTGGTAACTCATGGGTGGTTACTGTAAGACCCCAACTTTTATGAATAAAGATTTAATTTTCTTTATATATTATTTCGAAATAGTAAGGTGTTGATTTGATAAATATGGAAGTTATGGGTGAAATGTGCAAATATTTTTAAAATGAGCAAGTGGTTATAAATTATTCTTGTTGTCGGGGAATATTCGTTTGGTCGTGGAATATTCTTGTTGTCGGGGAATATTCGTACGACGGCGCAGCTATTTGTGGGCCCCCACAACGGAATAACTGTCGGATATAGAAAGCGACAGAAATAACTTTTTACAAAATAACGGCGTGGTTGTTACCGTTAGTACTGTTGAAATACCCGGTGGTTAAAATACAGTGATACACGGTGTTGCATAGTAGCACTCGGTATTGCACAGTATTTCGAATTATTGAGTCTTACGTGAGAAGCCATTTCTCAATTATTGTTACAATAATTACTGTTCAATATTTTATATTATTGACTCAATAATTGTTACATTGATATTTTATTGACTCAATAATTGCTACGTTGCCATTTTATATGATTGATTCAATAATGACTACAGTTGATATTTTGTAGTATTGATTCAATAATTGTCGTTGCACAGTATTTCACGTTATCAACTCAATAATTCATATTATTTGAATAATATTATTAGATAGCATTATTGACAATGTCTAAGGAAGTTCTGTCTAGGAGGGGTTATTTAATTGCGCGCCAGTAAGGAGAAGTCCTTATCGGAAGGCCCCCTCTGTCCTGGGAACGACCTGGTTGTTAATATTATAGTTCTATAATATTATTTGTGAATAATTAATTATTGATTTATATGATAAGAAAATATTTATTTTGTGGATATTAAAGAAGGAATTGGCGCTGGTGAGTTTTTATCAATATTTTGGTGTGAGAAATCATCTGTTTTTGGATTTCGGATAATTTATGTTTGGAATTTGGAAAAACTTCCTTCTGCAAAGTTGTAGAGAATTAAATTTCCTATAGAAGGACATAGAATTTGTATTTTTCTGACAAAGGGGCTATTTGTTATGAATTATTGAAGTTTCGAAAAATATATATATTATTTAATGGGTGGGCCCCACTTTTGTTGTTGGTTGAAAAATCTAATTTTTTTGGTAGCAGCCGGCGGCTGGAGAATTTAAAAAATAATAATAATATTTTATTATTTTAGTCTCCTTTGGCATCCTAAGCTTTTCCTATAAATAGGGTGCTTAGGTTAGAATTAAAAATCACACCAGAATCAGAAGTTTTCTCTCTCTATAATATCGAGCGTATTTTTGTGAGTATTTCAATACTTTGAGTTACTATTCAGTACAAGCTTCCGTCGGTATTATATCCGATATTCCAGTCAGAGATACTGTTCTTTTGGGGTAAGGGATGTTATTTTCTTTCGTAAATGATATTTTTCTTTTCAATATCCTTATACAGAAATATTGTCATGGATTTTATGTTGAAATTCTTACTTTTTCCGTCGGGGTTACTATTCACGTATACGGCACTATTCACGAAAAAATTAAATTTTCTTCTATTTGTCCAAATTGCTTGTTAAGGTTACTATCTTTGATTGTATCCAAGTTTTGAGCTCTATTCTTGAATTTTGCTCCATAATTGATTATTACGAGGTATTTTTGAATTGGATAAATTAGAATACGAATCCTTAGTCTTTGTCTTTTATCTCACTAGATTCGTTTTTTTAAAATATTTTTCATCATTCTCAGTCCTAAAAGGTGATGTAACTGAATATCTTTGGCCTGTAGAGCAAAGATGAATGATTACTTGATGAATATCTTTGGCCTGTAGAGCAAAGATGAATGATTACCTGATGAATATCTTTGGCCTGTAGTGCAAAGATGACAGGTGTTGAGATGAATATGACCACTGATGATACAAATGAATATCTTTGGCCTGTAGTGCAAAGATGAATATTTGATTCGAGATGTATATTGATTGATGTTACAGGGATAAAATATTGATGATGGACTTTTAAATCATAGAAGATAGTAGACTTGATTCTCTACTTAACTCTTCTAATGAATTGTTATTTCCGCTGCGAATATTGATCTAAGATTGGTTGTCCATTATATTTTATCTGATTTATTGAAGACTAACGATAATTTATTTTCCATTATCTTAGTAATAATATTCTTTACTGAGCTAGTTGAGCTCACTCTTTTCATCTGTTGTCCTCTTCAGGAAATGAGAATGTCGCAGGGACTAGTCGGGGGACAGAGTGATGGTCCGAGTTAGAGCAGTAGTAGTCCTCACTATTTCTGATAAATAGTGTGATAATAATTGTAATAAGGACTTAGTTTGAATCTTAATATTTTTTACATATGTGTATTGAGACTCACAGTTGTGTGGTCGTATTTTGCACGACCGTATGATATAAAGTTTGTATTTGAATTCTGTACCATGTATTTGGCGGCTCAGAATGGGTTGGGTTGAATGGACCTATTCTGGGGGCGTCACAGTTGATATCAGAGCTTAGGGATATGATCTCTGGCGGAGATCGGGGAATAGAACTAGGAGGGGAGAGACGAGTAAATCCTTCGCTAGTGTGTCCTACCTAAACTTATGTGATATTTAATTGGTCAATCGGAGCATAGGGTTAATATGTGATATGTTGATTTGTTTAATTAACCCTTGTTTTATGGCAGTATTTGAGAATGGCAGCTGAGAATGTTAACAACGAAGTGAATGAGACCGTGGAGACACCTTTAATCGTTAACCAGGAGAACGTGCAACAAGAAGGCAATGTTCATCTTGAAAATAACGCTGGTCAGACGATAAACGATGAGATGTTTAGATGTTTTTTGCAGTTTATGCAAAATCAGACGAGGGAGACTCGTGTGCAACATACAGGTGGAGATAATAACAACACGCGAGCTGTCACTGCCAAGCAGTTCAAAGAATTGGGACCACCAGAGTTTCTGGGAAAGCCAGATCCGATCAAGGCGGAGACGTGGATTAAACAAATTACCAAGATATTTGATGTCTTGGGATGTACGGAGGAACAGAAGGTTCCATTCGCCACGTTTATGTTCCGTGGAGAGGCAGATTACTGGTGGGAATCCATGAAGCGTACCCAGCCTGCCGCACTCAAGATGTCTTGGGAAGCGTTCCAGAAACTGTTTAATGACAAGTACTTTCCTGAAAGTATTCGTCATATGAAGGAAGTAGAGTTTATCCGACTGGAACAAAATAACATGACGGTATCCCAGTACGAGGCTAAGTTCGCGGAGCTGTCCAGGTTTGCACCTCATTTGGTGGAGAATGAGGAACGTATGACGCGGATGTTTCTAAGAGGTTTGAAACCCGAAATACGTCAATACCTTATTTCTCATAAATTTTCTTTATTTTCGGATGTAGTAAATAGGGCCCAGTTATTAGAACGAGATAATGATTATGTTCAACCGAGGGACCACAACCAAGGTCGTACCGGTGGCAGCAGTCATCGGAGCAATGACAACCAACGAGGAGGAAAGTATGACAGAAGCGATAACCACTCCGGTGGTTATCGTGGCCATGATAGTAGAAGAAGCGAATCGGGAGGAGATTTCAAGAAGAGAAGGTACAACAATGAGAACGTGAAGACGTCGACATCAGCACCAGCATCAACTGTTTCGAGGGGAGGAGAACGACCACCGGTCGTATGCTTTAAATGCGGGAAAGAGGGACATATCAGCCCAAACTGCCCACAACAGTTCAAAGGATGCTATAACTGTGGAAAAGAAGGACATATAGCTCGAGATTGTCCTGTTGCGAAACCAAGTTCAGCGGGGGTGGTGATTCCAAAGGCGGTTGTAGATAAGTCAAAGTCGGTGATTCCTGGAAGAGCGTTTGTCGTGACAGCCCAAAACGCGAGGAATCCACACGAGGTGATTACGGGTAAGCTGATCATAAACTCTTGCGAAGTTTACACCTTGTTAGATACCGGTGCTACCCATTCTTTTATTTCACCTGCTTGTGCTCAACGTTTGAACTTGACTTCTGATAAATTATACTTTGACTTATCTGTTGAAACTCCGTTAGGAGAAACCTTTGTTACATCTACAGTTTACAAATCTTACTTGATTCAGATTGATACCCTTACCTTACCTGTTGATCTTATATCTTTGAAAATACTTGCATTTGACTTGATTTTAGAAATTGACTGGTTAACCACTTACCATGCCAAAATTGATTGTTTTCGTAAGGTTGTTAGTTTTCATATTCCTAATCAACCTGTTGTGCGAATCCAAATCACCAAACCACTAAAATCAGTCAATATCATTTCAAATCCCAAGGCTATTCGTTTATTGAAAAACGGATGTCAAGCTTTCTTAGCTCATGTCACTGATCTAAATCAGAATACATCAGATTTGAATGATATTTCCGTTGTTAATGAGTTTTCTGATGTATTTCCCGAAGAACTTCCCGGTCTACCCCCAGAACTTGAAGTTGAATTCTTTATTGACCTTGAGCCCGGTACAAAGCCCATTTCTAAAACCCCATATCGAATGGCTCCTATTGAACTTCAGGAGTTAAAGGTCCAATTACAAGAGTTGTTAGACATCGGTTTTATTCGTCCTAGTACGTCTCCTTGGGGTGCTCCTGTTTTATTCGTAAAGAAGAAAGACGGGAGTATGCGACTTTGCATTGACTATCGGGAGTTGAACCATGTCACCATTAAGAATAGGTATCCGTTACCTCGTATTGATGACCTGTTCGACCAGTTGCAAGGAGCGCAATTCTTTTCAAAGATCGATCTTCGTTCTGGATATCATCAGTTGAAGATTAAAACTGAGGATATTCCAAAGACTGCTTTTAGAACACGGTACGGGCATTATGAGTTCTTAGTCATGTCTTTTGGATTGACTAATGCTCCTGCTGCTTTCATGGATATGATGAACCGTGTATTTAAGGAGTATTTAGATCAATTCGTTGTTGTCTTTATTGATGACATTCTCATCTATTCTAAAAGCCGTGAAGATCATGAACACCATTTGAGGTTAGTACTTCAAAAGCTTCGTGAGAACAAGCTATATGCTAAGCTGAAGAAATGCGAGTTCTGGCTTGAGGAAGTAGCATTCCTTGGGCACGTGGTATCGAAACGTGGAGTATCTGTGGACCCGGCAAAGATTGAAGCAATACAAAGCTGGGAGCAACCTAAGTCGGTGACTGAAGTACGAAGCTTTTTGGGCTTAGCTGGTTATTATCGGAGGTTCGTAGAAGGATTTTCTCGAATCGCTACTCCATTAACTCAGTTGACTCAGAAAGATACGAAATTCGTTTGGAGAGAGGAATGCGAGAAGAGCTTCCAAGAGCTCAAGAGGAGACTTATCTCGGCACCTGTTCTGACAATACCATCTGGTTCGGATGGATTTGTTATTTACAGCGATGCTTCGGGCAAAGGGTTAGGATGTGTTCTCATGCAACATGGGAAAGTCATAGCCTATGCCTCGCGACAACTCAAAGAATATGAGAGGAATTATCCTACTCATGATCTAGAGTTAGCAGCTGTCGTTTTTGCGTTGAAGATCTGGAGACATTACTTGTACGGAGAGAAAGTGGAGATTTATACGGATCATAAGAGCCTTAAATATTTCTTCACTCAGAAGGAACTCAACATGCGGCAACGACGTTGGCTTGAGCTGTTGAAAGATTACGATCATACTATCCAATACCATCCTGGAAAAGCGAACGTGGTAGCTGACGCATTGAGTAGAAGATCATATGTGGGAACGAGTGCGATGATGTCAAGTATACGCGTAGAACCAGCTTTGATTGATAAAGTTAAAGCTGCTCAAGCTACGGATGCGGAGCTGATGAAGATGAAGAAGTAGGTGCAAGAAGGTGCAATTCCAGAAGCGAGAATCGATGAAGATGGAATACTTCGAGTCAACTCCAGACTTTGTGTTCCTAACGATTCCGACTTGAAGTATAGAATCATGATGGAGGCACACAACACACCGTTTGCAATCCATCCTGGGAGTACTAAAATGTATCGTGATCTTCGACATACATTTTGGTGGGGCAATATGAAGAGAGAGATCGCGGAGTTCATCTCGAGATGTTTAATTTGTCAACGTGTAAAGGCAGAGCATCAAGTGCCAAAGGGTCCATTGCAACCACTGGAGATTCTGAAATGGAAGTGGGAACACATTACGGTGGATTTCGTTACGGGTCTTCCCAAGGTTTCTCAAGGCTTAGATGCGATTTGGGTTATTGTTGATAGATTAACCAAGTCTGCTCATTTCTTGCCGATACGAAAGACTTATTCCCTTAAACGTCTTGCTCATATGTACGTGAATGAGATTGTGAGGTTGCATGGCATGCCAGTATCCATAGTTTCGGATCGTGATCCCAGATTTACTTCACGATTTTGGATCAGTTTGTAGAAAGCTATGGGTACGGATTTACGATTCAGTTCTGCTTATCATCCTCAAACAGACGGACAATCGGAAAGGACTATCCAAACTCTTGAAGATCTATTGAGACTCTGTGTTCTAGACTTCAAAGGGAGTTGGGATAAGTATTTACCATTGGTGGAATTCTCCTACAACAACAGTTATCAGGCAAGTATAGGCGTAGCTCCATTCGAAGCGTTGTATGGGAGAAAGTGTCGCTCTCCAGTATGTTGGAACGAGGTGGGTGAAACAACATTGTTGGGACCAGAGTTAGTACGTATGACTACAGAAAAGATCCAAATGATTCGACAACGTATACAAACCGCACAAGATCGACAAAAGAGTTATGCGGATCTTCATCGAAAGGACGTGGAATTTAACGTTGGAGACCATGTGTTATTACGTGTTGCTCCATGGAAGGGAGTTACGAGGTTTGGGAAGAGAGGAAAGCTCAACCCACGATTCATTGGTCCATTTGAGATTCTTGACCGAATAGGAAATGTGGCCTATAGACTCGCTTTACCTCCAAGCATGTCTCGTGTTCATAACGTGTTTCACATATCCGTGTTACGTAAATATGTGAAGGATCCAAACCGCATTATTGAGTTAGAACCAGACGAGATAGCTGAAGATTTAACGTACGAGGAGGTACCTGTCAAGATCTTGGATAGGAAGGAGCATGTCCTAATCTCGAAAATTATACCTCAAGTTAAAGTTTTGTGGAGAAACCATGCAATTGAGGAAATGACCTGGGAGTTGGAATCGGAAATGAAAGCGAGGTATCCTCACCTTTTCGACATACCAGGTACGTACGTCAATTTCGAGGACGAAAATTTCATAAGGAGGGGAGGTTGTAAGACCCCAACTTTTATGAATAAAGATTTAATTTTCTTTATATATTATTTCGAAATAGTAAGGTGTTGATTTGATAAATATGGAAGTTATGGGTGAAATGTGCAAACATTTTTAAAATGAGCAAGTGGTTATAAAATATTCTTGTTGTCGGGGAATATTCGTTTGGTCGTGGAATATTCTTGTTGTCGGGGAATATTCGTACGACGGCGCAGCTATTTGTGGGCCCCCACAACGGAATAACTGTCAGATATAGAAAGCGACAAAAATAACTTTTTACAAAATAACGGCGTGGTTGTTACCGTTAGTACTGTTAAAATACCCGGTGGTTAAAATACAGTGATACACGGTGTTGCATAGTAGCACACGGTATTGCACAGTATTTCGAATTATTGAGTCTTACGTGAGAAGCCATTTCTCAATTATTGTTACAGTAATTACTGTTCAATATTTTATATTATTGACTCAATAATTGCTACGTTGGTATTTTATATTATTGACTCAATAATTGTTACATTGATATTTTATTGACTCAATAATTGCTACGTTGCCATTTTATATGATTGATTCAATAATGACTACAGTTGATATTTTGTAGTATTGATTCAATAATTGTCGTTGCACAGTATTTCACGTTATCAACTCAATAATTCATATTATTTGAATAATATTATTAGATAGCATTATTGACAATGTCTAAGGAAGTTCTGTCTAAGAGGGGTTATTTAATTGCGCGCCAGTAAGGAGAAGTCCTTATCGGAAGGCCCCCTCTGTCCTGGGAACGACCTGGTTGTTAATATTATAGTTCTATAATATTATTTGTGAATAATTAATTATTGATTTATATGATAAGAAAATATTTATTTTGTGGATATTAAAGAAGGAATTGGCGCTGGTGAGTTTTTATCAATATTTTGGTGTGAGAAATCATCTCTTTATGGATTTCGGATAATTTATGTTTGGAATTTGGAAAAACTTCCTTCTGCAAAGTTGTAGAGAATTAAATTTCCTATGGAAGGACATAGAATTTGTATTTTTCTGACAAAGGGGCTATTTGTTATGAATTATTGAAGTTTCGGAAAATATATATATTATTTAATGGGTGGGCCCCACTTTTGTTGTTGGTTGAAAAATCTGATTTTTTTGGTAGCAGCCGGCGGCTGGAGAATTTAAAAAATAATAATATTATTTTATTATTTTAGTCTCCTTTGGCATCCTAAGCTTTTCCTATAAATAGGGTGTTTAGGTTAGAATTGAAAATCACACCAGAATCAGAAGTTTTCTCTCTCTATAATATCGAGCGTATTTTTGTGAGTATTTCAATACTTTGAGTATTACTATTCAGTACAAGCTTCCGTCGGTATTATATCCGATATTCCAGTCAGAGATACTGTTCTTTTGAGGTAAGGGATGTTATTTTCTTTCGTAAATGATATTTTTCTTTTCAATATCATTATACAGAAATATTATCATGGATTTTATGTTGAAATTCTTACTTTTTCCGTCGGGGTTACTATTCACGTATACGGCACTATTCACGAAAAAATTAAATTTTCTTCTATTTGTCCAAATTGCTTGTTAAGGTTACTATCTTTGATTGTATCCAAGTTTTGAGCTCTATTCTTGAATTTTGCTCCATAATTGATTATTACGAGGTATTTTTGAATTGGATAAATTAGAATACGAATCCTTAGTCTTTGTCTTTTATCTCACTAGATTCGTTTTTTTAAAATATTTTTCATCATTCTCAGTCCTAAAAGGTGATGTAACTGAATATCTTTGGCCTGTAGAGCAAAGATGAATGATTACTTGATGAATATCTTTGGCCTGTAGAGCAAAGATGAATGATTACCTGATGAATATCTTTGGCCTGTAGTGCAAAGATGACAGGTGTTGAGATGAACATGACCACTGATGATACAAATGAATATCTTTGGCCTGTAGTGCAAAGATGAATATTTGATTCGAGATGTATATTGATTGATGTTATAGGGATAAAATATTGATGATGGACTTTTAAATCATAGAAGATAGTAGACTTGATTCTCTACTTAACTCTTCTAATGAATTGTTATTTCCGCTGCGAATATTGATCTAAGATTGGTTGTCCATTATATTTTATCTGATTTATTGAAGACTAACGATAATTTATTTTCCATTATCTTAGTCATAATATTCTTTACTGAGCTAGTTGAGCTCACCCTTTTCATCTGTTGTCCTCTTCAGGAAATGAGAATGTCGCAGGGACTAGTCGGGGGACAGAGTGATGGTCCGAGTTAGAGCAGTAGTAGTCCTCACTATTTCTGATAAATAGTGTGATAATAATTGTAATGAGGACTTAGTTTGAATCTTAATATTTTCTACATATGTGTATTGAGACTCACAGTTGTGTGGTCGTATTTTGCACGACCGTATGATATAAAGTTTGTATTTGAATTCTGTACCATGTATTTGGCGGCTCAGAATGGGTTGGGTTGAATGGACCTATTCTGGGGGCGTCACAGTTACTGCTAAGCAATTCAAGGAACTAGGATCGCCTGAGTTTCTCGGAAAGCTAGACCCACTCAAGGCAGGAATATGGATCAAACAAATTACCAAAATATTTGAGGTACTACGCTGCACAGATGAACAAAAGGTTACCTTCGCCAACTTTATGTTGCGAGGAGATGTAGATCACTGGTGGAAATCGGTGAAACGTACTCATCTCTCGGCTCTCGAGATGTCTTGGGTGGAGTTCTAAGAATTGTTCAACGAAAAATATTTCCCAAGAGTATTCATCACATGAAGAAGGTAGAATTCATCAAACTGGAGCAGAACAATATGACTGTATCACAGTACGAGACCAAGTTTGCTGAGCTGTCCTGGTTTGCACCCCATCTGGTGGACAATGAGGAATGAATGACTCGAGTGTTTTTTAGAGATTTGAAACCTGAAACATACTTTAATTCACTAATTTTAATTAAGTGAATTAATTACATTGCTTATGAAATTTTATTCATAATAAATCATAAATCCATTGCCATACAAGGCATAATAATCAAATTATATTTTCATAATATAATTTAAATTTATTCTTAATTAATTAATTTTACTTAATTAATTTCCGCCTTCATATTTCTTTTCGCAATTAACCTTAAGTTAACTAATTCAATAATTAAATCCACTATTAAAGTTTACTTTTCAATAAATGTATATATTTCATACTTATATATTCTTGTGGGCCAACGTGGGTGGCATTCTTATTCAATTCACATGGAATTCACGCGGCCATTACAATCCGAAAGTGTCAAGGAAAGTTCTAGTATACGAAAATTATGCGATTCAATTTCAATTTTCAATCTGATTCTTGGATTCTAGAAAATTAGTTTTTATACTAATGTAATAAGGATTTTATTTAGTTATGATTTCTATTCTAATTTTAAGTTGGATTGTTATGTAATTTATTTCTTTTATTTTTAGGATTATGACTATTTTAAGTAGTATAAATAAGGGGACAAAGTTGATGTAATTGAAACAGTTCAGATTATTTAATAAAATCGATTTTATGAAAATTTTCTCATCTTTTGATTCTTTAAGAATTCCTAGACTAGTTATTAATTTTCTTGAAATTCAATATTGACTTATCATACAACAATACATAGTTGTGTGTGACGTCTTCTACCACGTCAATCGTTAATTGTACCAAAGTTACCGCTTACATATAAACGAGGAGTCAAAGTGTCATTGATGTTTCATTCAACACAGATTTCATTGCTTGATTGATTGTACCAAAATTCTCATCTCTTTATAGGCGTTGAGTTAAAGTGACGAGAGAGTTCCACCCTTACAACTTTCCTAGAAACGATTCAGATGACGATCAACTCACGCAAGCGTACCGTGGAGTTTATCACAAAGTTAAAAGGTTTAATGCACAGTTAGCCCCTGAACTTTAGGTCTATTTGGGTATTGAGCCCCCTTCTTTTGGTCAACCCAAATCGAGCCCCTTATTATCCGAAAATTTGGGTATTGAGCCCCAGGTGCCACATGTGCGTTGACTTCCTACGTGTCACTCAAGGCGCTGACGTGGAATATCTGACCTGGTTTATTTGTCAAATTAAATTTCCACGTGTTGCTGACGTGACCGTTTTATACTTTTTTCTAAAAAATATGTACAGCCCGTGGATTCGAACTCAAAACCTCCTTTTTGAAATCTAAGTCACATGACCACCCGAGCACCATGGGCCTAGCTATTTATGTATCACAAGGAATAACATTTATGAGGAACAACTTTCGTTCCCCTAAATAAATTAAGACATCAGATCCTTCAGACAAATCCTTCTCAGTTCGTTCTTTCTCTTTCTCGAAGTCTAAAGCTCTCACATGCACATAAAAAATCTAGGGCTCAAACATTGTCGTCTCTCTTTCATCTAAAGTAGCTCGACAATCGTGGGAGAAGACCCTTAGTTAGGGTTTGAACGAATCCAAGGATTTGAAAGTGCTTTGTGTTGGGGAAATGGTGTAAGTGTCGCGAAATCCCCCTTTATTCCCCCTTTATTCTGCTTTATCTGTCTATTGTGGCCCCTTTATTTACCATCACATGTTTATTGTCGTTGATTTAAACCCCTTCCCTTGTCTATTGTGGCCCCTTTAATGAACTTTATCTTGATGTTTGTGATTATATAAATATCAACTTGTTTCCTAATATTAGTTTGTGGTCCTACTGTTGTCTGGTAGTAAAACTAGATTGTCTCGTCTGTATATATGTGGTCTGTCTTTTTGTTCCATATAGAAGCAGTTTATGTTATTGAATATTATTGGTAGTGGGACTCCACCCTAGATTATTGTCTGTTGTGGTCCATAGTCCATAGTCAAAGCTCTGTTGTGGTCCATTGTCAAAGCTTTGTTGTGGTCCTGATGTGTTTGATGTCATATAAGTTTGGCCCATATATATTTTTTAATGCATGTTTGTGGTATTTTATTGTAGATCATTGTCAGTGGAACTCCACCATGGGGTTACATCCTGTTTGGCATTATGATTTTGGGAAAATTGATAAGTTTCAAATTGACTATTTTGAATTGGATTTTGAGAAGCTGAAGACAAGGTGTGATGGTTTTGGGGGGATTGATGTCATTGGTATATATTACAGATTTCCTGGAATTATATGTGGGCAATTCACAAATCTGAGAAATGATGATGACCTAAATATAATGTTAGATGGTGTTGTAGATTATAAATATGTTGAGATTTATCTTGAGCATGATTGTGAAGGGGGTAAACACGGTACACATGCTAAACAGGGTGGGGATAGGGATAAACAAGCTAAGGGTTGGGATGGTGATGTGGTGGTGGAAGAAATTAGTGAGGACTCAAGTTCTGCAAGTGATAGTGATATTCTTGATGAGGAGGAAGAAGAAATGTTTCTAACTGATGATGAAGAAGTAATTGAGGCAAGAAAAAGAACTAGAGAATATAAAGAGCTTAAGAAAAAAGTCAAACAACCAATAAATGTCACTCCAGAAATTAATGATGCACCAAACACTGAGCAACATCAAACAGCTAGCAACATTGAGGGTGATCAAACTGGTGGCAATACTGTTCAGGTAGAAGAACAAAGTTTTGAGAATGATGATACTAATGATAGTGAAACAGATAGTGATAATACTGAAAATAATAACTCTGATCAAGTAGAAAATGACAGCCCTGAGGAAGCTGACTTTGAGGATGATACACTTGTATGGAAGCAAAACCCTTTCCCAGTGTATAACCCCAACACCAAAATCATGGGGACAAAGTTAGAGTTAGGAATGTTATTTGCAAACAAGAAAGAATTCAAGAGTGCAGTGGTTAATTGGTCATTAACAACTGGCTTTGATTTAAAATTTGTGAAAAATGAAAAACATAGGGTCAAAGGGAGGTGTATGAATAACAAAAAATGTCATGTGAAAGTGTGGGGAAGTCAAGTTCAGTTTCAACAAACTTTCCAGCTTAAAACAATGAGGAAAAGACACAGATGTTCAAAAACTTTATTGAGTAGGCAGGTTAATGCTAAGTGGTTAGCAAAGAATTGTAATACAGAACTTAAAGAATTCAGGAATTGGAGACTGGTTGATATTCAATCTTATGTGAAGAAAACATTTCTACTTCATGTGTCAATAGACAAATGTTATAGGGCTAGACAGTTTGCTTTGGAAGAGTTGATGGGGAACATGAGAGAACATTATGCCAAGTTGCATAGATATATTGAGGAGTTAGAAGGTCAAATCCTGGGATTACAGTTGACTTGTATCAAGTATTCCATTCTGGTTCCCCTGAATTCAGAAGACTTTATATTGGATTTAAGGCTTTTAGAGTTGGTATGCTAGCTGGTTGTAGAAAAATAATTGGACTAGATGGTTGCTTTCTAAAAGGGTGTTGTGGTGGCCAGCTTCTAAGTGCTGTGGCTAGAGATGGAAACAACCGAATGTTTCCAATCTCTTGGGCAGTTGTAGAGGGAGAAAACAGAGACTCATAGGAGTGGTTTCTGGGCTTGCTCAAAGATGACTTGAAGTTAGAAGATGGTGACGGGTGGACCTTCATTAGTGATCAACAAAAGGTGAATTTAAACTTTTTATTTGTTATGTTTGTTATTGCATAACTTATACTGACTAATACATGTTATATGTTAACTTATTATTTGTGTTTGTAATGCAGGGATTAGAGGGTGCATTAGCTTATCTCTTTCCTTTCGCAGAAACCAGAAATTGTGCAAGGCATATTTATGCCAATCTGAGAAAAAGGTATAGAGGTATAGCTTTGAAGAAAACTTTCTGGAGGGCTGCAAAATCCACAACTAATGTTGACTTTGAGGATGAGATGGAAAGAATTAAAGAGTTAGATGAAGGGGCTTATGATTTCTTGATGGCTAGGAGTCCTAGGAAATGGTGCAGGGCATTTTTCAAGATAGATACAAAGTGTGACATTGTGGACAACAACCTATGTGAGTGTTTTAATGGGTACATACTTCAATTAAGAGGCAAGCCATTGATTGAGTTATTGGAAGACATCAGACAACTATTAATGACCAGGCTACAACAAAAGAGGGATTTAGCCATCAATAAGAAATGGGACATTTGTCCTAGGCCCAAAAAAAATCTTGACAACAACATTGATGAATGTTGCCAATATGTTGTGTTATTTAATGGTGATCTGCAGTTTGAGGTGACCTCTCGGATTGTTCCTGATGGTTACACAGTTGATTTGAAACTTTGCACATGTGCTTGTAAGGCTTGGGATCTCAGTGGAATTCCTTGTGCACATGCATATGCAACTATGTTCTACATGAGATACAATCCAGCAGATTATGTATCACAATGGTTTCGGGTACAAACATATGGGAAAGCATACTCAGAAATGTTGAGGGTGGTTAGAGGGGAAAGATTCTGGCCAAAAGTTAATGTCACTCCACCATTACCTCCTCCATTGAGGACAGCAAGAGGAAGGCCACAAAGGACCAGAAGGAGGGAGATGCACGAGGAGTCAAATGCAGCTAGTTAAAGCAATAAGAAAAAAAGTCAGTCATACAAGTTATCTAGGAAAGGCACAATTATGGTATGCAGTACTTGCAAGACAGCTGGCCACAATCGTCTCACATGCAAGTTAACTCCACAAACAACAGAAACAAATGTAAGTTATATCTGTATTTAACAGTTGTTGGCATTGGTTATAAATGTTAAGCTAACTGCTATAAATTATTTATTTTAGGAACAACTGGGACAAGATAAGGGAGAGAGTGGCAAAAAGAGAAAACAAAGAAGCAAAGGGAAACAAGACAAGGTTTTGACCACAATTTTTTAAATGTTATATTACATATATTTATGTAAAGTTAAATAATTAAATATTTATTTTCACTTTTAGGAACCACTTACACAAGATAAGGGAGATGAAAGCAAGAAGACAAAACAAAGCAACAAAGGGGAAGTTGTCAAGGTCTGGGACAACAAAGGTTTTCTTTCATGTTATGTTACAATTATTAATAACTAAACATATGTATTTATTTTAGGAACATGTTAGAATAGTTACAACTGACACGGGAGATAAGGGAGATAGTGGAGTCTCTATTCCCAATATTGCTGAGATGATACTTAGCTGTTTTGGTGGTTATATTAATGTAAGTAGTTTGTTTGTGTGTAGTTAACAGTTGTTCAACAAAGTTGAATATAATTATTGATCCTGCAGTTTATGTAATCATGCTATGTTTGTGTGTAGACCACAAGTGGGAGATGTTACTTAGCTGGAGGTGGCCCCAAGACTGCACAGTTCAAGCACCTTTTCGACCACCAAAAAGTGTTGTACCGCATGGAAAAGGAAAAGAAAGGGCAACTGAACCCAATAAAGGAACAAATTATAAGGACAAGGCCCCAAAATTGATGTCCAGTGCTATGAGAGTGGCAGTTGAAACCGAGGATCAGTTGATGGCTCAAGCATTGTATAACAGCTTCAGGGAGACTAGAGAGGGAGGAAAACCAGGTCGTGAGGGACAGTCAAGTGGAGTGTCAACCAACTTACCCAACACAAGTGGAACTCAAGAAAGTGTGAACAAGGAGTAGAAGATACCAATCTACTAATCTATATTTTGTGTCTGTATTTGACTTATGTTTATGGTATTTTGGGGTATGTATTTATCTCAAAACAAAACTAAGTTTGTAATCCTTCATAATGGTGTTAGTACTTCATCCTTTAGAATCGTATTACTAATTAAAACTGATGATGAAGAAGTACCTATCGAGTTCTTGTTCAATATTTTGTACAAATGGATGGTTAATTTAATTTAAGAGTTTGTTTCTGCACATGGCTAGTGCTCGTGTATGTGTACATATAATTTGATGCTCTGTTTTACAAACCATAGCAGGTTAATTTAAGAGTTACATTATGGTTCCTTTGCAGCATGGCTCTGTTTTGCGTAAAATTGCCTGCTCTGTTTTTTATACAAAACATGGCTTGATGAATATGAATAATTTGATGCTCTGTGTTACTTAATAACAATTCAAAACTCTATTTTGCTTAATAACAATTCAAAGAAACACAATTATCCAAACAACATGAGTCTACATTAACACAATCATCCAAAACACCAATACAACTACAATTATAACATGCTCAAACACAAAACAAATAACACCCCAATTACAAGTATCAACCACTGCTCCCTAGTTTGTAACTTTCTTATTTCTTCTTTTAAATACTTCAATTCATTCTTCAATTTGACTTTCTTATTTTTCATTTTCGATACTTGCACTTCCAAGTCATGAGCTTTGTCCTTCATCATTTGTAGTTCAATTTCAATGTTCTTCAAATTAATCAGTCCGGAAGAATTATCATCATCTTCTAACATGTTGATCGAGTCAATCCATTGAAATAAACCACAGAATGATTGCGTCTGCACAAAATTAAACTAACAGTTATAACTATTGTTTGCAAATATTTAACATTTTATATTATGGTAAATACAATAACTTACACCATAATTTGCACAACCATAAAACTTCCTCGCCCTAGACTTTTTCCCTTTGTAGAGGTACACATTCTTAATCGAATCCCACACCCACAATACATTTGTGCTGAAATCCCACTGAATCCAGAAGAATTTGAACCGTGGCCAAACCTTTGGTTGCTATTTTCTTTAGTTTGCTTTCCCCTTTTCATACCTCACGGATTGCTTAGATGATGACCACTGAACGCGAACGAACTGAGAGAAAGAGAGACGAAATGTTGACAATTAGTTCGAACCCTAACTTTTGGATATCTCAAATTGATCGATCTTTAGATGAGAGAGGGACGACAATGTTCGAGCCCTAGGTTTTCTCTGTGCGCTTGAGAAAGAGAAAGAACGAACTGAGGAGACTTAATCTGAAGGATCTGTTATGTCTTCATTTATTTGGGAGAACAAAATCGTTTCCTGATAAATGTTATTCCTTGCGATATATGAACAGCAAGTCCCTTGGTGCTCGGGTGGTCAAGTGACCGAGATTCCAAGTTAAGGTTTTGAGTTCGAATTTTTCGAATAAAAAGGGGCTCGATTTGCGTTGACCAAAAGAAGAGGGCTCAATACCCAAATGACCTTAAGTTCAGGGGCTAACTGTGCATTTTACCCAAAGTTAAAACAACATAATATTAGTATTAAAATAGTGAAATATGTATATAATGTCATTAATAGAAATATGAAAAAACAAAAATACCATCAATAAGTGTATATGCGGCCAAATTTGACTATGACAAACCACAAATTCCTTTTTCCGCAAGTACATTTACAATATTAAAATTGAAATTAAATTTATTTTAAAAATAATATTCGGATGTATCTACACTTAAATAAATAAAACACTAGAATCAATGAATCAAACAAAGCGCACATTGGACTATTAACTCATTGTACCATATTGCACGGGTAAACAAGGTCATTAGAGCTTTTGGATAATTACAACAGCATATGGAACTCGAGATCCAAAGTACTTCACCAATTAATAAACAATAAGTTTACAGCGACCGGTTGGTTCCGACCGGGGTGGCGACCGATTGAATTTTTTTTTTTTAACTTTTGACTCCCAAATAATTAATGTAATTTATTAAAACTAAATTTTTTTATAAAATACAGTGATTTATGTGTCATTTAAATATATGTAAAAAACAGGATTGTACAGTCTTACAAAATATAGTTATTTAGATATCATTTGGATACATGTAAAAAGAGTAATGCTAGATACACAACTTATTCTACAACTATTTTACAATTTGCTGATGTGACATACTCCACCTCAGCATATTGATGACAAATTACTTCAATGTAATCTTCGGCCCCACTTAAAAAGTTATGGTAGAGTATACCACATCAGCAAATTATAAAATAATTGTAGAATAAGTTGTGTCTTTAGCATTATTCATTTTGTAAAAATTTCAATTCCAATAAATCACATTAATTATTTGAGAGTCGAGCAAAAAAAAAAAAATCCACACATTCGCCACCCCGGTCAGGAATTCCCTGTTCCCATAGAAGGGTTCATTAATAAAATTTCAAGTGTTAACCCCAACTGAAAAGCTAAATTTGCTTTCACTCTAAAATGCACATCGGAAATCAATCTGCGCTGCCAAGAGTTTAGAATACATTACTCACCTCCCATTTTATGTACCCAAAAAAATAAACTAAAATTTAGAAATAAAAAATTATCAAAAGGAAATTCAATTCCTTTTATCAGCTGCATCCAGGCCAAAGATTATCTCTTCAGATTCGTCATATACAAATCTACAGACAACCTCATGAAACTAATGAATACATTTTGCATTAAAAGGAACATTACGGTTTGTTTCCTGTTCTACTTTTTAGCTTAATTTTAATCTTGTGAGACGAGCCAACTTCTGGCCCCTTAACACTGGTATCCATCCCCTTTATCACTTCTTTAGATCCACTGGGTTCACCCAATTTAATTTGCACAGTGGCCGTTTTAGTTACAAGGTCCTCTTTCCTGCTATGCAGCTCCAAGGGAGTCGGTTTTTGCACTCCTCCCTCTACTGCCAACCTAGTTTCAGAATCTTCATTCATCCTATACATCTCAATTACATTCGTCTTGGCCTCCCGGCTAACCGATTCTAGTCTAACTCTAGATTTCTCTCTTTTGTTTTGCAAGTCCACTAAAGATGGAGTCGCCTCCCCACTCTTAAGTTTTGCAATCTCCTTTGCTTTCTGCTTCTTTTCCTTCTTCAGACGCTTTCGTTCAATGTACTCTGGATCATCACGGCTGCCTTTGTGGCCGTGTCTCTTACGTTTCTTTTCTTTGGATTTCTTCTTTTCTTTCTCTTTACTACACGCATGAGGGTTCTCCACCACCAATAAACCACTATCGAGACCATTTCTTATCCCAGAAATTGCCTGAAGACTGGCAAATTTATGATTTTCTGTCTCATCATTGGTTCTCATGATGGCAGGCAATAACTGCTCTTCAGGTGGTGATAATACAGAAACTTTGCTTGAATCAGCGGTGCACTGGAGTTCCTTCTGAAGTTCGTCACCGTCACTAGCTAGCTTGGCACTTCCAATGCTGGCAGTCACCCGAGACCCAACATCATGGCACGAATTTACATCCTCAAGGTTTTGATTACTTACACTGACCGTCTCTGTAAAATTTCTTCGCGGTGCATCCACAGAGATGGAACTACTGCCTCCACGATCAGCATCATAACGCCCACCCTGGGATTTTTCAACTGTTGCATTATCAGCATCCTCCGCCCTACTGGATGCAGCAGACTGTTTAACTCTAATCTTGACAACTGGCTTCCTTTGTTCATGACTATTCGAAACAGTTTCAACTTCTTTCGCAGCTTCTGGAAATACTGAACTATCTTGTGGAAAAACCACTGGCCGGCCTTCTTCATGACATATGGAAGCATTATCTACTTCTACCAAAGCTTCTGGAATGATTAAACCATCACCTGGAAGGTCTAAAACCGACTTTTTTTGCTCATGAGCGCTGGAAGTTGTATCTGCTTCTCCAGAGGCTTCTGGAATAACTGAAACATCATCTGGTAGGTTGACAGCGTCCAATAAAGGGACATGAGGATTGCTTTGCTCATTTATGTTCGATATGGTATCCACTTCTCTGGAAGCTTCTGGAATGACTGATGCATCATATTGGAGGTTGATGGTATCCAATAATGGTACAGAAGACTTAGGTTGCTTCACAAGAGCAGCAAAAAATTTCTTAAGTTCAGTGCAAGTTTCTACGTGGCCCATTCGCAGCGTTTCATCCCTGGGAACCCCAGAAAGTGTTGGCGGCCTGAAAAAAGCAAGATGTTCTGGACATTAAATAAACGTGAATTCAAACGATACAGGAAATTAGCATGGGGGTGAGACAGGAAAAGAGGGTATCATTGCAAAAATGGGAAAAACTGAAACGGTTCCACACAAAACATCAATAATCAGATCATATGCAGACAATGCAAATGTGACAACTGATTATTTTAAAACTGCTTTTTCAAAACATGCGATTGTGAGGGCTAGACAAATATGAATCGGTAGAATGATGCACACCCATTCAGAAAATAGGATCCCTACTTGTTAATATGTCCAACTGAATTCCTAACAAGTATAAATGCGTAATAATAAACTATGAAATAAAAACAAAATCTCTATGCAGCTTCTGCAGATCAACTTAGCGTAAGATTAGGTTCTTCCTTGTGTGTGTAGCCTCAGTGGCAAGAAGCTGATTATTTAACTTGGTATAGTGGCTGAGGTTCTTTGTGTATTAACTGATTCCAAGTATATTAAGGTCTCACTTTCTAAAACTCAACTGAAAAATATTCTTCTATGAAAACTAAAACAAGTGAATAATATCATAAAAATATTAATCCCTTCATCTAGGTCAGGGTCTTTTTTGGATGCCTTTGGCATGGATTTCTATGTGCCAAAAGCATATTTATATGCTTTTTTTAATAGATTATAATATTCTAAATTACATTATAGTATATTAGTATATATTTAGCACTAAAAGTATATTATATGTATGCTTTTAGCACGTCTCAATCCATGCCATGTTCAAAAAAATCTTAGCACAAATATAGTGTTTTTGCATGCGTGTATATATCTTAATATACGCATGTGGCAGGCGTGCATATCGACTATCCGTATGCAAAATCAGAAGACTTATTAACCATTCCAGAAAATTATAAACTCCCAGTACACATGCTCTCGTGACGCAAGACAAAGTACCCGTGGGAGGCCTAGATATCATTCTAGGTTGACGTAGTGATAAACCTCGAATCCAGGAGGGTTCCTTGAATCCACAAGAGAGAAAAATAACCTCGATAAATTTTAATATTCAAAAGTTCTCTTCCATTACATATTGGATATTTTTTAAAGTAAGGGAGGCTGAAAAGGGAAGTCGACTAGAAATTAAATGTATAATTAAAATCCCTAAAATCACGCCTAAAACATTCCTAATTGATATACCAACTTAAAGTCCCCTATTCATACCTAAACAAACTTAGTTTAATGTTAGAAAATTCTAACTACAAATTTGAAAATTACAATTAGATGCAATAAAAATCATATCTTCCACAATAATTGAATAAAATCCAAAATACAAAAATATTAGTATTTTGTCCCGCATCACTAAGTCCATGAAACATATGTTCTGATGGAAAAGTTTCAACAAACACAAACTTTTTGAAAAGGACTACACTGCTTGGAAGACCTGAAATTTCACCAAGTCCATGTACTTTTCAAGAACATTCGGCTAAAACTACATAATTTATTCTTCATGTAGGTGTCATTTAATGTGTTAGGTGTTATATTTCCAAGTAAGCAAGTTGAATTTACAAGGCTAGAGGAGTTTATCTCTACACAAGCAAGTGGGAAGGCAAAAGAAGAAACAAAGAGAGAAGCAAAGGGAAAACCGAAGGAAAACCCTAAATAAGGGTTCCTAGCCTATCTACTTCACGCATAAAAGGTAGGAGACTCTAATAAATCTTTAGAATATCTGTATATTTAAGTATGTTGGTGCTTTGTTCAATTATCAAATGATGAATTAACTTTATCTTGTATTGTTTGGTTAATAATGATGTTCTACTATGATATGTGTAAATGATGTTTAAGCTAGAGTTGCTCACAATTATGTGTTTATTATAGTTTGTGTTAATGATTTACTTGAGTACATATGCCTTCTGTGAGTATTTGGAAACTCATATGGCATGGACAGATTCCATGTACTTAATTCAACTTCAAAGAGCACAAATCATAATAATATAACATAATTTGATGATTCTTGATTCCAAAATGTAGTCCCAGAAGTGCAGTTTCTAGCTACAAGTTGAATTATAGGTGATTATATTTATACAACTTTTGTTGTAATATGTGATGAAAGGTTTAGGAATTTATTTAAACATGCATGTGTGATCATTGGTACTTGTACATTATGCATTGATTTAAGATTTGCAAAGGTAAGAATGGTAACATGGTGCATTAAGGATATTGAAGTTTGATTGTGTTTTTGAAGTTGGAAACAATAAAGGTTGGTTCCTAGCTAATACTAGAATATGGTTTCCTTCAAGGATGACTCTGGACAAATCCCCCAAGAGATGGTTGGTTGCTAGCCAAAATTAGGATGTTACTATGGTTGGTTCCTAGTTGTAATCAGGATGCTATTCTGGTTGGTTCTTTGTCGTAAGGATGTTGATTTTGTTGAAATGTGACAACAGTTATATTCTTGTTAAATGATAATGAGCAACAAAAAGGGGGGAAAAGTAAGGAAAGCATGTTGCATCAAAGTTCGATTTTTTCATTTGCATGATTTCTTTTTGGTTGCATTATAGTTGTATTAGTATTTTCTACTGAGCTTGTTAAGCTCGCCCCTAAATATTTTCAGGGACTCATCTGATTGGAATACCAGAGAGGAAGTTTGGGATGATTCAACACTTATATTGTGTGCTAAGTGAGATGGTTAATTTGTTGTACACGCTTTTCATTAATTTTGTATGATTATATGTTTATAGTAAGACGTATTTGCTTTTAGATGTCTAAACTTTTAAATATATTAGCGTGATAAGTAAATACTAAGAAGGCGTGTTTGTTACTTCTGATTGTTATTTAAATTAGAGCTTTCGGAATAAGAATACTTGAAGCCGCACAAATTTATCTTCAAAATCATTTCCCCTTTGGCCATTTTCCCTTATTCATGCCTCTCCAAGAGTTGGGGCTAGACATTACCCTACGATTGGAAATTAATCAATTCTTTAATCTAGAACAATGTCTTTTCTTTTTCATATTTTAACACTTTATTCGGATTGCTGATATCTATTTATTAAGGAAGAAAAATTACTGCTTCTTGAAGTTGTGCCACATTTTTCTTCTTGAGGAGTTAAAAAACAATACTCATCTTTTTATTCCTATTTAATCTCCTACTTTCTCTCTCATTTCTAGATTATCTTCTCACTAATTATCTGGTAGTTTTTTATGTGAACACAAATAGTGTGTGCCAATGTTCTAAAAGGCGCTAGGCGGGAGGCGGGAGGCGGGGGGACCTAGGTGGGATTTTTTATTTTAAGCTAATTTTAATATTTTATCTTACATTTATCCAAACAAAACAATAATATAAAGCAAAACAATCTATAATAAAAATAATAAAGGCATTTGCTTAAAGTTCAAACACATCCATATTGTCAATGTCAAAGTTCAAACACAAACATGCAATTGTTCAAAGTTCAAACATATCTTTAACGTATTATTTTTATTCATAAACAAGATTGCTATTAAATAATAAAATTTAAAATTTCAAGAATATTAAAACTTAAGAAACTAAACATAAATTTAAGAATTATATTTAATTAAACTAAATATTATAAATGTATCATCATTTATATAATTTGAAGTTGGTACAAGTTCAAAAAATTACAACTATAATAAAATTATCCATTTTGACTTGATATTGTTCATTTCTTGTTGTGATTTGATATGCTACAAACGACATTATGAATATAATAAATCATTAGAAAAATAAATATATCAAGATCTGGTTTGGGTAGTTATTAAAAAAAAAACTCTCAGCCTATGCCCCGTCTAATTTTCTGGAGGGATTTTTTTACTGCCTTGGGCCTAGGCAAGGTGCCAGGGGGAGCCTAGTGCCTAGGCGATGCGCCAGGGGGGCCTAGCGCCTAAGCGGGAATTTCTAGAACACTGGTGTGTGCCAAGTATGACTAGTGTATATTATCTATCACTAATATTGGCATATCATTCTCTAGAAAAAGTCAGAAGCAAAGCATGCAAGTCATCCCGATCCCAATGAATTCACAGTACAATTGAACCTATATTAAACTTCTTACCTCCAAAGCAAGATATTTAATCTTACTTCAAACTAGTGTCACTTAGATTATCAACATTCAAAAAGAAAGGTATATAAAGAAATAAAATAAAATAAAAAATGCTTTCTTCATTCTGTATGATCACTTTCGTGTTCTTATCCATTTTATTTCTTTTTTAAGGTAAAGTATAAAGTATTTAATTGATTAGGTAAAAAGACATTTTTACAAATCTACACCATGTAAAATGGCTACAGATCTCAACCTACCAATGCCTAAATGAAATTATAACCAACTTATACCCATCATAACTGTAACATATATGAGTATAGGTCCGCGAGCCTTGTATGGGCCTACTTACTTACTGTGGATACAACTCTTATGCTACGTTTGGATTGATGGAATAGAATAAAGGAAGGAATGAAATAAAAATAGTATATTTGGAGATCATTTTGGAGGATAAACGATTCCAATATAATGAAAATTTATTCCATCCCTTTGTTTTTTATTTCATGTGGAGAATGTAGAATAAAATTCATTTTAATGGAATGGATATATGTGATAATTTTGTCATTATATAACAACACCCACCACCAACAACAACCAAACATACACTTAAAATACCTTAAAATCATTCCATTCCGTCCTCCATTTCATTCCATTCCTTCAATTCAAATGCAACATTAAGCCATAGTGATTCTATTACTTGTGTTAACATTTAGAAAAGGAAAATCTTACTGCACAATGCATCTTATTAACAATAAGGCCACCATGAATTTATGTATTCCATTCCTTAATCAATGTAAACAATGGTGATATGTAATCACAAAGAACAGCTCTAATGTTGGACTTGATGCTAAAATATATAATAAATACATAATAAGTTTCAGATTAAAGCAATCTTTTTTTAATGTATTTAAGTAAAGAAAAACTATGCGTAATAAAGGTTATTTTTGGCAAAAATAATAATTAATTATCTCTTATTACTTGGTACACATTTTCTGATTTTATATAAATAAATAAAAACAAGTCGGAGACTCTTAATAGGAATAAAAACTCAGTATTGTATGAGAAGGAACTTCGAAACCAATTGGAATACAAAAAGAAAATGTGTATGTGTTTGGAATAAAGTATGTGTACTTAACCCTAAGGATTTTATTTACTTAGTATCTGAGCAGTGTATAGAGTGGGGGGAAAAAGGTGCCGGCTACAGATTGAAAACGGAGGAAAAGAGAAATTTAGACAAGTTAACCACTGAATTACATCAAATTGTACAGATTGCATGTAATACTTATTTAACACGTGTCAATGTGTGTTTAACATATGTGTGTGTTTGTGTGTGTCATATAGGTTCGGTAATAATACCAAAAGTTACTGGGTAAATTGAGTGTTCAATTATTGATTTCCCCTATCCTTTTGGTACTAATTCTATATTATAATATTTTTATAAGAATTGAATTTATTTTTAACACCATATAGTTAACATTAGTAGTGATTACAGTAAGCATGTAGTAATATTATAACACAATCTATCGAAATTTTAAAAAGGAAATAATTTTAAGTTCATGAATGTAGTTTCAAATTTCCAACTTCGGTCTGTATATATATATTATACATAAAAATGGAGGATAAAATTTGATAATTACAATGTTCATGCACTACAATTTTATTAATAGATTTATAAATTGTATCGTCTTATATTAGCTAATTAGATTGGACTGCGGACACGTAGCAAAATTTCTTGTTCAGTCTGAATAGTTATTTTAGTACTCTTTTCAGGTACAGATTTTGTACTTCTTCGTTTGTTTTAAGTCTTGTTAAATTCATTCCAGCGCCTCTTCCTGTGCTCTCTGCTCTCGTTGTAGCTCTCACACTCTGTAATCACCTCACTCACTCTAAGGTGAGTGAAATAATTTGCGAGTTCCTACAATATTATTCTTTTATTTTTTTTCTTTTGTTGATTGAAAAGTCTATACATTTTTCTGTGTTGTCTGTTCAAATACTTATAACTAGGATATTTTTAGCCTTTTAGAATTGTGTTGGACTAGTAAAATCTTACTTGATACTTCGTGTTAGCTGTTGTTGACTTATGACCATATAATTACCATGAGCTATAACCACATGCGGGGTACCACACGTAAGTTTTCGGAGCACAGGAATATGATACATTCCTATGACGGTATGATGATTAAAAGGCGTCTCCATCTGTTACTCCGGGTAGTGAGCTGGCCATTTTGATTATTTGTTTCAAGAGAAGTATGGGCCCACCCTAGGATTTGATTTGATATGTGTAAGTGATTCTAGTACTGACAGGAACACTATCCGGTTTGATCTCTTCGCATGCCTGGTATTTGCATTTGTTTATTTATGTTGGAGCTCAATATGGTAACCTTAACCTCTGTTCAGCCTTATAAACCTATGTTCATATTTGTCAATTTCCTATGTTGCCTTTGTTTTTCAATATTGGTATGCCCGGCGGGTAATCAAGGGTGAACTAGGACTCTGGGGAGAGAGCTTCATTCATTTCAACTAGGATAATATTACTCTTAGCCTATGTTTGTTTGCAGGGATTATAGTACATGGACTATAATCTCAAGACTATTAATCCTATAACTATTTAATCAATTATCACATGTTTGTTTGGAAGGGATCAACTATAGGATAACTTAAAATAATCCTATGATTAGACTATTATATCCCTACCAATATAACATAACGGTTACAAAGTTATTAATTCTCAAATAGCTATTGTTGTTGTAATCAATTATTTTAACATTTAATTACATATTAAGGATGAAATATTATTTTCATATATTTGAAAAAATATATATTAATTACTCTTTGAAAGTATAAAATATGTGCAGAGAGAGAAAAGAAGAATAGGTTACCGGGCATAAGAAATTAACAGGAAATAGAAGTTTAGGGAATAAAAGTGTTGGAATTGGTTGATAAAAAATAGGACAGGCTGGACGTATTTTAAAAAGGCTAGGGTTATTTTTGTCCAAATATGGTTAATCCCAAGTGATGGGATTAATCCTATAACTATTTAATCATTTATCACATGTTTGTTTGGAAGGGATTAACTATGGGAAAACTTAAAATAATTCTATGATTAGACTATTATATCCCTACCAATATAACATAACGGTTACAAAGTTATTAATTCTCAAATAGCTATTGTTGTTGTAATCAATTATTTTAACATTTAATTACATATTAAGGATGAAATTATTATTTTCATATATTTGAAAAAATATATATTAATTACTATTTGAAAGTATAAAATATGTGCATTAAATATGGAAAGAAATTCAATAAGTGAAAAGGTGGAAACTTAAATAAGATAGCAAAACAGTACTAGAAATTACAGCGAAGAGGGGGAGAAACAGAGTAAAAAATAAGTTATCAGGCATAAGAAATTAACAGGGAATAGAAGTGTAGGGAATAAAAGTGTTGGAATCGGTTGATAAAAAATAGGACAGGCTGGACGTATTTTAAAAAGGCTAAGGTTATTTTTGCCCAAATATGGTTAATCCCAAGTAATGGGATTATAATACTTGGTTGGGATAGGTATTAAATAGTACCTCATTCTAAGTTATTTTTCAGTGTTCTAAAAGGCGGCCGCCTAGGTCGCCTAGGCGCTAGGCCCCCTCTGGCGCCTCGCCTAGGTCCAAGGCGGCAAAAAATCCCTCTAGGCGGGTAGGAAATTAGGCGGGCAATTTAAATTTTATTATTTAATAGCAATCTTGTTTATGAATAAAACTAATACGTTAAAGATATGTTAGCCATACTTAGCATATGGTATTTGTCATTTTCTTTAAGTCCTCAATTTTGAAGATTACACAAATAAAAATAATTTCATAATTAATAATATCAAATGTCTCATTCAACAAACTTCACACTAATTTTTAAAAATAACATTTATTTAAATTTAAAAATATCTCAAATTGATTTTTAAGAAATTAATATTAATTTGTTTGTGTTTGAACTTTGAACAATTGCATGTTTGTGTTTGAAATTTGACATTAGCAATATGGATATGTGTTTGAACTTTAAGCAAAGGCCTTTATTATCTTTATATATAGATTGTTTTGCTTTATATTATTGTTTTGTTTGGATAAATGTAAGATAAAATATTAAAATTGGCTTAAAATAAAAAATCTAGCCGAGGCCGTCCGCCTAGCGCCTTTTAGAACATTGTTATTTTTCAATCCTTGGACTAATAGTCCTATAATATCCGAGAAAAATATAGAAAGCTTTGAAATTAGGGTTATATAATTATAATTGTAATTTTAATGGAGTGCAATTTTTAATTGAGAATGTTGTGCAAATGAAAGTAAATGTGTATATATTATGGATATATATGGAGTTATATTAGCCAAACAAGAAGTCAACAAGTCGAGCCTTGGTCAAGAAAAGTCAAGGTTTTGGTCAAGCTTAATCAAGGCCCATGTGGGGGGCAACCACTGTCATCCACTCTCACTAACTCTCCCAATTTAATATATCTTGCCACTTTGTTTTGTCTATGGCTAACCCTAGCTAGTTCTAATTAAGAGCATACTTAATGGTAATGAAGATTAACTCTAAAATTAACAAGGGGGGAAGAATTAGAAAGATAAGAAGCAAGGAGGGTTTGATGACCATAAGATGTCAGCTAGGGGAGTAAGAAGGAGAGGTCTCAAGCTAGCAAGATTAAAAAGAAGAAAACCAAGAAGGAAAAGTAAAGCAAGCACTCTTATAGGTAAACCCTAAAACTATTCTAAATCTAAATTTTCTTATGAAAGACCTTGATTTATGTTAATAAACATAGATCATACTTGCTTAGACCGATACATGATGGATCTTGGTTGTAGATACCAATGATCAAGGAAAAAGTTTGAACGAATAAAGAAAGAACAAAAGAAGTTTAAACTAGTTTAGGTTAAAAACACTAAAACAGAACCCGAAAATGAAACATTAATAACACCTAATATATAATGAATTTTTGAGCAAGTGTTAATTAGATATTTTTATGGTGAGGGGATGCTCGAGATCGAGTTTACGTTAAAAGAAATTACCGAAACAGGTTTAGTAATAATTACCGACGGTAACTATTAATAATAATAGTTAAGTTAATCAAATAAATCATTAAGGATATTGTAGGTAATCATTTTGAAGAAAGTTAGTAACATAACAAGGGAGATATACACTATCCAGGTAAGTTCCCGCACATGTGCATTTAACAATTGTTTTATTATCAAACTGTATTTTATTTCGTAAAGTTCTTGTTATTTCATGAATTGTTTTGAGAAATAAATCTATACTATTTGTTTCGGCTAGACACAGTTGATGTGATATGTTAAATAATCGAATTGTTAATAATTCGTTGGAGATATTTAAATTTAATCAAATCCAAATTGTTTTGATACGGACTTTGATGTTATAACTTAGTAGAACCACCCTAGAAATAGGGGATGTTGTATTGTGGTTGGGTAACCGACATGCAGTGCAGAGATGATGTTACGCGTAACATGGGGTGAAGTTGGGTTGATCCCCTAATGATACTTTATGGAGAGTTCACATTCTTTGTGATTGTAAAACAGTTTTGGAGAGTTCTCATTCCATGACTGATAAAAAAAACTATTAGTTCATGGTACTTTTTGACCACTCAGTTGTCATTCAAATGAATTTAAAATCATGTTAAGCTTTTGAGATTACAAGTTCCTATCTTGTGAAAATGTTATTGAACTCTTTTTTGTTCATTCATTCGAAATGTTATTCAGCGAAAATGATATAAATATTTTTATTGTATTCTTTATACTTGTTGAACAAAGTAGTTGCTCACTCGTATATCAAATGTTTTTCAGCTAAAGCAGAAGGTCCCAAAGGGTCCAGAAAAGATAAGGGAAAAAGAAAGGCTAAAGACTAATGTGTAACTGATGTATTAGAACTTTTTTATTAAATGATGTAATATTTTTGTAATAGTTTATTATATTTTGTTTAAGTTATAATAGTTAGTAAGGTTACGAACCTGGGAGGACTATAAGACATGTATTGTAAACTATTGTATTTATTTTTATGTAGTTATGTTATTAGATAGATATTGTGAATAATGATGAATAGTAAGCACCATGTTGTTTCAAGTACACGGATTTTGGGGGTGTTACAAGTCCATAGTCCAATTTTTAAGACAAGCAAGGGATAAAGGACTATTAGTCGAATCCCAAATGTAATCCCTCCAAACAAGCATAGCCTTAATGTTTAGAATTATTTCTTTCGACATTTGTATTATAAATGAATTTGTTTAGTTGAGCGTCTTGGGTCTATTTGGGCATTCACTCGTAGAGTTGATCTATCTTTATATTAGGATCATGATAAATATTTACTTTTGAAGAGAGAGATTCTTTTAATCAAACATTTATGATTTTAGACTACTCCTTTAGTCATGCTATTAGTGTTCAATATACTATTTATGGTTTAGGTTGTGCTTTGCACGTGACCTCCCTATCCTCTTTGGGAAAGGGGTATTTATGTTACTAAGTGGAAATTTAGCAAGCTAAATTCATCTAAAAAAACAGAAAAAGAGAAGGAAATTTAACACAAAGTTCCAAAGATTAGTTCTTTTCCAGTTCAGTTGTTAATTCATTGAGTTGCAGTTCAGTAATCACTTAAGCTAACGTACTTTTGATCCAATAGTCTTTTTGTTGCTTGTTTATTTTAGACCCAGAAAAATGTTGGGATTAGAATCAAAATAATTCAAAAGTGTTCTTAACTCATTCAGTGGGTTACTTCAGCAATAAGTGTTTATTTCATAGAAAAATCATGTGGTTTTTTCAAGTTTACATTTTTATGTTACAAGGTGTATGAGATGTTTCACGAAGTACCAAAGCTTTCTACACTATTTGACATGGATGCAAAATCCTCAAATTCAACTTGATTGTACATTGGGGCCTTGCGAAGTCCCCAATAATGCAGAAAGTTAGATGATCAAACCATTGCTGCCATTTCACTATTAGTCAGCCAGCTATTACTCCTTTCTCACTGTTCTTTTTTTCCAAGAAACACATGAACATTCTCAACTAGTTTAATTGATAAGTCAGATGTGTATCAACAAGCTAAATAAGTTCGTAAGGTATTACTCATGCATATACTATTTTTCAGCTATGATAGTATGAATGCCATTAACCTAGCTGATTTTTATAGAAAAGTATGATTACCTTCCTGCAAGGACTTGCAAAATGCAGAACAAATAATGCCGAAGATTAACATTGTTGAATGCTATAGGACTCTCAAGCAAGCGAAGCAAAGCGACAAGAGTTTCACTCTTTATAGTATTGTCAGCATCAGATCCACCTCTTAGTTGACATAACCGCACAGAATGAACACCCAACTTCACCTGCCCTATAATTTACAACTAGAGATAGTTAATAATATACACCTGTACTGGGAATGGAAAAACAATTCCAAATGAAGAGTGCATGCGGATGATAGACTTTGACTATAAGAAAATACTCTCCATGTCGGAAAGAAAGGAATATCATTTTCAATAGAATTACAAAGAGGTTAGGAAATGGACTAACGGAGAATTAAACTAATTTAGTAGTTGGCAACCTCTTAATGACGATTCTTCCTCTAAGTATGCAATGAACAGCATCAGTGCCGCATCAATTCCATTGCAGTGGAACTCAAGATCAAGGAGTGCTCTGGTTGCTTCAATTCGAACTTGCCATAATGTCCTAGGCGACCGAAATGGTTTAATTAGCTTGAATACACGATCCTGCATCTGGAAAAGAGAAAGAACAGACATGGAAACCAAATAGTATATCAATAACAGTGAAATGTTTGGATAGTGATTATCTGCCAGAGGGCAGAGGGAAAAGACTTACAAAAGGGATGAATCCTGAAAGCTTTAATGCAATCTGAATCAATGTTCGGATGCAGCTTATTGTTAGAACGCCATTGTAGCTAGGCATCAGTCTGGTAAATGCCAATACCAAAAGCATGAGGTACAAGAGTAAGCTGGTATAACACATGTATCTAATAATCAGTAAAAGAATCACCTGTCAAATTGCAAAAGCCTATCGACGCGTTTGAGAAGAGATGATAAGAAGAGAATATTCTGCCAAAAGATAACCAGCACCAGATAATTTAGTAAAGAGCAGGAAAAAATTTAAATATCAGATATTTTAAGATGTTCCCATATATCAAAATTGGTCATCTAAACCATAAAATACTCATTTATACAGGAATATAGGGTTTTAAAAAGAAGTGGCATCTCAAATAGAACTAAAATATACATTCTGAGGTCAACTGTGGTAATTCTTCCCTGAATTAACTCTGAAGATAAGCTTTCATACTAAATCATGCCTTATTCAGTTGTATCTATATCTCTCGTCTGTGGACTAATGAGACATAGTTGAATTTATACTCTTAAGTTATATCTGATACAATCCTGATCGGGCTCGTATCAAACGATAATATCTCAACTAAAGTTCCTGGGGTTCAACAAATGATTCCAAGTAATTGGACCAAATTCTATTCAAGGATACTTAAAATGGAGCTCAATTCAAGCCCAAATAATGTCAAATTAAAATTCAATTGGGCTGACCTAATTGGCGAATTTTATTGAGCTCATGTGGGCGATGGATTTTGGATTTTATAGTTTCAATCAGCAAGCATCAAGTTATTCATGTGGGTATCAAGCTATTCATGTGGGCTGGCCAGTTTAGTTAAGTTGACGTGGGCAACTAAAAGCAAATATCATGTGGGGACCGTTAAATACAACATATTCAGATTACATGCAAGGCAACAAGCATATTATGTGGGTTTAATTTAATATAATTAGTAAGCATCCGTGTTTCTTTTACTTAAACTTTGGAATCCTTATAAGGTTTACACCACAATTCACACGGAAATTGTAAGATCTCCAAACGCGGCAAGGAAAAATTAATTACATAACAATTGTGGATTCAATTTCAATTTCCAATCTGATAATTAGATTCTACAAAATTAGTTTTAATACTAATGTAATTAGGATTTTATTTAGTTTGGATTTCCATTCCAATTTTAAGTTTGATTGATATGTAATTTGTTTCTCTTGTTATTAGGATTAGGATTATTTTTGACTAGTATAAATAAGGGACAAAGTTGATGTAATTGATTCACTTCAAATTATTAATAAAATTCTTGTGATATTATTCTCCTTTTTGATTCTTTGAGAACTCTTGAATTGTTCATAGTTTTCTGTGAAATTCAAACCAAACTTATAATACAACAATACATAGTTGTGTGTGGCGTCTTCTACCGAATCAATCGTCGATTGTACCAAGATTACCGCTTACATATAAGCGAAGGGTCAAGGTGTCCTTAGTGTCCATTCAACGAAGATTTCCTTGCGTGAGCAATTGTACCAAGATTACCGCTTACATAAAAGCGAGGGGTTAAGATGTTGTGAGCGTTTCACATTCATAACTTGCTAGATACGATCGGGGCGACAACCACCTCACGCAAGCGTGTCGTGGAGTTTATCATTTGGTATCAAAGCTAAGTTTTCTAGCGAGTTATCCATCTTTAATTTTCTTGATTGATTATTATGTTAAAAAAAGTATTAAAAAAAATTCCATTGCTTGCTAACCAATCCAGCGGCGATAGTTCGAGCCATCAACCATAAAATTCCAATCCAGCGAGGCCATAAAAATCTCCACAAGCCTAATCTTTTCCCGGAAAGTTTGTGGTCATACTTCATCAAGTCATCAAATTTCAACCAAGGGTTCATCCGAAACTATTTGCAGTTATGATTAAAAAAAATCAAATTCGTAAGGGTTGTTCAAATCCGAAGCGAATCTACAATTGGCAAATCTAAAGCCTACACACGGCAATTTAAAGAGAGCATACAAGAGGAGTACAAGGCAATCAGTCCGTAATATTGTGATATTCCAAGATTCACACTTGCTATATTTTGTTTAGCGATAAGTTATTTTTGAATTGATTAGTAAAACTGTAATTTTGCTTGGTGAGTTCAACAAGAACTTATAAGAGAGAATATTGAGTGTTAAAAGGCAAGAGTTGTGAGCTTATTAGAGGGTAAAAGTCAATTGAGCGAAACACGAGTGATTTATCATTGTTTGAGCGAAACACGCAAGGGAGTGGTGAGGAAAGTTTTTATCTACTGACCTTTGTTTTGCAGCAAACATGTATGATAACAATTATGAGTACTTATGAAAGTCGAAGGAGTTCTTTCCGAGGGAGGAGTGATCTTGATGCTTATTTGAGATGGAAGGAAAAAATAGAGCAGAAGTTTGACTATCATGATTATTCCGAGCATAGGAAGGTTAAGCTGACGATTCAAGATTTTTCTTATTATGCAGCTACATTGTGGGATCAATTGGTACTTAGCATGAGAAAATATGGAGAGCGTAGGGTTTAAACTGAGAAAGCGTTTTGTTCCAATACAGCTTAATAAGAGGAAGGAATATACATCTTCAAGACATGTAGAGCAACCTCTAAGGCGAGCATCATGGGTTGACGATAGGCAGATTCATAGGTGTGAAGATTCGCATTGGAGACAGCCACGAGAAACTCCTAAGGCAACCATTACTTTCAAAGGAGATGAAAGAGGACATCATGGAATTGTTTCGTAAGATGTTAGAGGCATGTTGTTTGCAGGCCCAAGATAATCTTCAAGCGTATAACAAACAAGAGCAGCCGAGGGAGATAGAAGTTGATGAGGATCATGTCGTTTCCGAATAGTCATTGGTGTCGGAAAAAGCCACAAGTCTGCAATTTCAAGAGGAAGACCTAGAGCATTTACAAAGAAATTATGATCAACAACAAGATAGTAAACGACAAAAGAAAGAAACTGTTCAAAAGAGTGAGGATGAAAAAGAGAAAAGTGAGTTTAAAAAGAATAGAGAGATTGAGAAAAGAGTGATTGAAGAGAATGAGATTGAAAATAAACGACGAGGGAATGAAACAGTTGAGCGAGCAATTGAGCAAAAAGAAGAGGGAAAAATGAGTGACTATAAAAAAAAGAGTGAGTTGGAAAGAGTATTGTGTTTTAAACAGTCGATGATTGTACATTCATACAAGGCACTTTTGAATACTAACCAGATTAACTCTGTTTTGTCTAGTTCTGTTTTGTCTCTTGAAGAATTACATACCTGGTGTTATCATTCCGTACCAATCAGCCTATAGGATTCTCGAGGAGACGAAGGAGTCACCAAGGAAGGTCGGAGGGTTAAGTGAGCCCTTCATCAAGGCGGGTAACATGAGAGAAAACATGAGTTCGTGTGTTGTTCATAAGATCATAGTACCTAAGAGGGATGAGACGTCGAGTTTGAGCATTGATATTCAATTGGTAAACAAGTATCGATATTCTTTTATTTGCTTAGATAATATGTTTGATAAATTGCATAGTATTTGTGTTTTATCTACACTTGATAAGGACCATGTGATGACAATGCCAAATCAAATTAGCATGATAGAATGTAATGGATGAAAAGTTGTGTTAACATGTGACTTTTATAGGTGGATAGTTATTTCGGTTAGATTAAATAGCTTCTAGCGTTTTCATGAGTTTATTATAACATGTTTTGCATGTTTCCATTGATAAATTTGTGTGTAGCTATTTTGATAGTAGAATTATCTTTGGAGGATATTTGATCTATGTTGAGTTAGTTTATGATCATGTTGTTTGTTCTTGTTCTTATTGTCATAAAGTTCATTCTAGGTTTTCTTGTCCATATTCTTGTTTTCATAATGTGTGAGGTTTGTCGTTATTTAACATTGGATGTGATTGTGTTTTTCCATTCGAGCAATCATCATTGCATAATTTTGAAAATGTTGTCTTGAATGGAAAAGAAGTCTAAACTTGGTTTTGAAAGTGCTTATCGTCAAAATGGAATTAGATATGGTTTATCTGCGTGTCTAGTTAAATCATTTGGATTATCTAAGGCATTGAGTGTTTTTATATTGTGCAATATTTGCATTCTTTCATAGGAAAAATTGTTAATATCCGTGTTTTGATGATATTCTGATTTTTGTTAACACTTGAAAAAATTCTTTAGCACTTGTTGAGTTTGATTGTGAACATCGTAGTGTTAATTATGCTATTGAGCTTTCATCTTGTGCATATGGATGTGACTTTTTAATTCCATTGATGCAATTCCTTGATCTTGAGTGTGTTATTGTCAATGGAAAGAGAAAAGTTGATTTTATTTTGCAGATTTAGAATAGAATCCTACTCAACGAGAAAAACATGATTCTTTGTGCAACCCAATCGAAACATTGCATTGAAAGTCTAAAGGGAAGTGTTTTGATTTTAGCTTATACATATAAATTTGAGTTTCTTAAGTTTTTCGTGATTACACAAAAGATACATGTTGATTGATTTTGTTTTGTGTTTAATCCAGAAATTCAAGTTTGTTTGCATACGCAATGTACCAAATTGCAAAATTTGATATTTGACCCAGGTGCATTGAAGTGGGTGTATTTGCAAATGGACGAGATCATCAAGTTAACTTTTGATCTAGGAATTCGATAATGGATGGATATACAACATAAAGGATTCACCATATCGATATTTGATCAAGGAATTCGTAAATGGGACAATATACAACATGAAGGGTTCTACATACTGATATTTGATCCAAGAGGAGTTGAAACTTTTCAAATTCGTGCTTGCATTGTTGATATTGCTTATACTTTTAATTTGTCAGATGAGACTTGTGGTTATGTTTTGTTTGGTGTTACAAACTTAGTTCGTTTTGATGTAAGGTCAGATTTGTGGAGAAATCCTTTTCAAGAGGGAATGTCAGACTTCGAGGACAAATCCTTTTCAAGAGGAGGGAATGTCAGATTTGAAGACAAATCTTTTTCAAGAGGAGAGGTACAATCCTGATCAGGCTCGTATCAAACAAAAATACCTTTACTCAAGTTCTTGGGGTTCAACAAATGATTCCAAATAATTGGACCAACTTCTATTCAAGAATACTTAAAATGGAGCTCAATTCAAGCCCAATTAATGTCAAATTAAAATTCAATTGAGCTGACCTAATTGGCAAATTTTATAGAGCTCATGTGGGCCATGGATTTTGGATTTTATAGTTTCAATCAGCAAGCATCAAGTTATTCATGTGGGTATCAAGCTATTCATGTGGGCTGGCCAGTTTAGTTAAGTTGACGTGGGCAACTAAAAGTAAATATCATGTGGGGACAAGCATGTTATGTGGGTTTAATTTAATATAATCAGTAAGCATCTGTGTTTCTTTTCCTTAAACTTTGGAATCCTTATTCATTCACACGGCAAGAAGGTTTACACCACAATTCACGCGACAAGAAGGTTTACACCACAATTCACGCGGCAATTGTAAGATCTCCGAACGCGACAAGGAAAAATTAATTACATAGCAATTATGGATTTAATTTCAATTCCAAATCTAATTACTAGATTCCTAGAAAACTAGTTTTAAACTAATGTAATTAGGATTTTATTTAGTTTGGATTTCCATTCTAATTTTAAGTTTAATTGTTATGTAATTTGTTTCTTTTGTTATTAGGATTAGGATTATTTTTGAGTACTATAAATAGGGGTCAAAGTTGATGTAATTGATTCACTTCTGATTATTAATAAAATTCTTGTGAGATTATTCTCCTTTTGGTTCTTTGAGAACTCCTGAATTGTTCATAATTTTATGTGAGATTCAAACCCAACTTGGCGACTTATCATATACAACAATACATAATTGTATGTGGCGTCTTCTACCGCATCAATCATCGATTGTACCAAGATTACTGCTTACATATAAGCGAGGGGTCAAGGTGTCGTTGATGTCCATTCAACACAGATTTTCTAGCGAGAGCAATTGTACCAAGATTACCGCTTCCACTTACATATAAGGGAGGGGTTAAAGTGTTGTGAGCGTTTCACCTTTCATAGCTTGCTAGAAACGATCGGAGCTGACGACTACCGCGCAAGCGTGCCATGGAGTCTATCATTATCCTTTTCCTACTCTTTAGTTGGAAAACTTCTCCTTATTGCAAGTTGCATGGTTTTGTTCCACATATATTTGGAGTGTGGTTTCATAAGACATATTTCTCTCTTAATTTCTTCATCATGTTCCCCTTCTTCTTTCTTCATATATTCTTAAAAGCTAATATTTATCTTGCTAAGGCCCAACATAGAAATACTGAATTGAATAATTTACAGGATTAAAGAAACCATAAGCTAACGTCAGCATTTCACTTAGCTGATGTAAACATAGAATTAACAGTCATGTTGTCAATCAAAGATGGTTTGAAGAAGCAATCATAGACTTGTTAGAAAATGTCGCCGCTGTCATGTGCCGCCATATTTCTTGGTCAACTTTTTCCAGTCACATTTCTGACACTTTTTCAGGTCAGATTTTCCAGTAAACTTTTTCTGGTCAGATTTTTCATTTTCCAGCCACTTCTTCAGTCATATTATCCAATCACTTTTTTTTGTCATATGTTCTGTCACTTTTCAAGGCCAATTGTTTCTCATGTTGCATACATTTGGTATATGGAGTAGAGTCGTGGCTAGAAGCAATAAAAGAAAAAACGGTGTCTATCAAATGCCACAAAAGAAGAAAAGAAGAAAAGCAAAAAATACAATTGGATGGCTCAGCATCAACCCAAAAATAGGCAAAGTAGAAAGCTTTAATACGAAATAATAGACACGGGTATATGTTGCAATCATCCAATTGTCAAAAATCAAATCAAAAGAGGGTCTGCAGATAGTGTACCAAAAAAATAAGTTATGGAATATGCTCAGGTGCATGAAACCTGGTACAGGGGACCTGACAGGCTGGGTACAAGATACCCAGCATGAGCTCGTGAACATCTCGAACTCGACTCAGACTCTTTCCTGTCTTGAACACACTTTTTAGGCAGTTTAATGAACAAGTTGAGCTTGAGCAAGGGAGACCTCACTTTAGCTCGGTTCGTTTTGCAGCTAAGCATGTGTGGTAGACTAAAAGAATAAAAGTAACAGACCCCTCAATCGTTAAGATATCAGCACGAACACACAAGGAAACCAATTCAAAGAGTTTCTGCTAACCTGTTGCCCAAATTCGAGTTCACCAATGGACTGGACTAATGCAGCAAGCCAGAAGACATCAGAGAACGGGTTCCCACTGTTATCATTGTACTGCATGACAAATAGGACAAAGATAACAGGGTCAGTAAGAAGATTAATAAAAAAAATAGGATAAAAGAAAAAAAAGTACCAATCATCATAAAGGTGAAACCAACAGTATACTCAATCCCATGAATGCTGAACATGAACTTCTCGTTAATATATGGTGGCATGACCAAGGGTCACTCTTGTGATTAAGGTTAGAATCATCAAAAATAGACAGTCTATTTAAGACAAGAAGGCATATCCAACGAGGTAGAAGTTAAGAACATACCTTTAAACTAAGTTACACGGACTCGGATGGAGTGTCCAGTAAAACAAGGGTATTCTGAAGACTCTGACATGGGTACTAAATTTTTGCCAGTCTTACACTAAAATGAAGATTCCAACACTCATACCCTTGTCTGAGTGTCAATTGTCGGACACTAATACTTCTGGACAAAGTGAGTAGTTCATGTAAAGCCTTTAAATATTGCAAGGAGAGACGAGATGAAGTATCAAATATCTCAGCCCATGGAATCTACCGATTTCGAAATGACCATCACATATACCTAGTATTTTATTAGTAAGATACCCCAATCGGAAGGGATGTGTTCTCCTCTTTCTTATATGGTGGGTTGTGTAATCATATCTACACTTCAATCTCCAAAGCATATTTACACCCTCTTCTCAAGGTGCACTACTTACAAAACTAATGGAACACACTTTTCTTAAACAACTTGTATCTATGTGCGAACAGAGAAATATAACTCCAAAAAATAAAATCCTCGTAGTATATCTTACTCCCTCTATTCCAAAAAAAATAGTCCCATTTTGTAAATTTATGAAATCGCAAAGCTACAACAATCAAAACTAAATGCAAAATGCCTAATGGTTAAAGGAGTCTGTTGGCAAGGAAACTGTCAGACATGAAAGTCTTTGAATTTATGTGAAGAGTGAAGTCTACTCTTAACCAAATTTACAAGGTCCTTACCAAGAACTGCTAAAGGAGTATCCTTTTTGTCATAATTCCTAGAATTCCTCTCACACCAAAGCTTAAAAGAAGTAAAAACTGTAGCATAGCAGAATTTGATGACATAAGCTTTATTTTTTGCAAATTGAGTAAGTAAGAACTCTATTAACCAAAGATTGTCATGTGATAGAAACGTTATGACAGATAAAGAGAGATAAAACTGCCTTGAGCACCTGATGAGAACAATGACATTGAAAGAATTAAATGTTGAAAATTCACATGATGCAGTTTGCGCATCACACAATTAGGATTGATATTTTTGCCAAACTTAGAATGACCATCAGATGTTCTTAATCTTTGGTGAAGATCAAGCCACAGGATGAATGACAATTTGGGCACTTTAAAAGAATGCCAGACCATCTTGTGCCAAGAGACAGTACCTTTCATATTCCTTGTGGAGTCCCAAATAATAGAAGCTTTAACATTCTTTCTACTATGAGAAACCTACATAATTTGATCATCAGAGTTGAATCACAGAATCTGAAAATTTTTGTCAACGAGAAGAAATATAAATTTGTGGATTCAAATATGCTTGGGTGTTGTTGTTTATGAGAAATATAGCTTGGGCTATCTATTGATGACTGAAACGAGTGAGCTATAAGAGTTTTATACATGAAACAAGTGAATTAACATTTGAATTTGCTAAGTTGCAGGTTTGCTGGAAAACAGTGCAGGTCTATTTTCTGCTGCTTGCTGCTTGTGATCTGGAGATGTTGCTGGTGTTTCTGTGCTGGAATTAGAGTCTTAGAATTATAGAAGACACTAGAATAGATAGAATTCAGATAGAAGATGTAAAGGAGCAGAAATCAGAGGTCGAAGATAGAAAAGAAAACAGAAGATTAGAGGAAGAAGATGATGGTTCTGGAACAACCAGCACCTCTGATACCAATTTGGCAGGCCCTGCTTGAACCTAACTAGAGACAACAGAGAGAAACAGAAATACAAAGAGATACAGAGAGAATTCAAAGAGAAAGGGAGAAAGGAGAGGAAAACTCGGTCTTTATTCATGTTTTTGGGCTCTGTTGTCAATTGCATTTGCAAAGTTTGGGGTATTGCTGGATGCTTCTACTGGTGACTGGTTTGTGCTGGTGGTTTATTTTTGTACAGCCTGTGGTTGGCTCGACTAGGTTCTCGGTTGGTTTTATTTTGCAGAGGTTATGCTATTGCTGCTGCTATGCTTTTGTTGTACTGCCAGTTGGCTTGGGATTTTGAATACTATGCCGCTGGGTCTATCCTTCTGCTGCTGCTAGGCTTTGGGCTGGATGGCATGGGATTGGGAGTTATTTGTGGCAGCTGGGGTTTACTTGCTTCTGATGCTGCTATGTGCTGTTGTTTACATTACACGCTGCTGCGTGTGCAGTTGAAGGCTGCTGCTGCAGCCGGGTTTGAAAGTTGATAACTGCTTGGCTGTTGAAATTGCTTATTCTTGTGTCTTTATAGTTGTTGCAACTGGCTGACTTAAGCTGCTGACTTTTAAGTTGTTGGGTTCTCTGTTCCTTTATGTGGGCTGCTGCTGCAGCCGGTTGGCTGCAAATACTGTTGCTGGGCACGCTGCTGCTGCTTGTTGCTGATCCTTTTGAGGTGTAGGCTTCTGGAAATTCTTCTTAAGCTGCTGGGATTCTGTCGGCATGTCCTATGATGTTTATGCTATATTCTGATTGGGGTTTCCTATTTTCCCTTTATTTTTAATACAGTTTAAATTTAGCAAAAAAAAAACTCAGTGTTTACTCACTGAATTCGTGAGGAAGAGAGAGAGAGAAAGGGAGGAGAAGCAATTAAAATCTTCACTCCTCGATTCATATCATAATACTTGGGGAATACTCTTCCCATTACATCTATATAGATAACAAATGCTAAAAATAATTCTCCTAACCTGCACCACTATCCTTATCCCTCACTCACATGCTAACTAACTAACATACACACTCTAAATTGGATTGCTTCTAAAATATTATTTATCTCAATTATGCCCAATTTACCCTTGGCCTGACAAAAAGCTGACCTAATTCAACGCATTCATTATCCGCAAGAGAAGCATCAAAGAATTTGTCTCCCTATGACAAACGCATTATGTGTCTCCGAAATAACTTTATAAGCAATCCCCTTAAACAAATAAAAAGAGTTTTCACAAATACATAATACACGCATCCCATTAGACTACATATTCTTCCCTTGTCTCACATTACATAAGTAAAAACTGAGATTCTTAATCTAATAACCATTATTTACCATATCCACGCACCCTTGTCTAAAATTTGGTACCCTTTTACGCCGTGTTCCCATATTTTATTATTTGAGAAACAGACAAATTTGACATCTGGAAACTACCAGCACCCAATTCCCATACCTGACTTCATGTAACATTGGGAATTAGAAGTTCCCCATACAAATGGCATTATCACATGAATACTGGATCAGTTCGAGCTATCTATATGAGATGGTATGACATTTATATCATGGCATCAAAGCTAATCTTTCTGACCAGAATAGTGACCATAAACATGCAGAAGCAGTTAAACTTAGCCATATTCCAATCACTACTAAAGTTACGAATATGACACAATAAGCTAAAATAGGGGGAAAGCATGTATAGTCAAATTCAAGAATAGAAACTATGACGCCCCCAGATCCGCGCGCTCTCCACGGCGGATCCGGTGCTCATTTTCCATTGTCTTTCTTAACATTCACCAACAATATACTTGGTAAAAACTCGTTTATTCAAAACCTTACAGCATAATCTTTATTCCAGCATCGTATACTTAACAAACTCCTATTACATTCTAAAGTCATATAAATTACGACTCTAATTCAACACTAAACCCTTCTTCTCAATTGCTGTCACCATTTATCTATCATAAACTTTCAATATTAGCAATCAGTCAGTTCCTAGGAAAGAGGGAGCTTTCCGACTGTGTTACTCGGAATCAGGTGCGGATGTTGGGTTCAGGTACGAATCTAGGTGTTGGACACGTGAAGTCAAAAAATAGAGGATACGCGGATATGGATCCGAATTTGAACACGGGTGCGAGGATACGGTATGTTATGATTTTTTAACAATAATGTTTCTAATTGTATCACTATCACCAAGTTTTTTTGCTCTAGAGAGTGAAGTGCAAAAATATAAAGAAACATGGGCAGAACTGAAACTTCAAGGGGCTGAAATGGAAGAAAACAAAACTACAGGGACTGATTTAATTTTTCAGTGGCTATTTTGAACTTTCAGACAACCTGGGAGACTAAATTTAAAAACTATTAAAACTATGGGGTACTTAACTGTAATTTTCCAGGGGATATTTTATATTCCTGATCTGATCTCTCCAATCTCTATTCTATTTTGATTATTCTGCTCTATTTCCATTTTTCACGCCATGCGTGAGTAAGGGGCAGCAGCTTGGGGGATGAAAAGATTTCAGAACTCTGCAAAGATGAGGATGGCGGCGGCAACTCTAGCGGCAAGGGATGGAGGCACTGCTATTTTGCTTCTTCTCCTCTTATCTTCCCTTGATTTCGTTTCCTCTCTTCTTCTACCTTTCTTTTTGTTGGTCTGTTTTGAAACACGAAAAGTGGGCTGCAATCTAGGGCTATTTGGTTTGAATAGGGGGCTGAAATTTGGGATTATCAGAGTTGTATCCGGATTGAAAGTGTTGTACTCGACACAAATCCTACACCCGCACCCGTGTCGGATCGTGTCAACGAGGGTACTCCATCAGAAATAGGCGAGTTCGAGTACCACAGCTTTCCGATAAGGATTTCTCCTTATTGCACGCAATTAGATAGCTTAACCCCTTTTCTTGACAGAACTTTCTAGACATTGTCAATAATGTTAATCTAGCATAGTTAGATAACTCCTACATCTACTAGCATAAATGTACATTACACAAATAATACATTCTTATAATAATTTCCAACTCTTTTAATCATATTAAGTTCTATTACATGAAAAGAAGACATCAATAATAATCTCAGTTGACTACTTGACTTAACTATTCTTCTTTCACTTTCTCTTTACAGTCAGATTCTGCTAGTAATTATTCCTTAACTGCAAATAAGATTTTATTAGCAATAATGACCACCAATGCTCAGCAAGTCTAACAGATAACACATTTCACACTTCTCAAGTTTATACAAATAATAGAGTTCACACTACTCAAGTTATAGGGTTCACACTGCCCAAGTTATAGGGTTCACACTGTCCCAAGCTATAGAGTTCACAATCCTCAAGTTATACAAGTAATTCACATATCACAACTAACTTCACATAAGAACTAAAATTCAAAACAGTTTTATAGCACATCGTTGCACATAAAAACAGTTAGAAACTTGCACATAGTCCAAAAAAATTGCCTGATTCCGCTTCTATAGTTTACGCTAATTTTTGCGTTATTCAATCAACCTAAATAATTCACGAGATCAACATACAATTTAGTCAAAATATGACGCCTTACTTTAGTTCACCTTACATATAAATTTTATTTCATAACTTTATCTTTTACGATGTCCGATTACCAAAAACTAAACAAAATAAGCTTCAGAAAAACTCGGACAAAAGTATTCTATAACTGTAGCGCTTGGACGCCTAAAGGCATCGCCTAATTTTCAGCTTTGTGCAATATTCCCTACTTGATTCAAACATGCATACTTTTCAATCTACTAGATATTTTTGAGCGATTCTTTTTCCTACGTGTTCGTAACTTCCCCCTCTATAACTTGGACATTCAATTCATGAACAAATCCAAACATATGAGGCTGCACACCTCTTGCAAAAACTACTAAAACTAGGTTTTACATAGCTCAAATCTAACTTTGGTTGATTAAATTGTCTAAGGCACTTCTTTAGCAAATTTAGCATACTTGATGATTTAATTAATACTAACATTCAATCATGCTTTATTTGATCCAAAATAGGTTTGTCTAATGAATCCATTAGGTTGCTTAATCTATCAAGCTTTACTACTTTTCTATACTAACATGCATTTTCATGTTTTACACCATTCATTAAGTGTATTAAGACATCGTTTAACATGCTATTAACATACAAATTCTTAACTTTAGCATGCTATACATCGATAAATTAACGAACTACTACAAGTCGTAAATTACCTCTTAAAGTTGCAAGCTTTACGTTCAAATTGATTATGCAAGACCTTAAACTCCTTCCTTCAATTAGCAATTGATCTTACTATAGTTCCCTCTTATAATTCGTGTGAATTGGTGAAGGAAAATAACATGACATAAGACTTCTATTTATAGGCAAGTAAAATTAGGGCATAAGGGACATCTAACCACAACCAACCAAAGTGACCAACACCACAAGCAAGAAATGAGGTCACATCTCACCTCTTAAAACAAGCCAACACCACAAGTAAATTCCACCCACCAAATTGACGACCAACTCTTCAAAGAAAGTAATAATACTTACAAGTTTGTAAGTATTACATACTTCCATAATGGCCAAAAAGCCCTCACTTTCACTACACCCTAACCAAATTCCACCCAGTTTGGTTAATCCAACTTAGTTTACTTTATAGTTAGTCTTCTAGTTAGGTTTACTAACTAATCCGGTTAGTAAAAAATTGTTAGACTTTCCCAAAGTTGACTTTACATTTTATGAATAGTGCTTTAGCGTTTTTATGAATAGTAATTTCTTGGTTAAGTTTTACAAAAAAATTCTATACTTATACTTATAATGAAACCACACACATTCAATCACATAACAAATAATTTCAATAACAAAAACATCATTTATTAATCATATAAGGTTAAATTACAAGTCTTATAAGGATTCGGAATATTACAGAAACAAGATTACTAAACTGATAACCAACTGCACAAAGGGAAAACGAGATGCCTGAAAACATTCCTAGATTATTTGTTTCAATGTCACAAGTACTCCCTCCGTTCCGAATTATAAGATCACTATTGACTTTCTAAAAGTCAATTTGAGACATTTTCAAATTTAAAATTAACATGATTCATTTAAGTTTTCAAAATAAGAAATCTTATACCTAGTAATAATTTTTAGGTAGTTTATAATATTTATAATTGTAAGGACATAAACTAAATGAGTTCGTGTCAATTTTGATTTTGAAAATGTTTGGAATTGATTTTCTCAAAGTCAATATTTATCTTATAATTTGGAACGGAGGGAGTATTAGTTATTGAACCTCAAACTTCAGGTGGCTTGAGAGGTCTACTATATTCAAAGGTCAACCTACTGCTTAACAACAAAAAACATCATTAATAAAGTATATGCAGGCAATGAACTAAGCTTATAAAATCACCTTTAGAAGATGTAAAATAAACTCAACAGCTTCCCGAGGGCTTTTATTATCTGCTGCTCGGACCATAGCTATGGCATGTGGAATAGCCTGGGCAAAAGAATTAAGTATCATAATACACCTAAAAAAAGTACTCCAAAATGATTGTTTAATGAAGAAGTTTTTTAACGTAAACAGAGCCAATAAGAAGCAAAGGCTAGATCACTAAATAGAAAGGCCAAGTTCACCCCCATTGACCATCATTATTATTACGCATCTTAATACAAGTTTCCACTTAACAGTCAAGAAGCAAGGAAGCAACATGATCAACATGTAGTTTGCATCTAACAGGATGTCAATTAACAGTTATTGTAGTAGACATGTTTCCTAGGTGGCTGATAGCTTTAACTAAGCAAAGACCTCCTTGGGGGCTGATAGCCTTAACTAAGCAAAGACTTCCTAGATGGCTGATAGCTTCAACTAAGCAACGATCGACGTAAGGGCAAGGACAGGTTATTTACAGCACCAGCCTAAACAAAAAAATTCACATAACATGCAATCAAGAGTAAATTACTAACCTATAGTCCACCGGACCACAACTAACAAGATGTCCAATTGAAATACATGTGGTAATCATGTGTATGCTGTGTGTGGAGCAAATGGCCCAAACAAAGAAAAGACTGATAAAGAGGTCAAGCATAGGTGCTAGTTTCTAAATTCAGAGGAAAACTTTTGTCAAGAAAACTACTTGTGCAGTGCCTCATAAATTGATTTCTCAAGGCACCAGTGGCTCAACAAACCAGAGGACATTGAGAAAAATAGAAAAGGAGATTGTTTAGTGAGCAATTCTTTGATGTGATGTTACCTTCAAGTGTTTGTGAAATCTGCAGTAGAGCGATATTCACAAGGTCAAAAGATAGAGTTCATTTGACAAGACAAAACGTGAAACAATGATTAGACAACAGCAACAGCAAAAAGTCAGTGGTGAAAATAACTATAATATTCGCTTCCCCATAAGAACACAAGCCATCATGGCCAAAGATTGTCGTATTTTTCTGACCAAAGCCATACCCTCCAAGCATCTCTATTTTATTGCATACTCCAAAATAATTTTCTGTGGTGTTTCACAAATATGATTGAGCTCAAAGCGTTCCCAGAACACATAGATCTCATCAATCACCACAGAAAATCAGACTTTTCCAGTCCAACATCCAAAACCAACTAAATCCGACTGAATGCTTCCATAAAAGCTAAAACTCTTAAATATACTCGGAAAATCTTAGATTATCCACCTTTTCGGATCATTAGCAGGAAGTTCAGCAAGTTTTATGTTGACCAGAAAAATACTTTCTAACAATCCCCAGAACAAGTTAAAGACAAGCAAATAATAACTCAGCAATCCAACATCTGTAACATCATAAATATCCTACGTCCTTCCATTACCTGAAGTACAAAGTACTCTGGGAAATCACGAAAGTCATTCGGCCTGGAAATGAAGGTAAAAACATAAAACCGATAGTGTAAATAGGTATATCACAGAATGACATCAACATCAACTTTAGGGTTACATCAAAGAAGCTCACTTTGGGAGTCCAATGTTGGAATCAAATCTCCGACTTTTGTAGAATTTAACCAGATGCAGCAAACCAGCCCAATCAGTTTCCTGGCCAGAAAGTACAAAGTTTAATGTACTTGACTATCATGAATAATTAACATTTTTCAGCACCTGATCTAACAGCATAAGGCATTCTTGCAAAGATAATATGTACAAAGTAAATGCGCTTTATCAAATGTCTAAAATAAATTTATTGATTTTAAAATAAGATTTAGAAAGAAGAGATAAAAAAAATTAAAATAAAAAACCAAGGTAGAGGAGTCCTCTAAATGAAAGGAAAAGGTAACATAACGAGAGCCACCTGTATAATATGAAAGTAATCCAATAGTTAGCCTCATTAATATACATTCAGTGACAACCATGATATGAGCTGTTTCAAACCAGAAAAAGACATATTTTGAACAGAACGACGGTTAAAAGTCTATAAGTACCTCAGATGCAGTATTAGCCAATGCAAATGCCACCTCAATCCGAATTCTCCAGAAGGCCTTGAGAATACAGAAAAGAGAGGGAAATGAGAACTGCATCTCATAACACGCAACTGAATCAAAAGAAGCATCATGCCTAGGAGACATAAAGAAAAATACACCCTCTTCTTTTACTTCAAAAGTAAGTCATACACACACAAACACAAGCATAGAACACACCTTGGAATCACTGAGGATACCGTTCAAAGTATTGACCACAGTAAAAGAAAGTTGTGGCAACATTTCTAATGTTGCGATGGCTTGCGCCTGAGCAACAACATCTTTATCCTTCTCCAATTGATTTATCTGATATATCATTCACAAAATTATTAATTTCTTCAAGCGACTAACATATTTACAATAAAATTAACAAACTTGAAATTAAGTAGAACATGATGAATAAAAAGGAACCAATACAGTGCATCGCATTCAACATCAATACCATAAAAAGTAAAAACAATTGACTGCCATGAAAGTTAAATAAGCACTATCATACTTATTGGCATGTAACTGATGTACAAATGCACTAGCTTACAAGGAACCCCAAGGTAATTCATGCGGTATTATGTTTTCATAAGGGTTAGTACCTAGGAAGCACGGACACTTCTCAGAGCGCCACGAATCCGTGTCGAACACGTGACTGACACGAATTCGCTCCGACACGCCTCGAACACACACCCGTGATCTCCTCATTTTTTTTATAAAAACAATAAGCTTGGACATGTTCGGACACGTCTGGACACGCTAAGAGACATGTTTATTAAGTTTGGACATTATTATGCAAGGTGTTTGTGTTTCTTATTATTTTGTTTTAGTTTTTATCATGCTCTATTAATAATCAAATTTATTTATATTATATATATATATATATATATATAATTGAACGTGTCCCCGGCGTATCATATCCTATTTTTTTGGAAATGTCATATCCCGTGTTGTGTCCATGTCACGTGCCCAAGTTGGTGCTTCATAGGTGAGTACCTAAGTTGGTGTGGCGTTTTCTTTTTTGGATAAGTAACTCAACACACTTGTCGTATGACGTTGTCACCAATGGTGAAATTAAATATTTGAGGTATTGAGTTTGGTCTTTGAGGAGATAATTTATACCATAATGTTGTCACCATAAGTATCTGAGGCACTGGACTTGCTCTTGACAAGATAGATTTGTCATTGGACGATAGTTTAGCTTTAATTGCTCAAGATCTTTCAAATCTTTTAAGGAATAAGGTAACAAATGCTAATCAAGTTGAAAAACTTGCACCTACAGGTTACTAAATCATAATTATTTACCACTGTTGCACAATTACTTAATTGGTAAAACTGGATGTAACCACACTGTACAATCTCTCTTTTTTATATAGAAGGAGAATATTTTATACAAATGCAATATTTATTAATTTTGATAAAAAATTGTTGGTTAGCTTTGTCCCTAATATCATAACAATTTTATCATTTATCGATCGTGCTATCCATATCGCACTCACCATATGGGATCCATATATATGATATGATTCGAACTAGAAACAATCAAAAGCTCATTCTTACCCACATCTGCAGAGGTTGGTTAAAATGTATTTCAGCTAGATACTCCATCTCTGGGTCAGCCCTGAGCCATAACAGGGGTGAATCATTGCTGCAAATTAACATGTTATACACATTATATGCTGCAATGCTAATTGGAACTTAACATACACGTCACACGTTGGTAAATACTGAACAAATTAACTACATCAACTGTTAACAAAAAAGAGACAAATCAAATATATTAATAAAAAGCATACTTGGAACGCATATCTGCACTAGGTAGAGCATCAGCATTATCATCAGAGCCATCAGGTTTTGAACCCTTTTTCGGTTTTTGGAAGCGTTTTGCAGCAAGTTTTGAATGGCATTGTATTTCAAGCAGTTGCCATGTTTCTCCAGCCATTGGTAGGATTGGATGGTCATACATTCCATCAAGTTCATGAACCCGAATGCTCATCATTCCAGGCCATCCACCTTCTCGGTTTTCAGAATCAGGGTTACCATTGAGAACAGCAGCACTTGGATCTAGTATAGCCGTAAATCCACGCATTACTGCCAACTCGACCATATTTTTCCGTTTGTTGTAGGAGAATCCCATCCTTGATGGGCCCAAAAGTGGTAACATGAAAGTGAAGAGATTATATTACTTAAATTGGTCAGATAAACCAAAAGGAGCAACAAATAACACTTCAGCACATATATGTCATACTTTAGCACAGGACAGCCGCAAGATTCAATCCATCGAGGAAAAAATTCTTTAAGAAATGGGCGCTCAAGATTTCCAACCTTATTAGCAAACTGACGGAACTGCGTTACACAAAATTAGATGGAGCAAGTGAATAGTTGAATGAAATAATAAAGTAGCTAACACAAAAGAAAACGAAGAATCAAATAACTTTTCTACCAATCTTGAATAAGAAGGGAACCGCAAGCATATCAGAAAGAAGCAAAACGAGTGCCTTACATTTTGAATAGTTCTAAAGGATAGTTTTACAAGGACAAAAAAAGCTTGACAACAATATATATTTCTTTTTCAATTAGCATGTTAATAAACAAAAATCAAAATGCTCCAAAACCAATAATCACCCGATCAAGGACATCTGTCGGACAAAAATATGGTAGAGGACTAGCATGTTGAAATATAAAGAGAAAGTGAATAGGGAATAGGGAATAAAGGAAGTAGAGTCGCTCAGTCGCAGCGGAATGAGCATGGGAGTGAGTAGTTAGATCCTATTGTGTTGTAGCCCCCCAAAGAAATGACAAGAGTCGCACCATTATCTTTTGAATCAGTATCTTCCTACCGATCTTTCCGGGTTATGGATCTTTTTCCCTTACATCTGAAACACCTTACTTAGGAAAAGTCGCTTTATCAGATGTATTTCTTAATTGGAAGGGTTTCCTATACTGACTCCTAGAGTTGGAGTATTCTTATATACTGCACATATTAATCACTGACAGATTATTGTCCTCTATTTTGTACCTGCTTTTTATTCCTAGTATTATTCTAAACAAAATATAAAACTTAAAGAGAAAACACGGAGAAAGAAAGAATAATACTCGAAGAAGATCACATATCAATAGGTAGCCTTAATGCCAAAAATATAAGTATCGAAGATATAGCGCTGAAAATGAGAAGGTACAGCTCACAACTCAATATGGCTAACAAAAAGTGTGCATGAATTAGGGCATGTTAGATACGGTCTGAATAAGGCTGAATGGCTCTGAATCTGAGCGATTCAGCCATTCGGACTGTTTGTTTGTACGAATATAAATCTGAATGAGGCTGAATCTGTCTGACCGAATAAGCCTAATTTATTTGGCTGATTGGATCAGCTACTTGGTTGAATAGCTTTTTACTTGCATGCCCTGATAATTAATAGAATGAGGCTTCTTCTTCGATCTTCTTCACCTACCATAGTTAACAGAAGTCGGGGTAGAGAGAGATAGTACAGAGTACTACTTGGGTTTGAACAGTAACATCACGGTCCGAAGTGAAATTGGAAAGAAGAGGTTCTAAACCATTTGCTTCCATGACCAATTGTTGACTCTTGGGATTATTTTGAACAATTGTAGATACCAACTTTGCAGCTTTTGCCTGAATATTGGCATGGGAGCTCCTTAGATAATTAAGGAGAGGGCCAATTGAGTGAAGATCTTCTTCTTCTTGTGGAATCGGGGAAGGTAGGGATGAGGAGGAAGAAGGGGAAGTACTAATTTGGTCAAAAATTGAAAAGGAGTGGAGGAATAGCCAAAAATTGAGGAGGTGGAGGAATAGACAAGAGTACTACTTTGATTAGATTTCATTTTTTCCTTTTTTCTTATATTTATTTTACATTAGCCTCCCTTCTTAATAATGAGCCAAGTCACTTATCCATAAAAAAAGGGTAAAAGTTTTAAAATTATTTGAATTATTTAATTTATTTGATAATTTGTTTGAATTGTTTATTTTTATTTGTTATACAATAAATATTGTATTTAATTTTTTTTAGTACGTTCAGACAAAATTATATACTTGTTCAGCATAGTTTAAAGGGGTAAAATAGTAAAAGACTGTTATTCAGATGTTTCAGACATGTCAATATCAAACAATTTTTTTCATTCAGATTCAGATTCATTTAGTTTTTATCAAGCACCCCCTTAGTCCATGAGCTATATGAGCTGAATCAGGATTGCTTATTAAGCGAGGCAAATATAACTCGACTTGTCTACACTCCAATAAGCTCGTATAAACTCGTAAACTCAATCAAATACAAAATACAAATTTTCCATACAGAAAGAATATGTTCTATTGTATATACTCGATAAGAGTTCAAGCTCGACTTCAATCGATGAGTTAATAAGCCAAGTCCAAAGGCATGGGAATGAGCTCGACTCGAACACGAATAAGCTCAAACTCAATAATAGCCTTAAAGATTAGAGATCAAAAATCCATTACTTGACTCGAATTGATTAAAACCCAACTAAAAAGTGTGCAGAATACCTTTGAAGTTGATTGAACACCATATAATACAAAAAGGCAGCTTCTTTCACAACAAATGACCTTTTAGAAGATAGTACAGCTACTAAGATTTCATTAGTAAAGGGCCTTATATCTGACACTGCAGTTATTGTTAGAAAAGCTCTGACTATTCATTTTTTAACATTAGAGTCTTGTTGTACTAAGAGTTATAGTTAGAAAAGTGTTACTCCCTCCGTTCCTAAAATATTGTCGTTTAAGGTTTTGACACATGGATTAAGAAAGTCATTTAATACTAGTAAAATTTGTTTGAAATTTCATCACTACCCCTTTATGGGAAATTAAAAATTATTAATACAAGGAAGAGAATTTATTGGACAATGAGAGAAGATATGGGTAATATAGAAAAGTAAATAATTTATTCTTCTAGGAAGTTGTAAACGACAAACATTTTGGAACAAATTTTTTCTTCTAAAACGACAATCTTTTAAGAACGGAAGAGAGTATTTGCACAAGTAAAAAGTGATATTTCCACAAAGTCCTCTCTTAAATGAGTTTGGGACCCACTAGTAATATTCATGTGAGGATGAGTGGAAGACCTTGTGAAAATATCAATTCACTTCTTTTTCTCTCTTTTTTTCAAGTTTAAGACATAATTTAAACATACCCAACCTTTGCCATTGCCAAGGTTTGAAACTCCACCTCTTGGTACACAAGGGATGGGGATAACCATTAGGCCAAGACCCTTTTGTCAATATCAATTTACTTCTAGTTATTCACCTCCTACTAAAGAAGAAAAAACAGTGGAAATACAAACAGGTTTAGGTTTACCTCCTTTGAACTAAGCGTTCTCAAAGTATGAGTTGTATCCCTAGCCCGAGAAACAATTCTCTGCAGAATCTGCAAAAGTGAGAAAAGATTATTGACATCAGTTAACTAGAAGAAGTTATCCCGATGAGCTTCTAACTTGCATAACAAAAAAGAAGAAGAAAACTAAACATGCATAAGACTCATCAAAAAAAAAGTTTAATTCATCTAGAAAGAGCTTAAATAACACAATAACCATTACAATGTGCCTGAATTATTAGTTGAGGATGATAAGTTGACTGCTCAGCCTAGGAAGTGGCAAAACTGTTCTTGCATCACAAATTCGCTCGCTGTGGATCTTTTTTTTATGTTGTATGTATATTCAAAACACACCATTGAGTAACAACCAAATTAAAGTAAAACCAACAAACTATTACTCAAAAAAATAATGACACTAACAAACAGACAAACAACAGTTATACTCAAGACCGTGCCCCCAATGAAGGCAAAACAACTCAGAACCACATCTTAGCTAAAGAGCGAAGCACATTTGTATCTCTTCTTTTATTCAAGTTGCCATATGATACCCCTGTGCAGCTTAATGGTAAGAAAAGACTCTTAATTAAAAGCTATCTATATACCTTATTCTATATCTTTCAGAAACCTCCAGTTCCAAAATTATAACCACTTTCTTCAATGTACAAAAGAAGACGGCATAATTAGAAGAAAATACAGGGAAAAACTAAAGGAATTGAATTCCTTTAAAGTGAACACACAAAGTTCTTAATGAAAGACTTCCCTCCAACCCAATAAATTTTTGAAAGATCTACCACTCAAAAGCGCCACTTTAAGTATGGCAACGGGAGAAAGAACACCAATATGGCAACAAATGAAAACCCTGCGAGTCCAAAGTCCATGTTCGTTTTTAAAGGAAAGAAAATATAAGTGTACAACTCAAGAAGGAAACGCAAGGACAAAATGTCAGCCTATATTTATACAGAGCTGTCCTTGTTAATGCTTTCTTTCTACTCTTTTCTTTGATTTATTCTTCTATAGAGTAAACCTTGTCCTCCACTCTTGAATATCCTCTCCCTCTATAATATACATCTCCTCTATCTACATTATAAGAAAAATCCTTAGCCTTTGAAACATTCAAACTCAGGAAAAACTAGATACTTCATGCCACTGAATATTTTTATTGTGGGAAAACCTTCAATACTGGTACTGCGACGGAGTGATAGACAAAATAAAGATGAAAAAGGATGTGGAAAACCAAATGAAAGAAACATCTCTTAGAGCATATCCAACAGTAGTAGCAACCACTTTGGGATACTCAAATAAATGTGTCCACATCAGAAAAATCCTCTCCAACAGCCTCTTCAACCTAAGTCATCAAATCTGCAACCTCTTTCTCACTCTTCAAATCTGCAAACACCTTCTCACTCTTCAAAACATTTATTTTGTTTTGGGAGAATCAAAATCATATGAAAAATGCTAACAACATTTATTTTGTTTGATGGGTTTGATGTACAACTCACTTTAAAATTTAATATCATTCCTTTTTGTTTATTTATTTATCATATCGAATAAAGAACTCTTGTTTTTATAACACATGTTGCAAACGGTAATGACTTTTGAGTTATTCTAAATAATTATCATGGTTCAAAGTTCAAATTTTAAAAACTCTACAAATCAACTAACTTTTTTTTTAATTACATTTCATAGTTCAAATTGAGAATTTATTAAAACTTAACGTTAACTTTCTTAAATGCATGATGCAATTGTTTTTCAAAGCCAACAATTCAATTTACCTATATATATATATATATATATATATATATATATATATATATGTGTGTGTGTGTGTGTGTGACCTTTTCATGGAGTTGTTCAACCTAGCTCTTTTACCAACAGTGACATCATTGGATAGATTGCAATACTTCTCAACTATATTAATTAAATATTAATTTTTAAATATAATTTATTTTCTAGAATGTTATCTTTTTAAAAATTAAATGTTATTAATTATTTCAAATGTTATCATTTATTATTGTTTTTAAGTCAAATACTACATTAATTGAATCGAAGAAATTGATGAGGCACAAAATATGAAAGTAGCAAATAATGCTCTTCAAATTGTCACGTAGGTCAACAAACTTCAATTTGAAGAATTTTTTTTGCTACTACTGTTAGAGATGCTCTTAGCTGACACTTTCAAGTTTCAAACTAACAAGATTTTTAAGCATCTCAAAAACCAAAAAGAGATGAAGCAATGATGAACAGAGGTCAAGCTACTTGACAGTCACTAATCCAGTTCCATGCAGACATTATAAATATGACAGCAAGCTGACTCCATTCGGAAAAAATTGAAACCAGTTTAACCAATTTGAGTAGGCCTTCAACTTGGCTCATCAAAAATCTGATATTGAAATTGGAGTGCAAGTGTGTAACAGTAATTCGGGAACACAGTTGGGAAAGCTACAGATAGTCTGAAAGGACCAAAGCAGAATCTACATATCCTAGAAGTTAAAATCATCATGTTTCTAACAAGGCAAGATTATCAACTGCATACTATAGTTTGAGATTAAGGAAGACAAATCGTATGAATCTAAGTGATGTAGTGTAAGGTACTACTTTGATTGACGATTTAAAATCACAAAAGCAAATGTTTTAATATTATAAGTTTATAACAGATAAAGTAATAGCTACAGCACCAAAATCACCGATGATAAAAATTTCCTCAACATTAGATACTAACAAATACTCCCTCCATCACCCAAAGGTTGTCAATAATTTTAAAAGAAATTGTCCACCAAAGGATGTCTAAAAGTGCAAAGTTATATATAAATATTCACAAAGACTAATTTACCCTCAAAAGAATATATAACTGCAGTACTGGCTTTAAAAAAACAAAGCATCATTTGTGTGCTAACATGGGGTCCACAATGGGTACATTGGAAATGTTTTATACTCTCTCCTCTACTTCAACTTTCTTAATTTGTGTTAAATGTATACTTTTGACATACTTTAAGGGGCATAGGGAGTATCTGTATAAGTTTCTCGGATCTTAGATTCTTACTTTACGAAAGGGCTCTGGCCCCATTTGTTTTTCCAACATTTGAAGGACTGCAACCTGTTAGAGAATGATAACGGCCAAAAGAGGATGTTATCATAAAGAAAAACATGCAAGGAGAATCAAGTACATATCAACTTACAGACTTCCATGATCTTATTTTGCCAAAGAAACCGATGCGTTGGGTTCCATACAAATCCTTACATGAGGCAGAACAGCTTAAAGCAGTTGCAGCACTGTCATCCGCTTTGCAGACTGCACAATTTGCCTGTAAAATCAGAAAATAATTAGAAGTCAGGTACTTTGCCTTTCAAAATCGTACGATATGCGATATGCATCAATCGATACAATATGATATAGAGGCAATTAGATACGGTATTGCTAGTGTATCAAAAATGGCATTGTTTCGCATGTATCGGTTACAATACACTTTTAAGGTTATAAACATACTCAATAAATTACTTTTTTGGAGATCCAAAAGGGTTAAAACAAGAATTTGAAGCCTTTTACCATTTCAACATATGAAGTTTTTACGTGCTCACGCATTCTATACAAGTTTATGAACCTTAGAACAATGAAATGCTTTCTAGATATTTTTTCCTTGTAGTAAAATGTCGCTTTATTATTCTCATGCCACTTTCACACAAAATAAAAACATAAATACATACCTTTAGAATCAACTTTTTCTTTCCACTTAATAATTTTGGCATTCTCTTTGGGTTTTAAAGTTCAAAGATGAATCCAATTCTCTTGTTACTCTATATTACTTAGATAACACTGAATATTAATTAATACTCAAATTTAGAGTGTTTCGAGTACTATGTAACTATTTAAAGTTTATTTCCAGGCTATAATAATATTTATTAGACTGCTTTTACATTATAGTCAAGCTAATATGCTTTATTGTCCTTTAAATTGTGTATTCTATATGTTTAGACATATATTATCACATTTTCCTTTCTTTTGCGTATCTTATGACATGATACATAAAACACAATACCAGGAATTTTTGATCCACAAAACCATTCACGATTTGACAATTGCCTGTGATCAAATGAAATAGAAAAGCCACCATAACTGAAGGCCTACCCTGATTATCTAATCTCCCACACATCCATTTCAAAAAATCTAATTGAATACTATCAGCATTTCACTTCCTTTTGATAGATTCTCATTTCTACACAGAACAAGTTATTGATGCTGCACTGAAAGAAAACTACACCTTGTATCGCCTATAGCGTGCTTCATTATTCCCCAAAAACTGCTTAACAAATGAGTCAGTTAGGAACCCAGCCAGGCCATCCAACAACCACTCTGAAAATAAACATCACACATATACATCAGAGCAATCCATTTCTTTTAACATTACTGAAACGAGAAACAGCAGTTTACCATCATTAGGTGATGCAGCAGTGATATATACTCCAAACCACTGATTTGCAAGAGCATATGCAAGCTTAATCCTTGTCTCTATGGTCTGTTCCAAAATATACGTGCCGATCAGCAAAAATGTAGAGCAAACAAGAACCATGACCTCTAAACTTATTTGCAGTTCTATATTAGAGAGAAGGCAGACACTGAATAAAACATCTAACATAGATTGCACATGCAAAAATATTAAAACATCTAATAAAGTATAGTAGCAGAATCAGGAGTCTGTGAATTAGTTTCTATTCAATATAAATAAAAGCTAGACCAAGACATCACTTGAATTATATTCATCTTCTGGTATGTAGGTTCCAAAGAAGTTCATCTGACGTGCCAGCTTTCCTAAAATAACAATTGCTTCAAATATTTTCATTGAATTTAGAGAAATGTCCTGCAGTTGGATTAATTTCTCTAACAAGGAGGTTCGGTTCTTTATGTCCCAAAGCTAATAAATAAACAGCAGACCTATATTTTCATTTCTATTTTAATTCTGCATTATTGAATATTATATTCTACTGAATCAAGTACTAGCAGGATCGAGACCCAAGAACCTCTAGTCTTGCAATAGACTAGAAAGTGAAATAATAAAGATCTGTCTAAGGTTGATAACCTAGCGCATTAATCATTATTATATATAAGCCAGCCAAATTTCAGTGCCATCAATATATATATATATACAAGGAAGAAAAGATTAACTGTATCCAAAGTATCCCAATCTAAAAAGAAATACTCCCTCTGTCCCCCAAAGATTGACTTAAGTACAATTTCCACGCAAATAATTAAGAATGTCAAATTTAAGAGTATTAAAAAAATTCATAAAAAGAGGAATTTTATTAGAAAGAAGAGGAATTACATAAAAAGAAGAGTATAAAATAAATTTCAACTTTACCATTATATTTGGTTTTAGTATAATACTAGTGGACCCATAATAAAATATGGCACAAGAACAAGGTAATATATTCCGTACGGTTATCTAAGATCGACCTTAGGAATCTTTTACCATAAATATATACACACATGTATACTATGATATTTTCTCCATGTTATAAGCATACCTGGTCAATAACCTTCTCATCAAATAGAATTTGAGAGCTAAAGATACTCATGGAGGCTCCCAAAGTCGATGAAGATATTGTCATTTCAGGATCAATAAAAACTTGTGTGTATGAACCAAATGGAAATGATATAGAAAGGTAATCCTCATAATAACTGTTACAAAAGTAAAACAGAATAGAACGCAAACAAATTACAAAATCAAAACAGTTAACCAGAGGAAACAGGAAACGGAGGTGCCATACAAGAGAGGGGAGGGGGCTATCAAACCTGAACGCACTATGGAAAAATCCAACAGTGTTCCGTAGCTTGGACAAGTTATCTGGTAAGCACATGTATGTTAATAGACCACAGTGGTGATCAGGAAGGATTTCAAATTGCGCAACTACAAGCGATATCCACCGAGCAGCAATTGGAACATCTATTCTATAGACATATGTTTTACGTGGAGGGTCATTCTCGCTCAATACCTGCCAACAAGAAAAACATAGCTGTAAAGTGGAAACTAACAATTATTGCTCAATTTGTAATATGATTCAACATCTTGAAGACAGAAAAATCTAATTTGTACAAATACCAATTACAAAATATTGTTCATTAGGGAGAAGTCAAGCTCAAACAGAAACAACAGGAAACAGTTTCTTAAACTACTGTAAGACAATGATATACTTCATCATGTTAAATACTTCCATCGAAGAAAAATATTCATTCCATGAGGACAATACGAAATAGTTAAATAAATAAAATAAGCCTGGATTGGAAGACAGAACTTGATTTAAACTACAGCACAACTATCCATAACAATTATGGTATAAAGAAGATTTAACATTTTCTTCAACACCGGCTATGTTTACAAAAATATCTTTTTAACATGGAATCAAAATCAGTTCTTCAATGTAAGTGTTAGGTGATTAGTTGATCAAAAAACTTCAGCTGCTAGAAATTGCACTCAGCAATACATATCATGTTTTAAAGCTTCCTCACATCACTCTCACGTAAAAAGGCAAATCACAGTACATTATAATGTACAAACCAAACAAAAAGTATACTGCGCTGCAACAACATAATGGGAGAACTAAATGCAAAAGGAAGACTTAAACTCGAGACCTTGAACCATCAGATCTCTTATTCCAAGAAAAGTTACCAATTTCTTAACAACTTAAACAGTTGGACGATGCCCCCAACAATATATATCATACCATGTTTTAACATTTGCCAAAAAAAAATGAACTTCATTAAAAAATCATGCCTCTATTTCTTCACCGATATCCATTATAAAAGTAAGAGACCTAAAAGGAAAAATAAAATGTTGTAGATGTGGCTCCGGTGTAAGTTCAATCTTTAAACAGCAAATTTAATGACCAAATTCTTCCCCAAACAAAATCTTTATCTTCAGGATCAGCCACCTTTATGAGCATTGTGGGATCACTTCAGAGAAAGAAATTGGTTAAGACCAAAAATGTATTCTAATTATAGTCCATTTACCTCTGCTTTCTACCTGGTTAATTTTAGATCATCCCCACTGGCTCAACAAGTTCGATAGGTTAGGAACATGGTCTGTAAATGGGGTCAGACTTCTGGTTCAATATGAAAACCCTTCACAAAAAAACTAAAATAACTACTGCTGTTCTGGGCAAGACTTTATGTTAAGAACACAAACTGTAGCAGGTTTGCTAGGTTTTAGGTTTAAGAATAAAATCGGTAACAGGTGGTGTTTAGCTACGTACTTGATGAAATAAAATTCAGGATTTGGATCTTGGATTATAACTAAATCTTTCAACCCAAAGATCATCTCTTACCTGTAGACCTATACCATCCTTGAGTCAGAGTTTGATACCCTCTGACAAAATTGCAATTTAGAATCCATTAAGTTAGGAAAGGGGAGAAGGAGACTCAAGATGTTGCAATGACAAAAAATGTCAACCAAGGTATCCAGCAAGGATATTTTACTAAGGATGGAGTTACTGACTTGATATCCTGGCAATGATAACGGCAATGGAAAATGAATGAAGACAATCAAATCTGCAATTACGATATGGAGGCTTTAGCAATTATGGTCAGACAAGTCAAAGATGGCAACGGTTTGAAGGCTCTTAATTAGGATTCCGCTGAGAGTTTTTGACCAACTCTGACAATAACAGTTCTAGTGACAAGCCTTGCAAAGCAAGGTGATCTGGATATGTTGGCTTTGACCAAAACTGTCGTAGAGATTGGCAGTGGCTTGCTCATGATGGTGCAACAACCAATCAGGCAAATGACAACTGCAAAATTAAGGGACTTGGAACGAGGAGGAGATTGCGATGAATTTGAATAAGACTGATCTCATGATAAAATAGGCTGGGCTTTACAATTTTATTCACTAAACTATTTTCACTGTCACCAAACTAATGTATGACAAAGAATGCATAAAGAGACGAATGTTTTATACTTTGGGGATCCATGATTACTGCCAGCAAAAACAGATTGTCTAAAGCAAAGAGCTTTACATAATTCAATAATAAATATAATAAAATTTTGGGGATCATATCAATTTATATAGACCATAAGACATCAATTATAATACCTAATACTACTTAGACTAGTTGATTAACTAAAATTTTAAGAAAGAATGAATGAAATCCATTAGAAGTCCAATATCATTAACTACAATTAATTCTAAATTTACTTTCAATGAATTCCCAACCACATTCCATGAGAAAACTCTATTCTCTTCTATATGCATCTAATGAAAGAAAGAGTATCTTTTGACTATTTTGATTGAGGAAACCATCGTGGAGCCTTACATTTGACACCATTCCCTATACAAATAAGTGACGAGTTGGGTAGCACAGAACTTTTCTACCATGTACTTTGCAATCAATAAAACTGATCCTAAGATTTGAACACCGTTCACAACAATGTATCTTTGGACATGAGCAACTTATGTGGGGGAAGGAAACTACCTTGGAAAGGCAGATCAGCAAACACCAATATTACTTCAAAAGAACAAAGAGAAGTAATGAATATCCCAAAATATGAATCCATCAAGCTAAATATTTCCATTCGAATAACTCGCATGGAATTGATGTCTCATTTGCAAAACCTCTAACATTTTTCAAAAATTAATACACTTATCAGACATTACAAAAAAGACACTACCATTACTTTTTATCTGACCTGATGCAGTAAGCTTCCAGTGCTAGCCGCCACAAAATTATTGGCCACAGTGAACTCCAGATCATAGCTGGCGTAAGACAAAGATAACCAGAATTAAATCATAATAAACTAAAACACTAACATGCATGAATGGAGACTAATTAATTGTTAATACCAGCAACACCATGAATATAAAGTGTTCCTACCAGCAACACTGTGAGTCATCGTCCATACAAGGGAACCAGCAGCGTGCACGCCTTATCTGGTTATCAGTGTGTAGAACGTCATTGTTAAAATGAATTCCTGTTTCTGTCCTTTCTACCCAATAGTCAATGCGAATCAGTTTCAAATTCTGCGCCCAATATAACCTACATCAGAAACCTCCGAACACTAAACCTCCTCATAAACTAAGGGATTCAGGAAAATCAAAAGGGAGACGGAACAACCAATAAAGTGGCATATAAACTCAATGTACCCGCATGCAGTTCCTTATACAGTATTTTGCACTAGTGAGATAAAAACAAAACTGTCTTCTCTGGGAAGTCTTCACAAAAACCACTTGAAATTAAAAATAACCTAAAGAGAACAACAAATTTCGGGATTGATGGCTACGCTACTCTTTTAGTGGGCAAAATTAAATAATTTTCCATTGTTAAAGTCGATTTTCTTGCACACTTTGGTGTTTGTATATTTTCAGTTACTCTAGAATTTATGAATAAATAAGAGTGACATTGTTACAGGGCTGCTTCAATTGGACCCTGCTCACTTTAAGTGGCATAACCTAAGTAGCTGAATCTTTGATGCATATCCAAATCACAGACATTGCGATAAAACTGAATGTGACTCGACATTGATGCTTGTCTAATTATATTAATATATGCACATTATAAACAATGAATTTACATTGTTTCCCAAAAAATTACAATGTGTATTGAATTACACAAACCGAGGCAATTAATCTTCAAAAGAACAAGAAAAAACATAAACATGTAGAAATTGTGTTCAATCAAACCACACCAAGGACTACTAGCAACAGTTATAACCTGCTTAATTTCGCCTGAAGATTGCACCCCATTCTCGGATTTTGCTTGTCCATTCTGTTCACCCACTGACTGGAAAAACTTAGAAGCACACATAATCAACAAATTTGGAACTAATTCCCTTTCAATAGATGACAAATAAACCGACCCAGCAGCATCAGCGGCTGAACTGGCTGAAGATACTGAACACCACCTATTTTCATTTTCCAAAGGTAAATAATGAGGAAAGACTTCAAATTCTGCCGCTTCTCCATCAACGGTAACACTCTCAATAGCCAAATTGTCTACATGCAACCCAACGATCCCATTGTCCGGGACAATTACCTCAAGCTCAGTGTAACTGCACAACGCAACCAATTAGCACAACAATCAATACAGCACCAAAAATGTCATACAGAAAATTACTGAACTTCATAAATTTCTGCTTTATACTAAAAGGAAAAAATACAGCACCAAATATTGTCATACACAAATTTAAGTAAATTACTGAACTTCAGCTCTTATGACTAATGAACATAACTACATGCCAAGAAAAAATTATGAGTTTGCTTCACAGTAGTGGTCTGGTTCTCCCTATGCGCCCAGTCAAATCGAGGTGGTCGTGGACCACCCAGCACCTAGGAGGGAACGGAAGCAAAGATTTTTAGAACGCCCAAAATATCTACTCATTACTTGAATTAATTCTACATGTCAACAAAAATGAAATATATTTATCAAGAACAAGCTCTCATGACACAGTTACATCTCAACTTTTAGCAGAATCCAAAATTCCAAAAAGAATTGAGAAATTTTAAGTTCTTGAATCGAGAAATGTGGAAAAAGAACACACCCATAAATTCGATGCTTTTCCATATCGATGGAGAGGCAAAGCTTTTGATGCCGAACCACTGCTTCTGAATCATCTGCTTTCTGCTCCTCGTTCTTTTGCTTACGAGGTTTCGCCATTACTAAACACTCACTCGCTAGCAGTATCTGCAAAGTTATTGCAAAGTATCTGTAAAGCCGAAAACTTTGGTAATTGCTGTCTGATTTGTAGAAGGCGTTAATTGAATGTATGGCTGTATGATTTGATGGATTTTGCCCCACTCCTCCAAAATTTTCTTTATGCACTCCTTGTGAGCACCCAACTCCTCAGCTCCGATCATTTTCTCTCTCTTTACTTTTCCCTCTTCCTCCGGATTTGCCCTCTCTGTCGTCTCTTCTCAGACTCTCTAGGTAAAATTTTGCCTTTGGCCCGTTGGGTCAATAAGCAGGGTGTAGTTAATTCTTTTTTAATTTTAATTAGTAATACAGAAAATTGGATTTTTTTTTTTTTTGTGACTCCTAAAAAATGTATAATATTTATTTTAATTAAAATTTTTATAAAAGAAAATATTTTAGATGTAATTTTAATACATATATAAATTACACCTCAAATATTTTTTTTGTAAAAATTTCAATTAGAATAAATACTATATATTTTTTAGAAGTCACAACAAAAATCAAAAAAAAAATTGAAAATGTTCAATTTCAATGTCCAATTTCATGTCCCATAGAAGGACTCTTCATATTTTGTTTATAATTAATTTTAAGACTTAAAATTTTAATTTTGAGGATAAAATAAAAGTATTGCTAAAATTATAGGGTAAAATACGAAAACTTTTAAATTTAGATATTGAATTTTGAAAATAAATATAGACAGAGCTATCACAGTAAGGAGACTAAACGGGTGCTCCCGCATTATATATAGAGTACTTCTATGGCACAGCCGAATTGGACATGGAAATTGGACATTTTGGGGGGAAAAAAATATTGTTTTTGTTGTGATTTCTAAAAAATGTATAGTATTTATTCTAACTGAAATTTTTATAAAAAAAAAAAAAATTAGGTATAATTTTGATACATGTACAAGAATTTGTACAGACTGTACAACACTGTTCTTGTATATGTATCCAAATTACACCTAAAATATTTTTTTTTATACAAAATTTAGTTGGAATAAATACTATACATTTTTTGCGAGTCACAACAAAAACCAAAAAAAAAATTCAAAATGTCCAATTCGACTGTCCGCCTAGACTTATTGTTATATATAAACTAGTCGCCGTCGCACAAACGCTACGTGTGTAAATTATGTGAGGTACAATCAAAAATTTATAAAATTTAGAATAGTAAATAGAAAGATATAAAAAAATAACATTAAAAATGACAAATAATAATATATCTAAAGGTGTAAGGGTAAAATAGTAAAAAAAAGTGTGACTTAATTACACCAAATTTGTGGAGGACACCTCCATGGAGGCTTCATAATATAGATATAGAATATATTTTTTCTCTTATTCCATAATTGTCCTATTTGTCGTCTCTTTTTAGACTCTCTGTTTTTCTTGCGAACTCTAGGTAAAATTTTGCCTTTGGCCCGTTGGGTCAATAAGCTTGGTGAACATAATTCTTTTTTAATTTTAATTAGTACTAAGGACCTAATTCATATTTTCTATGTTATTAATTGTAAGACTTGAAATTTTAATTTTGAGGATAAAATAAAAGTATTATTGAAATTATAGGATAAACTATGGAAACTTTTAAATTTAGATAATGAGCAAAGAGACCAAACGGGTGCTCCTGCATTATATATAAACTAGTCGTCGCACACATGTTGCGTGTGTAAATTATATAGAGTAAAATAAAATTTTCATAAAATTTAGAGGAGTAAATAGAAAAATATAAAAAACTAACATTAAAAAAGATAAAATAATTATATATATATAGTTGTAAGGGCGAAAAAGTAAAAAAAAAGTATGACCCAATAATACCAACCTTATGAAGGAAGTCTCCATGCAGTATTTATACTATAGATAGAAATAAATTTACGAAATTAATTTAATTTATTTAATGTGTTTTAAGCGTACCAATTCACTACGAGCAAGCTATAATTAAAGATTTAATATGTTAATTATTAAAATAATCATTAAATTTATAATATATATATATATATATATATTAGGATTCTCAAAAGGTAGGTGTAGTTATTAAATTATTAAATATTTATTTAAATAAACATTAGAATTAAATGTAAATTTATTATGATTACGACAAAATAATTATTTTAATTTTATTTAAGTTCATAATGGAATTCTATATTACTATTTGTTGCATAATTTTTTACTAACACTTAACACACAGGTATACGCGTTCAGTTGTAATATTTAGTAAGTAAGGATATCGTTCCCATGAGGAAATAGATTAATATTTATTAATTACCAAATTTTAATTCAATTAATCCTATTTTAAACTACGAAATATGTTTGTAACTTGAAAATTAAAATTAACAAAATTAATTACTAAATTATATGTTCACAAAAGTAAATGCATAATTAATTGGTTAAGATTACAACATACCCTAGTATTACATTTAAATCAATTTACTTTCCATTTATTTAGTTAATTAACATGAATCGTTAATAAATAATTCTTTATAATATTCACGCACTTCTTCCGAAAGACACACGTGAACAAATCCTCCTTAATTCGATCTTTGCATAACAAAATTACAAGGAACATCCTAATAATTAACTCATTATATTCTTATGTGAAATGTAAATTAGGATTTAAAGCACAAAATCTTTTTAATGGTTACAAAAGACACATAGGTATATTCCTATCATACATGTTAATCATACTAACCTTATTCAGATTTTATGAACAAATGTTATCATATCCAGATCTCAATCTATACTTAATTTTCTAATTTTATATAGATTATGTAAGACCTCAACTTTTATGAATAAATATTTAATTTTCTCTATATATTATTCTAAATATTAAGGTGTTGTTTTGTTATAATTTATAGTTATGGATGAGTGATCATAAAATATTTGTTGTGTCAGAGAATATTCTTTTTGTCGAAGAATATTCGTACGACGGCGCAATCATTGGTGGACCCCACAACGGAATAACCGCCGAATATAGAAAGTGACAGAAATAACATTTTTATAAAAATAACGGCAAGGCTTTTACCGTTAAACTGTTGAAATACCCGATGATAAAAGTACAGCAATACGCGTTGTTTGATAAGTGAGTTTAATACCCACGAATTGGTATTCTTTAGAGCTTGATTCTTGTTTGTGTTCAAGTGTTTTTGATATCATGTTACCTCGGTTTTAAATGATTATGTGCAGGAATGAAATGGATGTAAAAGGATTGGGTTTTGGAACTTTTAAGCCAGTCACCCAATTATATTGCCCAGCCTTTTAATCGGATTCCCAAGTGAAGCATCACGAATTGGGCAGCCTAGAAATCAGTAAGTAACATAAATCAATCAGCTCATGGGCAGTACCCACCCCCGCTGGGGCGGGTTATTTGGCAAGAGAACCCCCCGCTGGGGCGGGGAGGCGGCAGTACAGTCAGATCACGTGGACGCAAGGCAGCAACTGCTTATTACTGTCCTACTTCTAATTGACCGGATACAAGCTAGAGAGATAAGGGGCCATGTCATGTGCATAAGGAAATAAAAGTGAGCTTAATCTGATGCAAAAAAAGGCTTAGTGGAGATATTATAATATATATTATATAGTTAGTAGGCTGCTAGTGGACGGGATTAACAAGTGGGCTATCAATTGCCAGCAGCTGCTGATCTCTTTTTCTATTTCGAGTGGGCTTGGACCGAACATAGAGGCATGTGTGCAGCAGCTTGCGATTATCAATTTGCTGATCTCCTTTTCTTATAGGGACTTGAACACGTGACAAGGAGCAAGCAGCTGGACTCCTTTTGTAGTTGGACACGCAAGGCACTAGAGGAGGAGATAGTGGGGTGACTTCACTATATATATACACGGAGCAGTTTAATATAAAGGGGAGAGCAGCTTGTGGATTAGCTTAGCTTTAATGATATTAGCTTAGTATTATTAGTATTAGTTTAGTTTAGTTTTAATTTAAATAAAAAACCCTAGTTGAAAGGGAATTTGGAGATTAAAACAACTGAAAGTCCTTGGAGATCCAGTTCAAGAGCAAGAAGGAGGACGAATTTGCCGGTAACAGATTCAATTCTTTTCCTTAATCTTATTCTTATCTTTTAATGTGTATTCAATTGTGGATTCTTAGTTTTAATTCAATAATAATGAACTAATTATTTGTTTAAGATTTCAATGGATCTTATTGTGTAGTTTATTTTAATATGTTTCTCTATTAATTATCTTGATCTATCGTTGAGATTGTCTATTATGATTTGCAATTAATTGATTAATTGCCTAGCTAACAATTACCGTGATAATCTATATGAAATCGGAAAAGGAGTATAGATTTAGATCTGATCATAATAGCATGTGTTTGTGATTTCTGCATAGATGAAAATTATGATTCGTGTTTAGGATAGAGATATTCTTTTACGCCATATGTAATATAATAGAGAACTTGTGATTAAATCCTTTTTAATTGTAATTCACATAGAAATATAGTGAATTAGTTAATTAGGGTGTCTTACTTAATTCTATCATCTGTGGATTTGAGTGAGTATGGTATGATGCATCGTGAGGTGGTTATATTTGCTTTCGTGTTCTTGATTAACAATTCAGAATAGAGAGAGTGATTGATGAGAAGTGTGTTAGATTAAATGAAGCAATAAGTGAAGTTGTGATCTTAAGTCTCCGTAATCTTAATTAACTAGTGGTAATTAGTGGTAGTTAGAAGTACTTTAATTATATATTGAAATTCATTAGTTTAAATAAGATTGAGTTGGTTACGGATTAGTACTTGGTGATTCTTGTTAAATAATTTCTCGTGGGAACGATACTTTACTTTCACTTTATTACTTGTTGACCACGTATACTTGCGTGTTGTGCATAACTAGATTTTACCCAACATTGTTGCACAATAGCACACGGTATTGCACAATATCTCTGATTATTGATGTTTACGTAAGCAGTCACTCAGTATTTCATTCAATAATTGTCACAGTAGTTGTTGCATAGTATCTCATATTATTGTTTCAATTATTGTCACAGTATCATATGCACAATACTTTATATTATTAAATCAATAATTGACACGACAAAGTTACTTATTTTATTATTATTAGCATTATTGACAATGTCTAGAAAGTTATGTCAAGGAAAGGGGTTAGGTTATTTAATTGTGCGCCAGTAAGGAGAAATCCTTATCGAAAAGCCCCCTCTTTCCTGAGAACGAGCTGGTTGTCAATATTGTGAGTTATAATATTAATGATGAATTGTTGATATAAATATTTTCATTGTGTTGGGAATATTACTGTTAGTGAAAATCGATATTTATTTCGATAATAGTTGATTTTTAGATATTAAATTGATCAAACGAGCAATTAATCGGATAAATGAGAAATTAATTGCTACTGGTTCACATGCAAGGAACTATTGGTTCACATTATGATACTATTAGGGGAGGTGGTGCAAGATTGGTAATACTTGAGGGACTAAATTAAAAATGGAGATAAAGATGAATGCACTAACGTGTAATTAACTTTGTAACTTGCCACCTTTCTCCTAGCCTATAAATACTCCTCCTTCCATTCATTATTTCCTACCATTTGAATAACAAAGTTATAAATACAAGCTATAGTGAGAGAAACTATAGAGAGAGAATAAGAGAGAAAGAAGAAGAGTATTCTGCTACTACCCTATTTCAATATTCAATCTTCTACTAAGGTAAAGTATGCTATTTTTTTTCAATACTCGTAAGGGCTGTTATTTTATTTCTTATTAAGCTGTGGGAATAACCTGTTTACACAGACTACCGCATGCATGGTGAATAACCCTTCGTATTCATTCTTTATTAAGCTGTGGGAATAACTTGTTTACGCGGACTGCCGCATGCATGGTGAATAACCCTTCGTATTCATTCTTTATTAATCTGTGGAAATAATTTATCTACGCGGACTACCGCATGCCTGATGAAAATTCATTTGCAGTTTCGTATATTATTTCATTTCAGATTCTTAAATATAAACTTATTATGATAAGTATTGCTTCTATAATTCCTGAAATGATTAGAAATTGCTTAAGGTTTTTTCTTCATCTAATATTATTTCACTGGAATATTGTTCTGAACTTCTTATTGAAATTTTAATCTTTTTGTAAGACCCCAAATTTTATGAATAAAGATTTAATTTTTTTATATATTACTTTGAAATAGTAATGTGTTAATTTGATAAATGTGATAAGTTATGGGAGATATGCGCAAATTTTTCAAAGTTAGCAAGTGGTAATAAAATCTTCATTGTGTCGGGGAATATTCGTTTGGTCGTGAAATATTCTTGTTGTCGGGGAATATTCGTACGACGACGCAGCTATTTGTGGGCCCCATAACGGAAATCTGTGGGATGAAGAAAACGACAATAATAAGTTTTTTAAAAATAAACGACAAAATTTTTACCGTTAGAACTGTTGAAATACCCGGTGGTTAAAATACAGTAATACGCGTTGTTGCACCGTAGCACATGGTATTGCACAATAATTATAATTAATGATTCTTACGTAAGAAGTCACTTACTCAATAATTGTTACGGTAATTACTGTTCAATATTTTATATTATTGACTCAATAATTGCTACATTGATAATTGCATAATATTTTATTAATTGAATAGTTGCTACATTGATATTTTGTATTATTGATTCAATAATTGTCACTGCACAGTATTTCACATTATCTAATCAATAATTCATATTATTTGAATAATATTATTAGATAGCATTATTGACAATATCTAAGGAAGTTCTGTCTAGAAAAAGGGTTCGTTAATTGCGCGCCAGTAAGTAGAAATCTTTATCGGAAGGCCCCCTCGTTCCTTGAAACGACCTGGTTGTCAATATTATAGTTCTGTAATATTATTTGTGAATAATTAAAATGTTGACAAATATGATGAGTAAATATTTGTCTAATTTTGATATAAATGTAGGAATTAGTGCTGATGGTTGTTTTTATCAGTATATGTATTTTATCGGAATGGAGGTGTGGAAAAATCATCCGTATGTAAATTTGAGTCATTTTTAGTTCGAAATTTAGAAAAACTTTATTCTACAAAGCTGTAGAGAATTAAATTTCATATAGAATGGCCATAAGGTTCGTATTTTTTTGATAAAAGATCTATTTATTATGAATTATTGAAGTTTCGAAAATAAATATTATAATATATATATATATATATATATATATATATTATATGTGACGCACCCAAAATAGGTTCAATACCAACTCATTCTGAGTCACCAAATACATGGTACAGAATTTCAAATACAAATCTTTTACAACAAAAGGTCGTGAGAAATACGACCATACAACTATGAGTTTCAATACAAATCGTATATAATACGAAATATAAACATTCAAATTCATCCCTTATTCATTATAATTATTATCCCACTATTTTACTGAATAGTGAGGACTTCTACATATCTAACTCTGACCATCACACTGTCCTCCGACTAGTTCCCGCAACATTCTCATTCCCTGAAGAGGACAATAGATGAAAAGGGTGAGCTCAACTAGCCCAGTAAAGAATATTATGACTAAGATAATGGAAAATAATTTATCGTTAGCCTTCAACAAATTAGATAAAATATTATGGACAACAAGTTTTAGATAAATATTCGCAGCGAAAATAACAATTCATTAGAAGAGTTAAGTAGAGAATGAAGACTACTATCTTCTATGATTTAAAAGTCCATCATCAATATTTTATCCCTGTAACATCAATCAATATACATCTTGAATCAAATATAATCTTTGCACTTCGGGCCAAAGATATTCATTTGTATTACCAGTTGGTCATGTTCATCTCAACACCTGTCCATCTTTGCACTATGGGCCAAAGATATTCATCAGGTAATCATTCATCTTTGCTCTACAGGGCAAAGATATTCAGTTATATCGCCATTTAGAACTGAGGATGATGAAAAATAAAATAAATAACAAATTCAGTGAGATAAAGAACAAATATTAAGGATTCGTAATTTAGTTTATCCAACTTTAAGAATACTCCATAATGATACTTTGTGGAGCAAAATTCAAGAATAACGATCAAAACTTGGATCCAATCAAAGATATGACCCATAATAGCCAACTTGGACAAATAGAATAAAATTTAATTTTTTCGTGAATAGTGTCGTATACGTGAATAGTATTGTATACGTAAATAGTAACTCCGACGGAAAAAGTAAGAATTTCATAATAAAATTCATGCCAATATTTTGGTATAATGATATTGAAAAGAATAACATCATTTACGAAAGAAAATAACATCCCTTACCTTAACATGAGAGTATTTCTGACTGGTATATCGGATATTATGTGAACAAAAACTTGCACTATTTTTTACACTTAAAGCTTCCTTAAACTCTAAAGAAATACGCTCAATATTATAGAAGAAGAATTCTCTGATTCTGTTGTGATTTTTATTTCTAAACTAAGCATCCTATTTATAGGAGAATGGAAGGATACTATTTAGGAAAAATCACAGATTGCACAGAAAAACTTCGGACGAAGTTCACGGGTGCGCACCGACGGAGAAAACTGATTTTTCTGATTTTTATTATTCATTACTGTGCAATAAAATATTCTAATAAAACAAAAACTTTAAATAAAATATAATATATTCTATTTATAATCTAATAAAACAAAATTTTATATAATATATATATATATATATATATATATATATATATATATCACCCACCTGCACACACATTATCAGACACACACACACATTTAATATATATATATATACATATATATATATATATATATATATATATAATACTAATACTAATACTCCCTCCCAAACACGTTTCCTCCCCCCCACCCCATTTTTATTTTCATCCCACATGTGGGCCTCACCCCACATGTCACTTTCACACACACACACACATATATATACCGATTATTTTAAAAAAATAGGTAAATGGGGGATCCATAAAATAAGCAAAATTTACAACAAATACTTCATAAAAATCTCCTCAATATTTTTAACAACATTTATATATTCATCATTATTATAACTTGCAATATTAACAACCAATACTGATAAAAAATACCTCAACACTAATTTCTTCTTTTATATCCACAAAAATAAATATTTTCTTATCATATAAATTAATAATTAATTATTCACAAATAATATTACAGAACTACAATATTGACGACCAAGTCGTTCTTAGGAAAAAGGGGGCCTTCCGATAAAGATTTTTTCTTACTGGCGCGCAATTAAATAACCCCTCCTAGACAAAACTTTCTTAGACATTACCAATAATGCTATCTAATAATATTATTCAAATAATATGAATTATTGATTTGATAATTTAAAATAATTTGCAATGACAATTATTGAATCAATAAAATATTATGCAATTATCAATGTAGTAATTATTGAATCAATAATATAAAATATTGAACAGTAATTACTGTAACAATTATTGAGTAGTGACTTCTTACGTAAGAATCAATGATTAGAATTACTGTGCAATACCGTGTGCTACTGTGCAACACCGCGTATTACTGTACTTTAATCACTGGGTATTTCAACAGTTTTAACGGTAACAACTACGCCGTTATTTATAAAAAATTTATTCTTGTCGTTTTCTTCATCCGATAATTTTTCTTTATGGGACCCACAAATGATTGCGCCGTCGTACGAATATTCTCCGACAAAAAGAATATTCCCTCGACCGAACGAATATTCTCCGACACAATAAATATTTTATGGCCACTTGCTTACTTTGTAAAACTTACACAAATCACCCCATAACTTATCACATTAATTAAATCAACCCCTTACTATTTCAAAATAATATATAGAAGAAATTAAATTTTTATTTATAAAATTTGGGGTCTTACATTATATATAAACATGTGAGACAAATTGGTGGAGGCTTTGTTGAAATCATTCTTGGTGTGCTGAGCTTTGTCAAAAGTTGGGTGCTTGAAAAAATTCATCCGTGGATGAGTTTGTCAATATTGGTGTGCCATACTTTTCCTATAAATAGGGTGCTTAGTTAAGAAATGAAAATTATACCAGAATCAGAAAATTTTCTCTCTATAATATTGATCGTATTTTTTGTGAGTATAAGAATATTTTGAGTGTGGATAACGGTGCAAGAATTTTTTCACATAATATCTGATATTCCAGTCAAAATTACTCTTCTGCTAAGATAAAGGATGTTATTTTTCTCGTAAACGATGTTATTTTCTTTCAATATTCATAATGAATATTATTTTCTTTCATATTCCATATTATGAAAGTGATAATATTTCATTTCATATTCATAAATTTAAACTTACTACGGTAAGTATTGCTTCTATAATTCCTGAAATGATCAAAAATTTATTGAGTTTTGCGGTTCATCTAGTATCATTTCACCGGAATAATTTTCTGAATTTTCTCGTGAAATTTTTATCTTTTCATGTCGAGTTACTATTCACGATAAAAAGAATATTTTTTCACCCAAAATATCTTTGATTGGATCCAAGTTTTGATCTTCATTCTTGAACTCTGGATAAATTCTCTAATATTTATTCTTTATCTCACTAGATTCGTTATTTGTATTATTTTTCATTATCCTCAGTCCTAAATGGTGATATAACTGAATATATTTGGCCTGTAGTGCAAAAATGAATGATTATTTGATGAATATCTTTGACCTGTAATGCAAAGATGATTACTTGATGAATATCTTTGGCCCATAGTGCAAAGATGGACAGGTGTTGAGATGAACATGACCACTGGTGTTACAAATGAATATCTGTGGCCCGTAATGCAAAGATGAATATTTGATTTGAGATATATATTGATTGATGTTACATGGATAAAATACTAATGATGGACTTTTTAAATTATAGAAGATAATAGACATCATTCTCTACTTAACTCTTCTAATAAATTGGTATTTCCGCTGCAGTTGTTTATCTAAAACTTGTTGTCCATAATATTTTATTTGATTTGTTAAAAACTAACGATAATTTATTTTTCATTATCTTAGTCATAATATTCTTTACTGGGCTAGTTGAGCTCACCCTTTTCATCTATTGTCCTCTTCAGGGAATGAAAATATTGCGAAAACTAATTGGAAAACAGTGTGATGCTCAGAGTAGAGCAGTAGTTGTCCTCACTATTTTTGTAAAATAGTGTGATAATAATTGCAATTATTGATAACTGAATTTGAGTGTTTATATTTTGTATTATATACGATTTGTATTGACACTCGCACGACCGTATGTTATAAAAGATTGTATTTGGATTCTGTACCATGTATTTGACGACTCAGAATGGGTTGTGTGACACCCCCAAAATAGGTTCAATACCAATCCATTCTGAGTCGCCAAATACATGGTACAAAAATTTAAATACAAATCTTTTACAACAAAAGGTCGTGAGAAATACGATCATACAACTATGAGTTTCAATACAAATCGTATATAATACAAATATTCCCCGACAACAAGAATATTCCACGACCAAACGAATAATTCCCAACGCAATGAATATTTTATTACCACTTGCTTATTTTAAAAAATTTACATACATCACCTCAACTTTAATATTTTATCAATTTAACCATTTACTGAATAATAATTATAAGAAAAATTAAATACTTCTATTTCATAAAATCCGGGGTCTTATAATTTGAGTATTGAACCTATTTTGGGGACGTCACACTTTTCATGTCGAGATACTATTCATTCGGGTACTATTCATTCAAGTACTATTCACGGGGGTAGTATTCACGACAAAATCGATTTCTTTTTCTGTCCAAATTACTTTTGATATATGAATATCATTCTTGAATTTTGCTCCACAATTGATTATCGTGTTGATAATTTGAACATTCTTGAACTTAAATAAATTAAATTACAAATCTCTAATATTTATCCTTGATCTCACTTAATTCGTTCTTTATATTATTTTTCATTATCCTAGTCTTAAATTGTGGTAAAAGTTATCTTTGGCCCGTAGTGCAAAGTTGAACTGTTAATTGATAAATATCTTTGGTCTGTAGTGCAAAGATTAACAGTTGATTGATGAATATTTTAGGTCCGTAGTTCAAAGATGGACAGGTGTTTGGCATGATCATGACCACTGGTGATACAAACGAATATCTTTTGTAAGACCCCAACTTTTTATGAATAATATTAAATTTCCTCTATATAATATTTTAAATAGTAAGGTGTGAATTTGATAAATGTGATAGTTATAGGTAATATGTGTAAATTTTACAAAGTAAGCAAATTGTCATAAAATATTCAAGGAATAATTATTTTGTATGATAATATTCTTTTTGTCGGAGAATATTCGTACGACAGCGTAGTCATTGGTGAGCCCATAACAAAATAATTGTCGGATGAAGAAAACGACAAAAATGAGTTTTTTAAAAATTGACGGCGAAACTTTTACCGTTAACTGTTAAAATACCCGGTGATAAAAGTACAGTAATATACGTTGTTACACAGTAGCACACGGTATTGCACAGTATATTTGATTATTGATGCTTACGTAAGAAGTCACTCAGTATTTCATTCAATAATTGCTACAGTGATAATTGTATAATATTTTATATTATTAAATCAATAATTGTTACAACACAGTAACTAATATTATTTACATGATATTATTAGATAACATTATTGGCAATGTCTAGAAAATTCTGTCAAGGAAAGGGGTTAGGTTATATAATTGCGCGCCAATAAGGATAAATCCTTATCGGAAAGCCCCCTCTTTTCTGAAAACGATCTGGTTGTCAATATTGTTAGCTTATAATATTAATTGTGAATAATTATTATGTGGTGGATAATTGTGCAATTTTTGTTACATATGGAGGAATTTAGAATGAGTTATTTGTTGAAAGATTGACATATTTGTCTGTAGAATTATAATTATCTTCTCCGATAAAATATATTCATTCAAATATATTATTATAATATTATATTATAATTGTGACGCCCCCAGAATAAGTTCAATCCACCCAACCCATTCTGAGTCACTAAATACAAGGTACAGAATTTAAATACAATTTTTTATATCATACGGTCGTGCAAAATACGACTGAACAACTGTGAGTGTCAATACAAACATGTAAAAAATATATCCACTCAAACTAAGTCCTCATTACAATTATTATCACACTATTTTAATAAAATAATGAGGACTACTACTGTTCTTAACTCTGCCCATCACTTTGCTCCCCGACTAGTCCCTGCAACATTCTTATTTCCTGAAGAGGACAATAGAATAGAAAGGTAAGCTCAACTAGCCCAGCAAAGAATATTATAATTAAGATAAAGAAGAATAATTTATCGTTAATCTTCAACAAACCAGATAAAATATTATGGACAACATGTTTTAGATCAACAACTACAGCGGAAGTAACAATGCATCAGAAGAGTTAAGTAGAAGTTGATGTCTACTATCTTCTATGATTTAAAAGTTCATAATCAATATTTTATCCCTGTAATATCAATCAATATATATCTCAAATCAAATATTCATCTTTGCACTACGGGCCAAAGATATTCATTTGTATCACCAGTGATCATGTTCATCTCAACACCTGTCCATCTTTGCAGTACGGGCCAAAGATATTCATCAGGTAATCATTCATCTTTGCACTACAGGCCAAAGATATTCATCAAGTAATCATTCATCTTTACACTACAGGCCAAAGATATTCAGTTATATCATCATTTAGGACTAAGGATGATAAAAAATAATATAAATAATGAATTCAGTGAGATAAAGGACAAAAATTAGGAATTTATAATTTAGTTTATCGAAGTTCAAGAATACTCCATAATAATCAATTGTGGAGCAAAATTCAAGAATGAAGATCAAAACATGGACCCAATCAAAGATAGTAACCATAATAGCCAACTTGGACAAAGAAAAGAAAATTTAATTTTTCTACGAATAGTACCGTATTCGTGAATAGTGCCGCATACGTGAATAGTATCGTATACGTGAATAGTAACTCCAATATAAAAAGGTAAAAATTTTACAATAAAATTTATACCAATATTTCGATGTCATGGTATTGAAAGAAATAACATCATTTTAAAAAAAATAACATCCCTTATCTCAAAAGACAAATACTTCTGACCGGAATATCAGATATAATGCTGAAAAAAACTTGTACTGCTTATCAACTCTCAAAGTATTTAAATACTCACAAAAATACGCTCGATATTATAGAGAGAAAACTTCTGATTCTGGTGTGATTTTTAATTCTAACTAAGCACCTTATTTATAGGAAAATGCTTAGAACACCAATGCAGAAAAAATAAAATCGGACACCTCCCTCTTTGACTTTTTCATTTTTCAACATTATAAACCAGTGGGGCCCACCAATATTCACCACCATTTCCTTTTTTCACATTTTTGTTTTAAAAAACAATTATAACCCCAAAAATAATTCAGATCCAATAATTCGAAACTTCAATAATTCATAATAAATAGTCCTTTTATCAGAAAAATACGAATCTTATGTCCATTCCATATGAAATTTAATTCTCTATAATTTTGTAGAAGAAAGTTTTTTCAAATTCCGAACGAAAAATGACCCAAATTTACATACGGACGAACTTGCAGGCTATAATCAAATTTTAGTCAAAAATGGGGCCCACCAACATATTTAGCATATTTTTTGTAGCAAAAATATTCCTGACCCAATTTGCTCTCTTTCTCCTCATTTTATTCATATATCGTGCATTCATTATAAAATATCACCATTATTATATTATTACATCATACACATATAATGTAATATTACAATAATATATTTGAATGAATTATTTTATCGAAGATGGTAAATTATCAACTCTCAATAATTGTCTCTTTAAAAATTCTTCCATTAAATAAATATTTTCTTATCATTTTTATCAATAATTAATTATTCACAAATAATATTACAGAATCACAATAATGACAACCAGGTCGTTCCCAGGAAAGAGGGGGCTTTCCGATAAGGATTTCTCCTTACTGGCGCGCAATTAGATTAACTAATCGCTTTCCTAGACAGAACTTCCTAGACATTGTCAATAATGCTGTCTAATAATATTATTCAAATAATATGAATTATTGATTTGATAATGTAAAATATTGTGCAGTGACAATTATTGAAATAACAATAACATACAATACTGTGTAATACCGTGTGCTACTGTGCAACAACGCGTATTACTTTATTTTAACCACCGGGTATTTCAACAGTGTTAATGGTAACCGTTACGCCGTTATTTATAGAAAACTTATTTTTGTCGTTTTTTTCATCCGACAGTGAAAAAGGTCAAGTGGACCCATTGACTCCGTAAAAAGCAATTATAAGGTAACATTATAAGCCCCAAGTAAAAGAAAGCGCAAAATGGATCAGAGTCAATCCCACGATTGCGTAACTCCATTATCTCCTTCCTTCATCCCTTCAATTGTAATGGCCTGAAAAAAAGTAGAAAAAAACTGGCGACGGGCTTCTTTTGCAGAGATAAAATGAAGAAAGGTGCCGCCGGAAGGAAAGGAGGCGGTCCCGGGGTCTCGCTCCGTCAAGTCGGACTACAGTTCCCCATTGGAAGTATCGGTCGGTACCTCAAAAAGGTTCGTTATGCTCAGCGCCTCGACACCGGAGCTCCGGTCTACCTAGCTGCCTGTTCTTGAGTACCTCGCTGCTGAGTGCTGAGGTATATATTTCAACCCCATCTTACTTTACAGTTGTATCGATATCTGAGGTTCGATTATTAATCGAATTACCGAATTAACCATTCGGTAATTCGGTATTCGGTAATTGGGTTATTTCCAAAATTCGGTTAGTTTTTCGATACTGAAATTATGATTATTTCGTTATTCGGTTCTAACCGAATAGCCTATTCGGTTCAGTTATAACCGAATGATCAGTCCTACCAGAAAGCATAAGTTTTTCTACTATTATATTGTTAGTATTTCTTTTGAGTAAAAAAAACTTTGAGTATAGTTTATAGTGCAAGATTTTCTCAGAATTATATCCGGTTTACCAGTCAAATCTAATTTTCTACTAAGGTAAAGGATGTTATTTTCTTTCAATATTCGTAAAGAATATTATTTTTTTTCATACTTCATATTATGAAGTGATGTTATTACATTTCATATTATTAAATTTAAACTTACTATGGTAAGTATTGCTTCTGTAATTTTTGAAATGATTAAAAAATTTTTGAGTTTTGCGTTTCATCAAATATCATTTCGCTGGAATACTGGTTTGAACTTTTTTTATCAAATTTTAATATTTTCATACAGGGTACTATTCATACGGTACTATTTATACGGTACTATTCACGAGTTACTATTCATACGATACTATTCACGGGACACTATTCACGATAAAAATTGATTTCTTTTCTGTCCAAATTATTTTTGATATATGAATATCATTTTTGAATTTTGCTCCACAATTGATTATTATTGAACATTCTTGAACTTGGATAAATTAAATTACGAATATCTAATATTTGTCCTTTATCTCACTTGATTAGTTATTTATATCATTTTTCATCATCCTCAGTCTTAAATTGTGGTGAAAGTTATCTTTGGCCGTACTGCAAAGATGAACTGTTGATTGATGAATATCTTTAGCCTGTAGTGCAAAGATGAACTGTTACTTGATAAATATCTTTGGTCCGTAGTGCAAAGATGGACATGTGTTTAACATAATCATGACCACTGGTGATACAAATGAATATCTTTGGCCCGTAGTGCAAAGATAAATTATTAATTTGAAATATTTATTAATGTTACATGGATGAAATATTGATAATGGACTTTTAAATCATAGAAGATAGTAGACATCATGCTCTACTTGATTATTCTAATGGATTGTTATTTCGCTGCAGTTGTTGATCTAAATCTTGTTGTCTATTGTATTCTATTAGATTTTTCCCTGTTGAGGACTGAGGATAAATTGTTCTACATTATCTTAATCATAATATTTTTTACTGGGCTAGTTGAGCTCACTCTTTTCTTTCATTGTTCTCTTCAGGAAATAAGAATATAGCTGGGACTAGTCGGGGAATGGAGTGATGGTCCGAGATAGCGCTATAGTAGTCCTCACTATTTTGTAAAATAGTGTGATAATAATTGTAATGAGGACTTATTTGAGCGTTTATATTTTCGTATTATGTACGATCTGTATTAAAGCTCACAGTTTGCGTGATCGTATTTTGCACGGCCGTTTGATATAAAAAAATTTGTATTTGGATTCTGTACCATGTATTTGACGACTCAGAATGAGTTGTGAAAACCTATTTTGGGGGATTAACATCTTTGCCCCGTAGTGCATAAATAATTCGTTGATCAGAAATATTTATTGTTTGATGTCACATGGATAAAATATTGATGATGGACTTTTAAATCATAGAAGATAGTAGACATCATTCTCTACTTGACTCTTCTAATTGATTGCTATTTTCGCTACAGTTCTTGATCTAAAACTTGTTGTCTATTATATTATATCAGATTTTCCCTGTTGAGGACTAATGATAATTTATTCTACATTATCTTAGTCATAATATTCTTTACTGGGCTAGTTAAGCTCACTCTTTGCTTTCATTATTCTCTTAAGAAAACGAGAATATAGCTGGGACTAGTCGGGGAGTGGAGTAATGGTCCAAGATGGTTAATATAGTAGTCCTTACTATTCTATAAAATAGTGTGACAATAATTGTAATGAGGACTTTATTTGAGTTTGGATATTGTCTACAAGATAATATTTGTATTAAAACTCACAGCTTATGTGTTGTCGTATTTTTCACGACAGTTAATAGTTGTAATAATGAAGTTTGTATTTGGATTCTGTACCATGTATTTGGCGACTCAGAATGGGTTGTGTTGTCGTATGTACGTGAATGAGATTGTGAGGTTGCATGACATGCCAGTATCCATAGTTTCGGATCGTGACCCTAGATTTACTTCACAATTTTGGGTTAGCTTGTAGAAAGCTATAGGCACGGACTTACGATTCAGTTCGGCATATCATCCTCAAACGGACGGGCAATAGAAAAGGACTATTCAAACTCTTGAAGATCTATTGAGACTCTGTGTTCTAGACTTCAAAGGGAGTTGGGATAAGTACCTACCATTGGTGGAATTCTCCTACAATAACAGTTATCAGGCAAGTATAGGTGTGGCTCCATTCGAGGCATTGTATGGGAGAAAGTGCCGTTCTCCAGTGTGTTGGGATGAGGTCGGTGAGGCAACATTATTGGGACCGGAGTTGGTACATATGACTACAAAAAAGATCTAAATGATCCGACAACGTATACAAACGGCACAGAATCGACAAAAGAGTTATGCGGATCTTCATCGAAAGGACGTGAAATTTAATGTTGGGGACCATATATTATTACGTATTGCTCCGTGGAAAGGAGTTACGAGATTTGGGAAGAGAGGAAAGCTCAATCCACGATTCATTGGTCCATTTGAGATTCTTGACCGAGTAGAAAATGTGGCCTATAGACTCGCATTACCTTCAAGCATGTCTCGTGTTCATAACTTGTTTCACATATCTGTGTTACGTAAATATGTGAAAGACCCGAGCCACATTATTGAGTTAGAACCAGACGAGATAGCCGAAGATTTAACGTACGAGGAGGTACTTGTCAAGATTTTGGATAGGAAGGAGCATGTCCTACGCACAAAGGTTATACCACAAGTCAAAGTTTTGTGGAGGAACCATGCTATTGAGGAAATGACCTGGGAGTTGGAATCGAAAATGAAAGCGAGGTATCCTCACCTTTTTGAAACACCAGGTACGCACGTCAATTTCGAGGATGAAATTTCATAAGGAGGGGAGGTTGTAAGACCCCAACTTTTATGAATAAAAAATTGAATTTCCTCTATATATTATTTTGAAATAGTCAGGGGTTAATTTGATAATGTGAAATATTATGGGTAAAATGCGCAAATATTTTAAATAAGCAAGTGGTTATAAAATATTCATTATTGTCGGGGAATATTTGTTTGGTCGTGGAATATTTTTGCTGTCGGGGAATATTCGTACGACGGTGCAGCCATTTATGGGCCCCATAACGAAAAACTGTTGGATGAAAAAAACGACACGAATGAGTTTTTAAAATAACGGCGTAGTTGTTAACACTGTTGGAATACCCGGTGGGTAAAGTAAAGTAATACACGTTGTTGCATAGTAACACACGGTATTGCACAGTATTTTTATATTATTGTTAATTCAATAATTGTCACTACACAATATTTTCCATTATCAGATCAATAATTCATATTATTTAAATAATATTATTAGATAACATTATTGGCATTTTGGGTGTGAAAAATCATCCGTTTATGGATTTCGGACAATTTGTGTTTGGAATTTGGAAAAAATTTCTTCTACAAAGTTGTAGAGAATTAAACTTCTTATGGAAAGGATATAAGATTTATATTTTTATGATAAAAGGGTTATTTTTCATGAATTATTGAAGTTCTAGAATTTTGGATCGGAAGTGATTTTTGGGGTTAATTTTTTTTTTTTAAGAAAAATATTTTTTTAATGGGAGATGGGCCCCACTGGTGGCTGATGGATTTTGGTCAACAGGCGGGCGAAATTTGTTTTTTAAAAAAATATTATTTTATTAAATTTTCTGCTTTGGCGTTCTATGCATTTTCCTATAAATAGGGTGTAGAATTAGAATTTGAAAATCACACCAGAATCAGAAGTTTTCTCTCTCTATAATATCGAGCGTATTTTTGTGAGTATTTAGATACTTTGAGTGTTGCTATTCAGTGCAAGTTTCCTTCAGCATTATATCTGAAATTTTAGTCAGAAGTACTATTTTTTTGAGGTAAGGGATGTTATTTTTTTCAAAAATGATGTTATTTCTTTCAATATCATGATACCGAAATATTGGTATGTATTGTATTGTAAAATTTTTACCTTTTTATATTGGAGTTACTATTCACGTATACGGCACTATTCACGAATATGATACTATTCACAGAAAATTAAAAAAAAAAATCTTTGTCCAAGTTGGCTATTATGGTTCCTATCTTTTATTGGATTCAAGTTTTGATCTTCATTCTTGAATTTTGCTCCAAAATTAATTATTATGGAGTATTCTTAAACTTGGATAAACTAAATTACTAATCCCTAATTTTTGTTCTTTATCTCACTAGATTCGTTTTTTAAAATATTTTTCATTATCTTCAGTCTTAAATGGTGATACAAAAGAATATCTTTGGCCTGTAATGCAAAGATGGATGATTATTTGATGAATATCTTTGGCCTGTAGTGCAAAGATGAATGATTACCTGATGAATATCTTTGGCCATAGTGCAAAGATGAATATTTGATTCAAGATATATATTGATTGATGTTACAGAGATAAAATATTGATTATGGACTTTCAAATCATAGAAGATAGTAGACATTATTTCCTACTTAATTCTTCTGATGCATTGTTATTTCCGCTGTAGTTGTTGATCTAAAATTTATGGTCCATAATATTTTATCTGATTTGTTAAAGACTAACGATAAATTGTTCTTTATTATCTTAGTCATAATATTCTTTACTGGGCTAGTTGAGCTCATCCTTTTCATCTATTGTCCTCTTCAGGAAATGAGAATGTCGCAGGGACGAGTTGGGGGACAGAGTGATGGTCCGAGTTAGAGCAGTAGTAGTCTTCCCTATTTTTATATAGTGTGATAATAATTGTAATGAGGACTTAGTTGAATATTTATATTTTCTAGATGTTTATATTGACACTCACAGTGTCTGGTCGTATTTTTCACGACCTTATGTTATAAAAGAATGTATTTGGATTCTGTACCATGTGTTTGGCGACTCAGAATGGGTTAGGTTGACTGGACCTATTCTGGGGGCGTCACACATGGTCTCAAGTAAGTCATATGCTACCGAATAGTCCTTGGCCCATAGAGCTCCTCCTGATGCGGCATCGATGATCGGCCTCGACTGCCATCCCAATCCATTGTAAAAAAAACTTATCACCATCCAGTCTGGTATTCCGTGATGCGGACATTTCATGAGCATTTCCTTGTATATTTCCCATACCTCATATAAAGTTTCCCCCTGTTGTTGTGCAAACTGAGACAGGGCACTCCTCATCTGAGCTGTCCTGGCCATGGGAAAGAATTTGGCGAGGGACTTTTGAGCTAAGTCCTCCCATGTAGTGATTGATCCTAATGGCAGTGAATGCAACCAACTCTTCGCCTTATCCCTCAAGGTGAATCGGAATAATCAAAGTTTCACTGCATCATCCGACACGTTGTTGAATTTGAATGTGTCGCATATTTCAATAAAGCTTAGGATGTGCTCATTCGAATCTTCTGCAGGTGCACCCCTAAACTGGACTGTATTCTGAACCATTTGCAGAGTCCCTGGTTTGATCTCAAATGTATTTGCAGCTATCGCTGGTCGAATTATGCTGGACTGCAAATCAGTAATCTTAGGTATTGAATAGTCCTTCAAGGCTCTATTCTCGGCTCTCTGTTCTTCGGTCGCCATTTGTTCTGGTTGTTCAGGCTCTCCTTGTGTGTTAGTATATTGGATATTCGCTCTCCAAGCACTACCGTTAATGTTATCTTATAGAGGCACTAACTCAAGATTTGAGGCTCGTGTGTGCATAAACTAACCACAAGCACCTGAAACACAAATAAAGATAAAGTTAGAAATGAGATAAGAAGAGATTTGTTCAAGTCAAACAAATATATCAAAAACTGATGTCAATAGTAATAAACTAACAACTATCCCAAGCAACGGCGCCAAAAACTTGTTGCGCAGTTTCGGTATAAACAAAACGGGCACAAAACGTGTGCAAGTATAGACGGTCGACAAGTAATATAATTGATAAGTAAAGATCGTTCCCACAGAGAAAAGAGGTTAGGCTTAAACTATCATGCAATAATTCTATAGTTATCTTCAGCTGCTCAAACGAGTATTAGAGTGTGACTTAATAACTAGACTGATTTTTGAAGTAAACTTAATTAATTAACAGATAAGGGATTCAAATTGGAAAAATATGGGATCCTAACTTCACCTATCGCATCGTCTACACACCTCATGTCAAGTATGATTAATTACTTAGGAATGCTAGCCGGAAGCACGAATGTGAGAAAAGGCTATTTTTCAATAAACCAAATCCATATCATATAATATCCACAAAAGAGATAGAAATCACATGAACATCGATAAAGCCTAAATCACTATATGTCTATGCAATTTACAAGCAAAATCGATTTAAGTACAAGCTCCCTATTGGCTACATATGGAAAGCCGGTATATTTCTATTCGGATAAAGAATCATAAAATTCACCACATGCAAATTTTACGAACATATGCTAGCATGGCAAAATCTAAGCTTATACTTCCTCTTTCAATTCCATATAAACTATTATAGTAGATGGTGATCAAACATCTAAACATACAACACAACCATGCTAGGCAAACCATACATTTTCAACCATACATTTCAAAAGGAATAAAACCCTAGACTAAGCAATAAGATCCATTAGAATCCCATAATGGTAGTTAGTTCATCTCTGAACTAATAAGCACTATGGGATTTGAGCAAAGCATTAGAAACAACAATGAAAATAAGAGAGTAGAGAGAATGGAAATGCAAATCTTGTGGTTCCCCTTCCAATAGAAGCTTTCAATGCTCAAGTTCAGACCACAAACAAGCTCCAAAGTGAGCCCTAGAAAAGAAATCTACTAGAACTAGAAGAGGAGAAGAGTTAGTCACTCAAGCTCTCTAGCTCTCTAACCCTAGAAAATGTAAGAAACTTGAATGCTGTAATAAATGAAGTCTGATAAGTTAAGTTATAATTCTCGTTCATTTGCAATACACCCTTAAATACAACACACTCAGTCGAATTAGTTAAGTAAAAAGTCATCAGGCTTGACCGGCGCGGCCCCTTAGTACATTTGGGGCGCTGCCGCGCGCTTCCCTAGAAATGTCCCTATGCTCTGCTAATTGGCGCGCGACTCCTCTTTGCAATTCTGGCGAGGCCGCGCGAGCCTGTTTCCTGCTGGTGCAATGTTGGTGTATTGCTGCTTCTTTCTGCTTTCTTCCATGCTTCTTGTTCCTTCACTTGATGCTGCATCTAAGCTATTTGCACATGCCTTGTCTTGTCAATCCTCATGCCAACTCCACCATATGATGCTAAGCCATCTTCATGCCATCCCACCTTGCCTTGTTGCCAAGCCCATGCCATTTTGTCCATAGTTATGCCATTCCATACCTTAATCATGCCATTCCATGCCCTTTTTAGTTTCCTGACTAAGATATGCAAAGCAAAGATAAAACGCATTAAAAGACAATAAAATGCTTGAGTTTAAGCCATAATCATAGCAAGTTGATATCCAATAAGTAGGTATAAAACCTACTTATCACAAAACCACTGCAATCCGAGAGTCAAAGAACTTGCATGAAATGGCTGTTCAACAACTCTATGGCAACCTTCTTACATATGAACTAGAGCTTACTCAACGAGCAGAGATTCTATCTGAAGGAAGAAAGAAGGACAAAAGAGTTGCTCTCAAGGCAACAGAAGACATCTCCAATGCTTATGATGAAGATGAATCTTCATCTGATGATGATGATGATGCTGATGCTGATGAAGTTGCAATTCTGGCCAAAAAACTCAGAAGGTTCATACGCAAAGGAAGAAGCGGCAAACCTAAGAAATTCAGAAACATCAGCAGTCAAGAGCAAATCAATGAGTTATGCTACAATTGCAAGAAGCCTGGCCACTTCATTGCAAACTGCAATAAACCCATCAAAGAATAACTCAAAAGAATAACAAATCCAAAGAAGGAGTTCAGAGGCTATAAGAAGCATCAGAAGAAAGACAAATGTCTTGTAGCTGGAAGTTCGTGGAGTGACTCAGAAAATGACACCAATGTAGAGTCTGGAGATGATGAAGAGCCTCAAAAAGCAAATCTATGTCTGATGGCCAAGGATGCAAATAACAAGAAATACACTGACTATCCTAGGTAAATATAGATGAGGTATTTGACTTCAACACTCCTGATGTAGATATGGATTACTTAAGAACTGGTCTCCATGACATAACATCTGATCTATATCAATATATGAGGAGGTTCAGAATTATGTTAAAAGATTATTCTGACCTTCAAAGAGAGAAAGAGAAAGTTCAGAAAGAACTGGGAACAGCTTTACTCAGTTCTACCTCTCTCTCTCTCTCAGTTTAAAGCTGAGAATAAAATCTTAAGACAGATAAATGAACTTAGCACACAAAGAGAGTCAAAACTAACCTCAAAAATTGAGGAGCTAGAAAAGACTATCTCTATGTGGAATAGGTCTTCCTCATCCATAGACTCCCTGATCTCAAGTCAGAGAAGTGCTTCTGATAGGACAGGTTTAGGTTACGGGGAGTCTACCCCAGAATCAAGTGTGAAAAAGACTAAGGATACAAACAGTATCAGTGCTTCTAATTTAAATAGAAGCATTGTATTTGTGAAATCCACGCAGAAGGAAGAACCAGTGCAACCCTGCTCTTCTGATCCAAATTATGTCTCAAGACATGAAGGATCCCATGCTGGCCTAGGATTCAGAAAAGAGAAGAGAAACTTAGTCACCACTGCCCAACCTCGAAGAATCGTAGAGTCAAGAAAAACTGACTCCACGAATCAACCTGGAAGGAATCGTGGTGTTGAGGGTCACTCGGCACAAATCGTGATTCCTAAGGTTGCATGGAAAAAGAAGAAGCAAAACAAGGGTAAGGCCAAACAGTACCCACACACTAGCATGCATTATATAAAGTGCTTTGCATATGGTAGAAATGGTCATAATGCTGCATCATGTTATCACACCACTGTGCATAGAAGGCCCAAAATCAAAAAGATCTGGGTCCCCAAGGGTACTAACATTGTAGGACCCATGCAAGTCTGGGTACCAACATGAAAGCTAAAACTTCCTACAGGAAATGAGCACCACGATTACAACATGGTATCTAGACAGTGGTTGCTCAAGAGATATGACCGAAAACAAAGCCCTCCTGTCAAACTACACAGAGAAGAAGGGACCAACGGTCATCTTTGGAGATAATAGCTCTGGCAAGACAAGAGGCTATGGATCAGCTAGGAATGGTGTGGTATCCTTCAGCAAAGTGGCTTATCTAGACGGACTAGAGCACAATCTTCTGAGCATCAGCCAACTCTGCGATAAAGGCTATCAAGTCACCTTTCTCAACAACCAGTGTCAAGTCAGAGATCTGGAGACATCCTCTATCAAGCTGACAGGAACAAGAGAAGGAAATGTATACACTGTCAACCTTGCTCAGCTCAGTTCTGATGAGACAATATGCTTTCTTGCTAAATCCACTAAAGAGATAAGTTGGCTTTGGCATAGAAGGTTATCTCATCTCAACTTCAAGAGTATGTCAAAGCTGGCCTCCAAAGATCTGGTTGCAGGTTTACCCAAGTTTAGCTTCATCAAAGAAAGACCGTGTAACGCATGCCAGCTTAGAAACCAAACAAGGAGCTCGTTCAAAGGCAAAATAGTTAACTCAATTGACAGACCCCTACAGTTACTTCATATAGATCTTTTCGGGCCAATTCCAACTGTGAGCCTATGAGGAAAGAGATACTCACTGGTCATAGTGGATGACTACACCAGATACACATGGGTGTTCTTTCTTAACTCCAAAGATGAGACAAGCTCCCAACTGATAAAGTTGTTCAAGCTGGTGATGAATGAAATAGGAGAGATTATCAAGGCAATAAGGAGTGATCATGGCAGAGAGTTCGACTTCTCAGAAATGGATCAGTTCTGTTCAGACAATGGCATCAGTCACAACTTCTCAGCACCACGAACTCTTTAGCAAAATAGAGTAGCTGAAAGAAAGAACAGAACACTTATAGAAGCTAGAAGAACTCTACTAGCAGCAGCTCATCTGCCTGAATACTTCTGGGCAGAAGCCATCAACACTGCGTGCTACACATAGAACAGATCTCTTGTACACTCTACGTTAAAAAGACTCCCTACGAGCTGTGGAAAGGAAGAAAGCCAAATGTCAGTTACTTCCATGTGTTCGGTTGTTCATGCTACATTCTCAAAAATGGGAAACAATATCTGACTAAGTTCCAACCCAAGTCAGATGAAGGAATCTTCCTTGGATATGCCACAGACAGCAAAGCTTATAGAGTGTTCAACAAGAAGACACTAAGTGTTGAAGTCTCGATCCACATCATCTTTGATGAAACAGACTCGGACAAGTCTGCACCACAAGACACTACGATTGACGATACCAACACTACGAATGAAGTGGTCGAGCCCAACACTACGATCATAGTTCCTGAAGGAGAAATTGTAGTGTCCGAAGAAGAAATCGTAGAGAGAGCTGATCTAGACAACGATTCTGGCCAACAAGAACCAGAAGTTAATCTTGAAGAATTAAGACAAGAAGGCACCAGAAGTGATGTACCAACGGGGAACCGATGGGCAAGAGATCACACTCAAGACCTGATCATTGGTGATCCAACTGCCAGAATCAGAACAAGATCTGCAACACAGAATGAATGTTTCTATTTGAGTTTTATGTCTCAAATAGAACCTAAGAAGATTGAAGATGCAATGCTAGATGCAACCTGGATTGAAGCCATGCAAGAGGAACTGAATCAATTCGAAAGAAGCCAAGTCTAGAGATTAGTTCAAAGACCAAAGAATCACCCAGTCATTGGCACCAAATGGGTCTTCAGAAATAAGATGGATGAAGATGGGGTGATCACAAGGAACAAAGCAAGACTAGTGGGGCCAAAGGTTATTCTCAAGAAGAAGGCATAGACTACGATGAGACCTTTGCACCAGTTGCCAGACTTGAAGCAATCAGAATATTCCTTGCATTTGCTGCCCACATGAAGTTCAAAGTATTTCAGATGGACGTCAAGAGTGCATTCCTAAATGGTGAACTTCAAGAAGTATATGTGGAACAACCCCCAAGTTTTGTCAATCCAACCCTCTTTAATTATGTCTGTAGATTAGACAAAGCCTTATATGGAATTAAACAAGCACCTAGAGCTTGATATGAAACACTGACTAACTTTCTTATTGAAAAAGGATTCACTAGAGGTAGAGTAGACACTACACTATTTTTTAGGAAACACAAAGATAAAGTTTTACTAGTGTAAATATATGTAGATGATATTATCTTTGGTTTTACTTATGAAAATCTGTGCAAGAGATTTGCCAAGCTTATGCAGAGCAAATTTGAAATGAGTATGATGGGTGAGCTGAATTTCTTCCTTGGACTGTAAGTGAAGCAAACTGATGAAGGTATCTTCATAAGCCATGCCAAGTACATCAAAGACTTACTTAAAAAGTATGGTATGGAATCAGTCTCTCCCATGAAAACACCAATTGCTCCAGCAACTAAGCGTGACAAAGATGAGAAAGGTAAAAGTATTGACATCACTCAATACAGAGGTATGATAGGCTCCCTTCTCTACTTAACTGCCAGTAGACCAAGATATAATGTTTGCAACATGTATATGTGCTAGATTTCAAGCTAATCCTAAGGAATCTCACTTAACTGCTGTAAAAGAATTTTCAGGTATCTTAAAGGTACACCCTACTTGGGTCTATGGTATCACAAGGAGTCTTCATTTAAACTGACAGGATATTCAGATGCTGACTTTGTAGGATGCAAAATAGATAGAAAGAGTACCAGTGACACTTGTCAACTGCTAGAAAATAGACTAGTGTTCTGGTTCAGCAAGAAGCAAAACTCAGTATCAACTTCAACAGCAGAAGCTGAATACATTGCTGCAGGCAGTTGCTGTGCTCAAATCTTATGGATGAAGAACCAGCTAGCAGATTATGGGTTTGATTTCAAATCTATACCTATACACTATGATAACACAAGTGCCATAGCAATAACAAATAATCCTGTCATGCATTCAAGGACCAAGCATATAGAGATAAGATATCATTTTATTAGGGATCATGTTTAAAATGGTACAATATCTTTGCAATACATCCCTACTGAAAATCAACTTGCTGATGTATTTACAAAACCCTTAGATGAATTCAGATTTAATAAACTAATAAGTGAGTTAGGTATGTTGAATTTGCAACCATAATTTTATACTCTAGATTGGTGCTAACCATGCAGATATAAAGGCCAAGTTAAAATCATAGAGATGATTAAGAGAGACTACGATCATGGAGTGATCCAAACAAGGGAGGAAAGCTCACTACAATGACAGCACTACAAAGACCAAGTAACCCTTATGATAAGTACCTCATGGACAAACCTGACCCTTAGCATATATCTAAGAGGTTGGCCCTTCCTGAGCTACCTTAACTAAGAAGGGATGCTATCTCAAATTTCTTCGGCAATCGTAGAGTCATCGGCCATGGAGTAGATCCAACTAAAGAACTCCACACTCGTGGAGTAGTTCTTGGCATTCGTAGTCTTCTCTCAAGGACACACTAGCTCAGGGGGAGCTAAGGACAAAACAGTGTTTTCACATGATCAAAATCGTGGAGTCCTGCAGAACTCGACACGTGTCCCAAGATGCAGAACATATGGAGGGAAGTTAAATTCATTTTGAACTTTTTTTGTTAGTTTACCTTTGAATTTCAAAAGACTATCTCTCTCACTCTCTCTCTCTCAAACAAGACCCTAAGTTTCAGAAAGCTAAACCAAATCTGTTCATTACAGAAAAATTAACTTACATCAATGGCTGCTTCCAAAGTTGTTTTGGGTTATCAGCTATGCTTTGACGGGTTTGGAGATGCTAGCCCAAAAATTCACAAAATTCTTTCACTACTGAAGAGAGCTGGACTCAAAGAAGCTTTGAGCACCAGCACCCTGATCTATACGAAGCTGGTGAAAGAGTTCTACATCAATGGAGTCGTTGAAGGAGACTCCATCCTCACCAAAGTCAAAGGCGAGCAGATGCGATTTAAATGCCAAAAGCATAAACCTAGCCCTAGGTTTCAACAATGAAGGTTTTCCGTCACTGGAGAAAATTGATTTTCTTAAAGGCCTAAAGAAGATGAAGCACGTCAGAACTGAAGGAAAGAGTGGTTACATGAAGAAAGAGTTTCCCCAAGAATATGAGTTCCTTGCTGACATTGTTGGTAAATGCATATGTTGCAAGGGCTCAGGCCACGATTCTGTCAATGAGAAATAACTAAAGCTCATGACAGCTATCAGGTACAGAGTTCAACTCAACTATGGAGCTCTACTGATGGAGTGGTTTGGGAAATGGATGGAAAGTCCCAAGAAGACCAAGAGCACTGCAAAGATGCCCTATAGAAGATTCATCAGCATCATCCTGGAAGCTACTCTGGGGAACAGAATTGAAGACAAAGAAGGTGTTTCTATTGTTTCTAATAGGAAGATGACCCAGCAGCTGTTCCAGAACTGGAAGAAAAATCCAGCAGAAAATGTTAAGATGATGTCTGCAACTTCATCTGCTGTGAAGGAAGCTGAAGAGGATGAAGAAGTAAATCAAGAAGAACCAGTGGCTCTGGTTAGACAGAGCAAAGGGAAGAGGAAAATGTATGAAAAGTGTTCAAGCTGCTGAGGAGCCTCAAGGCCCAACCACTGATGTACCATAAGAGGGTCCTGGTACTGAAGGCAGTTCTGAGCATCAACAGAAGAAGAAATGCAGCCAAAGAACAAAGAAGTCTTCACTCACTACGATTGTGGAGTCATCACCAATCGTAGAGTCCAGATTGGCTGCCACTGCAGAAGAAGAAGCTGTAACAGCCTCTTAGCCTGAACAAACTCTAAGGGCTGAAGCTGAAAAAGATGCAAAGGCTGTGCCCAAGCCAAAGAAGAGGGTGAAGAAGTTGGCTAAGAAATGTGCTCTTACCAATGAAGAAATATTGGAAGAAGATGACAAAAGAAGGGCTGCTAAGAAGGTTGAACAGGTTACTGAGCCTCAAGCATCTGGTCCAACTCCACAAGAGATCAGAATAATTGAAGATGTATTAACTTACATCAGAGATGCAGACAACACTGCTGCACCTGATCAGACTATAAATTAAGATGATATAGAGATGCCTTATGCTGGTGCTTATGCTAATGAAACTCGGGAAGAAGAAATGGCAAAAAGGGTTATGCCAGGAATAATTGTGATAAGCCCGGATGAGGTTGACACTGCTAAAATACAGGATGAAGATATGCCAGAACCAAGTACTGCTGCTGAGGAAGTACAGCATGAAAGTGTTATTTTCTCTGAAGAGGTTCTGGTAGAAGATGTAACTCATTCTGAAGATGAAGTACCAGAAGCACTTGAAATGGAATCTACTAATGCTGAAGAAGAGATTATGGAAGCTCTTGTTCAAGAGGGTGCTTCAGCTGAGGGGGAGCAGTTAAAAGAAATGGAGACAGAGAATGCAGAAGCTGAGGGGGAGCCACCAAAATAAAATCTTGAAGTTCCCCTAGTTCATGAAGAATTCGTAGAGTCTGCTGCTGCAGGAATGGTGAATATTGCTGATGATGTGATGAATGATGTGGTGGAAGTTCATGATGCAGAGTGTGATGAAGAAGAGGATGATGATCTTGACGTTCTATATGTGGGACAAGATGGTGAAAGAATAGCAAACTACAATCAGCTGTTCAATTACTTGCCCATGATGCCATATCATAGAGCTATGATTCTCAACTCCTGGGATCACATATTCTGGACATTCAAGGCATATCCAGCAATATCAGTGCTTGCCTATGGATTCCCAAGAGAAAAGAGCTTTGCTCAGAAGCTGATCACAAATGAGTCAACTTCAGAAGCTGAGCCAGAGGTATACATCACTCCTCTCTCTTTCATTAACAACCACTCTTCATCATCTCATTTCAATCAATTCTTCGAATTGCCCAAATGGTTGGAAGTGGTTCTGCATCCACTCAATCAATTTCCAGTCACAGAGTCCCAAAACTCTGTGGATGATGAAACAAACAACCAACTTGTTCTCGTAGAACTAACTGTTAATGATCCAATGATGATTGAGCATATTACAAGAGTAGTCGAAGAAATGCTTGCAAGCTTAATCATTGCGACATCAATTCTGGACGACACACTACGATTAGTGCATATTAATCAATCTGGTGTTGAAATCGTAGAGTCTCCAGAACAGCTCAACGAAACATAAACACAGACACCTGAGCCAAACACTACGCCTATACAGCAAACACAAATATATGCCCATCTAACCCAAGTAGACATTCCCTCATCCTCCAACAATGAATATTTTGACATGAAACTTGCTCTAGCAAACATGTCAAGGAGAGATGAACACACTACGGCTCCTTCTCCTCCTGAGACACAACGAATTCTCAATCAGTTGTCTCTAATGCCAACGAAGGAGGAGTTGACTGAAGCTTTAAACTAGATAGGTTCAGAATCTAGAGAGATTCTTGAAGCACAATCCCTAGCGCTTCACATGAGATTCGATCATATAATCGAATCAGTCAAGCCTCTACCAGGAAATTTGGCAACTAAGCTGTCCAAGAAGCTAAAGGAGATTGTCCGAAAAATGGGTGACAACCTCAGTAAAAGGGATGCTATTCACTTTGCTGCCACAAAGAAGCATAAGGAGGCTATGGAGATAATGCAGAAGAATCAGCAATCTCAAAATGAGCTGATGACTAAACAGATTTTAGAACTGTGCATCTCACTTCAACAATTCCAAGCCTGCAGTGTAGCTCACATCAATCAGAATAACGATGCAATGGAGCGGCTTCAACAACAACGAAGACACACTGAGGCTATAGTTGCTGAAAATCTTAGTGACATATCTCAAAACCGCTCATAGATGCATGAGCTGGTTGAAGGAGTTAAGCGCCTCTCTGAAGATATTCGAACCCTTGATGCTAACATAAAGGATGAGAATAATGAGGAAGGAGATCGAAACAGAGGCAGAGGCAGCATAGGAGGAAGTAGAAGGAAATCGCAGCAGAGGCAAAGACAAACACAAATTAGTCAATCGTCGGGATGGCAACCTCAGAAGTTCTAGCTCTCAGCCTCCATGATTTGATCAACATCTGCAGCGTCCTCTCATGGGTATACCGCTTCAAAGGAATCAAGGTCAAGCTTCTGGCTTACAAGGCATGACTTCTACTGATCAGCAGCCTTGAGAAGAGCTTGAAGATATTGCATGGAGAGATGAGCAAATCAGAAGAATGAGAGCTGCAGAATATGCCAACCCTTCGAGAAATAAGAGGCAAAGAAGATAGAGATAAGTCTAAGCTTAACTATAAATTGATGTTTCTATGCTAGATTGTAATATCTTTTCAAACATCAATAAATTCATGCTTATTCTCTAGAAATTTCAGTTGCTCACTGAAACACTAAGCCATATTTACTTTCTAGCACTCTGCATTTAGAAAATGATGCTATGATCCGAATCTCCTTGATTAGGTCAACATCAAATAGAGTGAGATTGTTGGGAATTGCATATTCATATTTGATATTGAAAGTAAATATAAATGCTTAAGTGTAAAGTCCTTCAATTGTCATATGTACAAGGACTTAGATAATAGATCAAAAATGTTAAGTTGATCTAAGCTTTAATGCTTATCATTTATGTAAATAAATGTATAGAAGAAAAGATCAAAACTGTTAGGTTGATCTATTTAAGTTGTAAAAGTTAAAGCCTTGACAGAATCGTAGTCTGTCAAAGGTAGCATATAGAAGATAAGGCAGAATCGTGGAGCTTAAAAGAAGATGTCCAGAATCGTAGTCTGCCAAGAGAACCAAGTCTGCAGAGGCCAAGGCAAGATTCAGTGGAGCTTAAATCAAAGTATTAGAATCGTAGTCTGCCCATAGAAGCCACACTGAGAATTGTGGAGAAGATTCCGAGCGCCTACCGAACTAAGTCAAGAAATGTAGTGTGTCCTTCGAAAATATGGAGTCTGCAAGACAAAGCAAGAAGGAATCGTAGTATACCAAAGAGCTTAAGAGAAATTCGTAGTGTTATCTACGATCAAGTCTGAGTCAAGACTGTGCAAGCCAACACACTACGATTATGGTTCAATGACCATAATCGTAGTGTTCCTTCAGTCAGCATCAAAGTTCGTAGTTCTGATGAAGAGAGAAAGAGCAACAAATGAAGAAAGGCTTATAGCCGTTGACAATATGATGGTCCCAATGATTCCATATTCATCCTTAGTTTAAATCGAAGAAGTGTATTGAAGAAGCTAAGTAAAGGACTAAGTCGCCTGCTGAAAACACCTTTTCAGGTGTTAGGTGAAGTTGCAACCTGCTGTGTTAGTGAGCCAGTCAACTGTGCAGCAGGAAAGCAAGATGTCAACATCAGCACAGAAACGTCTGAAGCATTTAATGCTGCAACGGGAGCATTCAAATGGAAATATTTTGAATGGCTCTTTTATAAGGAAATCAGACAAGGATTCAAACCAAGTAAGCAAGATAAAGAAAGAAAGAATATCAAGAGAAAAACTCAAGAACACTCAACGATCAACTCTACGATCCTGAAAGAGGAAAGCTTGCTTCGCTACTCAGTTCTTCAGAACAGATGCTTAATTGCAACTGAGTAGCACACACACCAGAATACAACTCTCAATCCAAGGTGTTCCAAGTTAGAAGGACTTGAAGAGTTCTAAGTGAACTAAGAAGAGTACCAAGGCTGCTGGCCTTGAAGAGTTCTAAGTGAACTAAGAGAAGAGTACCAAGGCTGCTGGTCTTGAAGAGTTCTAAGTGAACTAAGAGAAATTCCAAGGCTGCTGGCCTTGAAGGAATCTAAGTGATTCAGTTGTAAGAGACATCCTTAGTGGATTTCCTACTCGTGGAGTAGAAGAGTGGATTAGGAGCCTTGTGTGCTCTGAACCACTTAAAACCTTTATGTCTCATTGTCTCACATTAACTGCCATAATTGCTATATCTGTTATAACTTCTTATCAAATCATAACTGCAATATCTTAAGGGGGAACAAAACATATATTCCGTTGCTGTCAGTATATTCAATACTGACAAAGTATTTTAAGTAAAAAAAATTTAAAATATCTATTCAACCCCCCTTCTAGATAACTAACGTGCCTTTGGGAACTAACAAATTATACTTTAGTACATTCATACTTACCTCCATTTTTAATTTAGTCCCTCGAGTATTATCAATCTTGCACCACCTCCTCTAATAGTACCAGAATGTGAACCAATAGTTCCTTGCATGTGAACCAATAATTGCTTGCATGTGAACCAATAGCAATTAATTACTCATTTATTCGATTAATTGCCCGTTTAATCTATTTAATATCCAAAAATCAACTATTATCGAAATAAATGTCGATTTTCACTAACATTAATATTCCCAACACAATGAAAATATTTATATCAACAATTCATCATTAATATTATAACTCGCAATATTGACAACCAATTCGTTCATAGGAAAGAGGAGGCTTTCTGATAAGAATTTCTCCTTACTGGTGCGCAATTAAAGAACCTAACCCCTTTCCTTGACAGAACTTTCTAGACATTGTCAATAATACTAATAATAATAATATGAGTAACTGTGTCGTATCAATTATTGATTTAATAATATAAAGTATTGTGTAGATGATACTGTGACAATAATTGAATCAATAATATGAGATACTATGCAGCAACTACTGTGACAATTATTGAATGAAATACTGAGTGACTTCTTACGTAAGCATCAATAATCAGAGATACTGTGCAATATCGTGTGCTACTGTGCAAAAATGCGTATTATTGTACTTTTACCATCGAGTATTTCAATAGTTTAACGGTAAAAGTCTTGTCATTATTTTTATAAAAAGGTTATTTCTGTCGTTTTCTATATCCGACAGTTATTCCGTTGTGGGGTCCACCAATGATTGCTCCGTCGTACGAATATTTTTCGACAAAAAGAATATTCCCAAACCAAGCGAATATTCCCGACACAACGAATATTTTATGACCACTTGCTTACTTTGTAAAATTTGCACAAATCACCTATAACTATAACATTATAACAAATCAACACCTTACTATTTAGAATAATATGTAGAGAAAATTAAATCTTTATTCATAAAAGTTGGGGTCTCACAAAATAACTCTAGCCATTTGATTCAGTCTATTATTTTGTTGTATTAGTTTTGTTCGTTACAATTCAGTTCGTTAAATTGAGTTAGTTAACTCAGTTCTTTATTTTGTACTCTATATCCGTACTGGGCATTTAGCTCATGCTGTGTTTTTCTTTCGACAGGTAATCAAGGGGATCAAGGGCAAGTGTGATGAGAGCTCCCTTCTATCCAATGGTTTTGATATATTTTGTTAGGCTATGATGCATTAATTTATTTGGATTTATAATAATTATTTAAGATTGTGGTTTGAGCCAGTTTGGCATTTGTTCTGGTTTGACTTTTGATATGTATTGGTTATAAAGACTATTCTTTTGTGGTTTAGAGCCTTATTATGATTTTTTTCAGTTATGTTGTGTTTTGGGTAACCTCTCTTTCTATTTCAGAAAGAGGGTGTTACAACGTCCGTATCTTGTAATCCGGGAATCGTTGGGAAATGTTTCATACCATTCCAGAAAGCTCTTTCCAAGAGAATGATATCGGCCTTGACCATTTTTGAATTCAGAAAGATGGGTCCATGACCAGAATAACATCATCAAGTATCTGAAGGTAGTCCGTGGATCTGTCTTGCGCAGTTTATAAATCGGGATTGCTGCAATGGCTCTTTGTGACCCTATCCACAGCTGGAAATTTGTTGTTTATGTTGTGTTGGCAAAATTACATCTTTGCCATTCTGGGGTTGTCTTCGGGGTCGGTTTGCATTGCTACTGTCCCATGGGGTTGTCTCCAAGGAATGAAATTGTTGATCTGTCCCATGGGGTTGTCTTTGGGGTTGAAGTTGTGACGCTGTCTTCCCTCAGGGTTGTCTCTGGGGGTGTAGAAAGACGCTTTTTACCCTCCTGTATGGTTAGTAAAGGGAAAGAGAAATTTCTAGTGTCTACACATAGGTTCAAATAGGTTCAGCACTACTTTCAAAATAACACCGATCATAGGTAAAAACAAGGCTTAGAGCAACCCTTAAAATAAAGGCACTTAACACAAGTCAAATAATTTCAAAAGCATTCTTAAAAATCGCACACACACGCACAAACACACTTCATGCTTAGGAAATCAAAAAAAATACAGTAATCGTGTTTTCACGGAAGTCGGGGGTGCCTAACACCTTTGTAAGACCCCAGATTTTATGAATAAAAGTATTCAATTTTTCTATTTTGTAAATGGTTAAATTGATAAAAGTTTTATGTTAAGAGTAATTTATGTAAATTTTTCAAAATAAGCAAGTGGTTATAAAATATTCTTGTTGTCGAAGAATATTCGCTTGGTCGTGAAATATTCTTGTAATCGGAGAATATTCGTACGACGACGCAGCCATTTGTGGGCCCCATAACGAAAACTGTCGGATGAAGAAAACGACACGAATGAGTTTTTTAAAATAACGGCGTAGTTGTTATCTGTTAACACTGTTGGAATACCCGAAGGTTAAAAGTAAAGTAATACGCGTTGTTGCACAGTAGCACACGGTATTGCACAGTATTTTTATATTATTGTTAATTCAATAATTGTCACTGCACAGTATTTCTCATAATCAGATCAATAATTTATATTATTTGAATAATATTATTAGATAGTATTATTGGCAATGTCTAAGGAAGTTCTGTCTAGGAAAGAGGTTTGGTCACCTAATTGAGCGCCAGTAAGGAGAAATCCTTATCGAAAAGTCCCATCTTTCTTGGGAACGACCTAGTTGTCAATATTGTAGTTCTGTAATATTATTTGTGAATAATTAATTATTGATTTATATGATAAGAAAATATTTATTTTATGTGGATATTAATGAAGGAATTAATGCTGATGTATTTTATCAGTATTTTGTTGGAATGGAGGTGTGGAAAATTATCCGTATGTGGGTTTCAGAAATTTTCTGTTTGGAATTTAGAAAAACTTTCTTCTACAAAGTTGTAGAGAATTAAATTTCCTATGGAATGGACATAAAATTCGTATTTCTGATAAAAGAGCTATTTATTATGAATTATTGAAGTTTCTGAATATTGTTTAAATTTAAATATTTTGGTGGGATTTTCTAGAAGGGGGTGGGACCCACTGATGTGCAAATTCTGATTTTTAGATTTGGCAAAGTTGGTGTGCGTGAAAAAATAATATTAATATTTTATTAAATTTTCTATTTTTGCGTTCTAAGCATTTTCCTATAAATAGGGTGCTTAGTTTAGAATTGAAAATCATACCAGAATCAGAAGTTTCTCTCTCTATAATATCGAGCGTATTTTTGTAAGTATTTAGATACTTTGAGAGTTGATAATCAGTGCAAGTATTCTTCAGCATTATATCCGATATTTTAATTAGAAGTCCTGTTCTTTTGAGGTAAAGAATATCATTGTGGTAAGGGATGTTATTCTTTTCGTAAGGGATGTTATTTTCTTCATAAATGATGTTATTTTCTTCAATATCATTTTACCAAAATATCAGTATGAATTTTATTGTGAAATTTTTTTCTTTTCATATCGGAGTTACTATTCACGTATACGGCACTATTCACGTATACGACACTATTCACGTATACAGTACTATTTACGTATACGACACTATTCATGAATACGATACTATTTATGAATACGGTACTATTCACAGAGTACTATGTACGGGTTACTATTCACGAAGTACTATTCACGACAAAATTGGTTTCTTTTTCTGACCAAATTATTGTTGATTTATGAATCTTACTCTTAAAATTAGATCGGTGTTTTGATAATATTGTTTTTATTATCATATATAACATTTTTATAATCCTGGTGATGAAATTTATCTTTAACTTGAGTGTAAAGATGGGTAGATTATTGGTATGATCATGACTATGGGTTCTCTTTGGCCAGTAGTGCAAAGATGAATTGTTGACTGGTATGTTCATGACCATTGAATTTACAATTGAATATCTTAAGCTTAAGGGCAAAGGTGAATTGATCAACATGGTTATAATTATTGTTTATATAAATTCTGATATGATTAGATATTTCCTTGAGATATGAATATCTTTGGCCGTAGTGCAAAGATGACCTGATGTTGAATATCTTTGGCCCGTAGTGCAAAGATGACCTGATGTTAAATATCTTTGGCCCATAGTGCAAAGATGACCTGTTGTTGAATATCTTTGGCCTGTAGTGCAAAGATGACCTATTGTTGAATATCTTTGGCCAGAGTGCAAAGATGAAATTACTAGCATGATTATGAATAGAAACTTTGATTTGGTATAACCATGATCTTTGATGTTTCAGGTAAAGACAAGTGATGAAAATTATCTTCATCCTGGTTGCGAAGAGGAATTTATCAACATAATTATGATCATGAACTATTTACATGATTGTGGATAGAAATTATTGATTGATGTTACAGGGATAAAATATTGTTGGTGGACTTTTAACCTGGAGGAGATAATAGACATTTTAGTCTATTTGACTCTTCTAATGGATTGTTCGTTCCGCTGCAACTATGGTTGAAAGTTTTATCATCTACCATATGTTCTAAATCTCTGAGTTATTACTGACGAGTGCTATTGATAATTTGATTATCGTTAGTCATGATATTCTTTACTGGGCTATTTGTGCTCACCCTTTTACTTCACAATTCCTTTCAGGTAACAAGAGTGTAGCTGGATCGAGCGGGGATAACAAGGGAATAGAGTACTGGTCGTTGACTGTTGAGTTTCTCAATACATTATAAAACAACATGATGATATATAATTGTATTGAGAACTTTAAATGTGTGTGTCGTATTGTATACGCCATTTAGCAGTTTATTTTGGTGACCCAAGTAGGGTGAGGTGTTGTTCAAGATTGAAGCACCATGAGAGTTACATGTATTTGTATTAAAACTCACAGCTTAACTGTGGTCGTATTCTGTACGACAGTTTAAATGTTAGAATTTGAAGATTTGTATTTGAAAATTTTGTTGAGTGTATTTCGTGGCGACCCAGAATGGGTTGGGTGGATTGGGCCTATTTTGGGGGCGTTACAATCTTCCCCTCGCTTAAGCAAACCCCTGAATTCTATGAATTTCGGGTTCAAGACCAATTTTACGAAGTCCCATATTGAGCCATATTGCGAAAACCTTCAAAATTCGGATGAGTTGATACATCCTTTTGAACTTATACCAACTGACGAATCTGTCTAATTCGGCACAATCATCAAAAATCAATCTTTTCAAGTCGTTGACACTTATGTCGGTCTTTTCATAAAAACTCATCCTTTAAAGCGAAAAAAAATTAATCCAAATACAAAAGGTAGAAAGCAAATAAAAAAATCATGACATGAATCTCCCCGACGTCGACAGTTCTCATAGGAGGCGACCCACCTGCACACTCACGTAGGTGATTCTATCAAAGGTGCCCAACAAATTAAACGACAAAAAGCATCTTTACGCCCCTGTGGTTATCGTCGTGTAAGCAATTGGCCACTCAACTTTAAAAATATGCAATTGACCCATTGTGGTTTTTAAAAATAAAAATTGAGGCCATTCCATCCAATTTTCGTAACAGACGTTACAAAATTAGCTGTGTTTTCTACGTGGCTTTTTGCAAAAAATAATAAAATACGTGTATTTGCTGATGTGTGCATTAAAAAAAAATTAAAGAAATCATTATTTTCTTATGTGGCAACACAAAAAATTAAAAAATATAAAATCATTAATTATGTGGCAAAAAAATATTAAAATAATAATAAAATTAAAATAAATATTTTAATTCATTTTTTTATAATTTTTTCTTTTACAACAAAAAAAATAAAATCATTAATTATGTGGCAAAAAAAATTAAAATAAATATTTAAATTCATTTTCTTTATAAAAAAAATTTCCTTATCTATTTTCATTTCTTTTAATTATTATTTTTTTTTGAAAATTAATACTAATATTAATACAATGAAATCATTAAATTTAGGCTTAAACATAAAAGAAACATACTATTAAAAATATTAAAACCTATTAAAATCAAAAAATGATTATTTTTTATGTGGCAATACAAAAAAAATAAAAATCATTAATTATGTGGCAAAAAATAATTTAAATAATAATAAAATTAAAATAAATATTTTAATTCATTTTCTTTATATTTTTTTCTTTTACAACAAAAAAAAATCATTAATTATGTGGCAAAAAACTAATTAAAATGATAATAAATTTTAATAAATATTTTAATTTATTTTCTTTATAATTTTTTATTTTCCAACAAAAAATAAAACCATTAATTATGTGGTAAAAAAATAATTAAAATAATAATAAAATTAAAATAAATATTTTAATTTATTTTCTTTATAATTTTTTCTTTTCCAACAAAAAAATAAAATCATTATGTGGCAAAAGACTAATTAAAATAATAATAAAATTAAAATAAATATTTTAATTCATTTTCTTTATAATTTTTTCTTTTCCAACAAAAACATAAAATTATTATGTGATAAAAAAATAATTAAAATAATAATAAAATTAAAATAAATATTTTAATTCATTTTTTTATAATTTTTTCCTAAATGGCTGAAAAAAATACAAATTTCCTACATGGCTTTTTAATTGTTGCTGGCTCCTGTTCAGCCTTATCAATCCACCACCAAGGCACCAAACACATCCACATAGGGTTTTGACTTAGAAAATCTTCGATCCAAATCAAATTTTCTCTCTCCTTTGTTCAACAATGGTGCTACGAAGAACATGTTGGGATAGTTCACATGAATCTCATTTCTGATAAATTCAAGAGTGTAGATGGGTTAATAAGTATGGTGGAGCCTCAAGCTATTAGGTTAATTTTTTAGGTAAGGAGGTGGTCTAACATGCTTATTGGGCCAGTCTGATGAGAATTGTTGTGGGTTGTGGATGGAACAATAACACTACAAGTGGTATCAAAGCTCATGGTTCGATGAGCCCAAAATATCACAAGGTGGAGATAGAGTTGGATCAAGTGGAGCACAAAGGTTTGAGTCGGGTGGAGCGGGCTCGGTAGATGGTTCTGGAAAAATACTTGAATCAGGTGGAGCACAATGGTTTGAGTCGGGTGGAGCGGGCTCGTGGATGGCTCTTGCAAAAATTACTCGGGTCCCACATGCGCTCTGGCGTGGTGGAGTAGTATTAGAGTCGAACAGGGGAGAGCTCTTGAAGGATTCAAAGAAGGTGTGCTTAAGTGGTGGAGTAGTATTAGAGTCGAACGGGCCGGGAGCTCTTGAAAAGATTCAAAGAATGTATGCTTAATGGTGAATACTCTAATATGATACTTATGATGGGTATTCAAGTGAAAGGTGGAGATTGTTGGGATAGTTCACATGAATCCTATATCAAAAAAATTCAAGAGTGTAGATGGGTTAATAACTATGGTGGAGCCTCAACCTAATAGGTTAACATTTTAGGTAAGGAGGTGGTCCAACATGCTTATTAGGCCAGTCTGATGAGAATTGATGTGGGTTGTGGATAGGAACAATAACACTACAAGAACAATCGCCTGACTATTTCGATCCAATAGAAACAAAGATTCAGAGTTCCTCTCGATTCCGGTCGGTGACAAGCTGAGGGAAAAGTTGTGGCCAAATAGCATTGCAGGAGATAGTATCCGTTTCGACGGACTGATCTCTTTGAACTTGGTTATCGGAGAATCCAAGATTTTTTTAAGAATTGGACCACAGGATTGTGGCGTTTGGAGGTTGGTGATCCGAGGTAAACGTTTGGATACCGAGAGAGCTTTTGATACGGGGAAATCAAAGTACTCAGCTAAGTAATTGGAAAGCAATGGGTTTTCTAACTTTTCTGGGTTGGAATTTGGAGCTGAAGTTTGGATGAAATCAGTGAGAAGTGAGATATGAGTGGAAAGAGAAGAAGGATATGGTCCTATGAAGGATTTGTGGTGAATAATGAGGAAATGAGGAGGAGGGATAGAAGAACCAGATAAGAGGGTGATTATTCGTTTGCAGGGCATTTCTCTCATTATCTCATTGTCTCTTCGATTTCATACTCCGAGTTCGTTAAAGTTTGCTGTGAGGTGTTTGAAAATCGTGAGCAAGGTTTGGAGAATGCGAAAACGTTGGATGAGATCAGAAACGTCATCATTTTGGGATCTGAAATTATAGATCTGAAATTTTGATGAGATTCTTGCTCTTGTTTTTCTTTATTGTGTTGTTTTTCTTTATTTGGTGGTTGTTATCGTTGCTTTGATAATCGTGATCTGAAAAAGATGATGCCTGAAGAACAAAAGAATAGCATAGAGAGAAAGCTTTGTAACTGGACAGAGGATAGAGAATAGAATGAAAAAAGCGGGGAAGAGGGAGGAAAATAGTGATCAAAGAACAGAGACACGGAGGAAAATGACAGTCAAAGAAGAAGAAATAGATACGTGTCTTTTCTTAAATCCACATCACTAATGAGGTGCTTTGTTCTTTTTTTTTAATAGCCACGTAAGAAAATTAGATAAAATTTTTGACGGCCGTCAGTTAAATTGAACGAAATGAATCCAATTAATAAATTTTAAAAAGTTCAATGGGATTAATTTTATTTTTTTAAAGTTTAGTGGACTAATGTTTACAACGTGACAAACACAGTGGGCTAATGTGTTTTTTGGCCGAATTAAACATACCACCCAATACTGGGCTTGGAAGCCTTACGAGTATTTATGATACTCAACCTTTAACATTGTAGTATGCACTGGGATGGACTCAAAATATATTAAGATGGATAGTGCCGATGATTTTGTTATTAGCCATATGAATCTACTTGATGTGATAATTTTTGAATTTTAAACCTTCACAAATTAACCTAAAAAATTTAATATATTTTTAATTAATTAAAACCGAAAAAGTAGAGACTAATTTTGTATAGTTTTCATATTACAGTATTACACCCTATTTACGAACATAACAATTTTCTTAAAAAAGGTAAAATAATGATCTAAATTTAAAATTTCCCTTTTCTATTTATAAACTCACAAGATTTGATAACTGTTTTTTTTCCCGATTAAATACTTAAACTATGTTTCTGAGTTTTTTAATAGAAAAGAAAATAATGAAAAACTTAAATTTGAATAAAAAAGGAAAAATTAGAAAACTTATAAAAAAAAATCATGTTGAAACTGAGTTTATAAAGAAGAATAAAAGAAATAACTTAAATTTATATTTAAAATACTATTCTATCGTTACATTAGTTTTGTTATGTTTAGAATGTAAAATGTATAATATAAATTATTAAAAGTTTGTTTATGTTAATTATTTTTTTGCCCAAATCTAGTCATTTTTAAACGGAAACTTTAACAAGAAAAATAATTTTTTTGACTATTTTTTATTATATTCATTTAAAACATAATAACAAAGACATAATTTTTTTTTCTTTTCCATCCATTTTTTTCTTTTCCGTTAGTACAATGAAAGGATATTTGAGATTGCTTATAATTAATCAAATCTACATAGAATGTGTTTAGTAATTTTAAAACTATTTATAATCACTTTATATAAAAATAATCAGAAGTTCCAATTTAAAGTTTCTTATTATTTAAAAAATAATAATTAAATTTGACCAAATATATTATTAAGCTTATTATTTTCATCCATTACTTATCTTCATTTATCCAAATCTTCTTTTTCAATAATTTACATTTAATGTAGGTGATAATCAAAAAAAATTTAAACCAAATATTTTTTAATTTTTATTAATTTAATTATTTTTTATGAGTTTGGCGAAATATTAATTACCTAATCAGAATCCGCATATTCAAGCTTGAAGAAGCTATTCCGTAATCCGAGCTCTCAATTCAGTTCCCTCCTGCTCCGTTTTCTCAACAGGTAACCTCCCGTCCCCCGCCTCTTTCATCCTTTTTCAATTCCGAACTCTAATCCCTATGAAGCTCATATTCAACTGGTAAATCTTGCATTTTTGCTTATTATTATCTTTCCGATCAAACATTTGTTTGATATATAAGCCAATTTACATGATGATTGTAAAAACATACTTGAATCCTCACTTTCACTTGTTCATCTATTCTCAACGCCGCCACCATGCCTTCATTAAACTATTCTCTTCAAGCCCACATGTCAGTTTGAGTTCCATTTTCAAACCCACTGATGATTTACATAAAGTAGATACCCAATTAAGAGGACTATGTGAAAAATCCGACTCACAATTAATTGATGCCGTTTCTCTTTTTTACCATGTTGTTGATTCGGGTCTAACCCCTTCTGGGTCGACCTGTAATTTCCTTGTTCAAACCCTTGCACGAAATAATGAGTACAATTTGGTTTTCAAAGTTTGTAATAGGATGTCCCAAATTGGAGTTTTACCAAATTTTCTTTCGTTGGGTGCCTTGATTGAGTTTTTTATGCAATCCGGTAAGCCGGAATTTGCAACTGGAGTTGTGGGGTTGATATTGAAGCGCGGTTATAATGTTAATATTTATCTTGCCAATGTTATATTGAAAGGGTGTTGTTTAAAGAATGATGTTGTTAAGGCAACGGAATTTTTTAGAGAATTTAGTAAGAATGTTGTGTTCCCGGATATAGTTAGTTTTAATACTCTTATTAAGGGACTATGCAAGGCTAAGAAATTGGAAGAAGCTTTTGATTTGAAGGTAGAGATGGAGGCACGCAATTGTGCTCCAGATTTGGTTACATACACTGTGCTGATTGATGGTCTTTGCAAGGAGGGTAGGATGGATGAAGCAATGGGTCTATTGGATGAAATGAGGATGAAAGGTTTGGATGTAGATGTTGTTGTCTACGATAATCTAATACGTGGTCTTTGCTTCAGTGGAGATGTTGAAAAGGGGCAGGAGCTTCTAAATGACATGTTGAGTAAAGGAAGTTCTCCCAATGTGAATATGTATAATAATTTGATGTATGGACTTCGTAAGATGGGTAAGTTAAAAGAAGCTGCTGCAATGCTAACTGGTATGATGGCACGTGGTATCCGTCCAAATGTTAAGACTTACACAGGTTTGATTGAAGGGCTCTGTAAAGAAGGGAAGGTAACCAAGGCTACAGAGTTACTGAATTTAATGCTAGAAAAGGGTGATGATCCTAGTAATATGACATACAATATTCTAATCAACGGACTCTGCAAGCAAGGATCAGTAATAGGTGCTTTCAAAATTTTGGGAATGATGATGGAGAAGAGTATGAAGCCAGATATATTTACTTACAATACGCTAGCGAGGGGGCTTTGTGAAAATGGTATGGTTGATGATGCATTGACACTTTTCAATTTGATGTTGAAGGACAAGAACTATACTGAGCCTGATGTTATTACTTATAATTTTCTAATCCAAGGGCTCTGCAAAGAAGGCCGTCTTAATGAGGCAGAAGATATCCATCACAGGATGGTTGAGAGTAAGAGATTTGGTAGTATAGTTAGTTACAATGTGCTCATCGGGGCTTATCTAAAAGCAGAGAATATTGAGAAGGCTATAGGACTTTGGAAGCAAGTGCTTAATTTGGGATTAATTCCAAATTCATATACCTATAATCTTATAATCAATGGATTTTGCAAACTGAAAATGGTCAATATTGCAAAAGGTATTTTCAGTCGAATGAGAACACTTGGTCTGAGTCCTAACTTATTAGACTACAATACATTGATAGCAGCCTTATGTAGGGAGAGTAGTTTAGAGCAGGCCAAGAGATTGTTCCAAGAAATGAAGAATGCCAATTGTGAGCCTGATGTTATCTCCTTTAATACTATCATTGATGCAACTCTCAAAGCAGGGGATATTCAGTTTGCCAAAGAATTACTCATGGATATGCATCAAAGGTGTTTAACCCCAGATGCTTTGACCTTTTCAATATTGATAAATAGATTTTCAAAACTAGGACAGTTGGAGGAGGCTAAAAGCATTTTTGAGAGGATGGTTGCTAGTGGCTTCACGCCTGACAACTTCGTATATGATTCTTTACTAAAAGGTCTAGATGAAGCGGGGAAGTCAGAAGAAATTATTGATTTACTTCGTCAGATGGCTGCTAAGGGTATGGTACTCGACTCAAAAATAACTTCTACTATTTTGACCTGTCTCTGTCATTTCTCCGAGGATCTCAATGTAATGGAGCGCTTACCAAGTTTTCCCAAAGAAACTTCGAAAGGATCGAGTATTGCATGTGGTGAATTGTTGATGAAACTCCACAAGTCTCATCCTCACCTGCAACTGTATGGCGCTTGATTTATTTCATTTCTAGAAATAGTTAGAGAAGTCACATTGTCATTCAATGTTGTTTGATAAAAATTGAATGAATCTGAATCTGAATGAAAAAAATTGTTTGATAATTAATATGTCTGAAACATCTGAATGACATAATTTTATTATTTTACCCCTCTGAAAAAATTCAAAGTTGTTGTAAATTTATTTAATATTACTTAATATTTTGTTTTAATTTTTTTACTTTATTCAACTGCTCATTCAGCAAAAAAAAATTTGACTTAGTCATTCAGCTCAATCATCTGACCGATTCAGCCATTCAAATGATTTTTTTCCAAAACAAACGTACTTAATGGCGGACTGATTCAATCATTCAGTCATTCAGATGTATTCAGTCCTAAACAAACAGCCCTTAAGTCTTATAAAATATATTTGAATTTTAAGTAATGTTTGATTACATCTTAATGCATTTTAACAGCTCATCTCTTAATGCATTTTAATGGCTCACAACTTTATATTAAGAGGTCCTCTTAATAGTTAAGATACAAATATGAGTCTAAATTATTCAGAGGACCTCTTAATATAAAGATGTGGACTCTTAAGATGCATTAAAAGATGTGCTCTTAAGATACATTAAGATGCAATCAAACACCATCTATATTAAGGAACTTGAGTTGGTAGACTATAATTGTGATTATAATTTTTAATATATTTAAATAGGAGAGATGGTTGAAAAAGAAGAAAAATGTAGGGTCATTTATTATTTTAATCTTTCTATATTATAATCTACGGGATAGTCTACGTGATAGTCCATCTGCTGGATGGATTAAAAATTAAAGGACATCAACTGATGTCATATGGACTAAATATATTCCACGGGATAGTCCATCTGTTGGAGATGCTTTAAGGCTATGTTTGTTTGCAAGTATTACACTTGGGATAGGACTATTAATCTCAAGTGACTTGTTTGTTTTTAAATTTGAGCTTGGGACTATTAGTCCTGGGATTATAAAATAGCTTAGAATGTGGAATTATTTAATAGCATCTCCTACCTGGTATTATAATCCCTATCATTTGGGATTAAAAATTGCTAGACAAAATTATCCCTAGACCTTTTCTTAATATCCTATTCTATCCTTTTCGTATATCAGTCGATCTATTTTTTCAAAGTAATATTTGTTAATTATGTATACACCCCCACCCCGCACACCACCCACCTGCCCCCCACCGCCCCCCCCCCCCCCACAAAATAATATTTATTGATTATGTATACACCACCACCCGCCCCCCACCCCCTAAAGAAAAAATAATATTTACTGATTATGTATACACTCCGCCTCCTCCACTCCACCACGCCACCCCCCACCCCCACTCAATTTTTTTTTGATTATGTATACACCCTCACCCCGCCCTGCCCCGCTTCGCCCCGCCTTGCCCCGCCCAGCCCACCCACCCCCCCTCCACCTCCACACCCCCACCCTCCCCACCCCACCCACCATAAAAGCCAGATCAGGGACCACCAAAGTTTCAGGGAAAGTCAGATCCAATCAAGACAGAGACGTGGGTTAAGCAAATTACGAAGATATTTGATGTCTTGGGATGCATGGAGGAACAGAAGGTTCCATTCGCCACCTTTATGTTCCGTGGAGAGGCAAATTATTGGTAGGAAGTCTGAGAAGCGTACCCAGCCTGCTGCACTCAAGATGTCTTGAGAAGCGTTCCAGAAACTGTTCAATGACAAGTACTTTCCTGAAAGTATTTGTCATATGAAGGAGGTAGAGTTTATTAGACTGGAACAAAATAACATGACTGTGTCCCAGTACGAGACTAAGTTTGCAGAGTTGTCCAGGTTTGTACCTCATTTGATAGAGAATGAGGAACGTATGATGCAGATGTTTCTGAGAGGTTTGAAACCCGAAATTCGTCAATACCTCATTTCTCACAAATTTTCTCTATATTCAGATGTAGTAAACAGGACTCAGTTATTAGAACGAGATAATGAGTCTGTTCAACCTGAGGGACCACAACTAGGGTCATACCGATGACAGCAGTCATCGGAGCAATGACAACCAGCAGGGAGGAAAGTATTATGACAGAAGTGGTAACCACTCTGGTGGTAATCGTGACCATGATAGTAGAAAAAGCGAATCGGGGGGAGATTTCAAGAAAAAAAGTACAACAATGAGAACGTGAAGACATCGACAGCAGCACTAGCATCAACTGTTTCTAGGGGAGGAGAACGACCACCGGTCGTATGCTATAAATGCAAGAAAGAGGGACATATCAGCCCAAACTGTCCACAACAATTCAAGGTATGTTATAACTGTGGGAAGGAAGGTCATATGGCTCGAGATTGTCCTGGAGCGAAACCAAGTCCAGCAGGGGTGGTGATTCTAATGGCGATTCCGGACAAGTCAAAGTCGGTGATTCCTGGAAGAACGTTTGTCGTGACTTTCCAAAATACGAGGAACCCGAACGAATTTATCACAGGTTAGTTAAATCATATACTTTAGCGAAGTTTATACTTTATTAGATACCGGTTCTATCCATTCTTTTATTTCACCTTGCTTGTGCTCAACATTTGAACTTGACTCCTGAGAAATTAGACTTTGACTTATCTGTTGAAAATCCGTTAGGTAAAACTTTTGTTACATCTACAGTTTACAAATCTTGCTTGATTCAGATTGGTATTCTCACCCTACTTGTTGATCTTATCTCTTTGTTTGGATCATTTCGTGGTTGTCATTATTAATGACATCCTAATATACTCTAAAAGCCTCAAATATTTTTTCAAAAAGAACTCAACATGCGACAACGACATTGGCTCGAGCCGTTGAAAGATTATAAAAATACCATTCAATACCATCCTAAAAAAGTGAACATTGTAGCTGACGCGTTGGGATAGAAGATCGTATGCGGGTACAAGTGCAATATTGTCAACACGAAGCCCATTTTGTATAACGTATAAAGGATGAAGATAGAGTCAAGACTTCCGGGAGACCCACTGTGATGACATCAAATATACGCGTAGAACTAACTTTAATTGATAAAGTTAAAGCTGCTCAAGCTATAGATCCGGAGCTGACGAATATGAAGAAGAAGGTGCTACTCCAGAGGCGACAATTGATGAAGAAGGAATACTTCGAGTCAACGCCAGACTTTGTGTTCCTAACGATGTTGATTTGAAGTATAGAATCATGATGGAGGCACACAATACATCATTCGCAATAGTACCAAAATGTATCGTGATCTTCGACATACATTATGGAGGAACAACATGAAGAGAGAGATCGCGGAGTTTATCTCGAGGTTTTTAACGAGTAAACGTGTCAAGGTGGAGCATCGAGAGCCATAAGGTGTGAAGAGCCCCGAGCCACTCGCTGGTGACTTCTTGTGTGGGGTGCACCGAAGCCAGAGTCTCCGTAGGGAACGACATTTTTGTGCGGTGGCAAATTGATAGGTAATATTGTGAGGAACTATAGTTGAAGCACCATGAGAGTCACAGTTGGAATTAAAGAAATGACCTGTGAGTTAATATCGGAAATGAAAAGGAGATATTCTCACCTTTTCGGCATACCAGGTACGCACGTTAATTTCGAGGACGAAATTTCATAAGGAGGGGAGGTTGTAAGACCCCAACTTTTATGAATAAAAATTTAATTTCCTCTATATATTATTTTGAAATAGTCAGGGGTTAATTTGATAATGTGGAATGTTATGGGTAATATGCGCAAATATTTTAAATAAACAAGTGGTTATAAAATATTCATTGTTGTCGGAGAATATTCGTTTGGTCGTGGAATATTCTTGCTGTCGGAAATATTCGTACGACGGCGCAGCTATTTGTAGGCCCCATAATGGAAAACTGTCGGATGAAGAAAACGATACGAATAAGTTTTTTAAAATAACGGCGTAGTTGTTACCGTTAACACTGTTAGAATACCTAGTGGTTAAAATTATGTAATACGCGTTGTTACACAGTAGCACACGGTATTGCACAGTATTTTTATATTATTGTTAATTCAATAATTACTACTGCACAGTATTTTCCATTATCAGATCAGTAATTTATATTATTTAAATAATATTATTAGATAGTATTATTGTCAATGTCAAAGAAAGTTCTGTCTAGGAGGGGTTATTTAATTGCGCCCCAGTAAGGAGAAATCCTTATCGGAAGGCCCCCTCTTTCCTGGGAACAACCTGATTGTCAATATTGTAGTTCTATAATATTATTTGTGAATAATTAGTTGTTGATTTATATGATAAGAAAATATTTATTTTATATGGATATAAATGGAGTAATTAATGTTGATGTGTTTTATCAGTATTTTGTCGGTATTTTGGTGTGGAAAATCATCCGTTTGTGATTTCTGTCATTTTTCGTTTGGAATTTGGAAAAACGTCCTTCTGCAAAGTTGTAGAGAATTAAATTTCCTTTAGAAAGGACATAAGATTCGAATTTTTCTGATAAAGGGCTATTTTTCATGAATTATTGAAGTTCCGAAATATTGGGTCGAAAGTGATTTTGAAAGTAGTATGCATACAAGCCAATCATGTATGATGATAAAGCATCTACTTTGGAGACGATCTTATTTATTTATTAATAAAAGTATTAACTTATTAAAGGCATTTAATTATCTACATGGTACTGTTTTTATAATATGTAAATAACCTATAGTTTTAAGCAATGCTTTTAGAATCATGACGTTGATCATGCTAATGAGATCTAAATTCTTAGAAAGCTTAAAAACTAAAATAGTTCCTAATCATGGGATTACTAAAATGGAGATTAGTAAATCCGGATAGATTAGTACATATGTTGCTTGCTCATTAGATGAGGATGGTTGATCTCATGATCATTTGTGTGGAGACACTAAAACAAGTATGTAGGTGCTTATTGGAGAATAAGTTCACTAAACGTGACTCGCTATGGAATACCTAATGGAGTTTTACTCGCCTGTCAATAGGAATTCCTAATGTGATAGTAGTACAAGTGATCCTTGGACTTGAGATCATCATAGTATCTTGTATGTAATGAATTATACTTTGACTTATTTCTTAAAGCTCTTTAGGGTATATAAAAGGGTATGCTTGGGTATAATAAGTTACATATGAATATAATGAATGATCAATAAATAATCTACCACCTCTAGTAAAAGAGGAGATATGTCATATGTGATTCGATAAATGACAACCCAGGAATCCTTGGCCAATGTGGAATAAAATTAGAAAGGAGTTTCTAATTTACATTATTTGGGGTTGTGTATTTTTTAATCGAAATACATATAATTAAATAAAATAAGACTTGACAGTAAATCCATGTCTTATATTTAATTAGGACATTGTATGGTGGAAGGATTGAATTGTACAGTAACTATTTACTCACAGGTTCTTTTATGATTAATGTTGAAAATCTATATTATCTGAAAAGTCGTTGATCGCTAGGGAAGGCTTATCCCTATTGTAGAATAAATGTTATTTATTTAAATAGATTATTAGTTTAATTTATTTATTTAAATAAGATTAGAATTGTTCTAATTGATTTATTCACAACCGGTTTAATATGGAGAACCTAAAGGGTCACACCATAAAAGGAAGAATAATTATTTAAGAAGGTAATGGCATAATCGTAATAATACATTAAGTGTAATTAATTTAATCTATGTTGATAGAATAAGTTAAATAGCTTAATGTTTATTATTTAATATTTTGAAAATATTAAATATAAATTAATAAGAGGAGTCTTATTAATATTATTACAATTATTCTTATTATTAATTTTTAAAGGAGTTTAGTAATTAATTTAATATTAGTATTCTCATTCATTTCTAATAAGATTAGGAGACAAATTAATTAAATGAATTTAATTAATTATTTCCAATGTGGTGTGAAGCCTAAATTAATTAAAGGAGTTTAATTAATTAAATAAAATCTCATGTCTAATAGGATTAGAAGTGTTGACCAATATCTATATAAGAGGAGTCTTATAATAGATATCAGTTGATGTAATTCCAATTGTTGAAGAGTACTCCTTTTCTATAGAGGATAGAAAACTAAGCCAATCACCCTCCTTCTTGATAATTCCTCTTCCTTGGTGGATCACCTCTAGAGGCCAAACACTTGGGTGGTTAACGTTGATCAAAGGAAGGAATCTAACCCGAAAATTCAAGGAGATCACGAAGAACAAGGAGTTGAACTCGTACCTATGGAAGCTTCGTTCTACAAGGGTATGATTTCTTAACTTCTTATTTATCATTTTAAATTAATAATTTGCATAAAGGATGATCCGGGTTATGGTTTTGTAGAATTTTTTAAACTCTGATATATCATGCTTCCTCTAATTTTATAATTTAATTGCGTCATGATTTCGTACAAACCCAACAGTGGCATCAGAGCCAAACCTTTATGCAATTATTAATTATTTTAATTTCATATATGTATGGGTATGTATTTAGAATAATTTATTTGGCATAATTAATTGTATAAAATTATTATTTTTGAAAAAAAAAACCGAAAAGCGTCTTTTTAATTTCGAACTGAAAAAAATGGCAATTTTTTTTTTTGAGTAAATTACGTATTTGCTGGATCCGTAAGTCATGTTTTTTAGTTGAAAAGGTGAACTGTTTTAGGTGGTCAGAATATATATATATATATATATATATATATATATATATATATATATATAGTGGAAACCTACAGATTGTTTTTCAAAAGGTAATCCGAACTTCTAAAAAAAAGGTCACCTGGAGGCTCACCTTAATATATATATATATACGGTTATATTATATATATATATATATATATATATATATATATATATATATATATATATATATATATACGGTTATATTATATAATATATATATATATATATATATATATATATAATATTCTTAATAATTTTATAATTAAAATAAAGAGTTTATTTTAATCTTAAAATTGGATTTCATGCAAATTAAAACTGTCCATTAAATGATACTCATATATATATGGAATATTTTAATTCATGAGATGGATATTTATTTATTGATATATATGGTGATATGTATGATAATAACTAAGGATTGATTATGGATTATTTGACCAATGTGATTGAATTTTATTTTAGTTGAATGGTTGAATGAATGGATTTTATTAAATAGGGTCTGCGTACCTCGTCTTCTCTAGTTTTTTCTTGATGTAAAATTCTATCTCCCTCCTATGTACTTCCCCTTGACTGCTAATCAAGGTTTCTATTTTAATTCAATAGTTTAATGTAATAAAAATAGTTAGAATTATCTTGAAGAAATTGGAGACCAAGGAGCAAGGAGCGCGTGAAGACCTATTTGTATGAAGTCTGAGATTTAAATGTAATAGTTATATTTAAATTTAATTCTTGCACTCCTAGGTTTGACCTTTTGGTTCACTTGGTTGCTCTAGTGAACCAAACTAGAATAAAAATCCATAATCAATCCGGGTAGAATATATTGTTTTATATTGCATGCTAAATATTATATATATTATATTTTATGCAAACATGCTTCGCATATTTAATAAAATGACGCGTATTTTATATATATGTACATGTGCGCTAAACAAGATGAGACAAATAACAACAAGCCCCTCAAAGAAATAATATTAAGTCCGAAGCGTTCAAAGATATTTAGAATATCGAACGTCGCCTTCTAGCATGATAAATTAATAGAGTATTAAATATTTAATATGAGCTTGTTGTGCTATCCACAAGGCGAGTATTGCGTATTTAAGATATTAATTAATCACATTTGATGCTTATAAAAAAATTGAACAATATAGTCTTGTTGTGCTATCCACAAGGACGACATTTTTTTTTGAATTTATGGAAGTGCTAGGTTGGACTTAATTTAAATCATTTTAGTTCGGATGTGCACACACTTGACCATTATGATTTAAGAGGCAAAATAAAAGGAGTTACATGGTGATGTAATTGACAAGAGTTGTCTACTTATTTATTTGTATATCGCTTGTTGTGCTATCCACAAGGTTATATACATTTGAAATGAGATCCTTATTCTCACTAGAAAATCTTTAATTAGATGTTGCCGAACTATATAAGTGAGGGTAATATAGTTTGATGAAAATAGTGGGAGATACCAATTTAAAATAAAGACCTAAATTTATTTTGGTATGTAAAATTAATTAAATGAATGTTTGTTAAAATGTTATCTTTTCACATGCAGAATTTTAAAAATGTCAAAATCATATATTTCATTGCGTAGCATACTTGATGCTAATAAACTTACCTGGCCGAATTATACGGGCTGGCTAAGAAATCTGAGAATAGTTCTCACTGCTGAAAAAAAAAATTATGTCCTGTCCCTGAAAATGTTTCAGAAACAGCCTCTCAGGAAGAGATTGCCACATTTACTAAGTGGCAAGATGATGCATATATAGCTCAATGCATCATGCTTTCATCCATGAATAACGAGCTTCAGCGTTAGCACGAAAACATGGATGCTCCTGCTATGTTGCTTCACCTCAAGGAGTTGTATGGTGAACAAAGTAGGACTGCTAGATATGAGATATCTAAAAAGCTATTCCGATCTATGACGACCGAGGCCACCGCCGTCGAGACTCATGTTCTTAGGGTGATCAATCTGATTGAACGCCTTGGACAACTTGGGTTCGTCATGGATGGGGAGTTGAGTCAAGACTTGGTCTTGTAGTCACTCCCTGAGACCTTCTCGCAGTTTGTGGTTAATTTTCACATAATAAGCTAGATGTCAGCTTGCCTGAAGCTGCTTAACATGCTGAAAATTACAGAAGGTCACTTCCCATCCAAGAAGAACCAAGTCTTGATGGTGGATTCTTCCAATAAAAGAAAGAGGCCCAAGGTGTCTTCTAAAAAAAAAAATCCAAGAAGGCTAAGGGAAAGGGGAAAGAAAAGGAGCAAAAGAAACCTGAACCAGCTGGTAAAGGAATGTGCTTCCATTGCAACAAGCGGGGACATTGGAAAAGGAACTGCAAGAAATTTCTAGCAGAGAAAAAGCTTGGAGAAGCTTCGACTTCCAATCAAGGTTTGTTTATGATTGAAATTAATTTTTCTGAAAGTCATAATTCTACTTGGGTATTGGATACCGGCTGTGGTTCTCACATATGTAATACTGTGTAGGGACTGGTCAGAAGTAGGAAGCTGAGCAATGATGAGGTCATCCTACGAGTGGAGAATGGAGCAAAGGTTGTTGTATTAGCTGTAGGGACTTATTGTTTAGCGATGCCTTCGGGACAAGTTCATTTATCTAAATAATTGTTATTTTGTTTCGAATATCATTAGAAACATTAATTCTATCTCTGTATTGGATATGGAAGGATTTTACGTTATTATAAAGAACAACAGTTGTTCGGGCAAGTTCATTTATCTAAATAATTGTCTGATTCTTTTGAGATAAGGGATGTTATTTTTTTTTCTTAAATGATGTTATTGCTTTCAATATAATTTCATTGAAATATTGGTATAATTTTATTATAAAATTTTTATCTTTTTCGTCGGGGTTACTATTCACGTATACGGCACTGTTCACGTATACGGTACTATTCACGAGTACTATTTACGAAGTATGATTTTTTATATGAAATCTCTACATTTTTCATGTCGAGGTTACTATTCACGTATACGGCACTATTCACGTATACGACACTATTCACGAATACGACACTATTCACCGAAAAATAAAATTTTCATTTATTTGTCCAAGTTGACAATTATGGGTCCTATCTTTGATTGGATCCAAGTTTTGAACTTTATTCTTGAATTTTGCTCTACAAATGAGTATTATGGAGTATTTTTGAACTTGGATAAACTGAATTACGAATCCCAAAATTTTGTCCTTTATCTCACTGGATTCGTTCTTTAAAAAAAAAATCAGTCCTAAATGGTGATATAAATGAATATCTTTGGCCTGTAGTAAATATCATTTGTATCTAAGTGCAAAGATGAACGATTACTTGATGAATATCTTTGGCCTGTAGTGCAAAGATGACAGGTGTTGAGATGAACATGACCAACTGGTGATACAAATGAATATCTTTGGCCCGTAGTGCAAAGATGAATATTTGATTTGAGATATATATTGATTGACAGGGATAAAATATTGATGATGGACTTTTAAATCATAGAAGATAGTAGACATCATTTTCTACTTTATTCTTCTGATATATTATTATTTCCGCTGCAGTTGTTGATCTAAAACTTGTTGTCCATATTATTTTATCTGATTTGTTGAAGACTATCGATAATTTATTTTCCATTATCTTAGTCATAATATTTATTACTGGGCTAGTTGAGCTCACCCTTTTTATCTATTGTCCTCTTCAGGAAATGAAAATGTTGTAGGGACTAGTCGGGGAGCAGAGTGATGAGCAGAGTTAAGAGCAGTAGTAGTCCTCAATATTTTTATAAAATAGTGTGATAATAATTGTAATGAGGACTTAGTTGAATGTTTATATTTTCTAGATGTTTGTATTGACACTCACAGTGTCTAGTCGTATTTTTCACGACCTTGTGTTATAAAAGATTGTATTTGAATTCTGTACCATGTATTTGGCGACTCAGAATGGGTTGGGTTGATTGGACCTATTCTGGGGGCGTCACATCCGTCACATCCTCCGAAAGCATACGCATACTACGGAGAAAATAGGCAAAGGTATAGGAGCCCCAATCATAGTCACTGAGGTGCTCTACATGTCGAGTGGCGCTAATCAAGGCGAAGGACACAGTAGACGAGTTGTCCGCCACAAAACAACCCCTGATGATCGATAAAACAATCTCCTCAGAATGCGATCTCTAGCCCTCTAATCATCAGGCGGGGGCTTCTGTAAAGTCCCATCCTGGGCATCTATACTCAAGGGACCAAATCGGACCGTCCGACCCTTGAACGCTATCGTAGGAACTCCCAGCAGGGATCGGACGACAGTGGGCGCAATATCAGCCATGACAGGCACTGGTTCGCCCTCAAACTCAATGATAGTGATAAATATCCAATCCATAGGAGTCATCATCACCTCGCAATCTAGCAGATGAAGGGACTGAGTCTGGTGGAACCAGCGCTCAGATAAAGCCCTCATATACCCCCAGTGGTAACGGCGGGGAAGGATCGAGAAAAAGGCCTGAAAGCCCCAGCCATCTACGATATCCGTGTAATCCTCGTGCAAAGTATGATACAAGGGGTGCACACTAAACCAGTTCCCTCGAGGCTACGTAAAGCCGAGAACCTGCATCAAAAACCAACCCATGTCAAAAACTTGAGCCCCGAGAATGGCAAAAAGGAAGAAAAAGAATCTAAGAAGAGAAAAACTTCAAGTCACCTTGTTGGAGTGAAGAAACCTCGATGGATGGCAACTCAAGTCGCCCAACAACTCCTGCGTCTACACAACAATGCCAGGGACCTCCGTACCTAGAGCCTGAGCGGGAACAGGAGCAGCAAAAGGAGCTTCCTCATCGTCAATATCAAGTGGCTGCTCGTCCTAGTGATGGACGAATCACCAGCCTCCACCAATCTACTGAGGCGTCCGAGCTGGACGAGGCTGAGGAACATCAGAAGCCCTCCTCCGTCTGATACCTGAGGATACCCTGATGGAACTGTCGGGTCTATCGCGATCCATCGCATACACCAATACTCCAAATCACCTCAGAAAGGGTGTGGTAAGCCTAAAACCTGTGGCTTATCATTTTCAATCAGTCCAGCATATATCTCTAGGTCCTAAGACATGCATGGGACGGTTAAAAATATCCAATAAAGTCAAAATTGTAAGTTTTCAAAACCTAGAAGCTAAAAACCTGCATGGGTCAGTCAAAAATCCCAAGTAGAGTCAAAAAATGCATGTTTTTCAATGCCTAAGATTTTGGATAAATTTCGCCAGAGTCTCCTTTGTAAAATGGACTGTCTACATGCGCATAGGCATGTCTAGGTGGCCATTCGGTAGCACACCTACCCAAAAACAGAAACAATTCATATTTTGAAAAAAAATCAAAAGTCAGCCTTACATGGTAGCCAAATTACCATGGACATTTTTAGTTGAAAATCCAGGCTCACTAGGCCTCAAAAAGGATGACTAAACTGATCAAAAAGTGCAAAATAACACTGTCTCAGAACCTGAATTTTCTTACATCCAAACGTGCATTACAGTAAGATATGCATACATATGAAATCAGAAAATTTTAGCAGGTCATATAGACATACATTTTTTTATACATTGCGTCTAAATGGCCCCTAAGTGGTTCGCATGCTTTTAACGGTCAAAATCTGTGAAAAAAGCATGTAAAACGTTACCTGCGCTGATCGCGTAGGAACTGACAGAATTAGAAAATAGTTGTCCACGCTCCGTAGATCTAAAAAAGAAGATCAAAATTTGTTTGGAACTCAAAACAGAAATTATTTCAAATGAAACCTCGCTGCCCAATTTAAAGCCCAGGGTGGGTCCCACTTCCTCGGGGCCAGTTTGGTTCGAGTCAAAACAGAGTTTAACTGAGCTGCCAAGTCAAGACTAAAGAAAAATCGCTACGCGATTGAGCGGTTTGTCCTGAAAATCTGCGTTTAAGTAGCATGAATCTGACAAAAACCCTTGGTATTCATCCCGGAGCCATGTCCAGGGATCAACAAAGCCAACTACGAAAAAACTGCGCAAAACTGCCGAAAACTGCCATTTTTGAAGTTCGGGTACAGATCGGAGCCAAGTTCAACTGTTGGTTCCATTCCAGCGAAGTTTGGGTACAGACCGAAGTCAAGTTCAACCGTTGGTTTAACTCCAACGAAGTGCGGGTACTGACCGAAGTCAGTTCAACTGTTGGTTTCATTCCAGCGAAGTTTGGGTACAGACCGAAGTCAAGTTCAACCGTTGGTTCCATTCCAGTGAAGTTCGGGTACAGACCGAAGTTAAGTTCAACCGTTGGTTCCATTCCAGCAAAGTTCGGGCATAGACCAAAGTCAAGTTCAACCGTTGGTTTAACTCCAACAAAGTTCGGGTACAGACCGAAGTCAAGTTCAACCGTTGGTTTAACTCCAGCGAAGTTCGGGTACAGACCGAAGCCAGTTCAACTATTGGTTCCATTCCAGCGAAGTTCAGGTATAGACCAAAGCCATGTTCAACCGTTGGTTCCATTCCAGCGAAGTTCGGGTAGAGACCGAAGCCAGTTCAACCATTGGTTTAACTCCAGCCAAGTTTGGGTACAGACCGAAGTCAGTTCAACCGTTGGTTCCATTCCAGCGAAGTTCGGGTACAGACCGAAGTCAAGTTCAACCGTTGGTTTAACTCCAGCGAAGTTCGGGTACAAAACGAAGTCAATTTCAACCGTTGGCTTAACACCAGCGAAGTTCGGGTACAGACCGAAGCCAGTTCAACCGTTGGTTTCATTCCAGCGAAGTTCGGGTATAGACCAAAGCCAGTTCAGCCGTTGGTTCCATTCCAGCGAAGTTCGGGTATAGGCCGAAGCCAGTTCAACCGTTGGTTCCATTCCAACAAAGTTCGGGTGCAGACCGAAGTCAAGTTCAGCCGTTGGTTCCATTCCAGTGAAGTTCGGGTACAGACCGACGTCCAGTTCAGCCTATTACTCAACCCCAATAAAACTTTAACCATCGGATTAGCCCCATGAGACATCGGGAGATGATCTAGGGGCGAAAGCCATATATTACTTCATCCCCATAAAGGACATATGATGGAATCTGTTATACACATCCTAAAAGGGATTATTAGCTAGGATCGATGATGCATTCTCCTGTAGCAAACTACCAGTGAAAATATCGTCCAGGTAGGTGTCAGAAGCTTCCGTTGAGGTAACTCGATAACCGGAAGATATCCCCATGGACGAACTTTCAAAATACGTAGCGGCACCTACGCAGAACATCGATTGATAGAGAAACCATTGGTCTCAAACCAAGGAAGCATCCATAATATTATCCCCGTCAGAGTCAAGAAGAATATCATGAATATTGTCATCCTCATCAGAAAGTGACGAAAGCCGGCTTTTATAGCCTAACTCTGATAACCCATCGGAGAGGTCAATCAACGACAATCTTATTAAGCTCGAGGGTCGTCATAGATAGCGTTAACCTTAGCAGTCAATGACATGAAGCAATCCCTGCTGACCCTACCTCCTCAAAGGTATCTAACCTGCACAACAAGCCTTTCAACGATCACATTTCAAGTGTCTAGCAATCTTTATCCTGCTTATTCCATTGCATTGCATGAACATGATAAAGAGGGGCATCTGTAGACACTCAAAATTTTTCTTACCCCAATACTAACACTGTAGGAGGGCAAAGTCGTCAATCAAAATCAACCCCGGTCCCGACACCGGGCTTTTAATCCAAACCCGACCCTAATGCCAGTCCTCCAGTTCAAAACCTGCCACCAATGCGGGTCCTTCAACCTAAATCCGATCACCAATATCGGTAAACCCAAATCCGATCTCCAATATCGGTAAACCCAAATTCGATCCCCAATATCGGTAACAAATTCGATCACCAATATCGGTACTCCAGTCAAATTCGATCACCAATATCGGTACTCCAGTCAAATTCGATCACCAATGTCGGTACTCTAGTAAAATCCGATCACCAATATCGGTACTCCATTCAGCTCTGATAGTCAATCGGACCGTCTATCCAGCTCCGATCGTTAATCGGGCCGTCTATCCAGCTCCGATCTCTAATCGGACCGTCTATCTAGCTTCGATCGTCAATCGGACCGTCAAATCAACTCCAATTTCTAATCGGACCATCAGATCAACCCCGATCTCAATATCGGGCCGTCAACTCAGCCCCGGTCTCAACTCGGGAGGTACAGATCAGCCCCAGCAGCAACTCGGGAAGTCAGGACAACCTTAGGCACAGACCTGAAGCATCACAACACCACCAGAAGAAAACCTGGAATGACCACATCAGCTTCAGGTGTAACACTGAGGACAAACAGGCTCGATTGGGATCCAAATCTTGGAAACAAGTCCCGAAAGTCGACCAAAGGCCATGCCGACACTACAGGCAGCCCCGGGAGAGGTAAAATGGTCATTTATCAACTCTCAGTCGATTCGGTCAAACTCAAGCCGAATTGATGTCAACAAAGTCAGAACGAACCATAACGACGATCCCGAGTGCAAACAGCGCAAGACAGCTCAACGGATAAACTGTGGGAAATCAAAGACCTGGTTATGAACCCGTCTTCTTGGACCCAGAAAATATTTTATCCCATGTCATTACGACACTCTCGGCTAGGGCTTTCCAAAAAGGTATCGCATGCCTCAAACGGACGCTTCGATCAAAAGTTAAAAAGTTTTAACTATGACTGCGCGTTGTTTGGGGTGCACGTATTTTGAGACGATGGAACCCAGCACTGCAGGCCCCACTAGGGGAGCCGCACGTCTACCTGTGGCAGTAGCAGGTAGAGTGGAGGCTCCCTGGCCTATAAATAAACGTGCCCCCCTTCACTTGAAATTTTTTTGAAATGCAGCGAAGCTCTGCTAGTTTGGTTTTCTGACTTTTACACATCTTCCAAACCCAAATATTTTCACTCCAACACGTAAATATACCCATATACTACCATATACCAGAAAATAACCGGTAGATTTGGACGTATAGAGCCTACGATTTGGCAAAAAACCCGTGTAGCAGCCCATAGTAAGTATATTCACGATCAGAAAGTGAATATTACTTCTTCGTACTTTTATACACTTGCACGTTAAGTTTCGTTTTCTAAAAATGCCCGGAACTTAGTTCTGTGGCCGTTTTCGTCAAAATTTGGTACATTTTTGTACATAAACTGATTTTCTGGCATTTTTACAATTCGGATTGACGATCCGTCAGCTCCAGCAGCTTCAATGCGCTATACTCTTCGTTTTGCCAACTTCGTCGGACTGGGTTTGTCCCTTTTTGTATATATTTAACTGTATATATACTAACATTTCAATTCTGTCAAGCCCAGATGTCAAATCCGAGGTAGTTTATCACTTTTATATATATATACGCATATATAAGCGATTTTCACCATCACTAGGTTCTCTTTCCAGTCTTGGTTGACTACATTTCTGTCAATATATATACATATATATATATATATATTTCAATTCCAGTCCGGGCATCGGCGTGAAAACCCATCGCTCTTTATACTGTTTTTGCACTCTTTGCCATACTGGGTGATCTCCCCAGTCACTGGTTGACTACTTTTCTGCAATTTACATTCCAGTCTGGCCTGGACTATTTTGTGGCCTTTATACTATTTTTGCACACTTCCCCATTACTCGGTTATCTTTCCAGTCCCTAGTTGACTACTTTTCTGTATATTTACATTCCAGTTCGGCCTGGATCATTCTGTGGCCTTTTTACTGCTTTTATATATATTTATGCATATATAAGTAGCCTTCACCACCACTGGGTTTCCATTCCAGTCTTGGTTGACTACGTTTCTGTCAATATATATATATATATATTTCAATTCCAGTCCGGGCACCGGCGTGAAAACCCATCGCCCTTTACAGCTTTTATATATAATTGTATATATATATATATATTGCTTTACTCGCTTTCTATTTAACTGCTGCCTTAAATATTCATTTTATATGAATTGGTACCGATATATCTGCCAGCGGACTAGATTTATTTAAATCTCGCCAATTTTAGTTTTCAAACGGTTCAAAACCTCCGGACTGAACCGGAAAACTAGAATGGCTGAGATTTTCTTAAATCTAGGTTTCTTTCTAGTGTCAGCTTCAAAAGCAACCTCGCGTCCCTTAGATCGCTATCTAGTGGGAACGAGACACTTTGGGCATACGGACCGGGATTTACTAATGAATTCTCGGTTCTGGAAATATTGGGATATTTATCTATTTATGTACAAATTTGAACTGTGCAGGTGTTGGCTACTCATATGTGAGCCTAGGAATCGTGGGATTCATGATCAACTTGATCAGAATCTGATTCCCACGATGGACAACCTCCGATTTACGAATGTACCCTGCCAGATTTTCTGTGAAATGTACATACAAAAGACCTTAAAACGGTTATCCAAATTTAAGGTCTAAACCTAGTGAAAATGTGGATTGCCGTGTCAGAGTCCCTCCGATGGTTTTTATGCCCATGAGGAGACCGGCACTTGTCTATTTTCTGTGGTCGAGGATGCTTCGTAGACCGACAAATCACCATTCACATGCAGCCTTAAGGCTATAAAGATAAAATTAGAAGTATCAACAGGCTTCAATTCCTATGTTAGCGTAAGAGTTTGATAAATCAGCTTTCAAAACATCATTTTCAATTTAAAAGAAAAGCTTTTGTAAATCAAATTAAATGCTTTTGCAAATCAAATCAAAGACTAATTTTCAAATCAAATCAAAGACTGATTTTCAAATCAAATCAAACCCTTCGTATATATGTTCAATGAAGCAAAGCACTACTTTCAAATCAATCAAATCAATAGGCCCAATTTTCAAATAACATTCGCTTACGTATTCTAGTTTTTAAAGAGAAATATTGAAAAGATGCGGTACCGTGTTTACACGGGAGTCGTGGGGTGCCTAAAACCTTCTCCACACTTAACCAAGCCCCCGAGCTCAAACTTTGTTTTCAAAGATCAAGTTTCAACAGTGTCCAGTAATTGGGCCTCTTTCAAACAAAACTCGGTTGAGTTGGTACAACCATTTTCAAATCTACCAACTGGCGACTCTGTAAAAACGTTAAAATCGTCGACATGATACATGTTGGCCTTTTTCCTAAAAAACCCTTCAAAACCTTTTTTCTAAATAAAAAGAGTGAGGGTAGAGAGAACTTAGGAAAAGAGATTAAAAGATCGGGGTTGTGACCCGACCCGCGAATTTTTTAAACCGACGTCGACATCTACATCAGGAGAGTTAAAGTCAAATACCTCATCAATACTTAATTTGTGATGGTCAGTGCTTTTCTTGTCTTTGACCTCTTTGGCCATTAGACATAGATTGGCTACTTGAGGTTCTTCATCATCTCCTGACTTAGAGTTTGTGACGTTGTCTAAGTCACTCCACGATCCTCCAGCTACAAGATCTTTGTCTTTCTTCTGAAATTTCTTGTAGCCTTTGAACTCCTTCTTTGGATTTGTTCTCCTCTTCAGCTCTTCTCTAACAGGCTTGTTGCAGTTTGCAATGAAGTGGTCAGGCTTCTTGCAGTTATAGCATAGGTCGTTGATCTGCTCCTGACTGCTGCTGTTGTTGAATCTCTTGGGTCTGTTGCTTCTGCCTTTTCACTTGAACCTCTTGAGTTTTTTGACCAGCATTGCAATGTCCTCATCATCATCTTCTTCAGAGTCAGATTCATTTTCAGCTCGAGCTTTGGAGGTGGCTTCTGTTGCTTTGAGAGCAACTCCCTTGTCCTTCTTTCTTCCTTCAGATAGAGTTTATGCACGTTGAGTCAGCTCTAGTTCGTAGGTAAGAAGGTTGCCATAAAGTTGTTGTACTGTCATATCATGGAGGTTCTTTGATTCTCTGATGGCAGTGGTTTTTGCATCCCACTTGCTTGGTAAGGACCTCATAAACTTTATGATAAGATCTTTATTTAGATTGATCTTTCCAAAGGCTCGAAGAGAGTTGAGCAGTATGTTGAATCTTTCATAAGTGGAAGTGATGTTCTCTTCTGGTACATGGGCGAACATCTCATACTGTTGAGTCAGAAAAAATTATTTGTTTTCTCTGACTTTTTCTATTCCTTCGTGCATAATGAGCAATGTTTCCCAGACTTCCTTGGCAGTTTTGTTGTTGACCACATTTTTGAATAGATTGTCTTCTAAAGACTGGAACAGAATGTTCTTGGCCTTCTTGTCCAGTTGGATAGCTTTCTTCTCGTTGTCAGTCCATTCTAATTTGATCTTTATCTGCATTCTGTTTGGATCTTCAGGAGTAGGTGCAAGCTTTGTTGGAACGTAGAGCCCATTCATAACAGTTTCAAATAGATCGTCATCTATAGAATTCATATAAGCTTGCATCCGAACTTTTCAGTTGGAAAATTTGTCTTTGTTGCACATTGGTTGCTTGCTGCCTCCACCAATCTTGGACTCGGTTACCATGTGTGCCATCAAATCTACTCAAGCTTTATAGGCTAGTTGAGAGAACCTGCTTTGATACCAATTGTTAGTTCTAGGAGGCACAAAAGTTATCTAGAAGGGGGGGTTGAATAGATATTTTTTTAAAACTTTTCCTTTTCAAAAATAACTTATCAGATTTGTTAATTAAATAAATTAATTAACCACATCGAAATATATTTTGTTTGATCCCCTTAAAGATAAAGCAAGTTTATAGTTCGATTAGCAATTATAGCAGTTATGGCAAACATGGCAGTTAATGAATACACAATGTAAGTGACACAGTGGTTTAAAGTGGTTCAGAGCACTCAAGACTCCTAATCCACTCTTCTACTCCACGAGTAGGAAATCCACTAAGGATATCTTTACAACTTTGAATCATTGAGATTCCTTCAAGACCAGCAATCTTGGAACTTCTATTTCACTGAGAACTCTTCAAGTCTAGCAGACTTGGTACTTCTAGTTCACTGAGAACTCTTCAAGTCCAGCAGACTTGGAATACACTGTAATGAGAGTTGTGTTCTTTTGGTGTGCTACTTAGTTGTCGTTAAGCATAAGTTCTAAAGAACTGAGTAGCTAAGCAAGCTATCTTTCACGATCGTAGTGTTTGGCTTTGAGTGTTCTTGAACTTTGCTCGTTCTTGTTTGCTTAATCTGAATCTTCAATCTGTTTTCCTTATGAAGGAGCCTTTGAAATCTTCCCATTGAAAGGCTTCCGTTGGAGCATTTAATGTTCCAGACGTTTTTGAGCACTAATGTTGACTTCCTGGGAATATGTTGCACTACACACTGACTCGTCTGACACAACAGACTGCTTTCTCACCTAACACTTGAAAAGGTGCTTTCAGCAGACAGAAAGTAGTCCATTTAGCTTTTTCCACACGTTCTTTCGATTCAAACTAAGGATAAGTGTTGGAGCATTGGGATTCCCAAAATTTCAACGTTCATAAGCCATTTTTCACTTGTTAGACATCCTCTTTCATTAGATAGACGAATCTTGATATTCTGATGCTAACTGAAGAAGCACCACGATCGTTGTCTTCATACCACGATCGTTGTGTGTTGGTGTGCTCGAAAGCGATTCAGTCTTGATCATAGAGAACTCTACGATTCTGCTTAAGCTTTGATTGACTACGATCTCTACTTGCATCATTTTGCAGACTCCACGTTTTCGAGAGCTGACTGCAATTCTCGACTTGGCTTGGCAGGCGCTCGGAATATCTCCACGATTCTGAATGTGGCTTCCATGGCAGACTACGATTCTGGAGTGACTTCTTCGACACTCCACGATTCTACCTTGGCTTCTACAAACTCTTGGCTGGCTCGACAGACTACGAATCTGTTAAAGCCTAATTATTACATTTCAAGAGATCAACCTAACAACTTTGATCTTTTTCTATACATTCAATTACAGAATGATAAACGTTTAGCTCAGATCAACCTAACAATTTTGATCCTCAATCTAAGTCCTTATACATATGTTTTAATAAGAACTTTACAATATTGGAAAATACATGCACATTTATTTACTTTCAACATCAAATTTGAATATGCAATTCCCAACAAAAATTATTCAATTAAATAAGAATTTAAATATAAATAATTTTATCATCTTATTATATTTCTTAATATGTGCAAAAAGTCAACCAGAACTTTTATCTTGTGACGAAGGGAGTATCATTTTTAATTTATACTCACTTCGTTCCATATTAGATGATCATTATTAACTTTTGAAAGTCAACTTAAAATATTTTCAAACTCAAAATTGAGGTGACTCGACAAAAATTATGAAACAAAAAAATTATAATTAATAATACTTTTTAGATAGTTTATAATATTTACCATTGTGTTAGAGTCTGCATGATAAATTTGATGATGATATGATTAATATATATTTGTACCAGTAACTTTTTTAAAGTCATTAATTAGAATGTGATGTACAAGGGCTTAGAGTAAAAAAGATCAAATTTGTTAGGTTAATCTTAAGAGCTAAAACGTTGTATCGATGATAGGATAAAATCGATCATATTGCATTGATTAAACGATCGTAAGGTTATTCTACTATTTGAAAATGTAAATGATGATCGCAGAGTAAGTCTTAAGTTCATAAAGCATCTAGCGTTTGATCGCAGAGCTTGCCAAATGTTCAAAGAGTAAAGTTAGAATTATAGAGTTTACTCAAGATCGTATAGTGAAGATTAGATAGCAGAGTGAATATCGGATTATATAGTGAAGATCAATTCGTAGAGTTCACTGAAGATCGTATAGTAAAGAGAAGTTCGCAGAGTCTGCTCAAACATAGTAGAGATCAAATTCGTAAAGCAGATCGTAGAGAACACAATCGTAGAGTGCCTCTCTACTCGTAGAGCAATTAATCGTAGAGCATAACGTAGAGCTCAGCTCGTCGAGCAAAGTTAAACATATACTTTTTGTTCCTCATCAGACTTTACGATTGACTCATTTCATAGAGCAAGTCAAGACTGTTAGAAGACTGACAATGGAAGCGTTACAGATTGAAGATGTCAATGCATTCACCAAACATCCTTAATTGAAATAGAAGATCAGAGCATGTTTGTGTCTAACAACTAGTTTGGCGAATGCGACAACACCCATGTGTTAGGTGAAGTTGCAGCTTGATGTGACAGGTCAAAGCCATAAAACAAGCGGACATAGCAACTCAAGAAGTTTACATCAAGGATCTTGGAGTATCGGAGCAATAAATGCTCAACGGGAGCCTTACAACGGGAAGCTCTAAAGAGGTCTATATAAGAGCAAGCATATTTCAAATCAAACTAACGAACACAACGATCAAAGCTGAAATTTTGCCAGAGCTTTAACAGACCACTCTACATAAACTAAGAACGCCTTGTTCTGCTATTAAATCATTCAGTTGCTGAGCTTAAACGCAAATTAGTAGCACCTCAAACAACAACAATATCTCTCACCGTGACTCATTGTCTAAGTGATAATCTTTTGAGTCTAAATGACTTGAAGAGATCTTAGTTATTTAAACTAAGTGTCCCTATACCAAGACTTAGTGACTCGAAAGAATCTAAGTGGTTCAGTTGTAAAAAGATCTTAGTGATCTACATCTTTAGTGGATTTCCTACTCGCTGAGTAGAAGAGTGAACTATGAGTTATTCAGTCTCTGAACCCGATAAAATTTCTTTTGTCGTTTAAATTTCTGCATTTACTTTCTTTCATTATCTTCCTTATTTGTTTGTGACTTATAAGCACATAAACTAAATTTAAAACTGTGATTTTCTTATAATCTTCAGGGGTTTTTTCCAACTTATATTCCGTTGTGCTTAACTAATATTGATTAACTAACTATCTAATAATACATTTTTTAATAACCAAAATTTTTAAAATATCTATTTAACCCCATTCTAGACCTCTTTTGTACATCTAGGAAACAACACATTGTATTGAATAAAATTAAAAGAATTTATGTCAATTTTAATCTTATTTTTTAAAAAGTTAACTTTAAGAGCATTCATAACAGTTTTTCCAATAAACTCTCTATCCCCAACTTTGAAGAATACATCAACAAATCATTATCCAACAGTTTTCTTATCTTTATTTAACTTTATATTCTAATCTCTATATAGGATTTTACTCTTCAGGATGAGAGAATCAAAAACCATTCTCTATGTATGAAAAATGATATTTCACACTATCATTTAAGTGGACTACTCATCAATCATTATCCAACTCAACTTTATTTTTAAATTATAAAATTAATATTGACTTATTTTTTTAAAATTAATTTTAAATGTATTCAAATTTAAAATTGATATAACTTTATTTAATTCATGTCAATATAATTATAAATATTATAAAAGTACTATTAATTATAAAATTTATTATTTTAAAATTTTAAATGAATCATATTAATTTTAAATTTAAAAATATTATAAATTAACTTTTTAAAAGTTAATATTGATCTTATGTATATTTGTAACTACAATCTATTCAATACTCACTTCATAAATTACTTAAAATTTAAAAGTTATTTTGAAGTGGAATATAATCAATAAATTATACTCTTTTTTTAATAAACTATAAGATTATTATTAATGTTTTATAAGTCAATTTGATGCATTCTCAAACTTAATAATTTTGCTAAGAATTGTAAAAATAATAAAATTTATAAGTAGTAGTATTTTTTTTCTAAATAAGTTACAATATGTATTGATTAAATTTATATTAATTTTAAATTTTAAAATATCACATGCTAACTTAAAAAAAGATTAATAAATTAATAACGATTTTATAATTAAAAACAAGCGGTTGTAGTAGCCAATACAAAGGTTAAATAGTTACCACCGTCAAAACATGTTTTGACTGTTGGAATTTTCAAATTTTAACTTTTAATTTTTAAATTTCGTTATTTAAGTAATAAATATAAACAACGTGTTAGGTACATACTGAAAAAATTAAATCTGTATCCTGCAGAATGAGTATTATAGGGTGGGATAAAGATAAGAAAATTATTATCAATGTTTTAAAAAATCAATGGATCGAATAATATGGAATGGATGATTATTATAAGGGAGATATATAATATATAGGTTTATTTTCGGTAATTAATAAGAAAATAAATCTCCATTGAAAGGTTTTTTTTTCCTAAAGAAAGGAATGCTCTTAAAATGATGCGCTGCGGTCAAAACCTTATGCGTAGAGCTTCTTCTTCCCCATTATCTTCTACACTGAAAACCCTAGAAAAAGATTTCTCCTTCCCTGAGTTCGAAACGGTTCGCCGGCGGTTCTACATCACCGGTTCACCCTCGTCCAGCCCGAGCTTGTCAATATGGAGGAGGAAGAAAGAAATGGGAAAAGAGGGGCTGATTATAGCGAAAGAACTCAAGCGGCTGCAGTCCAACCCGGTCCGGTTCGATCGGTTCATGAAATCCCACGTCTCTCGCCTCCTCAAGTCTGATCTTGTAGCCGTGCTCGCCGAGTTCCAGAGGCAAGACCTTGTATTCCTTTCAATGAAGGTTCGTCATTTTTTGGTTTAATTACTTGGTTGGCTACTAAGAAAACAAATTTTCAGCTTAATTCCTTGTTCGGTTACTGAGAAATTATAGAAAACAATTTATTTTAGTAGTCTTTGGTGTTTTACAATTGGGTTTTGTATAATGTTGTTGGGATAGTTCACATGAATCTCATATCGGATAAATTCAAGAGTGTACATGGGTTAATAAGTATGGTGGAGTCTCAACCTAATAGGTTAATCTTTTAGGTAAGGAGGTGGTCCAACATGCTTATTGGGCTAGTCTGATAAAAATTGATGTGAGTTGTGGATCGTACAATAACACTACAAATGGTATCAGAGCTCATGGTTCGATGAGCCCAAAATATCACAAGGTGGGGAAAATAGAGTTGAATCAAGGTGGAGCACAAAGGTTTGAGTCGGGTGGAGCGGGCTCGGAAGATGACTCTGGGAAAATTGCTCGCACAAAGGTTTGAGTCGGGTGGAGCGGGCCCGGGGAGATGGCTCTGGAAAAATTGCTTGGGTCCCACGTGTGTGCCTCTTGGGCATGGAGTAGTTATAGTCGAACGGGGGAGAGCTCTTAAATGATTCAAAGAAGGTGTGCTTAATGGTGAATACTCTAGTATATACTTGTGATGGGTATTCAAGTGAAAGGAGGGGCTTGTTGGGATAGTTTACATGAATCCCATATCGGATAAATTCAAGAGTGTAGATGGGTTAATAAGTATGGTGGAGCCTCAACCTAATAGGTTAATCTTTTAGGTAAGGAGGTGGTCCAACATACTTATTGGGCCAGTCTGATGAGAATTGATGTGGGTTGTGGATGGAACAATAACACTACAAATGTGCTACATGGGCTGTTTTTACGAATTGGGAAATGCTTTATGCTCTTAAATTGTGTGTTCAATTGTGGATTTGTCTTTTGGAAATCAATTGTATAGTGAGGGCCAATTATTTTTGTTAAATTTACGAAAGTTGTCATGGGCTACTTTGTTTTGATGTAAAATTGCATTATGTGCTTACAGGATAGGGTGAAACAACCCGGGTCAAATCCCGAGTCCGGAACAAATCTTGGGTCAAATTCAAGTCCGAATCGAATCAAATTCATCCAAATAATGCTTTAAATCACTTGCCCAATAGTATCTTCTTAGTCATCTTAGCCCACCCAATAGTATATTCTTGGTCATCTTATCCCACCACAGGCTCATCCCAAAATGTCATGACTGAAGGTACTATTGATAGTAACTTATTCCTTATATATAAACAATTTTTTCCCATATCTTTCGATGTGGGACTGGGGTGTTACATAGGGAGTGTCAGTTAAGGTTTATTCTTGCTTCCCTACAACTTGGAGGTTATTAAGTTTTTTTTCTTGATGTTTGGTGACACTTGGGTTCACCCTCCTACTTGGAGAGGTTGCTATTAATTTCTAGTAGATTTTAGGTTTTGGAGGGATTGTGATCCCTTAAAGATTAGAAGTTCTTTTTAGGGGTGGGTGTTTTATGATCAAATGGGGTATTTGGAAGAAGAAAAATGCTAAAATCTTTAATGTAGTGTTTGAGAGTTTTTTAGTTGCGGAAAAGAAATGAAAAGAAAGTTAAGAGACGGGAAGAGAAAGAAAGTTTTACTATTTTTTCTCTTGCTATCTTCTTGAAAGTGAGAAGAATTTTTTTAACTCAAAATGTACTAACTTTCCGTCACTTTCTTTTCTCTCCTAACTAAAACTCAAGTGATGCGATATGGAAGAAATTCAAGAAGTTTATTATTGATTTGTATTGTTATTTAAATATAAATGTTGAATTATTAATGTAATTATTTTAGTAGGATATTCTAGAAGTTTTAATTATAGTAGTAGATTTTAATTAGGAGGTTTTTAATTATGGTAGTAGATTTTAATTATGAGAGTTTTATTGTAGCAGTAGATTTTAATTAGGAGATTGTTTCCTTTTTAAATTAGGGTTTTTACCCCAAGTTTTGGGTTTTCTATTTAAGGATTGTAATACTTCATTATTTTATAGATTATTGAATGAATTGATATGAGATTAAAACTGTGCGCTTTTATATTTATTTATCGATTTTATGCGGATATAGGTACTCTTATTCCTTCTTCCCACTTTGTCCTACATCATAATGGTATCAACAGTAAAAATTCTTGATAATTTTTTATTTTACCCAATTTCTTCCTACTCTATTTGGCTGATTGGCACTTCTGTCCCTCCAAGTTGTCACCCACTTTCAAAGTCGTCCCTAAAGTACCATTTTCGTCAGTTAGGTCCTTAAAGCGGCATTTTTTTGGCGTTTTTGTTCCTTCCACCCATTTTAACCTAAATCCGACCCATTTTGACAAAGTTTAACCTAACCTGACCCAGTTAGAACCCAACCCAAATTTTAAATATTTTTAAATATAATAGTATTTTTAAAATAATAATTATATTTAATATTTTTAAAAAATAATATTTAATTATTTAAAATAAATTATTATTATTAAAATAATAATTATTTTAATATTTTAAAATAAAATAATTATTTTAAAAATAGTTATTTTTAATATTTAAAAATAAAATATTAGTTTTTTTATAAAAAATTAATAATTATATTTAATATTCTAAAATAAATATTTTTTATTTTTAATATTTTGTAAGTAAAAAATATTTTTGTAAATATTATTTTTAAAAATAATATTTACTTTTTAAATATTAAAAATAAAAAATATTTAAAAAATACTTATTTTAGAATATTAAATATAATTTTTAATTTTTTATAAAAAAACTAATATTTTATTTTAGAATATTAAAAATAATAATTATTTTAGCTTTTTTATAAACAAAATTTTGAATATATTATATTTTAATTTTTTAATAGTTACTTTTAATATTCTAAAATAATTATTATTTTTAATATTCTAAAATAAATATTTTTATCAATTATTGTTTTTGAAGGAAAAAAATATTTAATATTCTGAAATAATTATTAAATTATTATTAGTAATTATTAAAAAAATTAATATAATCTTGATAATTATTATTTTAAAAATTATTGTTTTAAAAATTAAAATAATCTTAATAATTATTATTTTAAAAACTAAAATAAGCTTAATAATTATTATTATTAAATAATAATTTTTTTAATAAGTATTTCAGAATATTAAATATTATTTTTCCTTCAAAAACAATAATTATTAAAAATATTTATTTGTGAATATTAAAAATAATAATTATTTTATAATAGTAGAAGTAAATATTAAAAAATTAAATTAAATATAAATATAAATATAATAATTATTCAAAAAAATTTTAAAAAATAAAATAATTATTATTTTTAATATTCTAAAATAAAATATTATTTTTAATATTCTAAAATAAATATTATATTTAATATTCTAAAATAGTTATTATTTTTAATATTCTAAAATAAATATTATTTTTAATATTTTAAAAGTAAATATTATTTTTAAAAATAATATTTACAAAATTATTTTTTACTTTTAAAATATTAAACATAAAAATTATTTAAAAAATATTTATTTTAGAATATTAAATATAATTATTATTTTTATTTTTTTTAAAAACTAATATTTTATTTTTAAATATTAAAAATAACTATTTTTAAAATAACTATTTTATTTTAAATAATTAAATATTATTTTTTAAAAATGTTAAATATAATTATTATTCTAAACTTATTTTAAAAATATTATTATATTTTAAAATATTAAAAATTTGGGTTGGGTTCTAACTGGGTCGGGTTGGGTTAAACTCGGTCAAAATGGGTCGGGTTTAGTTTAAAATGGGTTGAAGGAACAGAAACGCCAAAAAAATGTCACTTTAAGGACCTAACTGACGAAAATGGTACTTTAGGGACGACTTTGAAAGTGGATGGCAACTTGGAGGGACAGAAGTGCCAATCAGCCTACTCTATTTTTATGGCCTTCATCAAATTGTCGAAGTTCGCCAAAGAATCGACAATAATTTTTTGAGACGAAAGCACGATCTGTTTCTGGAATCGTCGTCGCCGTAGTCTCCATCTATTCGGTGAAAAAAAGGTTTGATGTTACTATTCATGCTACAGTGTGCGACAAATTACAATTTGGTACCCCATGTTTTTGAAATTTTCAATTCAGGCCTTGTAGTTTTTTAAATTTTCAATTCAGGCCCCTTTAGTTTCTAAAAATTTCAATTCAACCTCTAAAGTTTCTGAAATATTCAATTTAGCCCCCGAAGTTTTTGAGTTTTCAATTTACAAAATTTTTTAATTTTCAATTCAGCCCCTTTACATATATACAATGTCTTCCAGGTTTAATAATCCAAACTTTCTTTGGGCTAAAACAACTTGAGCATCGAACTGTGGTCATATACGAACAACTTAAAAGGTCTTGTGTCCCGTATAGTGTCGAGTATTGGGAATTATGCGATGAGTTTGCACTTTCTGAAACAAGTGTTGCAAATTTAATGGCACATTACGAGTGCATAACCACATGCTATGTTCGTCCATATTTTGTCCAAACACAAAAAAATGTTCATCCTAATTGTGTTTGTTTAACTAAAGCGACGCGTGTACAAGAGGAGATCCGCAAAGTAAATTCTTTCAAGACAATTGATGAATGTCTCATAATACTTAAAGGTATCAATAACCAATATGAAATTGGTGAGGATAAAGAAGTGCAAGTACTCTCACATTGATGTTTGTGAGAAACATAAAGCGGAAGTTAAGTGTGTTGAACAACTTGTAGATTCAGAGATTGTTTGCAGTGAGGAAATTGAAGTTAAGTTTGACCCCATATGCGAAAGCATCAAGGAAGATAAAGTTGAAGTCATTCATGTTGATTTTCTCTTTCCGGTTAATACATTTGAGTCCCAAGCTACTTCAACTTTCTATATTATGTCATTGTTATTCTCGAAAATTGTGCTCATGACATTGAATGTTTGGATGCGCATGTTTTGTTGAAAGGCATCTCTCGGATCGTGGCTTACTATTTCAAAACACGAGGATAAGTTTTTTTCAAAGGCGAGGACAATGATGCAATACAAAAGAAGAAATTCAAGAAGTTTATTATTGATTTTGTATTGTTATTTAGAGATAAATGTTGGATTATTGATGAGTAGGTGTCATACCTACGAATTAGGTATTGTTTAAACTTAATTATTGTTATCTTTAAGTGTTTTTAGGATCTATTTATTTGTTTTTGTGTTTATTTCTTGTAGGTGGAGCTGGAAGGGCAAATATGTCATTTTAGAAGAGAAAAGAATTAAAAAGAAGTCAAAAATAGGCTTAATGGCATTTTTGCAATTTCATGGTCCTGGTCAAGCGCCTAGGCGCTTGGATTTGCACTAGGATGAGCGCCTAGGCTCTCATACACGGTTCTGGATGCCAATTTACGCTGCTGAGTACAAGGGAGGCCAATCAGAATAGATATTAGGGTTTAAATTAAGAGACAAGAGAGGGGAAACAAATATACAACGTAAGAAGGATTTGCAGAGATAGATCGAAGGAGAACACGAAGTAGATTTACAAAAGGTTGAAGATCAAGTTAGAGATTTGGAGCGGCTTAATAGTTTCTTCTATCCCTTTTCTTTATCTTTAATTTTGTAATCTTTGGGATGTTTGGCATTAGTAATTTGGATGATGTTTTCCTTTGTCATCACGAACTAAACTTTTCATTAAGATCGCAACGGAACTTAGTATGTAATTTGAATTGATGCTTCTTATTTAATGTATGTTAATTACTCTTGAATCGTTTATCATATCTTGCACTTATTGCTTAATTGCCTGATCAACCATTACCAGAATAATTTATACGAAATTGGAAAATGGAGTATGAGTTTGGATCTAGGTATGATATAGCATCTGTTCATATAATCTGAATAAGGTTAATATGATTAGTGTATAGGATAGGAATATACCTATATGTCTTTTGCAACCATTGAAAGAATGTGTGCTTGAAACCTTAGTTATCTTAATTCACATAGGAATATAGTGGATTAATTAGTTAGGGTGTTCCTTGTAATTCTGTTGCGTAATTGCTGGACTTGTAAGGATTCGTTTGTGTTTTCCGAAGTACTTAAATATTATAAAGAATTCTTGATTAGTGATTAAATAATTAAATGAGGAGTGTATTGGTTTAAATGAAATACTAAGGGAAGTTGTGATCTTAACCTATTCCATCTGCATTCATTCTTGTGATTTTATATTTTAGTAGTTAATTTTAATTCTCAAAATCACAATCATTATTCGTAGTTTAATTTAGGATTAATTGAATTAAAATTGGTATTTGATAATATTGATTTATTTTCTCGTGGGAACGATATCTTTGCCTGCTAAATATTACAAACGAACGCGTATACTTGCGTGTTTAATTGCTGTTAATAAAATAGGCAATAAGTTTTTGGCGCCGTTGCCGGGGATATTAGTTTAATATTTTGTTATTATTAATTTTGATAAAGTTAATTTTAATTTAGACTTTTATTTTAATTTTTTGTTTTTCTTAGGTGATCTTTTCTCGTGTATGCAAACGCGATCGAAACAACCAGAGCTTGAACCATACGAAGACGATACCGACAAACGGTTCAAACGGTTGCGTAGGTGGGTTAAAGAAACGCGGGAGGCACTTGAGAAGCAAGATACAATGGCTGAAGAGGAACAAAAGTCATTGCGGGATTATGCCATGCCGCAAGTTACAGAAATTCAGTCTAGTATTGCGAGGCCTGCCATTACTGCTACCAATTTTGAGATAAAACCTGGAACAATACAGATGATTCAGAACTCCGTGCAATTTGGAGGATTGCCAAATGATGATCCGAATGCTCACTTAATCAACTTCCTAGAAATTTGTGGTACGTTTAGGTATCCCCAAGTGACGGATGATGCCATTAGACTCAGATTGTTCCCCGTTCACCCTCAGAGATAAAGCTAAGAGTTGGCTTCATTCACTACCGCCTGGTTCGATCACTAAGTGGGATGATCTAGCCCAGAAGTTTCTTGCTAAGTTTTTCCTGCGAAGACAGCAAGGATGCGGAACGATATCACCTCTTTCGTTCAGCATGATTCGGAGTCATTGTATGAAGCCTGGGAAAGGTTTAAGGACTTGTTGAGAAGCTGCCCACACCATGGGATTCCTAAATGGCTTCAAGTGCAGTCTTTTTTCAACGGATTGGCTAGTACGGAGATGAGTAAGCTTTAATCAGGGAAGTCCTTAGCTCTTAATTTAATTACGCTTGCACAATGAGGACACTGTGTCATTTAAGTTTGGGGGTGAATTATGTTTTGTAGTTAATAGTCTGTGCATATAGAGTAGGAGCATGTTGCTTAGTTTACTCATGTTAGTTATGCAACATACTCTAATGAAACATGCATAAGTACATAACTAACATGAGTAAACTAAGCAACATGCTCCTACTCTATATGCACAGACTATTAACTACAAAACATAATGCACCCCCAAACTTAAATGACACAGTGTCCTCATTGTGTAAGCGTAATTAAATTAAGAGCTGAGGACTTCCTTGATTAAAGCTTACACCTCTCCGTCATCTTGATCTTCGTCATTAGGAGGAGGTAAGTCTGGAAGTGGATTGATTTCTGAGTTTTGAATATGTTATTTTGTTTTGCTTATGGGTCTAATTGAGTTTTTGTTGGCTCAATTGGGGTTGGGTTAGTTTAATTCATGTTCTATTGCATTGGTGAAGCATTGTGTAGTGCTAAGCCTGTAGATTTGGTTCAAAATAAGTTTGGGGGAAACTCACACAGAGCTTTTCAGAGGTGCACACCACCTGCTCGATATATTGCCTTAGAGATTTTTCACCTACTGGGCTATATATTGATTTAACTAGCAATCAATATATATGTGGGCCATGGATTTGTGTTATCCAAATTCGTCCTAAGGTCTCTCTTTCTCCAATTCCAAGCCACCAACATCATGTGCTCCTACCAACATCTATCTTGACAAGTAAACTCGCGAGTGCCATCTTTACATAGCGACAAGGGAAGTTTTGGATTTCAAGCTTCAATCCTTAAAGCTAACCCATCCAATTGGTATGAACTTCAAATCTAGCCATAATTTCAAGTAAGTATTGTATAGCTTAACCATTGATTACTTGGAATTGCTTGAAAGAAGGATTGATTTCTGAGTTTTGAATATGCTATTTTGTTTTGCTTATGGACCAAATTGAGTTTCTGTTGGCTCAATTGGGGTTGGGTTAGTTTAATTCATGTTCTATTGCATTGTGTAGTGCTAAGCTTGCAGATTTGGTTCAAAATAAGTTTGGGGGAAACTCACACAAAGAGCTTTTCAGAGGTGCACACCACCTGCTCGATATATTGCCTCAAAGAGATTTTTCACATATTGGGCTACTGTTTACTGATTTTGGGGCAACAACTTGAGTTAGTTGGCAAATGACTCCCAAAAGGCACAGGGGGAAAGTTCAGGATCGTCTTGACAAGTTTGATAAGGAGAGATTTGTAAGCGTTCATGCCGCTTATAGATATCAAAACTGGGCGTCAGGCAAATCTGTAATTCCGGAACGTGGTTTACTACCGAATGAACATGATGGGGAAGTGGCCCAAATGATTAGACGCCGGAAGTGGGGTAGCTTTACTGCTCAACCTCAACCAACAGCGATAAAGATTGTCAAGGAGTTCTATGCCAACACTAAAGAGGCCAACAGCAGTTTAGTGATGGTTCGTGGAAAATCAGTTAATGTTGGTCGCAAGACAATCAACGCTTTTTATGGATTGGAAAAGATTCGTGACAATGGTTATCGTATGTATATGCGGCGAGAATTGGATTACAGTGAGGTAATTGCAGCCCTTTGTGTACCAGGAACTGAATGGAAATTGACAGATCAACAGGAAGCAGTTCACTTTTCATCTTCGAAGTTGAGCCGATATGGAAAAGCTTGGCATGCATTCATCTGCGCTAAGTTGATTCCATGTAGGCATATGAGCGATGTTATTAATCAGCGGGCTGCCTTGTTGTTTTGCATTGCCATAAGGAAAAACTGTTGATGTTGGGGAAGTCATCCATGAGTCGATTATGCGAGGGCTTGAAGGAGGTACTTCAGGTGGGTTGCCTCACCAATCTCTAATTACAGAATTGTGTCGACAGGCTGGAGTTCAGTGGGATGACGAAGAGGCATTACAGGCACCCTTATCCCCAATTAACCACTCTGTGATAACACTGTACAAGATATGGGATGCGGCCGAATCATACCCACGGGGACTTGGATTTATTATCGTTCCCCCAGTGCATGTTTTGTACAGTGTTATCACAGAGTGGTTAATTAGGGTTAAGGATGTCTGTAATGCCTCTTCGTCATCCCACTGAACTCCAGCCTGTCGACACAATTCTATAATGAGAGATGGGTGAGGCAACCCACCTGAAGTGCCTTCTTCAAGCCCTCGCAAAATCGACTCATGGATGACTTCCCCAACATCTACAGTTTTTTCTTTGGCAATGCAAAACAACAAGGCAGCCCGCTGATTAATAACATCGCTCATATGCCTACATGGAATCAACTTAGCGCAGATGAATGCATGCCAAGCTTTTCCATATCGGCTCGACTTCGAAGATGGAAAGTGAACTGCTTCCTGTTGATCTGTCAATTTCCATTCAGTTCCTGGTACACAAAGGGCTGCAATTACCTCACCGTAATTCAATTCTCGCCGCATACATACGATATCATTGTCACGAATCTTTTTCAATCCATAAAAGCGTTGATTGCCTTGCGAGCCAACATTAACTGATTTGCCACGAACCATCACTAAACTGCATTTGGCCTCTTTAGCGTTGGCATAGAACTCCTTGACAATCTTTATCGCTGCTGGTTGAGGTTGAGCAGTAAAGCTACCCCACTTCCGGCGTCTAATCATTTGGGCCACTTCCCCATCATGTTCATCCGGTAGTAAACCACGTTCCGGAATTACAGATTTGTCTGACGCCCAATTTTGATATCTATAAGCGGCATGAACGCTTACAAATCTCTTATCAAACTTGCCAGACATACCCCTGTGCCTTTTGGGAGCCATTTGCCAACTAACTCGGTCAAGTTGTTGCCCCAAAATCAGTAAACAGTAGCCCAATAGGTGAAAAATCTCTTTGAGGCAATATATCGAGCAAGTGGTGTGCACCTCTGAAAAGCTCTTTGTGTGAGTTTCTTCCAAACTTATTTTGAACCAAAACTACACAATGCAATAGAACATGAATTAAACTACCCAACCCCAATTGAGCCAACAGAAACTCAATTGGGTCCATAAGCAAAACAACATAGCATATTCAAAACTCAGAAATCAATCATTCTTTCAAGCAATTCCAAGTAATCAATGGTTAAGCTATGCAATACTTACTTGAAATTAGGGCTAGATTTGAAGTTCATACCATTTGGATGGGTTAGCTTTAAGGATTGAAGCTTGAAATCTAAAACTTCCCTTGTTGCTATGTAGAGATGGAACTCGCGAGTGTACTTGTCAAGATGGATGTTGGTAGGAGCATATGATGTTGGTGGCTTGGAATTGGAGAAAGAGAGAGTTTAGGACGAATTTGGGTGCTAGTAGGAGAGGAAAATGAAGTTGGAGTGAAATAGGAGAGAGAAATGGGTTTGCACGATTTGGGTTTTTTTTTTCTAGTTTGTTGGTAGAGCGCCTAGGCTCTTGGTTTTGTGAAGGATGGAGGGCCTAGGCGCTTTGTGGCAACGATTATACAGCAGGGTTTTGACCGTATGGATCGGCACCAGTCTTGTCTTGCCCAATGCCAAGCAGAAATTTATTCTCTTTGTACCACGTCGTTGGCAGATTTGTTTAACCGAATGCATCCAAATTCGTCCTAAGCTCTCTCTTTCTCCAATTCTAAGCCACCAACATCATGTGCTCCTACCAACATCCATCTTGACAAGCAAACACCCGAGTTCCATCTCTACATAGCAACAAGGCAAGTTTTGGATTTCAAGCTTCAATCCTTAAAGCTAACCCATCCAAATGGTATGAACTTCAAATCTAGCCCTAATTTCAAGTAACTATTGTATAGCTTAACCATTGATTTCTTGGAATTGCTTGAAAGAAGGATTGATTTCTGCATTTTGAATATGCTATTTTGTTTTGCTTATGGACCCAATTGAGTTTCTGTTGGCTCAATTGGGGTTGGGTTAGTTTAATTCATGTTCTATTGCATTGTGTAGTGCTAAGCTTGCAGATTTGGTTCAAAATAAGTTTGGGGAAAACTCACACAGAGAGCTTTTAAGAGGTGCACACCACCTACTCGATATATTGCCTCAAAAGAGATTTTTCACCTATTGGGCTACTGTTTACTGATTTTGGGGCAACAATTTGCCTAAGTTGGCAAATGGCTCCCAAAAGGCACAGGGCGGAAAGTTCAGGATCGTCTGGCAAGTTTGATAATAAAAGATTTGTAAGCGTTCATGCCGCTTATAGATATCAAAACTGGGCGTCAGGCAAATCTGTAATTCCGGAACGTGGTTTACTACCGGATGAACATGATGGGGAAGTGACCCAAATGATTAGACCTCGGAAGTGGGGTACCTTTACTGCTCAACATCAACCAGCAGCGATAAAGATTGTCAAGGAGTTCTATGCCAACGCTAAAGAGGCCAACGACAATTTAGTGATGGTTCGTGGCAAATCAGTTAATGTTAGTCGCAAGGCAATCAACGCTTTTTATGGATTGGAAAAGATTCGTGACAATGATTATCGTATGTATATGCGGCGAGAATTGGATTACAGTGAGGTAATTGCAGCCCTTCGTGTACCAGGAACTGAATGGAAATTGACAGATCAACAGGAAGCAGTTCACTTTCCATCTTCGAAGTTGAGCTGATATGGAAAAGCTTGGCATGCATTCATCTGCGCTAAGTTGATTCCATGTAGGCATATGAGCGATGTTATTAATCAGCGGGCTGCCTTGTTGTTTTGCATTGCTAAAGGAAAAACTGTTGATATTGGGGAAGTCATCCATGAGTCGATTATACGAGGGCTTGAAGAAGACACTTCAGGTGGGCTGCCTCACCCATCTTTAATTACAGAATTGTGTCGACAGGCAGGAGTTCAGTGGGATGACGAAGAGGCATTACAGGCACCCTTAGCCCCAATTAACCACTCTGTGATAACACTGTACAAGATATGGGATGGGGCCGAATCACACCCACGGGGACTGGGATTTATTATCGTTCACCCAGTGCATGTTGAGCAGCCTGTTGAGCATCCTCCTGAGGCCGCAAGTTTAATGCCATCACCTGATGTAGTTGAGAATATTCGGAGGGACCTACAACATCATACGAGACGAATTGAATTTGTGGCAACCCAGATACAAAAGGGTTTTGACCGTATGGATCGACAGCAGTCTTGTCTTGCCCAACGCCAAGCAGAAATTTATTCTTATTGTACCACGTCGTTGGCAGATTTGTTTAACCGAATGCATCCAACCGAGACTTCGTACCAGTTCACACTCCCTCCACCTCTATCTGTTTATCCACCTCCAGACTTACCTCCTCCTAATGCCGAAGATCAAGATGACGGAGAGTAAGCTTTAATCAGGGAAGTCCTCAGCTCTTAATTTAATTACGCTTACATAATGAGAACACTGTCATTTAAGTTTGGGGGTGCATTATGTTTTGTCGTTAATAGTCTGTGCATATAGAGTAGGAGCATGTTGCTTAGTTTACTCATGTTAGTTATGTACATATGCATGTTTCATTAGAGTATGTTGCATGTTTCTCATCTAATTGCATGAATCAAGCAGTGTGTGATGTAGTTATCTAATTTTGGCCAATGATAAGACTGAATTGATAGTTTGAGACTCAAATAGGATTGAATACTAATGTGGAGTGATGACTTAAATTGTGAAGTTAATTATGCTTGTCTGAAACTCATAAGTAGCAAGGAAAGCACATAATTGACTGTTTGGTTAGTTTGATTCAAATCGTTATATAATCTGTTTCTGGTAAGAAAATTTGGGATAATTTTTGATGAAATCAGTGAAACATTCATGAAGGTGGAAGTTAAGCAAGAAACTAAGTTTGGGAGAATCTTGGGGTGAATCATAAAAAGAAAAAAAGAAAGAAAGAGAAAAATCAGAAAATCAGAGAAATCAGAAAAACAGGAATAAATAATCAAACTTGACTGGTTTAGTTTCGTGGTCATTGCTACTTGGGTTATTAGATCCGTAGGGATGTCTTAACACCTAGTGCTCTAAAGCCAACTGGTTTGGAAGTCACTGGTCGAAAGTTCGATACATGGATAGTTTTGAAAGTCTAAGGGAACTCGACATTGCACAAGTCGAGTTAAAAAGCGAGATGGAGCGTAAAATGCACTCGTGAAATAATAAAGTTTGTGTATGATAACCCTTGGTGATACTCCTGTGCTTAGTAATTGCTTGCATTAGTCGGATTGGTTGTGTTAACTGGTTGAGTTTAGTAAAAACTGGAGTTTCTTTCTAAGAAGTTGCTTATGTGAGTGATTTGAGTTGTGATTGATTAAAACAGTTGGTGTACACACACACATAACATGAGTGACGAAAGGCATAATTGGGCTAATTGGTTTGAGTTGGAAACTTTATGTTGGTTGGATGTTCTAAATTGAGTATTACGTGTTGTCTTTGAGGCCTGATATTCAGTTGGTGTACACACACACATAACATGAGTGACGACAGGCATAATTGGGCTATTTGGTTTGAGTTGGAAACTTTATGTTGGTTGGATGTTCTAAATTGAGTATTACGTGTTGTCTTTGAGGCCTGATATTGGATGCCATGTTATTTGGTTGCTTGATTCGTAGGCATATAGTTAGGCTGCATTTGCATCATTGCATTGCTTTAGGACAAGCAATTGGTTAAGTTTGGGGGTATTTGATGAGTAGGTGTCAATTATTAATGTAATTATTTTAGTAGGATATTCTAGAAGTTTTAATTATGGTAGTAGATTTTAATTAGGAGATTTTTAATTATGGTAGTAAATTTTAATTAGGAGAGTTTTATTGTAGTAGTAGATTTTAATTAGGAGATTGTTTTCTTTTTAAATTAAGGTTTTTACTTAGTCTCCAAGTATTGGGTTTTCTATTTAAGCATTGTAATACTTCATTATTTTACAAACTATTGAATAAATTGGTTTGAGATCAAAGCTGCGTTCTTTGGTGTTTCTTTATCGATTCTTTGCAGAGATAGGTACTCTTATTCCTTCTTCCTACCCGTCCTACATCACCAAGACACCACTTTTCTTAGCTTTCTTTTGTTTTATCTTCTACTAAAAAACTCCAAGACACCCCCTTCTCTTTATTTTCCTTCACTTTCTTTTCTTTTCTCTCCAAATTAAAACTTCAAGACGGGGAGTTGGTGTTTATTTTCTTTCCTTTCATTCATTGGAGATAAAGTGTATATTCTTGTTTTAATTTCGATATTTGCTTTGAGACCTTCCAAAAGTTGCTATTTATGATATCCGTAGCAATCAGAGGGTTGCCCATTATTGAGAACTTTGGAGATCCTTTTGTTCTCAAGCCTTTGTTTTTCTTGTTTGCTACCTAATACATTTTTCTTTCAACTAAATTATAATATAATTTTACTCATGGAAGCTAAAGTTTTTGTTTTCGATAGGGCAAGTTTTGACCCAACTATGGGTATTGGAACCAGCAACCTTGAGCTTATTCCTCAAGCCTCTTCCATTCCCTTGGGGTTCTAATTCTATTTGTCAAATTTTGAATCTTCTTTACGGTGTTTTGCATGTTAATACTTTAATTATTTCTTCAATCCAAATGGGCCATAAATTCACTCAAACTGGTACTTGTTTTAGAATGTTCTCAAGTCTAGAGATCTGTGGTTGCATTTAGAAACTAGCATGTGAGTTTATGGTTATGGATCTTTAATCTGCATCTTTCAATACATAGTTGTTTGAAATCCATAGGCTTTTGAGCTTTGAGTCACTTGATTGAATGCTAAAAAACAATCATGGAAGTTGAATTTCAAATTTGACTAACTAGTACTTGTTTAATGAACATATGAGTAATCCATATTCAAAGGTGTTCTGTGAAGTTGAAAAAGAAAGTTAGAATGTACTGTTGATGAATGTCTACTTTTTTGAAGTTCAGTTGGTAATTTTGTTTAGAGATGATAGTCAAAAATTAAGGTTAATTGGACTTTTCAACAATAAGAAAATTAATGATAATAAGAAAAATCAGACTATTTAGTTTAGATGTTGATTCTGATTGATTGGTGTTGGTCAGGGTTCATTTCAGAACACATCGGATTTACTCGCGATGATTGCATTTAGAAACTACCATGTGATTTTACGGTTATGGGCCTTAAATCTTTATCTTTGAATCTATATTTGTTTGAAATCCTTTGCTAAAACACAATCATGAAAGTTGAAGTTCATCTTTAACCAACTAGTTCTTGTTTAATGAACATATGAGTAATCATTCAAAGGTGTTTATGAAATGTTAAAAGGTAGCTGTGAAGCTGAAAAATAAAGTCAGAAAGTACTGTTGATAAAATGACTACACCTTTTGAAGTTTATTTGTATTTATTTGGCAGTTTAGGTATTGATTCTGATATTGGTGTTAGTCAGGGCTTCGGAACACGTATTGCATTTATTCGTTTATGGTGACTTTATGTTGTAGAATTTTCATTTATTTAGGAATCTTACTATCTGGATGCCAATGAGTTTGCTTCATATGAAGACTACAAAGCAAGGGTAAATTAGATAGACTATTACTTTTGAGGACCACTTTAATTGGTTGGGACACGTCGGTCACCCTTGGCTGCAAGTCTGCAATTTGTCACCAAGAAGAGGATCTCATAAATAAATAACAATGCCCGTTCATATATATATATATATATATATATATGTGTGTGTGTGTGTGTGTGTGTGTATTCCTAATAGCTAAAACAATATCTGTTAGAAAACTAGCTGTTGGAAAGTCATGTTAATTGTTAACTAGCTCCTGACTAGCCCTTAGATAATAAATTGTATATTTGTCTGGTGCGACACTACATTAAAACCACACCTTTATAAATCTCTACGGTTCCCAACTATGTGAGCCTAACCAGGTTGTTCGCCCCTCGCTCAGTCCCTCCCCTCCCCTCCTCTCCCTCACTCAGCAGCCATCTCTCTCTCTCTCTCTCTCTCTCTCACTCTCACTCTCACTCTCACTAGAGCTTACTGCTTAGAGCACAGAGGTATTAAGAGAGCTCTTCATATCTGATTTATCATATAATCTTGTCTCTCTTTTGCATGGTAATGTATCCTTTCAAGGATAAGATTGAAAAAGGCACGTTAATTTATTAGTTCTTTACTGCTTTTGCAAGCACAGTGTACTCAGTTTATAAAATATCATATCTCTGTATTAAACAATTGCATTAGTTAAATGATTTCTCCTATTTATCTTTGTTTTACTTTAGAAAGCAAAAGATACATGCTTGTGCACCAAGTATACAAAATGTGTGTACTGTTTGACATAAATATTTTATTGTACAGTTATATGATGTGGTGCGTAAAGAGATATGGTATCGGCCAGATATGTTCTTTTATAGGGATATGCTTATGATGCTTGCGAGGAACAAAAAGGTCGATGAAGTGAAGAGGGTTTGGGGAGATCTGAAGCGGGAAGAAGTTCACTTCGATCAGCATACCTTTGGTGACATCATCAGAGTCTTCTTAGATAGCGGATTGCCTTCGGAGGCAATGGACATATATGATGAAATGAGACAATCTCCGGACCCCCCACTATCTTTGCCTTATCGAGTCATGCTAAAAGGTCTCCTTCCATATCCAGAATTGCGGGAGAAGGTGAAAGACGACTTCTTGGAACTATTCCCAAACATGATCATTTATGATCCACCAGAAGACCTTTTCGAAGATCAGCAATGGAGTAAGGACAGTGAAAATGATTGAAGGGTTGTTATGAGCTGACCGAAAATCTCTTCAGTTCCCAAGTAAGGTAGCCATGGCCAAGGAGCAGAATGGATCTATTATTCAGGTGAAATTTCGGAAGTCATTATTTACTGCTGTCCCCCCAACTTGAGGGGTGCTCAAGTTAACAAAGAATTGGGGGCTTGTAGATAGATTCTAATGACTTCTTCTCTGTGTTGCATGTTGCAGATAAATTGTGACATTTATTTTTAACATTTGTGTGTATTATAATTAATATGATAAGCAAAAAGGGATCCTGTTAGTATGAAGTTATTTTTTTGGTAAGTTGGTCAATTGACCAATAGAATGCTGGCACATATACAGCTTTGTCTGCGTGTCAATATTCTATTGGCCAATTGACCAACTTACTCCAAAATAAATTTCATGCTAACCACTTTCATGAATGGTAATTTCCATCCTTTTATCTATGCGCTATGCTCTTAGGATGTGCAGGACAATTGTTAACTCTTTATTTTTCTGGCACGGTTCTACACTTGCTAGGTATAATGTACTTGCATCATAGCAACAGAATCTTATATTTATTGAATTTCTTCAGATTTTCTGGCGTGTACTTACATTTTTTATTTTTATTAATTTTGGAATTAGCTTACTGTTAAATATAGTTGTCGCATAATTATTAATTTCTTTAAAATTTTATTTGGGTGCTATTTCCATGAAGATTTTCAGTACTAGTGGCCTTGAGGATAAGCTCTATGTTGTAGTTTATGAATATTTTTAATAGTTCTGGATGATTACTCAAGATTAGTTGCTTAATTATTTTAGTATTAAAAGACAATAGAATTGAAACAAGGCTAATGAAAATCAAAAATAAAATACTCCACATATAGGAAATAGTCCGACTTTCTTTGTAACTTTTATTAAAAAGTAGTATATTCTTTTGAAAGGAGTAAAAGTTTAAACACTTGAATACATTTAACCCTTGTATTTTTTTACTTTTTACAATTTAAATCCTAATGTTTCAACCTTTAAGGCATTAAACTTTAATGTCTCTAAATATTTATAAATTAAACCTTTTGGCCACTGAATTTAGCATTTTTTTTACCGGAATAAGTCGCATGACTTAAAATAAAAAGACAATTAAGTCTTTTAAGTGTATATAACGTATATAGGGTTAAATATAATTTTTTCACTACTTGAATTCGGTTTACAAATGTATCACTGAACTGAATTTTTTTACAATCGAGTCAGTGAACTACAAATATTTATCAAATCGTTACAAATTTCGTTAAATGAGTTGACTTTTAACAGAAGCCTTGCATGTGACTTGCACATGTGAGAGAGAAATTAATTTTTTACACATTTGTCTATATAATTTGCCAAGGTGGAAAACTTATAATATTTTAATACTAAAATTAAATAAATTTGGGTTAAACCAAAATTAAAATTTTAGTTTTCTAGTACCAAATAGCATATTAAAAAAAAAACTCTCTCCTCATTCTTACTTCATCTTCTTCCTTTATCTGTTCAGTGAGAGAACACTATCATTATTGTGACGCCCCAAAATTCGGCCTATCTTCACACCCGAATTTCGTACGTTACGAGTACATCTCATTCCATACATACATCATTAAATCCTGAAGATTAATGATATTTCATTCCATTCCCAAGTTCTATTACCTTAAAATCTTCATTCATTAAAAATAATGATAATTGCATTATTCTTATCACATTACAATTGTGACTTAACTAGTCACCATATCTACAGAATAGTTTTAACTAACTATTTTATAAGTCTTGGCTTAATCTTCACGCTTGTTCATCACATGAACAGTACTTCATCTCGTGACGCTAATGGTATTCGCAACCATAGCATCTCACCATAGCAGGACATCGATCATCTTGGTCTTCACAGGGTCCTTTAATACATACTATTGTCGTTCGCTGAAAATATTTTTATTTCAAGCAAGTGTGAGCATTCAATTGCTCAACAAGTCATAACAGTTGAATATCTCACCATAGCAGGACATCGATCATCTTGATCTTCACAGGGTCCTTTAATACATACTACCGTCGTTCGCTGAAAATGTTTTTATTTCAAGCAAGTGTGAGCATTCAATTGCTCAGCAAGTCATAGCAGTTGAATATTAACAACTCAAGAATTAATATTCTTTTAAAACTTCAATAACCGAACAATGGTTATGAAGCAGCTAGAATAATAGGAATACGTTCTGATTCCTATCATTTTAACACATTCATCTTATATACTTTGTCATACTTCCATACTTCTACCTTTTTCATACACATTATATCTGGGTAGAATCATTAGCACAGACTTAACAACAACAGTTCGATCACAGAACAGTTCATCTCATAGAAATACCGAAGTGTTAACATTGTGGCACAAGGCCTCACACATACTATCATCTTGTACAAACCTTACAAATTTGCACATACGAAATACTTTCTCATGTTCAACATCTGAGAAAGTTAAGAAACTAACATTCATAATAGAATATGAATGAAGTTAGGAAACTTGCCTTAGCGATGCGTACTGCTTACGCCTTATCGTTCATCACAATCCCTATAAAGCATATAGGAAACACATATCCATTAGTCATATACTTGACTTAAGCATTAGCTTAACTTCACTTTACTTCTTACGGTTCGCGTTCTTGTAATCTAAGTTTACACGACTAACCTTACTTCCATTCCTCTTCTTTCACTAACATTATACTTAGCACACATCGAGTCTCTAACAGTAGTCAAATATAGTACACTGAGTGGTTTCTCACAAACAACCAACAAACTAATTTTTCGTCTCGTCTACACTGTCTTTCACAGTGAGTTAAATCGGTTGCTAGTTCGTATTAACCGTCGCTCTTTGACTGAATTGTTTAGCCTAGATACTATATCCCGACCATTATAGACTATGACTGCATTACCATTTTAGATTTAACTTATCTGAACCATTATAACTATAATGTTCGTTAAGTTAATCTTCATTACACTTCTTACCACGTCCGGTCCATTCAACTCGGAACGTTACTCATGTTATTACCATTAACTCGTCTTTTCAACGTTATATGTTCTTCATTATCCTTCCTTCTCTTACTACTGTTTGTTATGGCTTATTAACATTCATATGTCATCAATCGACTCTTGTCGATCATCGTTAGACACCACGACAAGCGAAACCCTAATCGGTTCGCTAGGTTATACACATTTCTACCGGATTCCCATTATCGGACTCCGTATAGAAATTACATAAATTTTAACTTTATTTCTTAACATCCTCGCTTGCCACACCTCAATTACATGTCATGTAATCATGAGGAGTGCATCAAACTCGACCACGATCCCTGGTTCCCATTTTAGGGTTTCGAGTTTTAAATTTAAATACGTTTTGTCAATATTTAATTCTTAAAATCATTCTTAAACATGTTGTTTAAGTGATTTCTCTTCATGAATATTAATCATATACTTGCCCCATAATTATCATGTAAAAAATTGGGACATAAAATAACCGTGTAGGAAAAAAATCCCTTAGGGGCGCTGCAACGCAAACTCAAGGGTTAAATCCGGCGCTGGAGCATTGGCTTGCAGTGCCCGGATCCCTGTTCTGGCGTTGCGACGGCAGCTTGCAAGCAGCGCCAGCCCTGTTCCCTTGAAAAATTCTCTAAGTTTTTAAATTTTTGAAATTCCCGAGCTCATAACGCGATCGTTATAACTCGAAATTGACTCGTTCCAAAGCCAATAGTTCACATATCTTACGTTCTACGATTCCATCTAGTCGGAATTCATTTCTGAATCCGTTGGCGTAAAATTGACCATTTCGTCTATTTTTACGTTTTCGTTAACATTCGACGCTCAATTCTTTGTTTTAACTCCAAATTCATTCGTTCTTACTCCCGCAAGTCTTGTTTACTTAATTTTCATTTCGGGAAAATTTAAGATTCGACGATTAACGTCTAATCGCGTAAACTTCCGCCGAAACTTCGTTACTCGATATTTTTACTCCAAACCAAATGGAATCAATCCATTGGTTGTTCTTCTATGATTATAACCATATTAACCATCTAAGTTTTAATGGTTTTCTTCATTAAGTTACTTAACCGTTTTCTTATAGTTTTAACTCATTTTTTCATTAACTTCCTTAACCATTTCATTATGGTTTTACTTGTTCATGATTATTAGTGTTTTAATGTCCACTAACATCCATCTCAACACTTCCTACAATTCATGCTCTTCCAATTTTCCATTCTCGATCAATTCAAAGATTGAAAAAAAATGAAAACTCAAAGTAAACACTTATACCGTATAAGTGTTCTTGAACTTTTAGAATTTGTTCTTGTTCAAAGTCTTAAGCTAGCTTCCTTGTTTCTTGGATTGCTTGTGATGAGTAGGTTGAAAACCTACGATTTGATTTCATTTAGCTTGATATATTGTGAGTTTTTGGGTAGTGTTCAAGTTACTTGTGATGTTTTTTTGTTACTTTGCAGGAGAAAGGGATGGATCGGGTGAGCAGATGAGTTTGGGAGACAATATGAGAAGAATTGTGCTAACTGACAATGGGGCATGGGGCGCGCTAGCAATAGACGGAATGAGGCACGGGGCGCGCCAGCCTGAGGATCGTTCCCTGCCATAGCAGCGCAGGCCGTGCCACTTTTCAAAGGGACCGGGCGCGGGGGCGCGCTGGTCTGACGTGAGCTGTGCAGATTTGTTTCCTTAAGTGCCAAAGTTGATTCAAAGAAGGATTTTTGACTTACCAATTGTAATAGGGTTTTGTTAGGTTTATAAATACTAGTTGTTCACTTAGTTTTAATCTATCTTTTGACTGAAAATCATTGGGGGCTATTCTTTTGGAGTGGATCGATATTGCATTGGAGATTTATTGCATTGGAGATTTTGTGAGACAGACTTTGGATTGAAGATTGAAGATCATTGACAGAGTTTTTCCTTCTTCCTCTTAAATAAATTTCTGTATCATGATGTCTATCAGTTATTATCTTTTTGTTCCTAAGTTGATGATGAACTAAACTTTTATTAGGAGTACAATGGAACCTTTTACAAAGCTTTAATTCAATTGCCATTATTTACAGTTGATAATTCTTTTGAGTTGATTGTTATATTTCGTGCATAATTTAATGATTGTTTGGCCAATAATTAATATTATATCTTTGATTGAATTGAAAGAGGATATCTAGATTAGAACTAGATATAACAACGCATGACTTTGTTGATTCTTATTTAGAGTAACATATCAGTGTATAAGACGAATGTACTTATATGTCATGTGCAACTGTGATATGGGTGTGAACTTAATGAATCTATTTTAAGTATTTTACACGAAAGTAGTAAAATAACTGAAATAGGTATTTTTACTAATAATCGAAAGGTGTTAGTAAATCGTGGGGTAAACCTAATTGTCAATTCGTTGGAATAACTTAAGTGGAAATAAGGTAAGAGGGTTATTGTGGAGTAATTGGGGAAATTGTATTCCTATGCTTTAATCATCTGGTACTCATTAATTGTCAGTTAATTGAATCTTAATCACTTTAATTTAGTTAATTCCCAAAAATCAATTGGATTGACTGTTTAAATAGGCTAAATTAGTAGGAATTGAATAATTAAAATAGTTGTTTGATAACTGTTCTCTGTGGGTTCGACACTTTTCTTATTACTGTATTACTTGATTGACTGTGTACACTTGCACGTATTTGTTATTGTATAAAACAGACAACAAGTTTTTGGCGCCGTTGCCGGGGAATGATTTTAATCATTATTTTATTACTAGTTTTTATTAATTTAGATTATTCAAGCAGATTTTTATTTTAGTTGTTTGCTTTTATAGGCTTAAATTCTATTCAAGCCTGTTCGAGCAGCGATCAACGATTTGTGTGTGCAACGCGTTAATTTCAATTGTGTATGCAAACACGGTCTCAGGGGTCCAAGTTAGTTCCTTACGACAGTGAATTTGAAAGAACTTTTCGACAAGGACTAAGAACTCATTATGGGACAATGGCAAATCAAGCTAACATGGATAACAAAGAATACAAGCCACTTCAAGATTATGGAATGCCGAAGGTTACAGACATTCAGTCTAGCATTGCACGACCTGCCATTACAGCACATAGTTTTGAGATCAAATCTGGCACGATTTATATGATCCAAAACTCATCCCAGTTCGGGGGAGCACCAACGGATGATCCCAATGATCACCTGATCAATTTTTTAGAAATTTGTGATACATTCCGGTTTAATCAGGTGTCAGAAGATGCAGTTAAGCTGAGGTTATTTCCTTTTACACTGAGAGACAAAGCCAAGAGTTGACTACATATATTGCCACCGGGATCCATCACAACATGGGATGATTTGGCACAAAAGTTTCTTGCCAAATTCTTCCCGCCAGCGAAGACGGCAAAGATGCGGGATGTTGTCCTCTCATTCAGACAGTTCGATTCAGAGTCGTTATACGAGGCTTGGGAAAGGTACAAGGAGTTGCTTCAAAAATGTCCACATCATGGGGTACCATTATGGCTACAGGTTCACACTTTCTACAATAGTCTTGACGGCCAGTTGAGAACCAGTATTGATGCTGCTACAGGTGGGGCTTTGAATGCTAAAAGTTGTGAGGATGACTATGACTATGATAACCTATATTATCATAATATTTGTGAGGGTACGTATAGAAAACACACTAAACTAATGACCACCTTAACATGGTTTGAGCAAATTTTAGTTTGTTATAATATCCAAACTCGATTCGCATGAATCTTCCCAATTAATACTTATTCTTTTGATCAGAGATCATGCAATTTCTGTTTCAAGTTTTTTTTTAAATAGTATTTTTTGTTGACCGTTGTTATTCATAGTTCCACCAATACTAAAAATAAAAATATATTAAAAAAAATCATTTATTCAACCATCTCCGGCTCTCTGCTTATATTTATAGATTCTGACATTAATGTAATTTTATTATTACGTTGACATATTTGTTTAACTTGTTACATATCTTATTTTCTATGAAACTTGGGTTAAAATTGTTTGAATTATTCAATATTTTGTTTGAATTATTTATTTTTATTTGTTGTACAATGAATACTTATATTTAATTTTTTTAAATACGTCCAGACAAAATTATATACTTGTTCAGTATAGTTTAGAGGGATAAAATAGTAAAAGATTGTTATTCAGACGTATCGATTATCAAACAATTTTTTCTTTTAGATTCAGATTCAGCTCATTCAGATTCAGATTCAGATTCATTCAGATTTTATCAAACAGCACCTAAGTGAAAAAAGAGATTTAATAATGTTATCAAAATAATAAGTATCATTGAAAATATAAAATGTTATTAAAATAAGTGTACAAAAAATGTGTTTAAATATATATTTGTTTTTATCAACATAATTATTATTTTTATATTATGGAGGTCAAAAAGGGTGTATATCATTTTATTTTTATTTTTTTGTCCCTTTGTCCAGCTCTGGCCCTCTTCTTTTCGGCAATTCTCATTTTCTCCCTCATTCTACGTCCCCTAGCTCAAGAAAATAAAAATAAAATCCCCAATTGAAATAAGCTACCGGCCATAGCCAAAGCTCCGATATTGCTCATCTAATTAAAGGTGGAATTGATGCTTCAAATATTGAAATTCTCTGAGAATCCTCATGACCGAAGGTTAGAGATTCATTTTTGTTTGTTTTTATATCAATCTCCCTGATTCTATATTCAATTAATCACAATGTTCATATTGTTTGACTGCAATTCCCTGCAAAAAAATAAAACGTACTAAGGATGGAGAGTGTTAGGGGTTTCATAAATGTATGATTTGCAGCTCTATATATGCATGTTAATATGTTAGAATAATGTTATTTTTGAGTTATTAATACGTATTTGATGATAGTTTTATATATATGTTTCGATTTGGTGAGTTTTGGTTGAGGATTGTGATCTTGTGAGGGTGTATACTGAATTAGGTTGAGCTTTACATTTGCTGCTCAAATTATTATATCTTTTTGTGTAGAATGTAATATCATCAGCAACATTTCGTTTTTGTTTGGAGTTCATTTGGGTTATTTATTAATGGGGATATAAATTAATGCGGATGATAATTGGGTTATATTCAAATTTTGTGTTTTACTGATAGAATCTTACGAGTTACATAGGTTTAGTTCAGGTTGCAAATGGTGGGATACTTTGGGGCATGCCCTGTGTTTTTATGTATCTTGTTCAGCTTTTTATATAGTTTGCCAATTTTTGTTGTTGTTGTTGTTTTATTTATTTATTTAATTTTTGTGCAATTTAGGTCATGTGTAGGCTAAGTTTGTTTCATTATTTTGAGAGATACCAATAAGTTTTTTTTTTTAAAAAAATTATGTAATAGCTGCAGTTTCTCATTGCTTAAAACTTTTCGAAAATCTTCTTGAGCTCAGCTGGAAAAGGCTTTTGAAAATTAAAAAATTGGTTTCCAAGGAAGCTGTTAAATCGATTCATGACAAACATGAGAATTAAATGACAAGTTTAGAGTTCTATTTCACATGAATTTTGATATTTTGTGATTTTTTTTTCTGATTCCTTATTTTTTCCCCTATCTTGATTGAAAATTGTACATCACAAAATGTTATGCACATTGATTAATGTGACATCTGATTTCAGTCAATCAGGATGATAATGTCTTAATATGTGTTTTTGCATAAATCCTTTCGCATTTGGGGTATACATTGCAATATTTAAACATATATAGATTGCTCATGGACCAATGCAATATCAATATTGATGTAGGACGGAAATTGATGAATAAATAATTCATTGGAAGCGGTAAATCAATAAAGAAAATTAAAAGAATTAGAGTGATCCAACCGCAGGAGAACCAGCCCTAGGGTTTCCCAACCGCAGTAAAGAGGAAAAGTATTGATCGCAACTAATAATTAGGATAATTTCAATATCAAAGTGTAAAGAGTTTGACATGACTTACAAGCATATTTATAAGAAAATAAACTCTAATAATCTTAAGCCCATAACAATTGGGCCTCTAAATAAATAATCCAATATTGAAATAAACCAATAAATAAGAAGTCCAACAAACTAAATAAATAGACAACTAATAAATAAATAACTAAATAACGAATCATCCACGACGACGACGACGTCTCATGGATCGATCCCTATCAACTCTCTCAGGCTGTGAAAATGAAGCCTCTGGCGACATGAAAGCCTCTTCTCTCTCCTAAAGGTATGGTCAAGCCGACGGAACTCTCAAAGCATCAATCCATGTACAATCATTCGGAGACCTGTTGCGTCACTTCACCAAAAACTGACGGTAAACACCCTGCATGGTCGCCACAACCCGCTCATCAAAAAATCCTCAATAACCTCTGTTGTATGCTGTGTAGGAAAAATAGGAGGTGTATGTGGAACAGGTAAAGGAGGAACAAGTATAGGCTCATCAGGGTTAACAAGTGTAGGCGAAGTGGGTGAAAAAGTAGAAGTGGAAGAGGGGGCGGAATCATCAGAAGACCCATGATAAAGGGGGTAAGGTCTTTCACATTGAATACAAGACCAATACCCATATCACTCGGAAGATTCAACTCATATGTATTAGCGCTAACCTTCTTTCGAATTCGAAATGGACCCATTCTCTTAGCATACACTTTCTTCCATGTGCCAGGAGGTAATCTCTCAACACGGTGTCGTAGTATCACTCGATCATTCTCATTAAACTCTTGATACATGCGATGAACATATGCAGCAGACTTCTAATTTTCATTGCTCAAATTAATTTTCTTTCTTATTTTAGCAAGCAAATCATGAATGTAATGCGCAAAAGACTTTGCATACTCACTAGCCAATGGGAAGAGGAGCTAAATCAATAGGTTTCCTAGGCTGATAACCAGTGTAAGCCTGAAAAGAACTTACTCCAGTTGAACGATTAACTGAGCTATTATATGCAAATTCAGCCATAGGTAAAACCTTATCCCATGTAGACACATGATCACTCACAAGACAACTTATCAAATCACCTAGACTTCTATTAACTACCTCAGTCTGACCATCGATCTGGGATGATATGCAGTAGAAAACTTAAAAGTGGTGTTAAGTTTCTTCCAGAGAGTTTTCCAAAAATAACTCATAAATTTCGCATCTCTATAAAAAACTATAGTCAATGGTAACCCACGCAATCTCATTACCTCATTAAAAAAAATCATGACAATATGTGAGACATTATTAGTTTTGCTATAAGGAATAAAATGTGTCATCTTAGTGAAATGGTTCACTACAACAAAAACTGAATCATGGCCCCTCTGGGTCCTTGGTTACCCCACGACAAAATCTATGCTAAGATCCTCCCAAGGTGCATGAGGAATCGGAACTGGAGTTAGACCTGTCAAAACTTGGCCTAGCCCGCGGGCCGGGCGTTGGGCTGGTTATTTTTAGCCCAACAAAAGCCCCGTTGATGGCCCACCCGTTTGGGCCAAACCCAAAAAAATAAAAAAAATGTGGGCATAAATTGGTCTAAGCCCGTGGGCCGGGCCGGGCGTTGGGCTGGACATTTTTAGCCCAGCAAAAGCCGGGCATTTTTGGCCCGTCCGTTTTTGGCCCTGCCCGCCGCTCGCCCGGCCCGTTTGGGCCGAGCCTGCCCGTTTGCTAGGTTTAACTGGAGTGTACAAACCCATGTTTTGCTTCCTATCCTTAGCAGTCTGACATGTGTGGCACTCAAAAACAACATGAGCTACATCCCTCTTGAGGCTAGGCTAAAAGAATCTATCCTCAACAATGACAATGGTCTTATCTCGACCAAACTGTCCAGCTATACCTCCCGCGTGTAACTCCCACAATAAATACTCAAGCATCGATGTACTAGGAATACACAAGCAGGTGCCCTTAAAAAGATACTCATCATGGATACGATAATCACTAGAAGGTGGGGAACTAGGATTCTATAGGGCAACATAAATGTCATTAAAGTCTCGACAAGTAGGGTACTCCTGGATAATGCGTTCAAATCCCACAACCTTCACTCTTAAAGAGTTGACCAGGATGGACACGGGACACCCTACTCAACTCATTGACAACCACATTCTCTGTCACTTTGCAATACTCAAGGACAGAAGAATAATTTTGGATAACCCACCTAGCATGTTGATGATTGGAGTAAAGAACAAACTCCCTATTCAACAAATAATGTTGCCAATACCTAAGTGTCTCTGAAATATTGCATAAAACTCTATCATAGGTAGAGTACTTTTGTCGAGTCTCATTCAATTTCTCACTAAAGAATGCTATAGGATGACCCTCCTGACTAAGCACTCTCCCTATCCCTACCTCTGAAGCGTCGCATGCCTCAAACACTTTACTAAAGTTTGGTAGCACGAGAATAGGTGCCTGTGTCAACCTATTCTTGATTTCCACAAAGGTTTTGGTAGCCAATTTAGACCAAACGAATTCACCCTTTTTCAAACTATCAGTGATGAGAGCCAGAATAGTACTAAATCCGCTAACGAACCTCCTGTAAAACATAGCTAGCCCATGGAAGCTTCGAGCTTCGTGAATATTGGAAGGTTCAGATCACTCATTAATAACCTTTACTTTCTTGGGGTTGGCAAAAACCCCCTCTTTAGAAATCACAAACCCGAGGAAAATGACCGACTCCTGAACAAAAGAACACTTCTTCAAATTAACATAGAGTTTCTCACGTAGAAGAACTGCTATAATCTCTCGCAAGTGAAGTTAGTGCTCATATCGGGGTTTTACTATAAATGAGGATGTCATCAAAATTAGACCACTACAAACTTGCCTATGAAAGGACGTAACACTTGATTCATAACTCTCATAAATGTGATGGGTGCATTGGTTAAGCCAAAAGGTAAGACTAGCCGCTCATAAAATCCGTCCCCTGTCTTAAAGGCCGTCTTCCACTCATCTCCCTCTCGGACGCGGATTTGGTGGTATCCACTCGGCAGGTCTATTTTGGTGAAAACATGAGCCACAATCATCATATCTAGCATATCATCAAGCCTAGATATAGCATTTTGATGATGATTTTATTTATGGCTCGTCTATCACAACACATTCTCAAACTCCCATCAGCCTTAGGGGTGAATAAGGCTGGAACGGCACAAGGGCTAAGACTTTCTCTAACAAAGCCCTTCCTCAACAACTCACCTACGTGTCATCTCATCTTAGTCTACTCTGTGGGATGCATCCTATAATGTGGCAGGTTAGGTAAAAAAGACCCCGGAACATGGTCAGTGGCATGTTGGATGTCCCTAAGAGGTGGTAACCCATCGGGCAACTCACTAGGTATAACATCAGCAAACTCATGTCGAATCTGCCTAACATCACTAGGAATCTTTGTAGTACTCTCTTTAAGAACATCTCTCACCTCTCTAGCTACCACCGCATGCATAGCCTTCTCCAACACACTCCGCTCAAACTCTTTTCTATTAAGAATATGAGTGATTTGGTTTGTTGGGTAGGTAAGCTAGTCTCCTTTGGTCGACTCTTGGATGACACTCGGAGTCTCATATGTGCTAATGATATTTTATGCCCCTTGTGTGTAGACACATACGTTCGTCCTCCCATAATGAATCACATCATGGTCATATAGCCAAGGTCGCCCTAGTAGAATGTGACGCCCCCAAATCCGGGTACCTTCAAACCCAAGACATGGTGCTACACGGTGCTACAATCTACTCATACCTTCAATTGAGGACATCAATATCAATGCAAAAGTTTACTTATTATTACATTCTATTAAATCCCTTCCCAAGTATTCGTAACCAATACATTGTTCTGTGTCATAATATCAGTAAATACAATACTAATACTATACTATTACAAAGGTCACTACTTGTCCAGCTTGGACTTGCCTTTGTCTTTACCGGATCATTCGGTCCGTTCGCTCTTAGCTGAAATCATTTAGTTTTAAGCAAGAATGAGCATAAACAGCTCAGCAAGTTAAATATTATATCTTGAAACCACAAAATCAAGAATCATATATCTTGGTCTTCAATAATTGTACAATAGTTATGAAGTACTTACGAATAATCAAAACATCATTTTGATTCCTTTAGAACCATTCCAAAGGACTTTATAGCCTCTTCGGAATTCATCTTGGTCAACGACCACAAACCATATTTTAGTTCTCATTCATGAAAGGAACAACCCGGCACGAAGGCCGTAAGTTCGATATAGCTTACGAGCACATCCAGGTGATCAGCCTGTAGTACTCTATGTTGATCAACACTCATACATTAAACGTGTTTACGTTTAATTGGTGGCAATCTCACGTGCCTGTCGAATTAACGATGTTTAAAACTTTTGTTTTATTCATACTCAGGTTTACCTGAGAATCCATACCAAATAATTGGCATAGGATCACAATATTGTATATATTCTGGAGAGATTTGTGGAAAAATCCCCCAAAATATGATAAGTCTCAGTCTAGCCGAGTCAAATGGCATTGACTATTCAAGAACAGTTTATGCATAAGCGATTATGCACAATGACCAATTGCCCAGCCATAACGTATAGACAAGGGTTTAGCAAAACTTGCATTCATAATAAAGTATGAACGAAGTTGAAAAACTTGCTTTTGCGTCTTCTAAACCTTTACACGTAGCCTATTCAGTCTTTACAACGTCTACAAAGCATAACACAAAGCATACCTATGAGAATTCATCATCGATATACCAAGTATAGCCTAACTTCCCCTTCTTGTATAACTTAATCGAAACGTTAAATTAATAACATTCATTTAAGTTATTTAATGTTCATTACGGCTTATTAACATCCTATGTTATAAACCAACTCTTCTTAATCATCACTAGGCATGATGATAAACGAGTACTTAACTTGTTCCTTAATAACTTAGTTTTGGTTAACGTCCAAAACTTAAGTTTAATTACATTTAGTTAACGTTTAATCCTCATCACCCTTGGTTAAACATGTTGTTTAAAGAGTGTATATTCATCACTTACTAGCCCCTTAATGATATGCAAAAGGTTAAGTAATTACTAAAAATGTTAAAATTTTCTGACATGTTGGCGCTGCAGCGCTAGGTTTTCCTCTTGGAGTGGCGCTGCAGCGCTACCCCACCAGAGATTTCTCCCGGGAGTGGCGCTGCGGCGCCGGATTAAGCCTATTGGCTGGCGCTGCGGCGCTATCTCTGCTACTCAGAAAAATTTCTAAGTCTTTGAAAATTCTGAAATTCCCGAGTCCGTAACTTGATCATTATAACTCGGAATTGGTTCGTTCCAAAGCCAAAAGTTCATAAACTACATGCTCTATCATCCTATCAAGTCGGAATTCGTTTTCGAATCTGTCGGCGAGAAATTTGCCGATTAGTCCATTTTTACATTTTCGTCAAACGTTCGTGAACGTTTGACGCTCAAATCTTCGTTTTAAGTCGGAATCAATCCGTTCTTTCTCTCGCAAGTCTTATTTACCTAAATACACGTGTTGCAATCAAAAACCATCGTTTTCGATGTTCACGGCGACTTTTGACTTCTAATCCGAGAAATTTACGTTTTCGACAATTATCGTCTAATCGCGTAACTTTCGCCGAATCTTCGTTCTTCATTATTATTACTCCAAACCACTTGGAATCAATCCCATGGTTGATTATTACTAATTCTAATCATTCAAAACATTTAAGTTTTTCATGGTTTCACATGTTCATTAGTTCATTTCCTATGAATTCATTAAGTTCTTCATTAGTCCTTAATCAATTCTTATTATCTTATCATGCATGGCTTATTAAGGTCCTTAGATCACTATTAAGCCATTCTTATAACTTCTTAGGGTTCAAGCTTTCTCTAACACTTCTCTATCAACACTAATATTGAAAGAAAAGAAAGTTTTATATATTGTTCCTTATGAGTATACCACCTTTAAGGTTCTTGGTGGAGTGAGTAGGAATACTCAAAGCTTTCTTAATCCCCTTGGTTGATGAAATGTCTTCACAAACACAAGCTAGCTTCTCTTCTTATCTCTCTCTCTCTCTAGATGTTAGGATTTCTCAAACAACCAAAATATGAAGACAAGGCTCTCTATTTATAGAGTTGGCAAGGCTTAGGGTAGGATGGTAATTTAGGCCCAACCTCCTCTACTATTCCCACCTCCTCTCCTTTCTTTCCCACCAAGTTAAGGCCCATGTGCTAGCACATGGTCAACCATGTCTCCCCTTGTGCTCTCCCATGTCCTCCCATGTGCTCCCACATGCTCCCATGTGGCCTTGTACCCCCATGTACAACATGGGTTGTGGGTTGAACCATGGGTTAAAACCACACGTTTACCCAATGGTTCGACCCACGAGTTAAACTTATTAACTTTTAATTTCAATTAATTCTAATTCACTTTATTTTAACGTATTTACTCCGTATAAACTTCATATTATACGTCGTATTAATTCTCGTATCTTCTCCGCATAATTCTCGTACAATACTTCGTATTATACGCGTATTTGTTTCGTATAATAATCATATATTATTATACGTAAACAATTAATCATTAATTTCACTTTCTCTAACGCTAAGGCTTTAAGTCTCTACGCGAAAACTTCGTGAGCGAATTACTTAATCCACCTCGCCTTGAAATCCTATCATTACGCGTTTCTCGGAATTTCAAAATAAATTCCTGAGCAGAAACGGATGAATAGTGATTTCCACACTTTTCCTCCCAAGAAAACTTTTCTCGGCTAACTTAACTTTTCAAGGTATATTAGCGTCAAATATTTCGACAGAACATCATTCTGACATTCCGAACTCTCGAAATGGCATAGGGTCTCAACCCCTAACCCTTAGGGTCAAACCCTAACCCTTAGAGTTAAATAGTGTCTATTTCGTCTTTTTCCAAAATATTTTTATTCTCAGAAACCTTTTATTTTCGTCTTATAAATTCATATCATTTATTCCAAGCACGTAGCCAGAATCCTACTAATTTCTGCATTCTCTAGGTCATAAAATGACTTACAATTAGCTTACTCAGTTTAATAAACAAATAATCCATACTTTATTCACTAAATCAAATAAAAATTCATTTTCATAAACGCTCGATTTTCTCGGGCATTACATTCTCCCCTTCTTATTAGAATTCTGTCCCCAGAATTACAATACAAGTTAATCAAACAAATGAGGATAAGCCTTCCTCATCTTGTCCTCGAGTTCTCACGTTGCTTCTTCGGCATTGTGGTTCCTCCATATCACCTTCATCGAAGGTATAATTTTGCTTCTTAACGCTTGTTCCTTCCTATCCACAATTTGAATATGAATCTCTTCATAAGTTAAGTCTTTCTCAACTTGAATTGGTTCATACTTGATTACGTGCTTGTAATCTGGCTTATAGGGACGCAATACCGAAACGTGGAACACGTTATGGATATACCCCAACTCTGGAGGTAATGCTATCTCATATGCTACCTCTCCTACCCTCTTCAAAATTTCAAACGGTCCTATGAACCTAGGGCTTAACTTTTCCTTTTTCCCAAAACGCATCTTCCCCTTCCAAGGTGACACCTTCAGGAATGCATATGAACCGACTTCAAACTCTCTGTTCTTCCGATGTGGATCGGCATACTTCTTCTGTCTGTCCTGAGCTGCTACTAGCCGCGTTCGTATTAACTTAACTACTTCCGCCGTTTGTTGTACCATCTCGGGTTCTAACATTCGACGCTCTCCCACTTCATCCCAACAAAGTGGCGTTCGACACTTCCGTCCATATAACGCTTCGTAAGGCGGTATGCTTATACTAGCGTGATAACTGTTGTTGTAGGCGAACTCTACTAATGGTAGATGATCGTCCCAACTCCCCTTGAAATCCATAACGCAAGACCTTAGCATGTCTTCTAAAGTCTGAATTGTTCTTTCGCTTTGTCCATCTGTCTATGGATGGTACGCCGTACTCAACCTCAGTTGTGTTCCCATCTGCTCTTGCAAACTCTTCCAGAAATTCGAAGTGAATCGCGGGTCGCGATCTGACACGATCGAAACTGGCACTCTATGTCTCGAGACAATCTCTTTGACATAAAGCTTAGCTAACTGGTCTAAATTGTATCTGACTCTTATCGGCAAAAAATGAGCCGACTTTGTCAAACAATCCACTATTACCCAAATAGCGTCGTATCCTTTCTGCGTAGTTGGAAGTCCCACCACAAAGTCCATCGTGATATGCTCCCACTTCCACTCCGGAATCTCCAATGATTGTAACAAACCACTGGGTCGTTGATGTTCGGCCTTAACTTTTTGACAAGTTAAGCACCTACTGACGTACTCTGCTATCTTCCTCTTCATATTTGACCACCAGAAATTGGTTCGAAGGTCTTGATACATCTTGGTACTACCAGGATGAATCGAGTACCTCGAGTGATGCGCTTCATCCATTATCTCCTCTTTTAACTCTGGCTCACACGGAACCCAAATTCTTCCTTCAAATCTCAATAACCCTTCGTTATCAAGACTGTACGCTATTTCAGTACCGTCTGCAATCTTCTTCCTTATCCGCTCGCACTCATCAGCTCTGAGTTGCACTTCCTTCACCTTTTCCACTATTGTGGGTTGAACTTCAATTGCAAACAGTTTCTCCCCTTCTTTGATTGGACATCGCACTTCTAACTCCATTATTGCCATCTCTGTCACCAGCTCATCTTGAGATGTTAACATCGATAGCTTCTCCCGACCCTTACTACTTGAGGCGTCGGCGACCACACCTTCCCTGGGTGATACAGGATTTCACAGTCGTAATCCTTTATCAACTCCAGCCATCTCCTCTGCCTGATATTCAACTCCTTCTATGTGAAGATATACTTAAGACTTTTATGGTCTGTGTAGATCTCACACTTCTCCCCATATAGGTAATGCCTCCAAATCTTTAAGGCGAAAACCACTGCGGCGAGTTCAAGGTCATGGGTAGGATAATTCCCCTCATACTCCTTCAACTGCCTAGATGCATATGCAATGACCTTGCCATGCTGCATGAGCACGCAATCCAGTCCTTTATGAGAAGCATCGCTATACACTACGAAATTTCCCGTCTAATCCGGTAACGATAATATAGGGGCTTGACTCAACCTCTTCTTCAGGTCTTGAAAGCTATCTTCACACTTTTCTGTTTATACGTATTTCACCGTTTTCCTGGTTAAGTTGGTTAATGGAGTAGCTATCTTCGAGAAGTCCTGTATGAACCTCCGATAGTAACCCGCTAATCCTAGGAAACTCCGCACCTCAGTTGGCGTTTTCGGTTGTTCCCAGTTCATCACTGATTCCACCTTCGCTGGATCCACTGAAACTCCTTCCTTGTCAATGACGTGCCCCAAAAATTGCACTCTCTTTAACCAAAATTCACACTTTGTGAATGTCGCATACAACCTCTCTCTTCTTAGTGCCTCCAACACTAATCTCAAATGTTCCGCATGATCCTCCTTCGTCTTGGAATAGACTAGGATATCATCAATGAACACTACGACGAACTTGTCTAAATATTGTTTGAACACTCGGTTCATCATGTCCATGAATGCGGCGGGCGCATTCGTCAACCCAAAAGACATCACTAAGAACTCGTAATGGCCGTAACGAGTCCTAAATGATGTATTAGGTACATCCTCCGCCCTAACCTTCAACTGATGATACCCCGTACGTAAATCTATCTTCGAAAAATATTTTGCCCCTCTCAACTGATCAAAAAGATCATCGATCCTGGGTAATGGGTACTTATTCTTTATCGTTAGTTTGTTCAACTCTCGGTAATCGATACAAAGCCTCAACGATCCATCCTTTTTCTTTACAAACAATACCGGTGCTCCCCATGGAGTAACACTCGGTTGAATGTACTTCTTGTCCAACAGTTCTTGCAACTGAATCATCAATTCCTTCAATTCCACTGGCGTCATATGATATGCTGCCTTTGAAACTGGTGTCGTCCCTGTCGCAAGGTCTATAACAAATTCGGTCTCCCTATCGGGTGGAAGACCCGGTAAGTCACTCGGAAATACATCCGCATACTCATTGACAATAGGTATCTGTTCCAACGTTGCTCCCAATCTTTGGGTATCAACAACATGGCACAGGTAACTTTCGCATCCCTTCTTTAATAATTTTCTAGCTTGTGTCATGGTTAGACAACAAGAGCGTCTCGGTGATTTACTACCATAGAACACTATTTTGGGTTTCTTAGAAATCCGAAGGTTCACTCTTATTTTGGCAATCTATCATTGCCCCATGGTTAATTAACCAGTCCATCCCGAGAATTACATCGAATTCTCCCAATTTTATCGGTATAAGATCTACCGACAATTTGTTACCTTTAATATCCCCACAACAACTCCTATGAACCGAATCCACAGGAATTACTTCATCGTTAGCTACCTTAATGTTTAAAGGTATTACAAGTTTTTCGGGGAGTAATCCTAATTGTTTAGCAAACTCACATGCTATGAACGAACATGTTGCACCCGAATCAAACAGTACATATGCATTAATGTCGTTGACCGGAATGATATCTGCTACGACGTCACTCAATGCTATCGCATCTTGGACCGTCATATTAAAAGTACGGGCAGTCAGTTTACCCTGTGGTACTGCGCCACCAATCGCCAGTTTATTACCGCTAGCTCCCTTCCCACCATCTGAACCTTTCTTCGGACAGTTACGCGCCATGTGGTTCGTAGATCCACATACAAAACAACTGCGACTCTTCTTGGGACTGGGACAGTTAGGCGAAATATGCCCCTCCTGTCCACAGTTGTAGCAGACCGCCTTACCCTTGAGGCAAACTCCCAGATGAGTCTTACCGCAATTCTTGCATGCCTCCATCTTCCTCTTGGGAAACTCCTGTTTTACTCCGGTATTTCCGGAGCTGAAACCCTTCCTCTTCAAGCCACTCCCGCTGGCTCCCTCAATTTTGACTGATACCTCAGCCTTAGTCTTATTCTTCTTCTCCTTGTGGTATAAGGTCAACGCCTCACTACCACCCTTGGCGATAATCGCCTTCTCCAACACCGCTCCAAAGATAACACTTTGAAAAACCGAGATACGGTTGTAGAGCCAGGGTTTCAATCCCTGCTCGAACCGTCGTGCCTTCCGCAACTCTGTGTCCACTTGGTGTGGAGCAAACCTTGTCAGTTCATTGAACCTGGCTGCGTATTGGGGTACTGTCATGTCCCCCTGCTTCAGTTCTAGGAACTGAATCTCCATCCTCCCCTGCATACTCGTGGGGAAGTAGTTCTCGAAAAAGTAATTCCTTGAACCGTTCCCACGTAACCACTTCTGTTCCGGCCCTACCCTGGTTGGCTTCCCACCAGTAGTTGGCCTCCCCCTTCATCATGTAAGTCGCAAAAGAAGTCTTCTGCGCCTCACCAACATTTGCAATAACAAATGCCTTCTCTATTTCTTTTACCCAAACCTGGGCAGCTATTGGGTCTGTAGTTCCGTAGAACTCAGGCGGACCAATTAACTTAAACTCCTTTAAGGTAGTCCCCCGACCTACCCCAGGATTAGGGAGTATGGTATCTCTCGTTCGATTGAGAGCCGTAGCCAGTAGATACACAAATTCCTGCATCGGGTTATTATTCCCTTGCCCCTTCTCATTACGAGGTTCTTTTTCTTGATTTCTTGCACTTCGATTTGGCGGCATTTTCTGTTAATACGAAAACATTTCGTTATTCTTTCTTTCTTCCTTCAGTTATTATTAACAATCAAATAATAACTCAATCACATTGCCAATCATTTTAGTAAAACCTTTGTATTAAAATGCTTCCTTGTAGTATAACACTACACTTTACATTACATGGCTTCAGCCATCTACAATACTATCCCGCAATTATTTTCCAAAAGTCGGGATTTACAAAAAGACCACCCTTATTTATACAAAAGAGGGTTTTATGTTATCACTAACTATACACACATTTACATAGCTATTTACATCGCTATCTCTTCTATACATACTACGGAACTACATCTGCAACATGACATTCATGTAATCCGCATCGGCCATACTGGCCACAATATCCCGGCTAATAGTATGCCGAGTCTGTCCCTCCTCCACAGGATACTCAGCCATCTGCTGCTGGTAATCCTCGTGCGAACACCTATGAATATAGTACATTCGACCTATCTTCTGCTTCTTGTTCAGAAGCTCCGCCTTCAGTTCCTGGACTTCTATTTTCAAGTCCCGGACTTTATCTTTAGCCAGCACTTTCTCATCGTGCTCGGCCTCCCAGAAGATCTCCATATCCTCTCTATCTTCTACCACATCATCAACTACTTTCTTGAGGTCAAGAACCTCCTTGCTCAGTTGGACATTTCTGTCCAGTATTGCCATGAACAGTAGTTTCATGGACTCCTCCGGTGTAGAATCCTCCCCATCCTCAATAGGCAATATCGTATTAATCAGCATTGTCTCCCCATTCTCGGTAGGCAGTATCGTATTACTCGGCATCGACTCAACCTCCTCCTCCGACATACCCTCAAACAATGACGCGAAGTCAAAATTATCGGAGTACTCGGACGGATCCTCTTCTTCTATATCAGTCCCCTCTAAGATTACCACAGGTATCTCTGCTACCGGCATAGGTACCGCCTCTACAAAGTTGACTGAATCCTCGCTAACCTCATGTATTTCATTATATATGTTCATTATTCCTATTATCTACATAAAACATAAATAACTGGATTAGTATACAATCAAATATGAACAATTTATATCACATTTAATATGTTTAAGGTTACTTTCTTCTTTCAAAACTCTACCCGAGTTTGTTAACTTCTAACTTCTACTTCACTTCTCTAGGTTATAGCCTAAGGTTTTTACCTCCTAAGTTTTATAACTTACAGCTTTGATACCAATCTGTGACGCCCCAAAATCCGGGTACCTTCAAACCCAGGACATGGTGCTACACGGTGCTACAATCTACTCGTACCTTCAATTGAGGACATCAATATCAATGCATAAGTTTACTAATTATTACATTCTATTAAATCCCTTCCCAAGTATTTGTAACCAATATATTGTTCTGTGTCATAATATCAGTAAATACAATACTAATACTATACTATTACAAAGGTCACTACTTGTCTAGCTTGGACTTGCCTTTGGACTTGCCTTTGTCTTTATCGGATCCTTCGGTCCGTTCGCTTTTAGCTGAAATCATTTAGTTTTAAGCAAGAATGAGCATAAACAGCTCAGCAAGTTAAACATTATATCTTGAAACCACAAAATCAAGAATCATATATCTTGGTTTTCAATAACTGTACAATAGTTATGAAGTACTTACGAATAATCAAAATATCATTTTGATTCCTTTAAAACCATTCCAAAGGACTTTATAGCCTCTTCGGAATTCATCTTGGTTAACGACCACGAACCATATTTTAGTTCTCATTCATGAAAGGAACAACCCGGCACGAAGGCCGTAAGTTCGATATAGCTTACGAGCACATCCAGGTGATCAGCCTGTAGTACTCTATGTTGATCAACACTCATACATTAAACGTGTTTACGTTTAATTGGTGGCAACCTCACGTGCCTGTCTAATTAACGACGTTTAAAACCTTTGTTTTATTCATACTCAGGTTTACCTGAGAATCCATACCAAACAATTGGCATAGGATCACAACATTGTATATATTCTGGAGAGATTTGTGAAAAAATCCACCAAAATATGATAAGTCTCAGTCTAGCCGAGTCAAATGGCATTGACTATTCAAGAACAGTTTATGCATAAGCGATTATGCACAATGACCACTTGCCCAACCATAACGTATAGACAAGGGTTTAGCAAAACTTGCATTCATAATAAAGTATGAACGAAGTTAGGAAACTTGCCTTTGCGTCTTCTAAACCTTTACACGTAGTCTATTCAGTCTTTACAACGTCTACAAAGCATAACACAAAGCATACCTATGAGAATTCATCATCGATATACCAAGTATAGCCTAACTTCCCCTTCTTGTATAACTTAATCAAAACGTTAAATTAATAACATTCATTTAAGTTATTTAATGTTCATTACGGCTTATTAACATCCTATGTTATAAACCAACTCTTCTTAATCATCACTAGGCATGATGATAAACGAGTACTTAACTTGTTCCTTAATAACTTAGTTTTGGTTAACGTCCAAAACTTAAGTTTAATTACATTTAGTTAACGTTTAATCCTCATCACCCTTGGTTAAACATGTTGTTTAAAGAGTGTATATTCATCACTTACTAGCCCCTTAATGATATGCAAAAGGTTAAGTAATTACTAAAAATGTTAAAATTTTCTGACATGTTGGCGCTGCAGCGCTAGGTTTTCCTCTTGGAGTGGCGCTGCAGCGCTACCCCACCAGAGATTTCTCCCGGGAGTGGCGCTGCGGCGCCGGATTAAGCCTATTGGCTGGCGCTGCGGCGCTATCTCTGCAACTCAGAAAAATTTCTAAGTCTTTGAAAATTCTGAAATTCCCGAGTCCGTAACTTGATCGTTATAACTCGGAATTGGTTCGTTCCAAAGCCAAAAGTTCATAAACGACATGCTCTATCATCCTATCAAGTCGGAATTTGTTTTCGAATCTGTCGGCGAGAAATTCACCGATTAGTCCATTTTTACATTTTCGTCAAACGTTCGTGAACGTTCGACGCTCAAATCTTCGTTTTAAGTCGGAATCAATCTGTTCTTTCTCTCGCAAGTCTTATTTACCTAAATACACGTGTTGCAATCAAAAACCATCGTTTTCGATGTTCACGGCGACTTTTGACTTCTAATTCGAGAAATTTACGTTTTCGACGATTATCGTCTAATCGCGTAACTTTCGCCGAATCTTCGTTCTTCATTATTATTACTCCAAACCACTTGGAATCAATCCCATGGTTGATTATTATTAATTCTAATCATTCAAAACATTTAAGTTTTTCATGGTTTCACATGTTCATTAGTCCATTTCCTATGTATTCATTATGTTCTTCATTAGTCCTTAATCAATTCTTATTATCTTATCATGCATGGCTTATTAGGGTTCTTAGATCACTATTAAGCCATCCTTATAACTTCGTAGGGTTCAAGCTTTCTCTAACACTTCTCTATCAACACTAATATTGAAAGAAAAGAAAGTTTTACATATTGTTCCTTATGGGTATACCTTTAAGGTTCTTGGTGGAGTGAGTAGGAATACTCAAAGCTTTCTTAATCCCCTTGGTTGATGAAATGTCTTCATAAACACAAGCTAGCTTCTCTTCTTATCTCTCTCTCTCTCTCTAGATGTTAGGATTTCTCAAACAACCAAAATATGAAGACAAAACTCTCTATTTATAGAGTTGGCAAGGCTTAGGGTAGGATGGTAATTTAGGCCCAACCTCTTCTACTATTCCCACCTCCTCTCCTTTCTTTCCCACCAAGTTAAGGCCCATGTGCTAGCAAATGGTCAGCCATGTCTCCCCTTGTGCTCTCCCATGTCTCCCCTTATGCTCTTCCATGTCCCCCCATGTGCTCTCACATGCTCCCATGTGGCCTTGTACCCCCATGTACAACATGGGTTGTGGGTTGAACTATGGGTTAAAACCACCCGTTTACCCAATGGATCGACCCACGAGTTAAACTTATTAACTTTTAATTCTAATTAATTCTAATTCACTTTATTTTAACGTATTTACTCCGTATAAACTTCATATTATACGTCATATTAATTCTCGTATCTTCTCCGCATAATTCTCGTACAATACTTCGTATTATACGCGTATTTATTCCGTATAATAATCATATATTATTATACGTAAACAATTAATCATGAATTTCACTTTCCCTAACGCTTAGGCTTTAAGTCCCTACGCGAAAACTTCGTGAGCCATAAATGAATTATTATTACATAATCCACCTCACCTTGAAATCCTATCATTATGCGTTTCTCAGAATTTTAAAATAAATTCCCGAGCAGAAACGGATGAATAGTGATTCTCGCACTTTTCCTCCCGAGAAAACTTTCCTCTGCTAACTTAACTTTTCACGGTATATTACCGTCAAATCTTTCGACAGAACGTCATTCTGATATTCCGAACTCTCAAAATGGCATAGGGTCTCAACTCTTGACCCTTAAGGTCAAACCCTAACCCTTAGGGTTGAATAGTGTCTATTTCGTCTTTTCCCAAAATATTTTTATTCTCGGAAACCTTTTATTTTCGTCTTATAAATTCATATCATTTATTCCAAGCACGTAGCCAGAATCCTACTAATTTCTGCATTCTCTAGGTCATAAAATGACTTACAATTAGTTTACTCAGTTTAATAAACAAATAATCCAAACTTTATTCACTGAATCAAATAAAAATTCATTTTCATAAACGCCCGAGAAACTCGATTTTCTCGGGCGTTACATAGAATATGTGCAACATCCATAGGAAAGACATCACACCAAATACTCTCCTCATTGCCCTGAAGGTGGATCGACACTCGACATATCTTTGACACAGGAATGTATGTTTTGTTGACCCAGGCGATGCTAAAAGGCTTGGGATGTGGTTCTGCATTTAGCTTCATCCGTAATAAGGCGGACTCAGCAACCACATTTAAACCACTACCCCCATCGATGATCAACTTAGAAGAGAAATAACACCTACTTTGTTGTAGGTTTGAAATAAGGTGTTTTCCTCTAATCATCCTCTCTCCTATGACTCGTGAAAACGCACCTCATGACACCTACCTGATTACCTATCTCTTCTAGGTGCTCATCAGCCTCCTCATCCTGCTAGTCATACTCACCCTCGACTTTATTCCCGACAATATCCCCCTTCTCTTTTGAAGTTTCCCCTACTATTGTTACTTCGCAGCACGTAAAGTATCTCTCCCGGGTAATAGATTGAGAGTTAGGTGCAGCTACACCCTTCCCTTTGTCACGAGATGGCCCAACTACGGTGTTACTAGCTCTAGAGGATGCCTGAGAAGTGGGAAAATGTCTACTCTGGGAGAAATTTCGGCCACTGGACTTGCCTGAGTAAGAAAGGACTCTCTTAGCGATACCCTGTAACTTATACTCATTATCTAGAGTTGATTAGAAAAGGTCATCTAGGGTAGTGATACCACTGGTCAGGATGTGTGATTGAAGTTCAGGTCGTAACTTATTCTTGAACTTCATAATGGTCAATCTATCACTCTCATTGATCCTACATATTTGAGTCAACTCCCTAAATATGCAGATGTAATCGACAACAAACATTATTACCCGTAGAAAGTTGTCATATTGCTCCATTAACCTATCGGTATGTCCTACGGATAAATAATATTGCTTTAAGCGAGTTCTCATCTCCCCCAATGCCTAATAGGTGGCTCACCTAGACGTTCTAAGTGTTTCTCAACCTCTGACCAGAATAAACTGACCGAATTCATTTTTGGCGAATCACACCTTCCTATCCTCAAACATCTCATGCTAGTCAAAATACTTCTTCGTACTAGACAACTAATCAAGGAATGCATTGAGATCAATCTATCGGTTGCATCTACCTTAGTTTTCCTATAGTCATCATCATAAAGATTATGCCTAGGATGTTCATGGTGCCTAGCATGTGGGTTTTCGACATACCCAGTCCCATTATTCCCTTGAGGTTCCACTACAGACTGTCTTTGTTCAATGTGTGTGATCCTATCATTCATTTGACTCAGTTGTACAACTATGACCACTAATTGACCCTGAATTTCTTCTAAAACTGCTTGGGTACGTGTAGTCATGATGCAAATGCAAGTGCAAAGTTGAGACAATATATAAATTTAATTGAAGCAAATTAAAATTACAAATCTAAACCTATGTAATCGCAATCTCAAAAGCTACTGATAATAACCGAGTAATATGACACTAGATGGAATAATATGCAATTTTAAAAGAACAAATTCAAAACAAGCTTCTAAAAATTTTAGAAGTAATGAACGAAGGAAATGCAAGCGATTAAATATTGAAAATCTGAATATTCAAAATGAAATATTTACTTTTACCTTATAGACCTAACTGATCATAAAGTATGAGACTAGGGTGAGAAGTGCTTAAAAGTTTAGGGCTCTTTATTCAAGAAACATGGGTGAAAAATGTAAACTAATAAACGGTAAGGCAATATTTAAATGGAGTGTAAGTTTGGGGTACTAAAAGGTAATTTGCAAGTCTTTTTTAATTTAAATCAGGAAAGTTAGGGTCACCTCCCTATATTTCCAAAAAAATGCAGGACAACATCCGGAGGTTTTTTTTATGAACAGTAGTTTCGACGATGAACAATAATTTTTTTTTTTATAAATCCCAAGATCTCCCAAAAAGTAAGAAATTGATGGAGAAACCAAGTGCTCTGATACCAATATGATGTAGGATGGATTATGGAAATTAATAAACAAATAATTAATTGGAAGTGGTAAATCAATATTGAAAGTGGTAAATCAATAAGGAAAATTAAAAGAACTAGGGTGATCCAACTGCAAAAGAACCACTACCCCTAGGGTTTCCCAACCGCAGTAAGAAGGAAAAGTATTGATCGCAACCAATAATTAGGATAATTTTAATATCAAAGTGTAAATAATCTAACACGACTTACAAACATATTTATAAGAAAATAAACTCTAATAACTCTAAGCTCAGTAACAATTGGGTCTCTAAATAAATAACCCAATACTGAAATAAATCAATAAATAAGAAGTCCAACAAATTAAATAAATAGACAACTGATAAATAAATAACTAAATAGCGAATCATCCATGACGACGACGTCTCACGGTTCAATCCCTATCAAATATAATCACGGTTTCAGATTTAAGCTTAAGTGACCATACCATCAGCATTCAAAGATTAAGCAACCACAACTGGTAATGATCTAATAAATGACATTATAGCATTTTCCACTTGAAATTACTATGTTGTATAGGTGTTGATTTTGTGTTCTCTCAGTTTCCAGCATGGATGCATGGTAAAATTCTGTCAAAAGTATATTATTATTACTTGCTAAATTCTCAAGTGTCAAAGTGAAACAATGGTTCATGTTTTCTGCTCATCAATATACTGCATTGTTTTTGTATTACATATGAATAAGATTAGTGTATCACATACTTTCCTCATTATAGTCTTAGACCTTTACTACCAAATACCTATGCAAACCTTAATATGGGTTATAAAAAATGTCAAAATGGAACTCTTAGAGTCTTGGTTTATGATTTAGATAAAAGGATACTTATGTAAATGGAATAAACCTTTTAGTTTTATATGGTTTTTAAATGCATGTTCTAAATGTGTATAATTTGTCTATTTGAATATTTATACAAAGGCTTTTCTTTTTTGGTAATTAAGATTTTAGAACTGAAGTAACAAAAGATAAAAAGAAAAACATGTTAAGAGGGCATTGTGCGGAACTGGACTTGGCACTGAACGAAGGAGGATTCACAAATCTCCATTTTCTTTCCAGGGTAAAATTTCATTCGAGCTAGAGAGACGTATGAAATGGAAAACTCTGAGGAAGAATTTCTTGCAGAAGAGGAAATAGATCAAATTAATAGTCTTCCTGATGAAGTTCTTCTCTTGATTTTCAACAAGTTGTTGGATGCTAAATGCCTCTGCAGATGTTACAGTGTCTGCAAACGTTTCTCTTTAATCATTTCCCACATCCAATCAGTTTGTCTGACAATGCCATACCATAACAATACCAGTTGTCCCAATTATCATCATAACCATCCCAGACAAGGCATGAATTTGCCTACAAAAGTTTTTGGTTTTCTTGTAGATAATTTCTTCTCCAGGCCGTTTAGATACCTCAACCAATTTGTCAATCGCCAAAAACTTCCTCCCCTTCCATTTAACATGATTTCATTTCGGTCAGCCACACGTTTTTTGAAAAAAATTAAAGCCATTCGCAATCTTCACCTTGAGGTGCCTTCCTTGTATGGTGGAGACTCGGTCCTCAAATGGTACGGTGTGTTCGGTAAAGGGTCCAGTTCCTGCATCATTCTGTTTGCAACATCCTTTCATGAAGAGAATACCAAAGAATATGAGGTTACTACCAATCTGGAGTGGCTGACTTTGACAAACGAATTGCTTAGATCGCGAGTTGAGTCAGCAAGCCAGCGATTTAGGGAAGCTCAATGGAGGCACCACATATTACATCATCTGGTTGAAGATCATGGTAAACTAGAGAATGCAGTCATAACTGATTTGAAGAAAGAAGGGAAAGTTCGTTTGGGAGAAAAACAGATTCTTGATTTGCGTGATGCAAAACACTTGACACGTCCACCCTCGGGGTACATCAAAGTGTTGCATGCTCCTGTCTTACAGCTGCCATTATCTGGATACATAATGGAGGCCGCAACTGTGATCGTGATCAGGCCTATTGACCACCACCAGCAGCAGCAGCAGGAAGGTAATGATGTTTTATATACTTTGATGGAAAGGGCTTTTGAAGACGAAGAGTTGGTTTTCAGGGAAGCTGTCAAACTGATTTATGAGAATCATGAGGATAATATTATCACTTTGGATATCAATCTAACCTGACTTTTGTGATGTGTTTTTTCGTTTTCTAGTTCTTTTCTTTTCCTTACTGAATATTGCAATCACCAAATGTTGTTCACATTGGTGAGAATGTATATTTTGAAGATATTAATTAATGTGCTTATTTTTTCTACATACTACTATACATACTGATATTCAAGCATAGGTTGTCTCGTAGACATAACGATATTGTTGCGGCTACACTTGATTATAGTTTTTTTCTTATTTGATTTGGCTATGGTTTAATGGGTGATTATAGCATTTTCCACACATCACTGGATTTAGAGGTGTTGATTTGTGTTCTGCTTTGGTTTTGAATGAATTAGATAACATTATAGTCTTTATTTAACACATTATGTGGTCATATGTTTGATCATTATACATAGCTGGAGAGTGTAAGGGGTGAAAATCATGAACACAGTCAAGTGCCAGCTATGTTGTCCATAATGCATGATATCACATCAATGGTAGTAGTAGAAGTGATTGGGACAAGGAAAATTATAGGTAACTAGGGATCCGGTTAGTATGAAGTTCAAAAATTGGTAAGTTGGTCAATTGACTAATAGAGTGCTGACACGCAGGGAGAGAGAACATCTCCCTGTTTACATGTTAGTACTCTATTGGCTAATTGACCAACTTACCAATTTTTGAACTTCATGCTAACCAGTCCCGGTAACTAGACAACTTTTGTCTAGTTTATCTAAACAAAATTGTACAACTTGTCAATACTCGTCAACTCATCATATATTGATAAGTTGTACAGTATAACTAACTTAAGATTTGTCTAGATAAACTTACTTAAGATTTGTCTAGATAAACTTGATAAAATTGTTTAGTTAATACAGTATAAATAATTGATAACTCAAGATTTGTCTAGATAAACTTGATAAAATTGTTTAGTTAATACAGTATAAATAATTGATAACTCATGCAAGGCACACGTTAGATAAACTTGATAAAATTGTTTAGTTACGGGTATCTCTTGTTAAATGAATGTATTTACAATTAAAGACCGTCTTTTAATTTTAAATGAGTGCATGCACCTAATAAAATTGGAAATTAGGTCCCTATCTATAATCCCCAAAAAAAAAGATATTTTATGGACGAGTATGGAATGTCTAAAGTTGTCAAAGAACCATCTAAATCATTCACTAGTAGTTTGATGACAAAAGAATTCTACAAAAAGTTGCTTACAAAATGATGTGATTGGTTACTATCACTAGTGTAGTGTAAGGCTTAAGCGCACCGGTCCGGCCGGTTCAACTGATTGAACCTTGAACTGGACCTCAAACCGGTTTGATTTGTTATATTTATCGGATATGCATCTGGACCATGAAGAATCAGACGATTTTTTTGATAAACCACTGAACCGGACGGCTTTATAAAAACCGGACCGGTTCATCTTATATGGCTGCTCCATTTTTGAAACTAAAAAAAATATTACCTCTACATCAAATGACAGATTAATGGAGAATATGAGAATTTAGAAATTTTGTGGGTTTGTGGTAGAACAAAATAAGAAAGATGGTTTGGGTTTGAGAGAGGAGAGGAGAGGAGAGGAGAAGAGAGGAGAGGACACGGCTGATGCAGCCTTGCATCGTGGTCGAAAACTTTTAATAAAAACATATGGGCAGAGGAAAGTAAAAATATTTTAATAAAAATAATGCAAGGGTTGTAAAATATAATATGAGAAAACAATCAAGAGAGAATATTAGAGAAAATAAGAGAACTATTTCATTTCATTTTCAAGTGTGTAATTTATCAAATAACATGCCTCTATTTATAGGCTTATAAAGATGGAGGGGAATGAACAATAATAAATACATATACATGTATTAAAGAGATACATGTATTTGAATGGTACATCGGATTAGGATATACTTGTATTTGAAAGGTACATTGAATTAGGAGAGTTCAATAGATATTCACAAATACATGAATTCATAACACTCTCCCTTGAATATCCATTGTACTAATAATATGTCTCATTAAAACCTTATTAGGAAAACCCACTTAGGAAAAACCCTAGTGAATGAAAAAGTGTACATAATTTTTTTCAATAATACGCTTTGAATACTGCCTCATTAAAAACATTGTCAAGTAAAACTCAGTGGAAAAAACCTTAGCGAAGGAAAAGAGTACAATGCGTATTTTACTCCCCCTAGTGATAATATCCTTTGATATCTTTAAAATGTCGCATTCCAATCTTTTGTACAAACTTTTCAAGTGTTGTAGTAGGAAGCGCTTTGGTGAACAAATCTGCAAGATTGTCACTCGAACGAATTTGTTGAACACTAATGTCACATTTTTCTTGGAGATCATGAGTGAAGAAGAATTTAGGCGAAATATATTTTGTCATATCCGCTTTAATGTATCATTCCTTTAACTAAGTTATACAAGTAGTATTATCTTCATATAACGTTGTTGAGATTTCCTTATTAATTGGCAAGCCACACGCTTCTCAAATATGTTGAGTTATTGATCTTAACTATACACATTCACGAAATGCTCCATATATGAATAGATAACCTATCTGTGATCGAGCTTTGTGTGGGTCAGATAAATATCATGCATCTGCATATCCAATTAAATCCGATTTGGATAATTTAAATAATATAAGCACATATCTATTGTCCCTCGAAGATATCGAAAAATATATTTAATTCCACTCCAATGTCTTAGACTTAGTTAGTCCAACTAAATCTAGTTAGACATTTTCTTATCCAGTTAGATTTTTTAACTTTTTCGGTTACGTTCTCTTAACCTGCTCGGTTAGCTAAAAAACCAACTTTTGATTTTTGAAAATTCGATTTCGCTACCGATTCCCATTTACCGAACAAACGTTATTTCATTATTCGAAAAATCAAAAAAACAAAAAAGCGTTTTTTTCGTGAATAGTGTTTTATGTCTTTTCTCCGAAAAAACTTTTATTAGAGATTTCATCTCTCTTTCTCAAATAAACGATGTGACGTAATTCAAAATTTTGAAAATAAATGTTTATTAGCGTTTTCTGCGTTTTATGAATAGTGTTTTAGCATTTTTCTCGAAAAATTTTATTTTCTCTCAAAAACTCCCAACACTCATACATAATCATGTAACACGTAAACTATGTCATTAATCTACCTATAAACACATAACATAAATAATATCCATAAAAGTTCATTTATTAGATATTCACCTTAAAAACCTATTACAAGGTCATCCGATTTCTCAGGTCGTCACATTCTTCCCCCCTTATAAGGATTTCGTCCCCGGAATCACTATTACAAAATTATGTCATAACACCAATGACTTCTTAAGTATAATCTTACATATTCATAAATTTAGCGAGGGTTAAATTACAACCGCTTTTTCCACCTATGCCTTTCTTTGGACAATTCTTCACTTGACGATCCACCGACCCACAAGTATAACACCCATTTTGCTTTGGATTGGGGCAATTAGGAGATATATTGCCCGCAATGATAGCACACCTTTTTTTTTACTTTCCTACATACCCCCGTATGATTCATTTTGCAGTTCTCACACCCTTCGACCTTTTTCTTTGGGTCTCATTGCTTTTCTTCAAAATGGTTACTCCATTTCCGTTTATTGCTTCCTTCAGCTTTACTTCCTACTTGATCTTTCTTGATCTTTCCTTCGCGACTGAGTTGACTTAACAAAGAACTTTTCATAGAAATATGTAGTTCAAGAACAAATCAAGAACTGTCTATACGCATATGGGCTCAAAAATATATCATACGATTATGAGTTATGAACCTACCATAATAAAATTTGTCCAAGAAATAACGTATATCCCCAAAATTTACAATCTATCTCATAATAACATATATTCATTATTATCACATAACCATATATATCATTTTACTTCTTAAAATTCTTTTTGAGTTTATCTCATGACTTTCTTCATCATTTCCTTAAGGTTATAGCCTAAGGTACCCCCACCTAAGGTTTATAACATATGTCTTTGATATCAACTGTAAAGTCCCTCGAATCTGGTTTTCCTTCAAACATAGGCCCGGTGCTCCACGGTACTACCCATTCAACATAATCTTAACGACATGAATGTAAATAATATATTATTACAACATATCACAGCTAATCCCAAGTTCTAAGACCTTTACATCTTCAAATCATAATACTAATGAATATTACATCATTACAAAGATTAAGATTACAACGTACTATTACATTTCAACATGTAATTCTATACATCTAAGTCTTCCTCTTTAACGAAACCCCCCTTTTGTTTATCACCATTTGACTAATCAAGTTTGTTCGCTCTAGCTGCAAAAATTTTAGAGTTTCGCAAGAGTGAGCATTTAATTGCTTAGCAAGTTATAGCAGTTGAATAAACAACAAAATCAAGAATCAATTCAGCATTCTTTTAAAACTTCATCAATGGATCAATAGTTGAGAAGCAGTTCGAATAAACAGGAATAAATCAAATTCCTTTCATTTTACACATCACCTATACATCCATTTAATGATCCTAAAGACCTTCACATTTTTCTTCCTTACCTCATATATTTTGACACCAACCATGTCTACACCGTTCTTATGAAACAACCTGTATTTATTTCCATTCAACACCTTAACATATATCCAGCCGAAACAATTAGCATGGACTTATTCATAACACTATTCATGAATAAACAGAACTTTAACAACCTAAACAGTTTAACAATTAAACAGTTCATTTCAAAAGCACATAAGTGCAGATAATTGGAACATAACAAAATTCACAAACATACATCTTGTACAAACATAACACATTTGCACAAAGATAGGAAACTTGCACAAAATAATTACTGAGTAAGTTTAGAAAACATGCTTTCTACGTGATTTACCGAAACGCTATCCAGTTGCTCTTCAAATGACCTATATATAACATAAGGTCGAACATACCAACTAGTCATATATAGACTTCATTTATTAGTTTATGTTATCATTATTTTTATTTCATATTGTTCACGCTTTGGGTTTGTGTTGGCCCATAGCTTTGATTGATTTGATAATTTTGGGTATTTGGATGGTGTAAAGACACCAAGTTTGGGGGTATACATTGGATTACTTGTTAGGTGTTTGACATATTGCTTGAATCAACTTTTGCCCTTATTTTGGAACAAATTCTTACTATTGAGTAAAACATGTTGGCTAAGAGGCAAAGAGGAGATAGCTCTCACTAAAGGCAGGCCACTAATAGGTCCAAGTTTGTAAGTTCGGATGCAGAGGAAAGGTTCAATGCCGTGCTAGCTAGGAAAACATTGGTTTTGGAACGAGGGCTAAGGCCTAATGTTAATTTAGATGGGGCTATGGCACAAATGATCACCGAGAGAAATTAGTTCAAATTAGTTTAGCAACCAAAGCCTACTGTGGTTTCCATCGTCAAAGAATTCTATATATACTAATGCAATTGAGAGGGTGAGCCATGTGGTAACAGTCCGGGCCAAACAGGTGGCGTTTGATGGAGATTCCATTAATGCATATTTTGGATTGGAAACGCCCACCCCTGACAACCGATATGAGGACTTCCTCCCAAATTTGGATATATTGATAGAGCGATTGTGCAAGTAAAGCACTCAATGGGTAACAAAAGCGGGGACGGATTTAAAGATCATCTTTCTGCACTCAGCACTTAGCCGATATGGCAAAGCTTGGTACGCATACATTTGTGCCAAGCTAATGTTGGAAAGAGCACGACTGCTCTATGACGTGGATGTGGGCTTAGTTATTCAAGAGTCCATTGAGAGAGTTTGGAAAGGCAGTACCACGGATGGTCTATTGCACGTATTTCTCATCACCGATTTATGCCGTCAGGCTGGGGTTCAATGGCATGCTTCCGAACAAGTTCAGCGGCCCATGGCTATAATTGATCATTGACAATAGATAAGTACAAGGCTTGGGATGGCGCAATATCACACCCGCGAGGAGAGGGGTACATTATGATTTTGCCTGCATCACCTCAGTCCATGGATGAGCCAGTTGCAGCAGAGGTCGAGTAAGAGCCGTCTACCCGTTTTCAGCGGTGGATAGAGAGACAGAATTTGCGGCTCACTCAACACCAGGCTACTATGTATGATTACAGTGTTGGGTCTTTCACGACGTTGGCCGATGCTTTCTCGCATTTCAACCCCCACCCAGATCCTGTTCATCTGCCCATTCCACCTGTTCTTCCTGCCTACCCCTTCTGACGATGACGAGTATAACGAGTACTGACTCGCCACTCAAGGAAGTCCTCTGCGTTTAGTTTTCTCAATCTTGGTGTAATGAGGACATTACTTGTTTTAAGTTTGGGGGGGATTCTTTATTTTGTTTATTTCTTCATATGTGATTGCACGAGTAGGATTGCATCATTAGGTTGCATGGCTGTTTTTGCATTCAGTTATGTTATTTATAATATCATTCACTGATTCATTCATTCATAAAAAAATATAAAAAACATTTGCATTTATTCATGTAGAATTTTATGTTAGTAGGTGCATGAACATACTGCATTGTGATCGAGCGTTGAGCTAAGGAAGTTGAGAAAATGGCCAATGATGAGTTTGGTTTACTCTAATTTGCAAAAAATTGAGTAGCATGCGTCGATTAAACTTGATCATACGAACTATGTTACACTATTCATGTACTCTTTCACACACAAGCACACCATTTGATTATCAGTGGCGAATAAGAACTTTATGTGTAACGTAGAATGGACGCTTACCTAATCATTGATTAAATCTGAACATTAGTTGACATATAAGTTTGGGGGAATCTCGGTTTAACATATATATATATATATATATATATATATATATAAAGAAAAATACATGGAAAAATTGAATATATATATATATATATATAATGAATAAAAACTGGCTTAGTTCAACTTTGTAGCCTCTGTTACTTGAACAAGTAAGCCCTAGGGCCCAGCGCCCTTAAACCAACTAGTTTGGGATTCGTTGGTCAAAAGTTCGCTAAACGGGTAACTTTGAAAAGTCTAAGAGGGTTGAGCATTGCACAAGTTAGACAAAAAATAAATAGTGGGATGGAGCGTAAAACGCACCCGCTAAGCATGGGCAAATCATGAGATACATACCCTAGCTTTAAAAATGGATACCCTAATCTTATGTGAATGCTATGTTGGGCTGAAATTGGTGAGAAGGGTGAGTGCGTACATGAAATTGATCACATAGATAACTCAGGATCTATTGATATGATATTGAACATACACACACAGAAAGAGGCTTAAGTTGTGTCAATTAGGTGAGGATATGAGAGTTTTTGATGGTGCATAATGCAAGGTTAACTATAAACTATGTTTTTAATCTCTGAGGCATATACACTAACTCCTGTGGTTCCTGCTCGATGTTGTTAGCTGCATGCATTGTGGTTTTGTTTTGTGTCGGTGTCATTTTTTGTGTTAGTTTGCTTGAGGACAATCAATTGCTCCAGTTTGGGGGTATTTGATGAGTGAGTTAGAAACCTACAAATTTAGTGTTTTTCAACTTGAAATAATGTAATTTTTTGGGTATTTTTCTTGTTACTTTCTATGTTTTGTGCCATTTTACAAGAAAAGGGGCAAGCATGGACTTAAAGAATGAAAAGGGAGAAAAATGAGCAGACTGCCGGACGGGTGTAGGGCACGCTGCAATTGCACTGAGACTAGCGCGGGGAGCGCTAGTATGGCAAAAATGATTGACTACTTGGCGTGGGGTGCGATGGACGGAAGTTGTTAGTTGGTTTTATTTCCTTTATTCTCATGTTGACTCGTCATAGGATTCCTAGTTGCCTACTGTGTTAGAGTTTTGATATGGATTATAAATACTTGATTTTGGCTAAGATTAAGTAGAATTTTGACTGCAAAGAATAGAGAGCCACTTTACGGAGACTTGGAGATTCAATTAGAGATCATGAAGAGACAAAGATTGAAGTTATAGAGACTGAAGACCCTCGATGGAGTTTTTTTCTTCTTCTCCTTAATTCATTATCTATACTTGGGATGTTTTTTAATTTTAATCTTTTGGTTTTTATTATGATTATGAACTGATTCCCAATTAGGGATACAATGGAACCTTTTGCAATGCAATAATTCAATTATCATTATTTTCACTTGTTAATCCTATATAGTTGATTATTATATTTTGTACTTAATCTATTAACTGTTAGGCCAACATTTAATCTGATATCTTGGATGGAATTGAAAGAGGAATTCTTAGATTAGATCTTAATATAATAACGCATGAATTTGTTGATTCTTTCTAGAATAACATAACAATGTATGAGATGAAAATACTTGTATGCCATGAGTAACTTGTGTAGGAGTTTGTGCTTAACGAATCTATTTTAAGTGTCTTGCATGAAAATAGCAATATAACTGGAATATGTCTTTTTATTAATCATTGAAAGATGTTAATAAATTGATAGGCAATCCTAGTTAACAACTCATTGGATTAATAAAGTGGAAATAAGGTAAGGCGATTATTGCAAGGTAATTGGGGATATTGTATTCCTATATTTTAATCATCTGGTGATCAACTCTTATTAGTTAATTTAGTTTTTATTTTTAATCCAATCAATTTCACAAATTAATTGAGGTGACTGTTTAAGTAGATTTAAATTGGTAAAAACTTGATAATCAGAATAATTACTAGTACTCGTTCTTTGTGGGTTCAACATCCTTCTTACTTTTTATATTACTTGATTGATTATGTGCACTTGCACGAATTGTTAGCATATAAAACTGACAACAAGTCCTCTACTTTAATCTTTCAATCCTCACGCTTAGACTTAAATTTTAGTTATTTGTTAACTTGACATACATACTTAATTGATAACCATGCACCTTATACCTTTAAGATCCACCATGATCTTCCATTAATCAACATCCACCAACAACTAATCACTCAAAAGAAAAATTGAAAGAGATGAAGAGTTTGATAGTTCTTGGCTTACCTCTTGTCTTCTTCTTCTTCTTATCTTTGATCCAAGCTAGAACTTGATCTCTTTTTCCCCCTCTAGGATCCGACCCTTTCTCTCTTTCTCTAGCTCATAAGCTTTCTTCTATTGCTTTCTATCTTTTCTCTCTAGCACTTAGCAAATTTTATGCAAAGTGAAAGATATAATGGTTTGGATTGTATATATAAAACCTACTTTCCACTTCTTATAAGTTGATCACCCAACTAAAGTCTTCTAAGGTCTTCCCCTCATCTTTTAAAGCTTACTAATCATCCACTGGAGTTACCCTAATTGAACCACAATTAAATTAACTCAAGGCACTTAATCACCACTTTTTCAATAAGTGCACTTAATGGGGGGACCAAGCAATAAATGTTTGGTTTAGATAAGGTGAGTCATGCTAGATGAATCACCATTTGGTCCTCTTATCCTCTCTTTTGTCGCCCTTTTCATGCTCATTATGCCCCTTATCTTGCTTTAGTTCAAGCCTTGTTATGGCACAACATTATCCCACATGGGATAATCACTAACTATTTTGCTTTGGCCTTAAGTCTTTAGGGTTTAACCCTAAGGCTTAAGTCATGGCTCAACCCTAGCCAAGCCACTCCAAAACCTAAATTAACCCTTGGCTCAAACCTAGCCAAGTCCTTCAAATCCTAGTCAAGCCTTAAAAATCTTAGGCTTAGTTAGTCTAACTAAATCTAGTTAGACATTTTCTTATCCAGTTAGGTTTTCTAAGTTTTTTTGGTTACATTCTCGTAACCCGCTCGGTTAACCGAAAAATTGACTTTCGATTTTCAAAAATTTGATTTCGCCACCAATCCCCATTTCCCGAATAAACGCTATGTTATTATTCGAAAAATTGAAAAAACAAAAAAAGTATTTTTCTCGTGAATAGTATTTTTACGTCTTTTTTTCGAAAAAACTTTTATTAGAGATTTCATCTATCTTTCTCAAATAAATACTATGACGTAATTCAAAATTTCGAAAATAATCGTTTATTAGCGTTTTTTGCGTTTTAGGAATAGTGTTTTAGTGTTTTTCTCGAAAAAGTTTATTTTCTCCCAAAAATTCCCAACACTCATACATAATCACGTAGCACGTAAACCAGGTCATTAATCGACCTATAAACACATAACAGAAATAATATCCATAAAAGTTCATTTATTAGATATTCAGCTTATAAACCTATTACAAGGTCATCCGATTTCTCAGGTCGTCACACTCTCAAACTTCCTTTGCAGTGGTGCAATTGATGACATTCTCAAAGAGTTCATCTTCTAGAGCCATGAACAGGATGTTCTTGGCCCTCTTGTCCAACTTCACAAGCTTCTTCTCATTGTCTGTTCATTCGACTCTCAGCTTGATAGTCATCTTGTTGGGATCATTTGTTGTTGGAGCCAACTTGAATGAAATGTTGAGACCATTGATGAAAACATCAAACAGTTCATCATCTATAGCATCCATATAAGCCTACATACGAACTTTCCAGTTAGCGAACTTCTCTCTATTTAGAAGAGGTGGTTTATTTCCACCACCAAACTCAAAACTGGTTTTGTTGTGTGCCATTGATCAACTCAAAGTGTAGGTTTTATGTTCGTGAGAACCTGCTCTAATACCACTTTTTGTTTTCCAGAGACACAAAAGAGATCTAGAAGCGGGGTTGAATAGATCCTTTAAAACTTTTTTTTTATATTTAAGGAATGTATTACCAGATAGTTAATTAATAAATATTAATTAAGCACGACGGAATATTAGTTTGAAATCCCCTTAAAGATTATAATGAAATCTCAGTTATGAATTTAGTTCTATGGATATTAACCACAACAAATAATATGGTAGAATATATAGACACAAAGTAAATGATGTGACTCCCCCAAAATAGGTCCACACAACCCATTTTGAGTTGCCAAAATACATAGTACAGAATTCAAATACAAACTTCCTATTCCAACTATTACTCTGTCGTACGAAATACGACTACACATAAACTGTGAGTTTCAATACAAATAACAGTACCCACACTCCAAGTCAATGATACCATACATAAAGGTACAGTCAATAACTGTTTTGGGAATTAAAATATTTGGAAAATGCTCAAGAAAGCCTTTGTACATGGGCGACCAGACTTCTAAGTTATAATAGACATCACAGGACTTGAGAATTAACCTTGGTTGACCCAATAGACCCCAAAGAAGAACGAGAAGATTACTATCATGTTCATTCCAATGGTGTGTATCTTCTTGCCATATAATTATCTCCATTGTCTCAAATTGAGGATTATGTTCCAACCATACTCCAAGATTATATAGGTAGTGCTCATAGATATAGTCAGCAAGTGGATGCGCACAACCATGTCCTATGATAATACGAATGCGTATGTGGTTAAACATCTTTGTATGATAGTGGCAACACATCCTTCCAAAGTCGGGTTCTTATCACCCTATTGTTGTTCACCAAAATCAATTATTAAATGACGTATAAAATACGACACACACATTTTAAGTCCTCAATACAATTATTTTCATAATATTTTATGGGAAACTTCCACAGTTATAGACCATCGCTCTATTTCCCTGCTATCTCCACTCGACCCAGCTACACTCTTATTACCTGAAAAGAATTGTGATGCACAAGGGTGAGCAAGAATAGCCCAGTAAGAATATTATGACTAAGATATTAAAGGCTGAATTATCCTTAGTCTTCAACAGTGAAAATCTAACAGAATATAATAGACAACAAGTTTTAGATTAACCACTGCAGCGAAACGAATAATTCATTAGAAGAGTCAAATAGACAATAATGTCTATTATCATCCCCATGTTAAAAGTCCACCAATAATATTCTATTCCTGTAACATCAATCAACAGTTCCTGCCCACAATAGTTCATGATTATAATTATGTTGATTTATTCCTCATTCCACCCAAAACGAAAAGAATTTTCATCACATGTCTTTACCTGTAACATCAAAGATTATAGTTAAATTCACAATTCATGTTCATAATCATGTAAATCAATAGTTTCTCCTTGCCATAAAGGCTTAATAGATCTTTCACTCAATGTCCTTGCCACAAAGGCTTAAGACACTTAATAATCATATCGTCTTTACACCCTACATCAAAGACCTTCAAACGTAACAACAATGGTCATGATCATACCAATCAATTGTCTATTTTTGCACTACGGGCCAAAGATATTCAACTATAATATCGATGGTCATAATCATACTAAACAACAATCCATCTTTGCACTACGGGCCAAAGACATACAATTGTAAAATTAATTGTCATGATTATACCAATCAACATTTCATCTTTGCCACAAAGGACAAAGATATTCATCAATCAATAGTTCATCTTTGCACTACGGGCCAAAGATAACTTTAACCACAGTTTAAGACTGAGGATTATAACAATGATATAAAGAATGAATCAAGTGAAATCAAAGACAAATATTAGAGATTTATAATTCAATTTATCAAGAGTTCAATAATGTCCAAATTGTCAATATGAAGATAAAAACATGGATTCAACTTCAAGAATAAGTTTCTTAAAAGATAATTTTGACAAAGAAAAGAAACTAAATTTCGTCGTGAATAGTATCCCGGCATGAATAGTACCCCGGATGAATAGTACCCCGGTATGAATAGTACCCCGACATGAAAAAATTAAAATTTAATAAGAAAATTTAGACTAATATTCCAGTGAAATGATATTAGATGAAGCGAAAACCTTAAATAATTTCTAATCATTTCAGGAATTATAAAAGCAATACTTATCATAGTAAGTTTAGATTTAAGAATATATAATGAAATAATATACGATATGCAAATGGATTTTCACCCGCTATGCGGTAATCCACGTAGACAGATCATTTTCACAACTTTAATAAAGAATGAATACGAAAGGTTATTCACCAGGCATGCGGTAGTCAGCATAGACAAGTTATTCCCACAAATTAATAAAGAATGAATATGAAGGGTTATTCACCAAGCATGCGGTAATCCGTGTAGACATGTTATTCCCATAGCTTAATAAGGAATAGAATGATAACCCTTACGAGTATTGAAAGAATATAACATCCTTTACGAGAAAAATAATATCCTTTACAAGTATAAAATCACATCCTTTACCTTAGTAGGAGATTGGATACTACAATAGTGTGGTAGCAAAATACTCTTCTTCTTTCTCTCTTATTCTCTCTCTATAGTTTCTCTCTCTATAGCTTTTGTGAATTGGTGAAAAACAACGAAGAAGTGAGCTTCTATTTATAGAAGAATTCTAGCTTGGCCCTTGCAATATGAAGAGGTAAGTAGCTTGATGCCTGTAATGTAAAAAGATAAGTGATTTGACACCTATAATGTGAAAAGGTAAGTGGTTTAACGCCTGTAATATGAAAACGCAAGTGGTTTGACGCCTGTAATGTGAAAAGACAAGTGGTTTAACGTCTGTAATATGAAAAGGCAAGTGGTTTGATGTCTGGTAAAGGCAAGTACTATTGGCGAAAGTGACTCTTAGATAATGACCTATGGGTCCCAAACTAGCAAAATGCCACATATCACCATTATTTCATTCGAGTGGCTGCAACTTCTTCTAATGGTTATGTTACTCATCACATAATTAATCAACGCTTTTTAATACTTTAATAATTATTCACACTTAATATTATAGATTCACAATATTGACAACCAGATCGTTCCCAGGAAAGAGGGACTTTCCGATAAGGATTTCTCCTTATTGACGCACAATTAGATAACCTAATCGCATTCTCGACAGAACTTTCTAAACATTGTCAATAATGCAAATAATAATATGAATAACTGTGTCGTCTCAATTATTGATTTAATAATATAAAATATTATACAAATGTTACTATAACAATTATTGAATCAAGAATATGAGATACTATGCAGCAACTACTATGACAATTATTGAATACTGAGTGACTTCTTACGTAAGCATCAATAATCAGAGATACTGTGTAACACTGCGTACCACTGTGGAACAATGCGTATTACTGTACTTTTATCACCGGTTATTTCAACAGTTTAACGGTAAAAGTTTTGCCATTATTTTTATAAAAAGGTTATTTCTGTCGCTTTCTATATCTGACAGCTATTCCGTTGTGGGGTCCATCAATGATTGCGCTGTCATACGAATATTTTCTGACAAAAAGAATATTCCCCGACCAAACGAATATTCTCCGACACAACGAATATTTTATGACAACTTGCTTACTTTGTAAAATTTGCACATATCACCTTTAACTTTAACATTTTATCAATTTAACCATTTACTGAATAGAACAATAATTATAAGAAAAATTGAATACTTTTATTTCATAAAATTCGGGGTATTAAAATCTCCTCTCCTTATGAAATTTCGTCCCCAAAATTTACGTACCTGGTAATTCGAAAAAGTGAGGATACATTGCTTTCATTTCAGATTCTATATTCCCGGGCTTCTCTATATCAAGATATTTTCTATTGCTCATCTCATGGATTTCAGATATCATTGCAGAATGCAGCTTCAAAACAAAGGTTAATTGATATATCGCAATTTATCAAGTTATTAATTTCTGAAATTTCAACTTAGTTAGTATACACACTAGCGAAGGATATTACTCGTTTCTCCCCTCCAAGTTCTAGTCCCACATCTCCGCCAGAGACCATATCCCTAAGCTTTGATACCAACTGTGACGCCCCCAAAATAGGTCCACACAACCCATTTTGAGTCTCTAAAATACATGGTATAGAATTCAAATACAAACTTCCTATTACAACTATTAGTCTGTCGAACAAAATACGACCACATATAAACAGTGAGCTTAAATATAAATAACAGTACCCACACTCCAAGTCAATGATACCTTACATAAATGTACAATCAATAACTATTTTAAGAATTAAAATATTTAGAAAATGCTCAAGGAAGCCTCCGTACATGGGCGGCCAGGCTTTTAAGTTATAATAGATATCATAGGACTTGAAAATTAATCTTGGTTAACCCAATAGACCCCAAAGAAGAACAAAAAAATTACTATCATGTTCATTCCAATGGTGTGTATCTTCTTGCCATATAATTAATTCCATTGTCTCAAACTGAGGATTATGTTCCAACCATACTCCAAGATTATATAGGTAGTGCTAATAGATATAGTCAGCAAGTGGATGCGCACAACCATGTCCTATGATAACACAAATGCGTATGTTGGTAAACATCTTTGTATGATAGTGAAAACACACCCTTCCAAAGTCGGGTTCTTATCACCCTATTGTTGTTCACCAAAATCAATTATTAAATGACGTATAAAATACGACACACACATTTTAAGTCCTCAATACAATTATTTCCATACTATTTTATGGGAAACTTCGACAGTTATAGACCATCACTCTATTCCCTTGTTATCCCCGCTTGACCCAACTACACTCTTATTACCTGAAAGAAATTGTGAAGCAAAAGGGTGAGCACGAATAACCCAGTAAAGAATATTATGACTTAGATAATAAAGACTGAATTATCCTTAGTCTTCAACAGTGAAAATTTAACAGAATATAATAGACAACAAGTTTTAGATCAACCACTGCAGCGGAACGAATAATCCATTAGAAGAGTCAAATAGACCATAACGTGTATTATCTTCTCCATGTTAAAATTCCACCAATAATATTATATCCCTGTAACATCAATCAACAGTTCCTGCCCACAATAGTTCATGATCATAATTATGTTGATTATTTCCTCTTTGCACCCAAGACGAAGAGAATTTTCATCATATGTCTTTACGTGTAACATCAAAGATTCTAAATAAATTCACAATTCATGTTCATAATCATGTAAATCAACAGTTTCTCCTTACCATAAAGGCTTAATAGATCTTTCACTCAATGTCCTTGCCATAAAGGCTTAATAGATCTTTCACTCAATGTCCTTGCCACAAAGCCTAAAGACACTTAATAATCATATCGTCTTTACACCCTGCATCAAAGACCTTCAAACGTAACAACAATGGTCATTATCATACCAATCAATTGTCTATCTTTGCACTACGGGCCAAAGATATTCAACTGTAATATCGATGGTCATGATCATACCAAACAACAGTCTATCTTTGCACTACGGGCCAAAGACATACAATTGTAAAATTAATTATCATGATTATACCAATCAACATTTCATCTTTGCCACAAAGGCCAAAGATATTCATCAATCAATAGTTCATCTTTGCACTACGGGCCAAAAATAACTTTAACCACAGTTTAAGACTGAGGATTATAACAATGATATAAAGAATGAATCAAGTGAAATCAAGGACAAATATTAGAGATTTATAATTCAATTTATCAAGAGTTCAATAATGTCCAAATTGTCAATATGAAGATAAAAACATGGATTCAACTTCAAGAATAAGTTTCTTAAAAGATAATTTTGACAAAGAAAATAAACTAAATTTTGTCGTGAATAGTACTCCAGCATAAATAGTACCCCGGATGAATAGTATCCCGGTATGAATAGTACCCCGACATGAAAAGATTAAAATTTAATAAGAAAGCTTAGACCAATATTCCAGTGAAATGATATTAGATGAAGCGAAAATCTTAAACAATTTTTAATCATTTTAGAAATTATAGAAGCAATACTTACCATAGTAAGTTTAGATTTAGGAATATGTAATAAAATAATATACGATATGCAAATGGATTTTCACCCGCTATGCGGTAATCCACGTAGACAGATCATTTCCACAACTTTAATAAAAAAATAAATACGAAAGGTTATTCACCAAGCATGCGGTAGTCCGCGTAGACAAGTTATTCCCATAAATTAATAAAGAATGAATATGAAGGGTTATTCACCAGGCATGCGGTAATCTGCGTAGATAGGTTATTCCCACAGCTTAATAAATAATATAATGACAACCCTTACGAGTATTGAAAGAAGATAACATCCTTTACGAAAAAAATAATATCCTTTACGAGTATAAAATCACATCCTTTACCTTAGTAGGAGATTGGATACTACAATAGTGTGGTAGCAGAATACTCTTATTCTCTCTCTATAGCTTTTGTGAATTGGTGAAAAAGAATGAAGAAGTGAGCTTCTATTTATAGAAGAATTCTAGCTTGGCCCTTGCAATGTGAAGAGGCAAGTGGCTTGACGCCTGTAATGTAAAAAGATAAGCGGTTTGACTCCTGTAATGTGAAAAGGTAAGTGGTTTGACGCCTGTAATATGAAAACGCAAGTGGTTTGACAACTGTAATGTGAAAAGGCAAGTGGTTTAACGTCTGGTAAAGGCAAGTAATATTGGCGAAAATGACTCTTAGATGATGACCTATGGGTCCCCAAACTTTTAAAATGCCACATATCACCATTATTTCATTCGAGTGTCAGCAACTTCTTCTAATGGTTATGTTACTCATCACATAATTAAACAACGCTTTTTAATACTTTAATAATTATTCATAATTAATATTATAGATTCACAATATTGACAACCAGATTGTTCCCAGGAAAGAGGGGCTTTCCGATAAGAATTTCTCCTTATTGACGCACAATTAGATAACATAACCGCTTTCTCGACAGAACTTTCTAAATATTGTCAATAATGCAAATAATAATATGAATAACTGTGTCGTCTTAATTATTAATTTAATAATATAAAATATTGTACAATTGTTACTGTAACAATTATTGAATCAATAATATGAGATACTATATAGCAACTACTGTGACAATTATTGAATATTGAGTGACTTCTTACGTAAGCATCAATAATCAGAGATACTGTGTAATACTGCGTACCACTGTGGAACAACGCGTATTACTGTACTTTTATCACCGGTTATTTCAACAGTTTAACGGTAAAAGTTTTGTCATTATTTTTATAAAAAGGTTATTTCTGTCGCTTTCTATATCCGACAGCTATTTCGTTGTGGGGTCCATCAATGATTGCACCGTCGTACGAATATTCCCCGACAAAAAGAATATTTCTCGACCAAACGAATATTCCCCGACACAACAAATATTTTATGACAACTTGCTTACTTTGTAAAATTTGCACATATCACCTTTAACTTTAACATTTTATCAATTTAACCATTTACTGAATAGAGCAATAATTATAAGAAAAATTGAATACTTTTATTTTATAAAATTCGGGGTCTTATAATCTCCCCTCCTTATGAAATTTCGTCTCCGAAATTTATGTACCTGGTAATTCAAAAAGGTGAGGATACCTTGCTTTCATTTCAGATTCTATCTTCCCGGTCATTTCTCTGTCTCAAGATATTTTCTATTGCACATCTCATGGATTTCAGATATCATTGCAGAATGCAGCTTCAAAACAAAGGTTAATTGACATATCGTAATTTGTCAATTTATTAATTTCAAAATTTAGCTTAGTTAGGACACACACTAGCGAAGGATATTACTCGTCTCTCCCCTCCTAGTTCTAGTCTCAGATCTCCGCCAGAGACCATATCCCTTCCAAAGTCGAGTTCTTATCACCCTATTATTGTTCACCAAAATTAATTATTAAATGATGTATAAAATACGACACACACATTTTAAGTCCTCAATACAATTATTTCCATACTGTTTTATGGAAAACTTTAATAGTTATAGACCATCGCTCTATTCCCTTGTAATCCCCGCTCAACCCACTACACTCTTATTACCTGAAAGAAATTGTGAAGCAAAAGGGTGAGCACAAATAACCCAGTAAAGAATATTATGACTTAGATAATAAAGACTGAATTATCCTATATCTTCAACAGTGAAAATCTAACAGAATATAATAGACAACAAGTCTTAGATCAACCACTGCAGCGGAACGAACAATCCATTAGAAGAGTCAAATAGACAATAATGTCTATTATCTTCTCCATGTTAAAAGTCCACCAACAATATTATATCCCTGTAACATCAATCAACAGTTCCTGCCCACAATAGTTCATGATCATAATTATGTTGATTAATTCCTCTTTACACCCAAGACGAAGAGAATTTTCATCACATGTCTTTACATGTAACATCAAAGATTCTAAATAAATTCACAATTCATGTTCATAATCATGTAAATCAACAATTTCTCCTTGCCACAAAGGCTTAATAGATCTTTCACTTAATGTCATTGCCACAAAGGCTTAATAGATCTTTCACTCAATGTCCTTGCCACAAAGCCTAAAGACACTTAATAATCATATCGTCTTTACACCCTGCATCAAAGACCTTCAAACGTAACAACAATGATCATGATCATACCAATCAATTGTCTATCTTTGCACTACGGGCCAAAGATATTCAACTGTAATATCTATGGTCATGATCATACCAAACAACAGTCCATCTTTGCACTACGAGCCAAAAACATACAACTGTAAAATTAATTATCATGATTATACCAATCAACATTTCATCTTTTCCACAAAGGCCAAAGATATTCATCAATCAATAGTTTATCTTTGCAATACGGGTCAAAGATTACTTTAACCACAATTTAAGTCTGAGGATTATAACAATGATATAAAGAATGAATCAAGTGAGATCAAGGACAAATATTAGAGATTTATAATTCAATTTATCAAGAATTCAATAATGTTCAAATTGTCAACATGAAGATAAAAACATGTTTCAACTTAAAGAATAAATTTCATAAAAGATAATTTTGACAAAGAAAAGAAACTAAATTTCGTCGTGAATAGTATTCCGGCATGAATAGTACCCCGGATGAAAAGTACTCCGATATGAATAGTACCCCAGATGAATAGTACCCCGACATGAAAAGATTAAAATTTAAAAAGAAAGTTCAAACCAATATTCTAGTGAAATGATATTAGATGAAGCGAAAATCTTGAGCAATTTCTAATCATTTCAGGAATTATAGAAGCAATACTTATCATAGTAAGTTTAGATTTAGGAATATGTAATGAAATAATATACGAACTGCAAATGGGTTTTCACCAGTCATGCAGTAATCCGCGTAGACAGATCATTTCTATAACTTTAATAAAGAATGAATACGAAGGGTTATTCTCCAGGCATGAGGTAGTCCGCGTAGACAGGTTATTCCCATAGATTAATAAAGAATGAATATGAAGAGTTATTCACCAGGCATGCTATAATCCGCGTAGACAGGTTATTCCCATAACTTAATAAGGAATAGATGAAAGTAGTATGCATACAAGCCAATTATGTATGATGATGAGGCATATACTTTATAAACGATCTTATTTATTTATTAATAAAAGTATTATTTATTAAAGATATTTAATTATCTACATGATGCTGTTTTTATAATATATAAATAACCCATAGATTTAAGCAATATTTTTATAATCATGATGTTGATCATGCCAATGAGATCTAAATTCTTAGAAAGATTAAAACTAAAATAATTTTCAATCGTTGGATTACTAAAAAGGGGATTAGTAAATCCGAATAGATTAGTACATATGTTGCTTGCTCATTAGATGAGGATGATTGATTTCATGATCATTTGTGTGGAGACACTAAAGTAAGTATGTAGGTGCTTATTGGAGAATAAATTCACCGAACGTGACTCGCTATGAAATACCTAATGGAGTTTTACTTGCCTGTCAATGGAATTCCTAATGTGATAGTAGTACAAGTGATCCTTGGACTTGAAATCATCATAGTATCTTGTATGTAATGAATTATACTTTGACTTATTTCTTAAAACCCTTAGGGTATACCAAAGGGTATGCTTGGGTGTAATAAGTTACATATGGATATAATGAATGATCAATAAAGAATCTACCACTTCTAGTAAAAGAAGAGATATGTCCTATGTGATTCGTCAATGACAACCAGTAGTCCTTGGCCAAGGTAGAATGAAATTAGAAAGGAGTTTCTAATTTGCATTATTGGGAGTTGTGCATTTTCTAATCGAAATACATATAATTAAATAAAATAAGACTTGACAGTAATTTCATGTCTTATATTTAATTGGGACATTATATGGTGGAAGGATTGAATTGTACGATAATTATTAACTCACAGGTTCTTTTATGATTAATGTTGAAATCTATATTATTTGAAAAGTCATTGATCGCTAGGGAGGCTTATCTCTATTGTAGAATAAATATTATATATTTAAATAGATTATTAATTTAATTTATTTATTTAAATAAAATTAGAATTATTCTAATTGATTTATTCACAACCAGTTTAATATGGAGCACCTAAAGGGTCACACCATAAAAAGAATAATAATTATTTAAGAAGGTAATGATATAATCGTAATAATATGTTAAGTATAATTAATTTAATCTATGGTGATAAAATAAATTAAATGGCTTAATAATTTTTATTTAATATTTTGAAAATATTAAATATAAATTAATAAGAGTAGTCTTATTAATATTAATATTGTTATTATTATTTTAATTTTTAAAGGAGTTTAGGAATTAATTTAATATGGGTACTCTCAAATATTCCTAATGAGATTAGGAGGTAAATTAATTAAAGGAGTTTAATTAATTAATCTCAATATGTTGGGAAACCTAATTAATTAAAAGAGTTTAATTAATTAATTAAATGAAACCCAATTTCTAATTAGATCAGAAGGGTTGACTAATATCTATATAAGATGAGTCTTATATTAGATATCAGTAGATGTAATTCCAAGAGTTGGAGAGTACTCCATTTTTCTACATAGAATAGAAAAACTAGGGTTTAGCCAACCACCCTTCTTCTTGAACAATTCCTCTTCCTTGATGGATCACCTCTAGAGGCCAAACACTTGGGTGGCTAACGTTGATCAAAGGAAGGAATCAATCCAGGAGATTCTAGAAGATCACGAAGAGCAATGAGTTGAACTCGTACCTGTAGAAGCTAGTTTCTATAAGTGTATTATTCTGATTTATCCTTTCTTTTCTATTGATTGATAATTGAGCACAAAGCATGATCCTATTGAGGGTTTGTATAAAATTTTAAAACCTAATTTATCGCGCTTCTGCCCTTATTGTGTAATTTGATTGCATGTATGCGTAACATACAAAACCCAACAGTGGTATCAAAGCCTAACTTTGTGCTAATTATCAATTTTATGATTCCATGTATGAATTGATGTGAGATTAGGTTGAATTTTCTGGACAAAAATCGATTTTTGCAGATTCTGTGAATAACAAGGCGATCGCGCCGCGTCCCAGTTCATTTTGGGTGCGGGCGCACCGTCTGTAAAACAGGATCCAACCAACAGCGCGGTTGCGCTGCTTCACAGTTCAATCTGGGCGTGGGCACACCACTGCAGATTTTGAAAAACTGACTTTTGTATAATTAAAGTAAATGGTTTATTTAATTAATAAAAGTTTAAAATAAAGATGTTTATTTTATCTGAAATATGATTTCAGATTGATAAAAAAATTAGAGGAGTTTAATTTGGATTTGATTTTTGATTAAAATAAAAGAGTTTATTTTGTTTCAAAACTAAAATTTAGCAAATTTGTCCATTAAATGACATCTATACATATATGGAATGGTTTTATTATTCATAAGATGAATGTTAATTTATTGATGCATATGGTGATATGTATGATAATAAATGGGATTGATTATGAGACTATTGACCAATGTGATTGAATTTATTTTAGTTGAATGCTTGAATGTATGGATTTCATTAAATGGGGTATGCGTACCTCGTCTTCTCTAATTTATTCTTGATGTTAATTCTATCTCCCTCCTATGTACTTCTCCTTGACTGCTGATCAAGTTTTCTATTTAATTGTAAATAGTTTAATGTAATAGAAATAGTTAGAATTATTTTGAAGAAATTGGAGACCATTGAAAGAGGAGCGCGTGAAGACCCGTTTGTAATGGAGCCCGGGTTTAAATGTAATAGTTAAGTTTAAATTTAATTCTTGCACTCCTAGGTTTGACCTTTTGGTTCACTTGGTGGCTCTAGTGAACCAAACTAGAATAAAAGTCCATAATCAATCCGGGTAAAATATAGTATTCTATATGTGCATGCTAGTATTATATATATTATATTTTATGCAAACATGCTTCGCATGTTTTAATAAAATGGCGCGTATTTTATATATATATATATATATATATATATATATATATATATGTATGTGTGTGTGTGTGTCTGTGTGTGCATGCGCGCTAAACAAGATGGAACTAATAATAACAAACCCCTCAAAGAAATTATATTAAGTCTAAAGTGTTCAAAGATATTTGGAATATCGAACATCGCCTTCTAGCATGATAAAATTAATAGAGTATTAAATATTTAATATGAGTTTGTTGTTCACACACAAGACAAGTATTAAGTATTTAAGATATTAAATTAATCACATTTGATGCTTATAAAGAAAATTGAACAATATTATTTTGTTGTGCACACACAAGGATAATTTTTTTTTTTTTGAATATATGGAGTGCTAGGTTGGACTTAACTTAAATTATTTTAGTTCGGATGTGCACACACTTGACCATTATGATCTAAGAGGCAGAATACAAGAAGTTACATGTTGATGTAATTGACAAGAGTTGCTTACCTAGTTATTTATATATGGTTTGTTATACACAAAAGGCTATATACATTTGAAATGAGATCCTTAATCTCACTAGCAAATCTTTAATTAGATGTTGCCGAACTATATAAGTGAGGGTAATATAGTTTGAAGAAAATAGTGGGAGATACCAATTTAAAATAAGACCTAATTTATTTTGGTATATATAAAATTAATTAAATGAATGTTTACTAAAATGTTGTCTTTTCACATGCAGAAATTTAAAAATGTCGAAATCACTAATTTCACTGCGTAGCATACTTGATGCTAATAAACTGACTGGACCGAATTACACGAACTGGTTAAGGAATCTGAGAATAGTTCTCACTGCTGAAAAGATTTCTTATGTCCTAAATTCGTCTGTCCCTGGAACTATTCCAGAATCTGCCTCTGAGGAAGAGATTGCCACCATTGTAAAGTGGCAAGATGATGCATCTATGGCTCGATGCATCTGTGGCTCAATGCATCGTGCTCGCATCCATGAATAGCGAGCTTCAGCATCAGCATGAAAACATGGATGCTCCTACTATATTGCTTCACCTCAAGGAGTTGTATGGTGAACAAAGTAGGACTGCTAGATTTGAGATATCTAAGGAACTCTTCCGATCTCGGATGTCCGAGGGCACAGCCGTTGAGACTCATGTCCTAAAGGTGATCAATCTGATTGAACGTCTTGGACAGCTTGGGTTCGTCATGGATGGGGAGTTGAATTAAGACTTAGTCTTGCAGTCACTCCCTGAGTCTTTCTCGCAGTTCGTTGTTAATTTCCACATGAATAAGTTAGATGTTAGCTTGCCTGAATTACTTAACATGTTGAAAACTGCAGAAGGTCACTTCCCATCCAAGAAGAACCATGTCTTAATGGTGGATTCTTCCAAGAAAAGGAAGAGGCTTAAGGTATCTTCTGAAAAGAAGAAATCTAAAAAGACTATGGGCAAGGTGAGCATAAAAGGAACAAAAGAAACCTGATCCAGCTAGCAAAGAAATGTGCTTCCATTGCAATGAGCCGGGTTACTGGAAGAGGAACTGCAAGAAGTTTCTGGCAGAGAAGAAGCTTAGAAAAGCTTCGACTTCCAATCAAGGTTTGTTCATGATTAAAATTAATTTTTCAGAAAGTTAAAATACTACTTGGGTATTGGATACCGGTTGTGGTTCTCACATATGTAATACTATACAGGGACTGGTCAGAAGTAGAAAGCTGAACAAGAATGAGGTTATCCTACGAGTGAAAAATAGAGCAAAGGTTGTTGCATTAGCTATAGGCACTTATTGTTTAGCACTGCCTACGAGCAAGTCCATTTATTTAAATAACTGTTATTTTGTTCCGAATATTATTAGAAATATTATTTCTATTTCCGTATTAGATATGGATGGATTTGACATTATAATAAAGAACAACATTTGTTCTATTTATAAAGACAATATTTTATATTGTGTTGGTAATTTGCGAAATAGACTTTATATACTTGAATTGCATGAAAATATACTTCGAATAGAACAAACTAAGAAAAGGAAACGAGATGATGTTAATTATACCTATATGTGGCACTGTAGACTCGGTTATATAAGTGAAACAAAATTATCCAAGTTATATAAGGATGGGCTCTTAGAGCTATCCGATTATGCATCATATCTAACTTGTGAATCTTGTTTCATGGGTAAAATGACTAAATCTCCTTTTAGTGGAAAAGGAGAAAGAGTTATAGAGTTGTTAGCATTGGTTCACACAGACGTTTGTGGACCTATGACAACGAATGCACAGGGAGTGTATTCTTATTTTATTACTTTCACTGATGATCACTCAAGATATGGATATGTGTATTTAATGAAATACAAATCTGAATCATTTAAAAAGTTCAAAGAGTTTATAAATGAAGTAGAGAAACAAACTGCCAAAAGTATTAAGATTCTTCGATCAGATCGAGGCGGTGAATACTTAAGCGGTAAGTTTCTCGATTGTCTCAAAGAAAATGGTATAATCTCACAATGGACTCCACCAGGTACACCACAGTTAAATGGAGTATCTGAAAGGAGAAATCGAACATTGTTGGACATGGTTCGTTCCATGATGAGTTTTACCGACCTTCCAGTATCATTCTAGGGTTATGCCCTAGAAGCGGCTGCATGTCTACTAAATAAGGCCCTTCGAAATCTGTCCACAAGACTCTATATGAGATGTGGACAGGGAGGAAACCTGGTCTTAAGCATGTTAAGATTTGGGGATGTCCATTTTATGTGAAAAAATTTTAAAATGATAAGCTTGGGACAAGATCTGATAAGTGCACGTTTGTGGGATATCCTAAAAAAAGTTTGGGATACTATTTCTACAATCCTACTGAGCAAAAGGTGTTTGTTGCGAAACACGTTGCCTTCTTGAAAAATGAGTTTATTCTTGAAGGGGCTAATGGGAGGAAAATAGATCTTAAAAAAATTCAAGAACGGCAAACCAATACAAATCAAGTGGATGAACCTGTCCAAGTAGAGACACCTTCTGTACAACACCCTATTCGTAAATCTGGAAGAGTACCGAAGATACCTGATAGGTATGGATTCGTCATAGAGGATGACGATGAGGTACACGTCATAAATGATGATGATCCATTGAATTACGAATAGACTATGAGTAATAAAGACTCAAGGAAATGGCTTGAAGTCATGAAATCCGAGATGGAGTCCGTGGATGAGAACCAAGTATGGACTTTGGTTTCACCACCTGAAAACATTAAGACTATTGGGTGTAAATGGGTCTTTAAAAGAAAGACTGGAGCGGACGACAAGGTAGAGACCTATAAGGCTCGACTGGTTGCAAAAGGTTTCAAACAAAGACAAGGAGTTGACTATGATAAAACCTTCTCACCAGTAACTATGCTCAAGTCCGAGATTTCATATCTAAGATAGCCCTTATATTTTTTGGGTTCGCCTCTATTCCTCTTTTACTGATCAAGTACCCTAGAAATTTTCCTGCTCCCAGCCCGAAGGTACACTTCGTCGGATTCAACTTAAGCTTGTAGCGCCTAACTGTCTCAAAGTAATCTTCCAAGTCGTCCAGATGGCCCCGAACTGACATACTCTTTACAATCATATAGTCTACGTACACCTCCATGCTCTGACCTAGCTTCCTTGAGAACACGTAATTCATCATCCTTTGGTATATAGCCCCCGCATTCAGTAATTCGAAGGTCATCTTTTTGTATGCATAAACCGATCAATGAGTAATAAACGATGTCTTCGGGATATCCTCTTTATGCATCGAAATCTGGTGATATCCCGAAAAAACGTCCATAAAACTAAGTAAAGCATACCCCGAGGTGGCGTCAATTAGCTGGTCAATGTGTAGGAGCGGATAAAAGTCTTTCAGGCATCCGTTCTTTAGATCCGTATAGTCGATGCAGACTCACTATTTCCCATTCTGTTTCTGAACCAACACCACATTAGCCATCCACTCCAGGTAGTCAATCTCAAATATAAAGTCCGCTACCAGAAGCTTTACAATCTCCTCATCTATTATCTTTTATCTTTCTGCGGCGAAGATCCTCCTCTTCTTCCTGACTGGTTTCTTTGCTGGTTCCACCTGTAACCTGTGCACGGCTACCTTCGGATCAACACCAGGAATGTCGCTGGGGAACCAAGCAAAAAATCTGCGTAGCATTGTAGTAATTCCACCAAGTTTGTCTGAAACAGCTCTGGGAGTCCAGACCTGATCCTAATTGTTTTATCCTTCTTTCTCGGGACCAACTCGACTTCTTCTGTTCCTTAGCAGGCATGACGAGAGGTTCAGTACTGCCCTCGGTGAAAGGTTATATTTTTATCGCCATTGTCTTTTTCTGCTTGCTTACTCCTACTCCCGAGGAGATCAACGCATTCCTATAGCACCTTCTTACTAAGTCGAGGTCTCCTTTTACCTTTCTGACCCCATTTAGCGTGGGGAACTTAATTTTAAAATGAGGAATGGAGGTCACTGGCTGAAGAGCTGTTAGTGTTGGTCTCCCCAAGATTGCATTGTACGATGAGTCGACATGTACCATGAAGAATTTACACAAAATCTCCACTTGCAGAGGAGCCGTCCCGAAGACCACCGGTAACTCGATCATTCTTGCAACTTTCACAGACTCATTACTGAAGCCATATAGAGGGGACTCTTGTCTGATATCCATCTTTCTTCCCTTCAAATCCATCCTTTGATAGGCATAAGCATATAATATATCTACTGACGAAACATTATCGACCATCATACGTTTCATGTCCATTGAACCCACCTGTGCTATTATTACTAGAGCTTCTTCGTGAGGCTCGATCGGTTCTGAGGGGAAATCTTCATCGGTGAAACTAATGATTGAGCCCGGGTACGGTCTTTCACACCTAACAGGCTGATCAGACACTGAAAGTACCACATCCAGAAGTCCTAGCCTTTTATTCCTCGTGACTTTCCCGATTGACCCGCCCGTGATTACATCCACTACCCGGCGTACTACCTGGGCCTGATCCTGTGGTCGGGCCTGGTTGGTGGGATTCTATACCGGGGTGTTTTCCGGTTGTTGTACTCCAGAAGCGTCTCGTCCTGCCACATACTGGACTAATGCTCCTTTCTGGACGTTCTTCTCTATCAAATCCATTAAACCCCAACATATTTCTGTAGGATGTCTAGCCAATCCATGATACTCACAATATTTATTTGGATTCCCTCTATTTGGCTTAAAACTGTACTTGGCTAGCTTGAAATAGGATTTGTCTTTGATATGTTCCAGGATGGTGGCCCAATCGGTGTTAAGCTTAGTGTACACCTTATTTACCCTCTGATTCGGGATTGGCAGACGCCCTCCCCCCAAGCCGCCATTATTGTTATTATACTTCTTCTGGTAGTTATCCGACTTGTCATTGTTGTTGTTTCCCTTGTAATTGTTCTTATCCTTCTCTTTTGATTTATTTGCCGTATTGTGCTTCAGGCTACTCATTGCCTCATATACTACGATGAACCCCTCAGCTTTATCGAATGCTTCGGCCAGGCTGCTCGGATGATTAAACATCAGCTTTTTTACCATTTTTTTGATTTCTCCAGGTCCAAACCATTCTAAAAAAGACCTACCGCCTGAAGATTGTTCAGATCAGCTACCTGCCCGACCGTTTCACGAAATCATTTTACATATTGCCCCAGTGTTTTGCTTGAGTATTGCCTGATCTGGGACAATGACCCGGTTGGCTTCCCTCTTCGCTTGTTACTGCCGAACCGAGCATGGAACTTGTCACTTAGACTTTTCCAGGAGGAGATCGAATTCGGGACTACTTCTATCATCCACTGTCGAGCGTCTTTCCTTAGAGTAGTCATGAATATTTGACATTTGGCGGCTTTTGAGTAGTCATAATAGTCCATTAGTCGGTCGTAAACCTGACTGTATTCAAAAGGGTCCCCCGAACCATCATAACTCTCCATATGAGGGGTTTTCTTACTCAGATCTGCCTTTTCCTGGGTGATTTCTGGGGAGAACGGGGAAGAAGATTTGACCGAGGTCAAGTCAGTCTGATTTCCCTCTACTAACCGTTTCTCCAGATCGGCCACCTTTTTGGCCAATTTCTCTGTTTCGCTTATTCGGGGCAAATGATTTCTGCCACCCCGCCTTCTTCTGTTGGAAGGTGAATCTTGCTTCCTGAAGTTCGATCGTCTCTTTCATTCTGAACTAGCCGTCTTGGATCGACCTCGGTTCCTGCTCCTAGGGTGTCGGGGACTGTCCAGACGGTGTGTCCTGGACTGGTTCCTGAGTGATCGATCCCTCGATCTGCTCCTGTGTCTGCTTCTATCCCGAGAGCGACTCCGAGGTCTGCTCTCAGCCCGCCGAGTCTCATCCGGACGATGTGTCCTGGATCGAACTTCTAGCGAGCACCCCCACCTTCAGCTATGGCTGGAGGCCCCATCCTCATCTCCTCCGATCAGTATCACCATCTGTTGATCGATTTATTTTCATTGCAAGAGCAGAGCTTTTAGGGCGTCATCCGTTTCCTGAGCCTTTTTGGATAAGATCAGCCTCCTTTCATCATGGTCCACCTCATAGGAACGCATTCGGGATGGTGCGTCATCGACGCGACCCCCTGGCCCATCATCCCTGCTGGCAGTTAAAAATAATCTCCGTCGGACATCGTCTTTGTCAATATCCTTGGGTTCTACCAAGTGACTGTGGGGTCCGAGCCTGTCATGGATGCTCTTGGACGGACCCAATCTATCTTTGACCGATCCTCTCGGCAGTGTGGACCCATCTGCTAGTGACTTCCCATGCTCGGACACTTTTTACTATTCACTATGATCTACCCCAAAAAACTTCTACTGTGATTGAAAATTAGCAACACTAGAAAGCCCTCCTTCTAGCGCCAATGTTAACTCCAAGATCCGTTCACGCGCTCCAATCACCAAAGCGCGTCAAATCCTGCACAGAAACGGGTAAAAACCAAAAGCTCGGCGGCTTGGGCCGCCAGGGGATAGCTCCGGTGCGAGAATAAGTACAGGCTGAATAAGGTTAACAATGGATGCTTAATGCTCTAGTGCTGGAAAATAATAATAATGTGTGTACCTTAGAATAAAGACGTAACCTTGTACTTATAGAAATCTCGCCACGTTCTTAGAGTCCTTTCCCTTATAGAATTAGGATTCCGCATTAGGTATAATTCCTTAATGGGATCACATAAAATCTCCTAAAAGAAAGGTAGTTAGATTGAATCCTAACACCTCCTTCTGGAAATAGAAACCCAATATAATAAAGAATCAAAGATTCCTTAAAACACTCCAACTGCCATAATAGAAACCCACTCTGGATCCACCCATCCCTTGTGGACTTTGACCCGTCAAATATTTCGGGCCCAGACATTCACAATCAAACATAAATGTATGTTTATTTTTGTTTTATTATAGTATTACTTTTTTTTATCCGAATATTACAATAACGCAAACATTAGTGAATCCAATGCCCCGTTGTAGCTCCATCTAGTATAAAAGAAGGCCTTTATAGACTTCTATTTTATCCTTCATACGGAGCGTGTACTCACCTCTTCGATAGTCAATCCTAGACCTGGCAAAAACAAGCCCGGGCCCGCGGGCCGGGCCGGCCCGCCCAGAAAAAAGCGGGCTATGGGCTTTATTATTTCAGCCCATGTAAAGCTGGGCCATTTTGGCCCGACTGTTTTTGGCCCGGCCCGCAAGTGGCCCGGCCCGGCCCGTGGCCCATTTATATGGTTTTTTTTAAAAACAATGATGCTTGTGAGGGTTGAACACAAGACCTCCAACTTATTAAATAAGAGTTAAACCAACTGAACTACAACAACTACTTGTTTGAGACTAAATTTTTTTAGATCAAATTAATCTCAACCTCTTATATCACTATTATTTTGTAAGCATATATTTTTAATCAACTTATATTTTATAAACGCAAAAAATGTATGTTTTCATTAATTAAGAAACAAATATTCATGTAAACATACATTTGGTCCCAACCTAATATTATAATGAAACTAATATATGAATAAGTGATAACAGTGCTATTGAACAATTATGTTGTTATTGGTAAGGTATAATAGTCGTCCAAACGTTAATCATACAAATGTTAAATCCTACTCCCTCCGCTCCTAAAAAAAGAGTCAATTTGCCTCCTTTTTTTGTTTCAAAAAAAGAGTTCGATTTGTTTTGTTGTAGCATTAACAAACATACTTAACTCATGAAGCTAAGGGAACTTGAATTTTGCAAAATTATGACATAAAAAGATTGTGTAAAATAAAGTTTGCAAAAAAAAAAAAAATTAAGGCAAAAGCCCGCGGGCCGGCCCGGCCCGGGTTGGGCCACGGGCCGTAATTTTTCAGCCCATGAAAAGCCGGGCTGTTCTGGCCCGGCCCAAAAATGACTCGGCCCGCCCGTTTGCCAGGTGTAGTCAATCCTATCAGGGAATTTCTTTAAGCAGAGATTTCGGAACTAGTCGGTGTGTCCGAATAATTAAAAGAAATTCAGTTCATACACCTGATTTTTTTGTTTGAGTTGATTCTGTCAAGTGAATACAATTAAATAAAATTAAGTGGAATCCGATTTTGATGCCACGCAAAAAAAAAGAGAATGAAATAGAAAAGTTAAAAAATTAATATCCATAAAAGAATATGGGTATAAAAATTTATTAGATATCGGTGTAGCGTGAAGACCCCCTCGAATGTAAGTATATATATATATATATATATATATATATATATATATATATATATATATATATATATATAATTTTTATATATTATATTTTAATATATCAACATATACTTGTCTATATATAATATTATATACTATATGTTACTCCCTCCGTTCCACTATAACTGACGTTTTACCCCATTTCATTTATTTCAAAATATTTGACGCTTTAGGAAACCAAAGCATAATTAATATTTTTTCTTCTAAATTTATCCTTATTCCTATTTTCCAATAAGTGTGTAATTATTGCACACAATAAGGGTATGGAAGAGTGTGAGAGAGGAGAGAGAATATTTATTAAATAAGGGTATTTTAGTCTTGTACAATAACTTTTTACTCGTATTAATAGTTTCCTTAATCCATATGCAAAAACCTTAAACGACACTTATTTAGGAATGGAGGGAGTACTAAATAATTAAATATATGATACACTTGTATGTACAAATTGCTATATTTCATATATTATTCCCACGCAATGACACACGTAGTGCGTGTGTGAATTATGTGAGGGTAAAATTTAATTATATATTTATAATTTGTGTATATATATATTTATGTTACTTAATAATATATGTATGGGAGTCCTTCTATGGGGACATGAGAATTGGACATGAAATTGTATAATACTGTTCTTGTATATGTATCCAAATCACACTTATAATATATTTTTTTTATAAAAATTTCAATTGAAATAAATACTATACATTTTTTAAAAGTCACAACAAAAACAAAAAAAATAAAATTACAATGTCCAATTTTTATGTCCAATTCCAATGTCTGCCAAGACTTATTGTATGTTGTATTATTCTAACAGACTTAATTATTGAAAAAACAAATGAACTCTCATCAAGCTATAAAAAAAACAAGCTATCTTTTTAAAACCGATAACCTTAAACTTTTTCAAACAATTACTATTAAAATTATCCAAAATCTGACAAAAGCTCCAATCATAATTAACTAAAGGGTGATGTGGCATCAGACGTGACCATTAATATGTGCATTAATACTGACATGGTACTGATGTGATATCCAAGTGTGTAAAAATAATTATTAAATTGAAAAAACTCAAAATATTTTTTATTAGAAAAAAGAGAGAGACTAAATTACTATTTCATTCCCTCTTTTTTCACAAGAAATGTGTTATTTAATTTTATCAAAGTCAATTTATAATATCTTAAAGTTTAAATATTTAATTTGAATTAATAGAATAATTAATACTAGTCTATTATAGTTTGTTTGTTTTTCTAATAACTTGACAAGAGTTCATTGGTTTTTCTAGTAATTAAGTTTATACATTATTACATACTTATTTGTATTTAAATATAATATATATCAATAAATAATAGTTTGTTTGTTTTTCTAATAACTTGACAAGAGTTCATTGGTTTTTCTAGTAATTAAGTTTATACATTATTACATACTTATTTGTATTTAAATATAATAAATAATTGAAATATATATAATATATTAGATGTATGAATAAATAAATATATATTACATATATTCATTATGAGGGATGTTTTGATCATTTCATTCCATACTGATACAATTTTAGAGTAATGTGCTAAACACATGAATGAATTGTTTAATTATGATTTCATTATAATTTGGTTCTGATCATCATTTCATCCCTAATGCGACGCTCAAAATTATATTGAGTCATTATCTAATTAATTTGATTTAATATATACTATTGTGATATACGACTTACCATGAAATTAAAAATTAAAAATTTATATTTTAAATACATGAATTATTGATCAGAATATCTCTTTATAAGAGTCACAATTTTATGAGATAATTTATAAATTGCATCCAATATAATTATTTTGGGTAATTACTTAAAAGTATATATAATTGTTATATATATCTTACTAGGAAAGAAGAAAAAAATATTCATCTTTTAAATACATGAATTACTAAATAAAAGAATTATTTATTTAAAATTATTAAATTACTAAATTTTAATAATTGACTTGTGAAAAAAGGATTAGAGAAAAATAATATTTGGTTTAATGTGGTCCACATCTTTTTAAAGAGAGAGGGAGAGATAGAGAAAAAAAGAAGAAAAGAAATAGTTTGTGACATAATTTGGTCCACAAATTTTAAAATAATTGGGTAGTTAGTTTTGATGTTAGAACAATTGGTATTACATATTTTGACAAAATTTAGTCTCAAACCATGTGAGCTAACCGGTTTAACAATTTGCAAGTCACCCAAAAGTACACGCTTTATCAAGTCTGTCATGACTCAATGATAAAAAATTATTATAAAATTTTTGGTACATGAGGTTTTGGAATCCATTCTTAACAAAGGTAATAATATTAGAATTTTAGTCGAATATAGTAAAAAAAGAAAAAAAAAAGTACACACTTTTAATATAAAATAAATGATCAAGATATTCTTAAAATGATCTAATGGTAATTTTTTAAAGTGATGTATGTACATCCAAAACTACCATTTTGGGATCCATTTTTGCCAAAGACAAAAATGTCAGAATTTCAGTCGAATATAGTAAAAAAAAAAGTACACACTTTTAATACAAAATAAATGATCAAGATATTCTTAAAATGATATAAGTATGAAAGTAATGCTACAGACACAAATTATTCTACAAATATTTTACAAACTGCTGATATGACATACTCCACCTCGGCATATTGATCAACAAATTACTTTAATGAAGTCTTTGGCCCCACATAAAAAGCTAAGGTGGAATATGCCACCTCAGCAGTTTGTAAAATATTTGTAGAATAATTTGTGTCTGTAGCATTATTCTAAGTATGAAAGAATGTATAAGATAATGAGCTCTTCTAGGCGGACATGAAAATTGTACATGAAAATTGGACATGTGTGTATTTGAATTTCATCTATTTGTATTTTTCCCACAACAATGGTGGGTATACAAATATGTAAAATTCAAATACACCCATGTCCAATTTTCATGTCCGCATAGAATTTTTGTAAGATAACACATTTCACTAATTTGGAGCCAATATAGAATTGATTCAATTATGGAATCATGAATAGTCATTGGTTAAGTTGGTACATAGAAATATTAATTTTTACATTTTTTTCTTCCATATATAGATGGTAAAGATTTTTCTGAAGGAATCTTAGCATGCTCTCACCTTTTATTGTATAAATGCAAATTTTTTTATAAAAAAAACAAACTAACAGAAATAGCATAATTAATATAAATAACACGAATAACGAATTCTTTTTAATCCTGCATCTTCAAGTGACTCAATAGAAGAGATTGGCTCATCTCTCACTTCTTTGAATACCAAAGATTCAACTCATAACGAATCATTCAAAAATTTTATAATTGAAAAAGTTTTTTATTTCTACATTATTATTGGAATAAAGTTTTACAGTAAATACTAAACTTGATCATCATAAAAAAAAGATAAATATCTCTTTCTTTTCAAATTGATTCATCAATGATTTAAAGCCGATAAATAAATTGAACAAGAAACTTAATTTTTTTTTTCGTCAGATGGATAAAAAAGATTGATATAAGAGAAGATTTAGGTCCTTATTTGTTCGATTTTTATTTTATTAATTAGGTGAATGTGTAGGGTTTTTTCCCGTAACTATAAGTATAACAACCGCCACTGTTATGAATATTCTATATTAAATATTGAAATATTTAAGAGATTATATTTTTTTCTCACAAAAATGAAAATACTGTTGTCACTAAAATGAAACAAAATGGAATAATAACAATACTTATATATATTATATCATAGTAGGATCTCTTTGACAAAATTTGACTTTTTTAATTAATTTATAAAATCTAAAAATTCAAATTCAATACAAAATTTTTAGATTTTAGAATATTAAACAATTATAATTATTATAAACTAATCATAAAATATTACTAATTACTATATTTATTACTTTTCAAAATTTAAACAAATTCATAGTAATTTTAAAAATTAATATTTTATTAATTGAATTTGACAAGTCAATATATCTTTACATAATCTATAATCTGAACCTAACATGAGACGAGATAATTAAAAATAGTTCATCCTAATTTATTTTATTTGTCCTTATAAAATTTGTTCATGCATAAATCATTTTCCAAAATTTATTTACCATATGGTATAATTAGGAAATTGATTTTTTTACATGACCTTTTTGATATTTTCATATTAAAACCGTCGCCATAAATCCTATAATGATGGTAAAAAATTATACATCTATAACAATATTTTTCATGCAAAAATATAAAAAAATTACATAAAAATATCAATTTCCTAAAATTATTGCTCTAAAGACTCTTCTAAGCTCAAAATCAGGCTCGGAGAGATTGACTAAGGAAAGAGAGAGAAACAGAGAATGGAGTGTTCCAGTGTCCAAATATTACCATTACCTGTGGCATCAACAAAACAGCTTAAAAAATACCCAATATCTTCAATTCATAATCTAGGGTTTTACATTGATAAATTGAATGAGGGTAATAGAATTAGGAGACCATTTTACTTGGGTGTTTCGGGATCTGCTCTAAGCTTCTCTGCTAGGGGAAGAAGAAGGGCCATCTCCAATGGAAAATCCCATTATTATAGTCCTCGCTGCAGCTCCCAATTGGCCTCAGAGCTTGCCCCTGCAGCATCTGCAGCTTATGGAATATTGCTTCTTGGTGGTGGTCTATTTGCCTGTAAGCTTTTTTTCATTATTTGCTTGTTAATTGATTTTACTTTTAGTTTCTTTCATATTGGTTTATCACTTTTATTATTTGTTTATTTTTTATATAAATTATAATCCCTTAGTCCTAAAATATAGGATTATTATCAACCTTTTGAAGTCAATTTGGTACATTTTTATACTCAAAATGGATATAGCTTCATTTAATTTTATTCAATACAAGATAAATGTTATAAACTATACTATTAGTTGTAAGATTTATTGTTTAGTAAATTTTAATGAATCACATCAATTTTGAGTTTAAAAATTTTACAAATTGACTTTCAAAAGTCAATAATGCTCTTATAATTTAGAATGGATGGAATATTTTGATATTATCCCATTGATTATGGTAATAATTTTGAATTCTACCTGCAGACACAAGAACTGGGAGTAAAGGGTCTCTTCTTGGTGGACTCGCAGGAGCTGGTCTTATGGGTACCGTAAGTACTAATCTGAAGAATAAATTTCTTTATATAAAAGGATTGGCTTGGAAATTTAAGAGTGAAACTGCATTAGTGGTTCTGTTTTTATGGAATTGATCATTTTGCTTATAGTTTATTGGAAAAATATTTTTGTTGTTTTCTAGAAGTGATAACATAATGGGTATTTTGTAGAATTTAGGGAGAAAATGGGGGAAAGTATAGTGTACTGGAGAATTCTATATGAATCTATTAAGAAGTCTAATATCCAGAGTACAACACCAAATTGCCTGACTTCCAATTTAAAGTTAGAAAATAAATAAATTCTAGGCAACAGAAAACCAATGTTATAGTGTTCAAGGAAGTTCAATTTGGTGTATGGTGTGGTTGAAACCAGAGTTACCAGATACTCTCATAGACCTAGCAAACCACGTATTGATACTTGTGAACCCAAATAGGGTACTCTAACGTACCAATATTCTAAATTTCGCATACCAAAATTTTCTTTCTTGTTTCACTATAATAGAACAAGCAATTTATTATTAATCAATTATAAAATTACATTACATCGCTACTAATATATAGACATAATTATGAGGTGTTCTATGTGAATACAAAAACTAACAATAGTTATCCTATAATTATTCAACTAATCCTATCTTAACAAAATGATAAACATAATAATATTTAATACAATATTTGTAAATATTTCCTAATACGCCCCCTCAAGCGAAACGTAAGAGAATGAAGTTTCCGCTTGTATGTGGTAGAGCATCCATGTAGTTGCATTACTAGCGAGATTATAAATCCTCGAACACTAGAGAACACGAACAATTGGCACGAGAGATTAAATAAAAACATAGCATTTATGATAAGTATTGCATATAACCAATACGAGTGGAACGTGCTTGGTTGTTTGCACACTTACAACAAATAGGGACTTTTTTGTACTTCTTGTATTAGACCTCCATGAACACACTTAGAAAACTCCATTAATCCATCAAGATATGTAATGTGGAATGTATCAAGAGAAAACATTCTCTCATTTGTTAAATGAGGTGAAGACGTTGAACAAATTAAAAATGAATCCTTGAAGATGTTCAAGTGAGAATGAGAATAGCCATTAGTTGCGGAGAAAAATGATGATAATAACTCAGACTTGAGACGAGTACAATTTGCGGGAACTGCTAATATAAGATTATCAATCAACAATGAAGAACCCATCGAACTTGTTGTATCCTCAGTATGTGTAACCACAGAAAAATAAGCATCATTAGGCTCAACAATCATAGGCTCAATTTAAAAAGGATCAATGAAGTGAATGTTGTAACATTTTTTTATGTCCAAATAGAAGAGTTGACAAGTCATTAAAGGAAGGGTGCATCAAATGATAATAAACATGAACTCTGTTGTAAATAGTATCATCAAGACCTTGTACTAAAAAATTGGTAAACTCTGACTCTCTTAGAGAACCTCCTACACTTTCAAGCGTATAAAGAAGCGATTTTGTTTCATCAAGATAACTTTTGATCGACTGAGTAGGTAACTTTTGTAAACAAAACATTTGATCAAAGAGGTGCTCGACGTACAAATTGGAAAGTGAAGCATCATTAAAATTGTCATAATTGTGATAATGATTATCATTAATACAAGATTCAGGCTCAAACAACGCATGGGAATCATTTACATCAGATGATTTAAAAAGCGTTGAGCCACTACTTTGAAGTTGAATCAACCATGAGGAGAGGATGCTATGTAGATTATTCAACCGAAAAATATAGATAATAAAGGGAGCAAATCTCCTGCTTCGTTTACAAGAGAAGCTAGTGGTTGTATATGCGCGGAGGCGGCACACAAGATGATAAAAGAGGGAGAACGGCCACAAAGAGGCCAACTGAGATAGTTACAAAATTCGATGGCAAAGATGGGTACCCACAACGTAAAGGCATTGGCCAGAGAACAATTGTTGTGCAGAACGATATAAAAATAAATTCGAGTCGACGTGTTTGTGAAATACGACAACACGATTGATGTTCTTGTGCTAAAGATCTCGATGAGCGGCGATTTATGTCTGGACAGAAAAACAATCCAATGGATGATATAAGAGAGATCTAAAGAACTGAAATTATTTTGATTAGTGAAAGCAACTTAAACTTGATGGTAGAACCTAATTTGGGTTACGGAGATTTGAGACTCACGATTGGGTTTGTAGAGTTTTTTTTTTAATTTTAAAGATGATGGTTTGGTGAAGATTTTGGCATGTGGGCTCCAAAAACAGGGTGAGAAAAAAAAAGTATCAAAGAGCTCTGACGCTATTTGGCTCTAATACCATAATAGAACAAGCAATTTATTATTAATCAATTATAAATTTACATTATATCACTAATATATAGACATAATTATGAGGTGTTCTATGTGAATACAAAAACTAACAATAGTTATCCTATAATTATTCAACTAATCTTATCCTAACAAAATGATAAACATAATAATATCTAAATACAATATTTGTGAATATTTCCTAATACACTATAATTGCTAAAATATCAATATTATAACTTAGTATTGGATGCTTAAATATTACATTTGTACTAAAATATTTATAAAACAATCATCTTGTTGATTCAACCAAAAATCTTCTATAAAACGCAGGTTTATTACATTTAGATTTTAGGAGAATTCCTAACTATAAGAACTTATACAAAGATATCTTAGCTTATTGTGTTTTAGCTATGTAGCATACCGCGTACCCGTATTCGTATCGCGTACCGAAACGTACCACGCTTTAGGTAACATTAGCTGAAACTTCGATCTCAAAGTAGTTTTTACTACTCAAATCCTGGACTTAATAATCTTTACCAATTTAATTTGCACAATGACCTATCAAAAATTCAACTGCAGAAGTAATTATTTTTCACAATTATTTTATATAAGGTAATCCCCTCAATAATCTTCCCCTCTTTAGATAAGGTGTTTGTTATGCCTCCCTCACTTTGCCTTTATAAGATTGGCTTCTTTAAATAATTGTTGAGAACCAAATTGCATAAATAATATTAGATTAGATGAGAATCTGAACCATAAAACAAAGTGTAGAATAGATTCCACAGATCAAGTACCAGTCCTCATGACACAATTACTCGTCAACAACTTTTGTAAGGCCATTCTCAATGCTTCATGTATAATAAAAGCTTTCATTGGTCCACCTCATTTGACTACTTGTTCTCCTTCATCATATGTAAATTCACATTCTCACTTTGAGATATACAACTTTCCAGTCACTATCTACTCATCCAGTTTATTAGAAGATAATCAACTATCTATTCCTTCCCTATCTAACAAAACCAATATTGAAACCTTAACTTCTTATTCAGTTGTCCATGTTCTATAATATCTTTTTCAGAGCTTTTATAACGGCAAAAATGACACATTACAAAGAACATAAAATCCCCATTTTCTAATTTGATTCCAAAAGATAAATGTGTTAGAAACTTCTATTAACATGTTTTGAAAAGAAATGATGCTAGACCTTCCATGATCCGAGTTCTTCAAAGCTGATATGATTCCATGTTTTATACTCCCTCCATCCAATTTTATTTGTCCTAATCTGAAAATACACGCCTGTTAAGAAATAAATTTTATCTCTAAATTACCCATCTTAACTACTCTATTATCATCTTTTTGTGTTTTAATTAATCTCCTAACTTTTTATTGGAATAACAAAATAAAGGAGAGAGGAGGGGATAAAGGAGTGGAATTGGGTTTCCAATGTCAAAGTTAATAGTGCTACTTTTTCTAATGTATGTTGTTTTTGTAAAATTAAATGAGGGTATTATTGGAAAAATAAGGTCAAAAATAGTATTGAAATGTAAAGAGGACAATTAGATTTGGACAAACTAAAAAAATAAATTAGGACAAGTAAACTTGGTCGGAGGGAGTGTTTATTAATAATTGTATTTAATATTATTTTTTTTATAGTAGTTAAAAGATTCCTACACTTTTTATGTATTAGTGATTGTAGTGGTAAGTGGCTCATTTATAGAAGTTGTGGGTGTAATTAGAGTTAGTGGTAGAAGTGGGTTAGAAGTCTGTTTTAGTGGGTAAATTTTATTGTAGGACATTATATGTATAAATAGGTATTATTATGATGAGGGGAAGTGTTGAAGAATATTTATGAAAAACCAGAGTGCATCTTTAATGGAGGCTTGGTTCTCTATTTGAATCGGAGGTTTTTGCTCCCCTCGAAGTGGGTCTTCTTCCCTATTTCTTTTTTATTTTTATTCTTATTTTGAAGCTGATTCATAACAAAAATAGATTTCCAAGTGATGACATTCATATGCCGCTAACTGTAGCTTGAACTATATACCCCAGCTTTCAGGATGTTGAAATAATTTAAGATCAAGCAATCCCAACTCTCTCTGACGCTATCATAATATATCTTCCTTTGCATCATTATTCACAATGGTGTAACTAACTCTGTGGATGGACACATTGAAAGCACCATCCCATTACCAATTTCATGCCAAAATCCTACACTGCAACCATCTTTTATAGAAACTACCTATTTGTGATGCCTTATACACGTTACTCAGATGTTGTCTTTAACCTCCCTCATAGTCCAGTCCCCACAAGAATCTGACCTTTTACTTTCCTTTTATTAATAATAATATTCCTCGAGTTGAATAACTACATAGCTAGATCCTGTTAGTGCTTCGTAAGGCAATGCATGGGAAGGTAAACCATGCATCCTCAACTAAAACCTCCACTTTTGTCTAATCTTCCCTGTAACAATTTTTTGTTTTTTAATCAACCAAATTATGACTTTGTTATCTAGTTTGCGCCTTTTTCCTCATCATCTTTTTGTTTGGCATTTGGGATTATATTTAGTCTTTGTGTTTGGTGGAGAATTTATTGCTTACTTGGTTGAGATGCTTTGGAAGGATGAATCTTTAAAAATGTGTAATTTTTTTTGCTCTTTGTGGAATTTGGAATAAAGTGTAATGCACAACTTTTTAGAGACAACCACTCATCTTTTGCTTTGCTGAGACTGAGAGATAGGATCATTTTTTCTTACTTGTATAAGGGTCTGTGTCTTGGGTGCGCATCTTTGAAGGGATTGTAGAGCTTCTCTTTTTTGTTTGTTTCCTTCTTTTTATTTGCTCTACTTATTTTGGAGTGCGGGTGGGGTGGGGCTGTAGTTTTGAATGTTTGTCCTCCTTAACTTGTCTATATTCTCTTAATAAATTTCTTTTTTACCTGAATAAAAACAAATAAAAATATGAAGTGTTCAGTCAGAAAAAGATTTGTCCCTCTTGGGTTGGCAAGTTCCTTCTCATCAGAGTTCTTGTTGCAGTTCTTCATTTTTTAACATAATTTTAATTGTTCCTATCCATTATAAAGAGCCATGAAACATTTTGTCTACTTGCCAACTTTTTGTTGCATGGTACAGTTCTATAATCATTTTGACATTAGTATAGTGAAAAATATTTACTGAGGCTGCTTCTGGCCACGGTAATTGTATAATGGAACAGCTACTTGCATTTTGTGAACGATGACTTATGGATGCTTCTATGCCTTGGTTAGTCTGATTCCAAGGATTCAGATAATAGTTGGTTCATTTCGTTTCCTTTCCTTTTTCTCCCTAAAGTATCAAGAATTTTGTAGAAATTATATTTTGGTTTCAATTAAAGTATATCTGAATATGTTTCGAGTGTTTTGGACATTCTATTTATTTCTTCATATAATTCATTGGAGATGGTATGCTATTGTTTTTTCTTTCTTCTTAAACCATGCCTTAATGTTCTCCAGCGCAACTGACTAAATAACTATATACCATTACAGCCATGTATTGTGAGTTATATCAATTTGCTCTCCATTCTATTTTGTCGGGCCATAACATTAGTTAGACCACATGCTACCATGTTTCCTCTATGATTGGACATTTGAACCCCACTACTTTCTCTCTTCCCCATTCTTTAGCTTTACTCTCCAGTCCTAGAACTCTTCACGTTAGGAAGCTGCTTCTTTAATGGGGAGGAGCTGCCCATTGTAAAGTTAATATCAGATATGGTGATACTCTATTTTCTTGGTCCGTTGAGATTTCCCTTTAGTTAAATTGTTGGAGTACGTGAGTGGAAGATTAGATAAGTGATCTCATATTCATATCGTGTAAATGGATTCCCCCTTTTTTCTTTGCCTTTTGAATATAACAGAAAACAAAACGAAACAAAAAAGAGAAAAGGATAATAAATATCACCTTTGGCGGTATGCTTTGAAAAGACCATTCTTTATTCCCACTCTCTACTTGATAATAAAACTTCTAGTACCACTCTTACTCCTTTAATATGAAATGTGGTAAACCTTAATTGCACTTATTTTTACTTCAACTATGGATCTTTTTCCCCCCTACACACTCAAAGATGAATAATTTTCCTTGAAACTTTAATGGTTCATTATATGAAGAATATGATATCTTGATCGTTACTATGTTCCCAGGCTAACTTACTATTATTTACCAACTAAAATAACATATAAACCTCAAGTGCATTTGACATTGGGAAAGGGATCCTCCTGTCTCAATGTTTTGGAGTTCTAAATCACTCTATTGTGTCCACATTACTAAAGACTGTAAATTTCCTGAATAGAACGCACCCTTCTCATTTTCTTCCAGAAATTGTAACAGGTTAAACTATGCGTGCTCACAAGTAGGCTCAGAGAATCTGAAAAGATTTAACTATGCGACTCATTGGTGGGAAAAATTTAATTCTAGGTTGTCAGGAAAGGGGTAAATTGGGGAACTGAGTATATTATGGTAGATTATAGTTGGAGTAAAAATACATGTGGAAGTTAGTGCATCCGAGTATAGGATAAGAAAGTAGCATATGATTTTGCTTAATCTAGCTTTATTTCCCGCAAGTTTCCTTTTCTCAAAATAGATGTAATGTTGAAGTATTTGTAAGCATTATGAATTCAGTAAGTGAAATGAAATGAAGAGAAGCTTATGAAGCTTTTTCCTTATTTTTCTATCTTTCATCTCTCACGAACTTGGTGACAAACACTGAGCTTTCTCTCATTCTTTCTCCCAAATTCTACCTACTTTCTATCTATATATTTATTTCTCTCTTATTTTCTGGCTAGGCCTCAACCCTGACAAATTTGTATCAGAGCGCACGTTCAAAGCCTAAACCATCTTCTTCCTCCTACTATTTTCTCTCATCTTAATCTCAGTTGTAATCTCTTCTTTCATCTTAATCTCATTCTAATCTTGCTATGTAATTTTTGTTCTTATTCTTCTCTCTTCAAGCTACCTCAAATTCTCATTTTTTGTCCAAAAATCCACACCTGCACACCAGGTGTTTTTTGATTTGTTCCAGTCACACATTTATCTATTCTTATTTCTTCGATCTCAAATTCCAAAACTCTTATCTCAAATCTGTTCTTAGCTCTTTTGGTCTCTTCTACATCTCTCCAGTGTTCATACAAACTGCTATAAAACAAACAAAAACAACTCCTAATCACTTCACAAATGCAACAGAAAATGAGAGTTCTATGCTTTGTTTTTGTGATTACTTGCAACCTATGTTACAAGGACTCGGATAGAGTGTCTGCTTGGACATAGTATTTTGAAGAGTCCAACATAGGCTATTTTTTACACTAAAATGAGGTGCCCAGTACCTATACCCTTGTATGAGTGTCGAGATATGGATACTGTAGAATAAAGTGAAGAGTTTGTGTAACATAGCCTGCAACCGAGTAAAAATTCAAGTTATAAACAGCTTGAATCAGGTATCAAGTAGCTCTAGTATACTCGATTATGTTCTATAATACATTTCTAAGCATCAATTGCAACAAAAAATCAAATTCAAACAATTTGAATTCATAATTCTAGTTTCTTTTCAGTTGGCAAAATATTCATAAGTTCAACAATTACTCTTCTAATTCGAATTCTGTAGCTAGTTTGTGATTGATTACATCCTTTTAGATCATTTCACATCTAGTTTTGTTGTTAGAATCAATTTACGTTCAAGTTTAATTCCTCAATTTGAAAAAATCCAAAAATATACACCATCTGTTTGTGAAAAGTTCTGAGCAGTTGTTAATTACTGTTAACTACTTGTTCTGATGCTGTTTTAATCCTTATGTACGTATCTTTAATTTCAGCTCATTTACTTTATCAAAACTAGTTGAGCTACATGCTAGTTAGTTTTAATCAATTGTTCTAACTTCGAAAACAGTGTACTTGAGGATTTCTATTTTTGCATTAAAAAGTATTCAAGCTCACCTAAACTTATAACAAAAAGTGTTACCACTGTTTGTTAAACTTCGTTCATTTCTTAGTTTACATCTTTCCTCACTCAAACCACAGTCTTAAGGAGATGACTTTCTCAATTATAAAGAATTAATGAGTAATAGATTGCAAAAAATTGATAAAACATTGGACCATAGTTGTCAAGGGCTAAGTCAAGTTGGGGCGAGGCAGTGGCCAGGCATCTGGACACCTAGGCGATAAGGCAGTCGCCTATGTGTCCATAAGGCATTAAGTCATTCAAATTGAGCAATTTATACCTATATATTTATATATAATTATATTTAAAAAATACATTAAATAGTACGCTTGTTAATATTTAAATAATAATATGATATTAATACATAAATATAAAATGATTAAAAAATACTTTGATTTTCATGAATATATTGATATATTAAATCTATCACGAAACATATAAGTAATAAGGATGAAATAGGTGTAGTGGTAGTGGATATTTGATACTTGACATTGGTTAAAGTACAACCCACTATGCAATTGCACAATTGAATAGATTCTTATATTGATCCACTCATCAGTCATAGTCATCAACAACACAACCTGTGTTGATGTATTGTGTTATTTGTGTATACATGTTATCTATATTTATCTATAACAAGTCGTAAGGCGATCCCAATTTGAGTCGACTCTCAATTAATTAGGAGTCAATTTCATTTGTGTGAGTTATTTTACCGAGTTCATGATAAAAATAAACTAATTTGGGTTTGGCCGTAAGTTCAATTACATAAAAATTAACTGAATAAATTTCGTTTGTATGAGTTATACTCTCCAATTTGGATTATAAAATTGAATAGTTATGATCCTTCCTAATAAACTTTCATATTCTCATTTATTGTCTTGGATCTATGCATTTATTTGTGATTAAAATTCTAGGTGCATGAATATGTATATCTGCCATGTTTTCATACTACACCAATTTGGGTTTGCCATAAGTTGAATTACTTAAAAAGTAACTGAGTTAATTTCGTTTGTATGAATTATACTCTCCAATTTGGATTGTAAAATCGAAGAGTTGTGTTTATTTATGACTGGAATTCTAGATGCATGAATGTATATTTGCCATGTTTTCATGCCAATATAAAAACAATAGTGGTGTTAATTTTTTGTTCTTCTAAAATTCAGCAACAATCTTTTCCCCTCCATGTCTCCCCTCAATCTCTAATATTTATATGTACAAGAGAATTGATATATTTGGTGGGAATTGTCTGTCCATTGATATGCAAAATCATCATCCAGAGTCGTATTACAAAGCTTATCTAGAGAAAAAACAATCTAATAAAAAAATAATTGGAGTATTAGTTGGTGTTATTGGGAGAATTGTTGTAGTACTACTTATGGCACTTTGTCTTCTCATCTTGCGTCAAAGATCTTCTTCAAGAGAGATACGCTAAGAGATAAATGAATAATACTATCTTTGTTTTAGAATAGTTGTTAATTATTGACTTTTTGAAACTTGGTGAATGAAATTGATAGTTAAATTATATTCTACATTGTTGAAAAATGAATTCTATCATTTTACTAACTATTTTACAAACATGTCTGTGCGTTGCACGGGTACCGTGCTTTTATATATATACTCAAAAACATGGAGAGAGTTTTCTGTCGCGAAACAAAACCATAAAAAATAACAGATTAGAGAGAAAATCCAGGAGAGAACAGATCTGAGTGAGACGACCGCGATTGAAGACCAAGGAGTAGATCTAGTTCTCTCTTATTATGAAACGGGTACGCCTTCAATTCAATTAAGTCTTCCAAGGCGACGCCTGGTCAACTCAAGACGACGAATTAGAGAACAAAGCGCACACCGTTGTGCCAATCAACAAGTCACACCCTCTCCTAGCTTCTTCTGCACGGAATGGAAGCCTAGTCATCGACTAGGCGTCGACTAGGTGAATACTTGATAAGCATGCATTGAACTGGTTCATATGACCTATTCTCTCTCATCTTAATGTTAGTTCTAATATCTTATCTTTCATCTTAATCTCAGTTCTCATCTTAACATGGTAGAGAATTGCATTTTGGTATAACACTCCAAAACATGGTGTACTTTTGTTTTGAAAGATCAAATGTGGCAATCGAAGACTTTTTCTCCCTATTTATTTAAACTTCTACTACACAGGCATAATTACAACTTTACTTTGTGATTTACAAATTAGAATCATTACCTTAAATAGCCCTTTGACATACAACCAATTACTAAAATCAGATCCAATGGAAGGCCAAGATTGACTAACTAGAATCATCCTATAAAATATCTAAGATTTTTAAAAAGTATAATAATCACTTGAGTAAATTCTAAACACTATTAGAAATCCTAATATGTAAAGGAGATTATAGGGAATGCCAACTAATGAAGCCAAATGAACGCTTGTGGGTGTTAAGTAAGCGATGACATGGCATAATCTCGTGAAATATGCTTATTTTGACATTACACTTGGAAACAACTCAACCAGTTTTAACTATCAACCAATGCTAACTATATCTTAACTAATTAGCAAAGAAAAAAAGAAGCTATATCTTAACTAGTTTTAACTATATTTGTTTAGAAATTTATTCCATGTGTACCATGTGACGGATAAACATATATCATACCAATTAAGCGATTCGAAGAAACTTACAGTTGAATCATAACAGATTCAACTATGCACGGTGAAAAGATTTAACTATGCGTCCCATTGCTGGGGGAATTCAATTCTGGGTTCGTCTTGCCAATAATAATATCCATTCATATCCACAATCAAGTCACTTTTACCCTCAGTACTACTTACTATCTTTTATTTTGACTCTTTATTTTTTAATTACTTTGCTATTAATTCTAACATGAATGAAACTATTTACTTCAATGATTATAGTATTATACTGAAAAACCAAGGTCCAATCTTTTCTGCTAATAAGACGTAGAATACTTCGTTACCAATGTTCGAAAAAGCTAAAATCGGTACGAGGCGTTTTTCTCTGGGCTATGCTAGGCGTAAGCCTCGAGGCGGAACGAGGCGGAAGCCTTGATTTAAAGACCTAAAAGTCCCCAAAAAATTATGAAAAAATACTAATAAAACTATAAAATAATTCATCATTATAATTAAGGTCATAGAAGACATAAATAACCAACGTCACAGTAATGTACCATTACAAAACAACATAATATCATCAAGTACTTATATAGTGATCATCAATCACTATGTAAGTATTGTATCATTCGTATCTAGCGGCTTGAATAATGGATCAAATCCTAGATCATCATCCCCATCACCATCATCATCATCACTATCATCACTAAGAGGATCCTCCATGGAATCATCATCGTATCTAATAGCTCTGTCATCCTCCTCATTGTCAGTGCTAAGATCCTCAAACTCAGGTTCTTCATCAACCAATTGCAATCCATTCCCTTTATCTATAAATAAACAAGTGAATATATATTTAATCCAAATGAGTATGTTTTTTTAAAGAACACTTTCAAGGCAACTTAAGTAATGACACTAACCTTTTGACATAGTTTTTGACGGCAAAGTGTTTCTCTTTCTCTTTTGACTTCCTTGTTTACTACTTGTTCCCCGAGTCCCTTGCCCTCCAAGTGTAATCTCCCTCACATTAGTCTCTTCTCCCCCAACTGTCTTCTCATTCCCATGAGTCCTTTCACCCTCCTCCATATCATCATTCCCAGAAGTCAGTCCCGAGATATTTTTATCATTTCCCCCCGCAATCCACTCATTATCAGATGGCACATTTTCAACAACCAATGGATCTTCTTCTTCCGTTAGTGCCTTTTTCATGATATGCCGATCTTTCAATTTTTTATTGTACATAATGTAAGCCAATGAGTTAAGCCTGGATGCGGACAGTCGATTCCTTCTCTTTGTATGTATCTATATTACAAGTAATTTAGCATTAGTGACAATGTCAGATCTCATAAAATCTTAATAAATGATTTATATCTAATAAATACCTGACTGAAAGTACTCCAATTCCGCTCACACCCCGAAGATGAGCAAGTTAAACTTAGAATCTTCACTGCAAAGTTTCTTAATTCCGGAGTTTCATCTCCATATGCAATCCACCAATCAGCTAGATCAATATTAAAACATATATCAATCTTACCGGTACACGTTTAATCAAAATGAAAGCATAACCATACATTAATCAACGGTACTTACCGGGAGCACGTTTCTTACACGTGTTTTTGGCATTTGTGTAGCCAAATAACCCTTGCCTTTATCGGAATGCATCCATTTGCAAATCAGCTTTCTCTCTTTCCACAATGTTAGGAATAAGCTTGTCCATACAAGAGTACAATCCCACCTTAACTTCCGCATTGGCATAGAAATTGTCTTCATATTGAAAATGAGGATTCAAATAATATGCAGCAGCGTGCAAATGCCGATGCAACTGATTATCCCACTTAGCATCTATTATGCTCCATATCTCTTTATAGGCCCCCTCCTCATTATCCAGATTTTTTGCAATCTCTTCTTTTGCATTGTCCATGGCACCATATAAAAATCCCATTCCCGGCATCTTCTCTGAATCTGCCATCCTCAATACACCTACTAGAGGTTTTGTGGTCTTAATTGCATATCCCACGCTACCCCAAAAATTCCTATCACTCAATATGATTTTTCTCGCCTCCTTACCTTCAGGTTTTTTTGCCCAAGCACAATTTGCCCACTCCCTAGATGTAAACATAGCCTCCAAAGGCTGTCTCAAACTATGCATACTCTGCAAAGTTAAATACGCAGTGGCAAATCTAGTGGCGGCTGGCCGAACAAGGTCTTTATTAGTGTTTGCCCTCATCAATGCCAAGACCCATCCATGATTATATATGAAGTTGCTTACCTACATAATGACATTCATCAAAAAATAATAATAATTCAAGTATTCATTGAATAAAAAAAATTATAACCAAATAATAATAATAGTAATTACCTTCTTTGCCTTTGTCAAAGCATTTTTATGTTGAGGCAACTCTCCAAGCTTCTCAAGCATCAAATCAATGCAATGCGCGGCACACGGTGTCCACCACATACGTGGCCTCTTCTCCATTAACATCCTCCCTGCTGCCTTATAATTAGATGCATTGTCAGTGACTACTTGAATGACAAGGTCTTCTCCCACTTCCTCAACAACCTCATTAAGTAGTTTAAACATCAAATTAGAATCTTTAATTGCATCAGATGCATCAACAGATTTCAAAAATACAGTTCCATGGGGGTTGTTTACAAGAAAGTTTATTAGTTGTCTTCCCCTAATATCTTTCCAACCATCCGACAAGATTGACACCCCCGTATGTGCCCAAGTCTTCTTTACCTCTTCAACAAAGGCCTTTGTAGTCTTCTCTTCCTCCTTCAATATCCAAGAGCTAAGCTCGTATGGGGTAGGGGGTTTCAAAGCACGACTATAGTTCCCAATAGACCGACACATATTTATAAATGAAGGACTATCTGCAACATTGAAGGGAATCCCGTTTTCAAAGAAGAATCTACCTATATCAAGACAGACTGCATTACGAGCCTCCTTTGAAAATACGGTACGCCTTGTAGTAGCATCATCATCACCAGCATCAACATCCACAACAAATCTGTCCATGAGTCCCCGAACTCCCCTCTCGGAGGCACTACCCACACTTGAACCTCCCATTCCCAAGGATGGATGACCACCATAATAAGACCCACTTTGTATTTTTTCAGCTTCATCTCTTTGTCTTTTCTCCTTGGAGTCCATATTTTTCTTCATATATGAAGCAAGGTCTTCCTTCACTTCGCTTGGTACTTTTTTGCAAGCCTCGACGTTACTATGATTACCCACAAGATGATTTTTCAACCTTGTAATCCCTCCTTTGCAAATTTTCTTACAAAAATTGCATTCCACATATAAATGAGCTTTATTAACTCCAGGGGCTGCAGTGCCATATTTCCATGCAGGATCTTTCTTACCCATAATCTTAATTCACTGTAAGTGTGTAATAAAAAAACCAAATATAAGAATACCATATATGTTAAATATATGTTAATCACAACATATATAAAAAATATGTTAATATGTTATATATGTTAATATATAACAAATATATGGTAATAAGTTAAAAAACTTTAACAGAAATTAAATTTTTTTAACAGAAATTAAAAAACCTTAACAGAAATTAAAAAAATTTAACAGAAATTAAATAAACCTTAACAGAAATTAAAAATACATTAACATAAATTAACAAAACCTTATTATCTCAGCAGAAATTAAGGCTGGAAGCCTGGAACCCACGAGGACCAGCCGACGAGTCGACGACCCAGACCAGACGAAGAAGCCGACCCAGCCGACCCAGACAGACGAAGAAGAGGACCCAAGACCAGACGAAGAAGACGACCAGACCAGACGAGACGAAGGAAGAAGAAGGAGACGCAAAAGAGGCTGACGCGATTTTAGGTTAGCGAATTTATGAAACGAGTCGTTTTAGGTTTTTTTAAAGCCAAACCAAGGCTCACGCCTCGCGTACGCCTCGAGGCGCAACGCCTTGAGGCGGACGCCTCGGCCGAAGAAGGCGCAAAGTTCGTCGAAGCTCACAATCGCGTACGCCTCGCCTTAGCCTTTCGCCGCCTCGCCACGAGGCGCGCCTCGTGGCGTACGCCTCGAGCGCTATTTTGAACATTGTTCGTTACTAGCTCTTTATTTTAATGCAGATATACATTGTTCCCTTCATGTAGGCTTATTTTCTAATGCAAGCATCTGGAACAAAGGAAATAGGTGAAGCCCTTGCATTTGGTTCTGCTCTCCTTTTCGCCAGTGTGTTTGGTAAACCATTCTACTTAAAGTTGTTGCTTTCTTAACGTACTTTGGTGCAAGGATTGCTCAAATTAGACAAGGGCTTACCTCCTATATACCCTGCATACTAATATTGATGCTTGTTAAACTTATTTTACACTTTTGTTGATGAAGGTATACGATTGGCAGCTACTCGTAAGATAATGCCAGCGGGCCCTCTTTTAGCCCTTTCTATATTTGCATTAGCTTTGTTTATCTCTGCGTATCTTCAAGAGACTGTTTGACGCGAGATTGGTTTGCTGCTGAACTGGAAAATATTCCTGCAAATGGAATTAACTTCGAGTTATCTCGACTTGTTGTTTCTTTCCCCTGAATTCAACCCGAGCCAGAGTCTGCTGAACTGGAAATATTCCTGCAAATTGAATTAACTTCGAGTTATCTCGACTTCTTGTTTCTTTCCTCTTTTTTGTGATTTTTTTAAATGCAAATGAGACTATTATTTTGGAACAGACGGAGTATTGTGGATGAGCGGTAATATATATTGTTTTATTTGAGAATTTCTCATAATTGTTGGAGTTTCAATAGGAAAAAAAAATAGACATTTGAATGCATACCATGACCCTCTTCATGTAAAGCACATTACCAAAATCTTAAGTCTCCAAAATTTCCTCGAGTCATTTTTCACATCTTAATAGTTGTCCCTAATTTACTTTATCCTTCTCTGTACTATTTGTAGATCTGGCAAACTCGGCCCAAGCTCGCGGGTTGGTCTGCCCGTCACGGGCCGAACTTTGGGCTTCACATTTTAAGCCCATTAAAATCTGGGTCGTTTTGGCCCAGCTCGTCGAGGGCCTGGCCTGTTTGGGCTAAGCCCATAAATGTGTCAAAATGTAGGCATAAATCAGTCCAGGTCCGTCCGTCACGGGCCGGACTTTGGGCTTCATTTTTTCAGTCTATTAAAACCTAGGCCGTTTTGATCCGGTCCGATGATAACCCGGCCCGTTCGGACCAGCTCGATTCGTTTGCCAGGTTTGACTATATGCCCACAATATGCATAGGACTCTTCTACTCTCATCCTCTCTTCCCCTCGTGTGAAGCTTGCAATGAGATGACAAAAATTAGCATAGAATCAAGTTATACATTATAAGCACTTAGAAGTGATTAATCTCATTTAAATATATCTAGTCTTTAAGTCATCTTATATTTCAAAACACAGTTGTTTTTCCGGCATATATAGCCGGACTCTAAATTGGGGTGGAAGTTAAAGCAACAATTATTCTTTTTCTATTGATATTTTTCGAGCTAGATATACACATTCTATTCATGGAGTAACGAAAATATGCAAAACTTCTACTTGCCTCTGCCATAATCGCGTCTCTTTCTTTTTGCGTTTTATTTCTATATATTGCTATTTGAGCAAATGTAGAAATAAGTTGCATTTTATATAACAGAAAGTTGATTTGTTGATTTTTGTATAGTACTTGTATAACAATGGTCATCCGAAATCTAACTCTTTTTATATTAGATGTAACTTGTTTTTATAAACTGATCAAATGGATTGTTCATTTAAACTGCCTGATATCATGATACTTAGGGGCTGTTTGTTTAGGACTGAATACATTTGAATGGTTGAATGGCTGAATTGGTCAGTCATTAAGTGTGTTTGTTTTGGAAAAAAATTGTCTGAATGCCTGAATCGGTCAGATGATTGAGCTAAATGGCTAAGTCAGATTTTTTTGGCTGAATGACTGAATGAGCAACTGAATAAAATAAAAAAAAATTAAAATTAAAAAAATATTAACTATTATATTAAATAAATTTACAACAATTTTAAATTTTTTTCAGAGGGCTAAAATAACAAAATTATGTCATTTAGATGTTTCAGACATGTTAATCATCAAATAACTTTTTTCATTCAGCTCATTCAGATTCATTCAATTTTTATCAAACACCCCCTTAATCCACTTATTGGAAAAGAATGGATGAGAAAAAAAGAGAGGAAAATAATCCACTTATTGGAAAAGAATGGAGGAGAAAAAAGAAAGGAAAAGAAGAGTTTTTCCTAGGAATCATGTTGAGTATCTTCCAGTCAACATATCACTAATTCCGAATTGAATCTGCAATACAATAAGGAAAAGAAAACAAAAAGGGAAAGAAAAGAAGAAAATGATGAACCCTATATTTAGAATTGAGAAAAAATAAGTGGTTCTTACATAATGAATTGAGTATTTAATTGTCAAACCACTTTAGCATGCCCCATGAAATTGTTATTATCATTAGATGTGAGTAACACTATTTGATGTTTTTCCACCACCAACTCAAACGGTATCATGAATTGTGTGGGACTGAATGATTATGCTTAAAACACCTTTCCTCCTCTAACCGTAGCATAATTGATGGTTAATATTGCAAAGTAGTTGAATATTAGGAGATTTGATACCTTTATTTTGTAGCCTACTCTTTTTTGCCACATCTCAACTTCTCCTTAATTCTAAGAAACTAAACTACTCACTTGGTCCCACAAAAGAATTATATATATATATATATACACACACACGATAAGGATCTTAGGCTCACTCAACTAAAAACTCACCCAAACTCACCCCTCTTTAGCGACGGATTGGGCGACGGTTCATCCGTCGCTATATATACAACCGTCGTCTATATGTTGTCCGTCGCTATATGTTGTCTGTCGTTAAAAGCTAAAACGACGGTTGTATATATAGCGACGGACCAAACCGTCGTCCGGTCCGTCGCTAAAAGGAGGTGAGTTAGGTGAGCTTAAGATTCGGACCGTATATATATATATATATATGGTTAGTCTTTCCAGCGAACCATAGAGAGCGAACTAAAAACGGAACGGCTATAGTGACGATTTTTTTCGTCGCTATAGCATAAAAAACTGGCTTTCTATGCTATAGAAACGGAAAAAATCGTCGTTATAGCCGGTTCGTTTCTAGTTCGCTTCCTATGGTTTGCTAGAGAGACGGACCCTATATATATATAATTCTTTTATGGGACCAAGGAATGGTATAAACACAAAAGTGAAGCTTTTTTGGCTTTTCTATTTTTCTCTTTAAACTTTCTTTATTAACTTTTAACCTTTTTTCTTTCATCTCCTATTTTTTAGCATTTCATTTTTTTCTCTTTTAACACATACGTAGTGCATGCCATGTAAACTAGTATATATATAGAGGCTTCTGGCTTAAACAATTTTTTTTGAAGGCCTTTTTGGCTTTTGAGAATGCCCCTCAACTTTAAAATAATTTATATCTTGTCCTTTAAATTTCATAATTTTTTTATTTTACTCCATATAAATTACACACGCAATGTGTGTGTGTGTGTGTCTGTGTCAGAGAGTGCTAATATATTTAAAGAAATTGTTCCACTAAAATTCCTGTTTTGGGTTAGTACTTTAAATTATAAATTAAATAGCTTTCATATATTTTTACTGATTTTAATATATAATTGATAAAATACAATTAATCACACTCTAGATACTTTTATTTTAACTCTAGGTCATTAAGAATAATTATAACATAATTTTTTTTGTTAAACTAATAACTTGTTTATCAATTTTTATACTTTTCATTATTATTTATATTTAGGTTCGTTATTATATGATCCGATTTTTTTTTCTCTTTTAAAAAATAGTTTACTTGAACTTTTTCGTTTATAACCCTAACAAGAAGTCACATTGTTTAATAAAATTATTATTTAATTTTGACCAAAATATTATGATAAACTAAATTTGAAAAGAAATGTAACTAGAGAAAGAAAAAACTATAAATTTTGAGGTGAAGGTACAATTATGTGTTTCATATCTTCAAATCTTGTGTTGAAAAATATTTAAAATAAACAAAATAATATAATTTGAATTACAACCTAGGAAGAATCTTATCCCATAAAAAAGAAGAAGAAAAAGACGAGATTAGAGCGGATGGAAGTACCTTCATGTTAGAGCATTCACAACAATTTCATTATCTTTATTCCCATTATGTAGTAATATTGGGTCATTCTGCAAAATAGGGATTTAATTTTTTCACTATGTATCCAACATGTTTCTTATATTGATTTCTTAAATAATAAAATTTAAAATTTAAAAGTTTCAACAGTCAAAACATCAAATTAATAATAATTTTTTAATTTATAAAAGAGAGTATAATTTGTCAATTATATTCTATTGTAAAATAAATTTTATTTTATTTTAAATTTTAAGTAATTTATGGAGTGATTATTGAATGAATTATAGTTGTAAATGTACATAAGATCAATATTAACTTTTAAAAAGTTAATTTGTGATATTTTTAAATTTAAATTTAATATGATTCATTTAAATTTTAAAAATAATAATTTTATAATTAATAGTACTTTTATAATATTTATAATTATATTGACATAAATTAAATAAATTTATATCAATTTTAAATTTGAATATGTTTGAAATTAATTTTTAAAAAATAAGTCAATATTAAGTTTATAATTTGAAAATGAAATAGTAAAAAAATATCAAGATGTGTATGATTGATGAGTTGTCCACTTAAATGAGAGTGTAAAATGTCATTTTGTATATATAGAGAACGATCTTTTGATTCCCTCACACTGGGGAGTAAAATCCTATATAGGGATTAAAATAGAAAGAAAAATAAGGATAAACAAACTGTTGAATAATGATTTATTGATGTATTATTTAAAATTGAGAATAGAGAGCTAATTTGGAAAATTATTGTTAATGCTCTTACAGCATGACCGGTTGGATTTATTCTTTACAATTATTTCTTATGTTACTCTCCTAATTAGTTTTTTTAGGTATTATGTTCTCAAGTTATATTTATTTTATCATATTAGCCACCAAACTATAGTTGGTTTACAAGTTTAGTCCCTAAATTATGTTATTTTTCATATTTAATGTTCAAAGTATAGTTATTTTTCAAATTAAGTCCCCTTTAATTATTCTACTTTTGTGAAGTTGGGACGAGATTGTGGAAATTATAGAGTTGATGACGTACGCAAAAATAAAAACTAGTTAAGATATTAAACGTGAAAATTAACTATAACTAGGAACTAATAAATACACAGCGGTGTATTACACAATCGTCCTATGACGACGGTTATTTTGGGGCTATAGTGACGGTTCACCTGTCGTCATAGACCAGAATAGTTATAGTGATGGGTGAACCGTCATTATAGCCCTATAAAAATTGTCACCATAGACGACTGTGTACTACACAGCTGTGTATATATATTTATATATATATATATATATATGTATATATGTATATTTTTTAAAAATTGGAGGAAGGATAGTGGGGATGTTGTACTAAAAAATTTGAAGCTAGTGTAGCGCATGTGGGACTTGAAACTTTTGCATAGGAAAGGTGATTGTACTTTTGAATTAAAGTTTTAATATACTTGAAAAGTCTACTAAATAAATGAGCTAGCTTACCTTTCATACCAATTAATTAAAACTAGTCGGTAGCACACACGCCTTACGTTTGCCATTATCATAAAATATAATAATTTTTTTTATTAACTTTTGGAATAAATATTTAAAAAAGATAAAATTGTAATAAAATCAAATTTATAAGGGTAAAAGGGATATGAGATGTGACAAAGCGTGAAAGAGAATGATTATTTTCTCCCCTTTTCCTTAACAACTACTTCCTCCTTGGCCAAAAGATGATTAAAGTGTAAAAGATTTTGTTCTTAAAAGAATAAGTAAAGTAAATAAGTTAATTAATTTTTTTTGTAGTATGAACTAATTTACTTTTAACCATATATCACTCACATCACAAATGAATAGTTCACATTAATTCTCTCTCTTCAAACCCAAAATCCAAAGATCGATAGGAAATATAATTTATACTCTTTTCTACTTTTTTGACTACCTTAATTTGTGTAATACTTATCCTTTTGTAATCATTTTGAAGACGGATGGAATAAATGATGGTGTGTATATATACTTTATTCATTTCATAATAATAGACTTTTTAAGAGAAAAAAGTTTGTTCTAATTTATTTGTCGTTTATAATTTTTTTTAAAAATAAATATTTTATTTTTTATATCACCTTTAATCTCTCATTGTCCCAAGAATTTCTCTTTCATGTATTAGTAGTTTTTAATTTCCCATATAAGAATAGTAATAAATTTTTACACAAATTTTAATTATTCAATAATAATATTAAATAACTTTTTTAATTCATATATATCAAACTAAAACGAATATTATTATGGACTATAGGAAGTATATACATATGACAATTTTTTTTGATGTTTTATCTAAACCATTTTATATTCAAGTCAACAACACATTAAGATATGTTTTTTTAGTTACATTGCCCCGCAACAATTAAACCTTATAACGTTCATTTGAATATAAGCAAGTGCATCTAAAATATCCCATAAATCACTAATACCACCGACAAGTGTGTAGTAAAATTATATGTGAAGACAACAAGAAAAAGTAATATTGATTTTTGAAGCAAAATTCTTAGAATCGGACCGTTTATTGAATCGAAAAAAGTATCAGGTGGATGGGTCATTGGTTCAACTAGTGTTCAAACTGTTATTAACCAGTGACGTCATTAATATATAAAAATATATATTATTAGTAATTAATAAATTTTTTAAAAATCTCGTTTTTTATGAACTAAAACATAATAACGATGAGTTACAATATTAATAAAAGTGATTAATTTTAATATTAAAAAACTTTTGATAAAAAAAAATTAATTAAAAATCGGGTCAACTATGTCAATTTATCGGGCTTACCGGTTGGACCGGTAATCAATGGGTCAACTCAGATTTTAACCAAAATCGGGTCATTGGTCCAAATCGGACTAGAAGGCTGTAAGACCCCGAATTTTATGAAATAGAAGTATTCAATTTTCTTATAATTATTATTCTATTCAGTAAATGGTTAAATTGATAAAAGGTTAAAGTTATGAGTGATATGTGCAAATTTTACAAAGAAAACAAGTGGTCATAAAATATTCACTGTGTCGAAGAATATTCGTTTGGTATGGAAATATTTTTTTTGTTGGAGAATATTCGTACGACGGCGCAGCCATTGGTAGACTCCATAACAGAAAACTGTCGGATGAAAAAAACGACAAGAATAAGTTTTCTAAAAATAACAGCATAACGATTACCGTTAAAACTGTTGAAATACCCAGTGGGTAAAAGAGCAGTAATACGCGCTGTTGCACAGTAGCACACGGTATTGCACAGTATTTCAAATTATTGGTTCTTATGTAAGAAGTCACTTACTCAATAATTGTTATAGTAATTACTGTTCAATATCGTATATTATTGATTCAATAATTACTACGTTGATATTTTATATTATTGATTCAATAATTATCACTGAACAATATTTTATATTATTAAATCAATAATTCATATTATTTGAATAATATTATTAGATAGCATCATTGACAATGTCTAGAAAGTTCTGTCTAGGAAAGAAGTTAGTTAATCTAATTGCGCGCCAGTAAGAAGAAATCCTTATCGGAAAGCCCCCTCTTTTCTGTGAACGACCTGATTGTCATTATTGTGATTTGGTAATATTATTTGTGAATAATAATTAATTATTGATAAAATGATAAGTAAATATTTATTCAACGTGGATATAAATGGAGGGATTTTTAGCAAAAGAGACAATTGTTGAAAATTGATATTTTATCTTTTCTTATAAAATAATTCATTCAAATATATTATTATAATATAACATTATAAGTGTATAATGTGATAATATAATAATATAATTTTATAATTTAAATGATAATATTTTTACAATAAAATCACGATATATGAATAAAATGAGGAGAAAGAAAGCAAATTGGTCCGAATTGATTTTGTTACAATAAATGCTAAAAATATATTTTGTGAGTTGGTGGGCCCCACTTGTTGTAATTGCTGATTTTTTTGGATTGTTAATATGTTGGTGCGGGAGAAAAGAAATAAGAAAAGAAAAAGAATCGTTCGGTTGTGAATTGTCAATATTGGTAGCTTGCAAAATCATCCTTATGTAAATTCGGGTCATTTTTTGTTCGGAATTTGAAAAAATTTTCTTTTACAAAGTTGTAGATAATTAGTTTTTTTATAGAATGGACATAAGGTTCATATTTTTCTGATAAAAGGCTATTTATTATGAATTATTGAAATTTCTGAATATTGTTTAAATTTAAAATATATTTGGTAGAGATTTTTTAGAAGGGTGGGCCCCATTCTTGTCCTTTTGTTGGTGTAAAATGCTGATTTTTTTTGTTTGTCAACATGGTGGTGCGGAGGTTTTATCAGTAAAGGTTTTGTCAGCTTTGGTGTGCTAAGCATTTTCCTATAAATAGGGTGCTTATTTTAGAAATGAAAATCATATCAGAATAAAAAAAAATTCTCTCTATAATATTGAGCGTATTTCCTATGAGTATAAGGATAGTTTGAGTGTGGATTACGGTGCAAGATTTTTCTCAGCATAATATATGATATTCTAGTAAGATTCAGTATTCTACTGAGGTAAGGGATAGTAAGGGATGTTATTTTCTTGTAAGGGATATCATTGTTGTAAGGGATGTTATTATGTTTCGTAAAGGATGTTATTTTTCGTAAATGATATTATTTTTCGTAAATGATATTATTTTTGTGAAATGGTATTTTGGTAAAGGACGTGATTTTATACTCGTAAGGAGTATTATTGCTTTCATATTCGTAAGGGATTGTAAGGGATGTTATTATGTTTCGTAAAGGAGGTTATTTTTTATAAAATAATATTATTTTCGTAAATAATATTATTTTGCGTAAAGGATATTTTGGTAAAGGATGTGATTTTATACTCGTAAGGGGTATTATTGCTTTCGTATTCGTAAGGGATGGTAAGGGATATTATTTTCTTGCAAATGATGTTATTTCTTTCAATATCATTCCACCGAAATATTGGTATAAATTTTATTATGAAATATTTACCTTTTCATGTCAGAGTTACTATTCACGAATTACTATTCACGAGTTATTATTCATGAGTTACTATTCATAGGGTACTATTCACGATAAAAAATAATATATTTTTTTCTGTCCAAATTATCTTTGATTTATGAATCTTACTCTTGAAATTAGATCTATGTTTTGATCATATTATTCTTACTATGTCTATTCATCGTATATAACATTTTTATAATCATGGTGATGGAAGTTCTCTTTGACTTAAGTGTAGAGATGGGTAGATTATTAGTATGACCATGACTATGGGTTCTCTTTGTCCAGTAGTGCAAAGATGAATTGTTGACTGGTATGATCATAACCATTGTGTTTACAATTGATTATCTTTAGCTTAAGTGCAAAGGTAAATTGATCAACATGGTTATAAATGTTGTTTCTATAAATTCTGAAATGATTAGATATTTCTTTATGATTTGCGTTTCATCTAATATCATTTCACTTGAAGTTGTATTTACCTTAATCTTCTTATTAAATTTTAATCGTTATCTTTGAATTGTTGATTAATGAATATCTTTGGCCCGTAGTGCAAAGATAAGCTGTTGATTTATGAATATCTTTGGCCTGTAGTGCAAAGATGAGCTGTTAATGAATATCTTTGGCCTGTAGTGTAAAGATGAGCTGTTGATTTATGAATATATTTGACCTGTAGTGCAAAGATGAACTATTAATGAATATCTTTGGCCCGTAGTGCAAAGATGAGCTGTTGATTTATGAATATCTTTGACATGTAGTGCAAAGATGAACTATTGATGAATATCTTTGGCATGTAGTGCAAAGATGAGCAGTTGATTTGTGAATATCTTTGGCCTGTAGTGCAAAGATGAGCTATTGATAAATATCTTTGGCCTGTAGTGCAAAGATGAATGATTAATTGTTGAATATCTTTGGCCCGTAGTGCAAATATTAATTGATTAGCATGATTATGAACAGGAACTGTGATTTGGTATAATCATGATCTTTGGTGTTTCAGATAAAAGACAGATGATGAAAGTTATCTTCGTCCTAGGTGCGAAGAGGAATTTAGCAACACAATTATGATTATGAATTATTCACATGATTGTGGACAAGAATTGTTGATTGATGTTACAGGGATAAAACATTGTTGGTGGTCTTTTAACGTGAAGAAGATAATAGACATTATGGTCTATTTGACTCTTCTAATGGATTGTTCGTTCCACTGCAAATATGATTGAAAATTTTTATCATCTACCATATGTTCTAAATCTCTAAGTTATTACTGACGAATGCTATTGATAATTTGATTATCTTTAGTTATGATATTTTTTATTGGACTATTTGTGCTCACCCTTTTGCTTCACAATTCTTTTCAGGTAATAAGAGTGTACGGGATAGAGTGGGGATAACAGGAAAAATAGAAAGATGGTCGATAGGTATTGAAGTTTCGCATAAAACAGTATGGAAATAATTTTATTGAGAACTTTAAATGTGTGTATCGTATTTTATACGTCATTTAACAGTTGATTTTAGGTGAACCAAATAGGGTGAGGTGAACCCAACTTTTGAAAGGTGTTTTGCCACTATCATACAAGATATCTAATGACATACGACTTCGGGTTATCATAAGACAGGGTTGTGCACATCCACTTGCTGATTATATCTATGAGCACTACCTATATAATCTTGGAGTATGACTGAAATATAATTCACAGTTGGAGACACTAGAGATAATTATAGCAATAGAATACCCACTATTGGAATGAACAAGACAGTAATCTTTTCGTTCTTCTTTGAGGTCTATTGGGTCAACCAAGGATAATTCTCAAGTCCTATGATATCTATTATAACTTAGATGCATGGCCGTCCATGTACGAAGGTTTTCTTGAGCATTTTCCAATGATTTTAATTCCTAAAATAGTTATTGACTGTACTTTTATGTAATGTATCATTCATAAGGAGTGTGAGTACTGTTATTTGAATTAAAGCTCACACTTTATATGTGGTCGTATTGTGAACGACAATTGGATATAAAAGATTTATATTTGGATTCTGTACCATGTATTTCTTGGCGACCCAGAATGGGTGGGTTGTGTATTGAACCTATTTTGGGGGCGTCACAAATGGTATCAGAGCTTAGAGATATGGTTGTTGGCGGAGATCTGAGTCTATAACTAGGAGGGGAGAGACGAGTAATATACTTTGCTAGTGTGTGACTTACCTAAGCTGAATTTTCGTACTTAATTGACAAATTGTGATATGTCAATTAACCTTTGTTTTGAAGCTGTATTCTAGAATGAGTAATGGAGAAATCATGATACAAAAGAAATGATCGGGGAGATAGAATCTGGAATGAAAGTAAGGTATTCTCAACTCTTAGAATTATCAGGTAAGCAAATTTCGAGGACGAAATTTCATAAGGAGGAGAGATTGTAAGACTCCGAATTTTATGAAATAGAAGTATTCAATTTTTTTTATAATTATTATTCTATTCAATGAATGGTTAAATTGATAAAAGGTTAAAGTTATGGGTGATATGTGCAAATTTTACAAAGAAAGCAAGTGGTCATAAAATATTCACTGTGTCGGGGAATATTCGTTTGGTCGAAAAATATTCTTTTTGTCGGAGAATATTCGTACGACGGCGCAGCCATTGGGGGACCCCATAACAGAAAACTGTTGGAAGAAAAAAACGACAAGAATAAGTTTTCTAAAAATAACAGCGTAACGATTACCGTTAAAACTGTTGAAATACCCGATGGGTAAAAGAGCAGTAATATGCGCTGTTGCACAGTAGCACACGGTATTGAACAGTATTTCAAATTATTGTTTCTTACGTAAGAAATCACTTACTCAATAATTGTTATTGTAATTACTGTTCAATATCGTATATTATTAATTCAATAATTACTACGTTGATATTTTATATTATTGATTCATTAATTATCACTGCACATTATTTTACGTTATCAAATCAATAATTCATATTATTTGAATAATATTATTAGATAAGCATCATTGGCAATGTCTAGGAAGTTATGTCTAGGAAAGGGGTTAATTAATCTAATTGCGCGCCAGTAAGGAGAAATCCTTATCGAAAAGCCCCCTCTTTCTTGGGAACGAACTGGTTGTCATTATTGTGATTTGGTGATATTATTTGTGAATAATAATTAATTATTGATAAAATGATAAGTAAATATTTATTCAACGTGGATATAAATGGAGGAATTTTTAGCAAAAGTGACAATTGTTGAAAATTGATATTTTATCTTTTCTGATAAAATAATTTATTCAAATATATTATTATAATATAACATTATAAGTGTATAATGTGATAATATAATAATATAATTTTATAATTTAAATGATAATATTTTTATAATAAAGTCACGATATATGAATAAAATGAGGAGAAAGAGAGCAAATTGAGTCCGAATTGATTTTGTTACAATAAATGCTAAAAACATATTTTGTGAGTTGGTGGGCCCCACTTTTTGTAATTACTGATTTTTTTGGATTGTCAATATGTTGGTGCGGGAGAAAAGAAAGAAGAAAAGAAAAAGAATCGTCCGGTTGTGAATTGTCAATATTGATAGCCTGTAAAATCATCCGTATCTAAATTCGGGTCATTTTTCGTTCGGAATTTGGAAAAACTTTCTTCTATAAAGTTGTAGAGAATTAAATTTTATATGAAATAGACATAAGGTTCATATTTTTTTTGATAAAATGGCTATTTATTATGAATTATTGAAGTTTCTGAATATTGTCTAAATTTAAAATATTTTTGGTAGAGATTTTCTAAAAGGGTGGGCCCCACTCTTGTCCTTTTGTTAGTGTAAAATGTTAATTTTTTTTGTTTGTCAACATGGTGGTGCAGAGGTTTTATCAGTAAAGGTTTTGTCAACTTTGGTGTGCTAAGCATTTTTCTATAAATATGGTGCATAGTTTAGAAATGAAAATCAAACCAGAATCAAAAAATTTTCTATCTATAATATTGAGCGTATTTTTTATGAGTAGAAGGATAGTTTGAGTGTGGATTATGGTGCAAGATTTTTTTCAGAATAATATCTGATATTCTAGTCAGATTCAGTTTTCTACTTAGGTAAGGAATAGTAAGGGATGTTATTTTCTTGTAAGGGATATCATTGTTGTAAGGGATGCTATTATGTTTCGTAAAGGAGATTTTTTTTCGTAAATGATAATATTTTTTGTAAATGATATTATTTTTGTGAAATGGTATTTTGGTAAAGGACGTGATTTTATATTCGTAAGGAGTATTATTGCTTTCATATTCATAAGGGATTGTAAGGGAGGTTATTATGTTTCGTAAAGGGAGTTATTTTTCGTAAAATGATATTATTTTCATAAATAATATTATTTTGGGTAAAAGGATATTTTGATAAAGGATATTTTGGTAAAAGATGTTATTTTATACTCGCAAGGGGTATTATTGATTTCGTATTCGTAAGGGATGGTAATGGGTATTATTTTCTTGCAAATGATGTTATTTCTTTCAATATCATTCCACCGAAATATTGATATAAATTTTATTATGAAATATTTATCTTTTTATGTCGGAGTTTACTATTCACGAGTTACTATTCCTGAGTTACTATTCACGAATTACTATTCATGGGTTAATATTCACGAGTTGCTATTCACGAATTACTATTCACAAGTTACTATTAATGGGTTACTATTCATGAATTACTATTCACGGTAAAAAAAAATAATATATTTTTTTTATGTCCAAATTATCTTTGATTTATGAATCTTACTCTTGAAATTAGATCCATGTTTTGATCATATTGTTTTTACTATGTCTATTCATCGTATATAATATTTTTATAATCATAGTGATGGAAGTTTATCTTTGACTTGAGTGTAAAGATGGGTAGATTATTAGTATGACCATGACTACGAGTTCTCTTTGGCTAGTAGTGCAAAGATGAATTGTTGACTGGTATGATCATAACCGTTGAGTTTACAATTGAATATCTTTAGCTTAAGTGCAAAGGTGAATTGATCAACATGGTTATAAATGTTGTTTCTATAAATTCTGAAATGATTAGCTATTTATTTGTGATTTGAGTTTCATCTAATATCATTTCACTTGAATTTGTATTTACCTTAATCTTCTTATCAAATTTTAATCGTTATCTTTGAATTGTTGATTAATAAATATCTTTGGCCCGTAGTGCAAAGATGAGCTGTTGATTTATGAATATCTTTGGTCTGTAGTGGAAAGATGAACTATTAATGAATATCTTTGGTCTGTAGTGCAAAGATGAGCTGTTGATTTATGAATATATTTGGCCTGTAGTGCAAAGATAACTATTAATGAATATCTTTGGCCCGTAGTGCAAAGATGAGCTGTTTATTTATGAATATTTTTGGCATGTAGTGCAAAGATGAACTATTGATGAATATCTTTGGCATGTAGTGCAAAGATGAGGGTTGATTTGTGAATATCTTTGGCCTGTAGTGCAAAGATGAGTTATTGATGAATATCTTTGACCTGTAGTGAAAAGATGAATGATTAATTGTTGAATATCTTTGGCCCGTAGTGCAAAGATTAATTGATTAGCATGATTATGAACAGGAACTGTGATTTAGTATAACCATGATCTTTGGTGTTTCAGGTAAAAGACAGGTGATGAAAGTTATCTTCGTCCTAGGTGCGAAGTGGAATTTTGTAACACAATTATGATTATGAATTATTCACATGATTGTGGACAAGAACTGTTGATTGATGTTACAGGGATAAAACATTGTTGGTGGACTTTTAACGTGGAGAAGATAATAGACATTATGGTCTATTTGACTCTTCTAATGGATTGTTCGTTTCGCTGCAATTATGGTTGAAAAGTTTTATCATCTACCATATGTTCTAAATCTCTGAGTTATTACTGACGAATGCTATTGATAATTTGATTATCTTTAGTTATGATATTCTTTAATGGGCTATATGTGCTCACCCTTTTACTTCATAATTCTTTTCAGGTAATAAGAGTGTAGCGGGGTCGAGCGGGGATAACAGAGGAATAGAAAGATGGTCGATATGTATTGAAGTTTTCCATAAAACAGTATGGAAATAATTTTATTGAGAACTTTAAATGTTTGTGTCGTATTTTATACGTCATTTAACAGTTGATTTTGGTGAACCAAATATGGTGAGGTGAGCCCAATTTTGGAAGGGTGTTTTACCACTATCATACAAGATATCTAATGACATACGACTTCGGGTTATCATAAGACAGGGTTGTGCACATCCACTTGCTGATTATTTCTATGAGCACTACCTATATAATCTTGGAGTACGGTTGAAATATAATTCACAGTTGGAGACAATAGAGATAATTATAGCAATAGAATACCCACTATTGGAATGAACAAGATAGAAATCTTCTCGTTCTTCTTTGGGGTCTATTGGGTCAACCAAGAATAATTCTCAAGTCCTATGATATCTATTATAATTTAGATGCATGGCCGCCCATGTACGAAGGTTTTCTTGAGTATTTTCCAATTGATTTTAATTTCTAAAACAGTTATTGACTGTACTTTTATATAATGTATCATTGATAAGTAGCGTGAGTACTATTATTTGAATTAAAACTCACACTTTATGTGTGGTCGTATTGTGAATGACAATTGGATATAAAAAATTTGTATTTGGATTCTGTACCATGTATTTCTTGGCGACTCAAAATGGGTGGGTTGTGTATTGAACCTATTTTGGGGGCGTCACAAATGGTATCAGAGCTTAGGGATATGGTCGCTGGCGGAGATCTGAGTCTAGAACTAGGAGGGGAGAGACGAGTAATATACTTCGCTAGTGTGTGACTTACCTAAACTGAATTTTCTTACTTAATTGACAAATTGTGATATGTCAATTAACCTTTATTTTGAAGCTGTAATCTAGAATGAGTAATGGAGAAATCATGATACAGAAAAAATGACCGGGGAGATAGAATCTGGAATGAAAGCAAGGTATCCTCACCTCTTAGAATTATTAGGTACGTAAATTTCGAGGACAAAATTTCATAAGGAGGGGAGATTGTAAGACCTCGAATTTTATGAAATAGAAGTATTCAATTTTTTTTATAATTATTATTCTATTCAGTAAATGGTTAAATTGATTAAAGGTTAAAGTTATGGGTGATATGTGCAAATTTTATAAAGAAAGCAAGTGGTCATAAAATATTCACTGTGTCGGGGAATATTCTTTTTATCGGAGAATATTTGTACGACGGCGCAACCATTGGTGGACCCCATAAAAGAAAATCGTCGAATGAAAAAAACGGCAAGAATAAGTTTTTTAAAAATAACAGCGTAATGATTACTGTTAAAACTGTTGAAATACCCGGTGGATAAAAGAGCGGTAATACACGCTGTTACACAGTAGCACACGGTATTGCACAGTATTTCAAATTATTGGTTCTTACGTAAGAAGTCACTTACTCAATAATTGTTATAGTAATTACTGTTCAATATCGTATATTATTGATTCAATAATTACTACGTTGATATTTTATATTATTGATTTATTAATTGTCACTGCACAATATTTTATATTATCAAATCAATAATTTATATTATTTGAATAATATTATTATATAGCATCATTGATAATGTCTAGGAAGTTCTGTCTAGGAAAGGAGTTAATTAATCTAATTGCGCGCCAGTAAGGAGAAATTCTTATCGAAAAGCCCCTTCTTTTCTGGGAACGACCTGATTGTCATTATTGTGATTCGGTAATATTATTTGTGAATAATAATTAATTATTGATAAAATGATAAGTAAATATTTATTCAACGTGGATATAAATGGAGGAATTTTTAGCAAAAGTGACAATTGTTGAAAATTGATATTTTATCTTTTCTGATAAAATAATTCATTCAAATATATTATTATAATATAACATTATAAGTGTATAATGTGATAATATAATAATATAATTTTATAATTTAAATGATAATATTTTTACAATAAAGTCACGATATATGAATAAAATGAGGAGAAAGAGAGCAAATTGGGTCCGAATTGATAATATAATAAAAGATTTGTATTTGGATTATGTACCATGTATTTCTTGGCGACCCAGAATGGGTGGGTTGTGTATTGAACCTATATTAGGGGCGTCACAAATGGTATCAGAGCTTAGGGATATGGTCGCTGGCGGAGATCTAAGTATATATAAGTGTCGGTCTTCTCATGGGCATGACAGCCATCAGAGTGACTCTGACATGACAAACCATTATTCTCATTATGTTGAGGCTTTAAACCTAGATAACCATTTTAAGGTCTTGTGGATGTATATTTTATAGAAAAACTTGGCAGGGTACATCTGTAAAGTGGAGTTTGTCCATCGTGAGAATCAGATTCTGATAAGTTTGATCATGAATTCCACGATTCTCAAGCTCATAAAGGGAAGCCAATAAAACCTGCACAACTCAAATATGCACAGAAAATATATATTTATATCCAAATGTCGCCAGAACCAAGGATTCATCAGTAAATCCTAGCTCGCATATAGTCGAAGCGTCTCGTTCCCACTAGATAGCGATCTAAGGGCCACGAGGTAGCTTTCATAACTGAAACAAGAAAAAAAATACTAGATTTAAGTAAATCTCAGCAATTCTAACTTCCCGATTTCGTCTGTACCTATTTTGAACCGTTTGAAAGCTAGAGTTGACAAGATTGAAAGAAATCTAGTTCGCTCACAGAAATGTCAACGTCGATCCATATCAAATGAATATTTAAAGCAACAGTTTAATCAAAATGAGTACAGAAATATATATATATATATATAATTATATATATACAAAAGCTGTCAAGGGAGATGGGTTTGCACTCCGATTCCCGGACTGGAATATATATATATATATATATATATATATATATATATATATAAAGCGGTAAATGGCGGTGGGTTTTCACTCCGAGGCCCGAACTAGAATGGATATATATATATTTATAAAAGCTGTAAAATGCCACAGAGTAATCCAGACTTGACAGAATTGAAATATATATATATATATATATATATATATATATATATATATAAAAGCTGTAAAATGTCATGGAGTAATCTAGGCTTGACGAAATGTAAATATATATAAAAAAGCTACAAATGGCGACGAACATTCTATCCTTTGCCCGGACAGAAAATGTAAATATATATATATATATATATTTATAAAAGTAGTAGAAAGGCTACAGAATGATCCAGGCCAAACTGAAATGTAAATAATATATATATAGTTAATATATATATATATATATATATATATATATATATATATATATAGTTAATATATATATATATATATATATATATATATATATATATATTAAAGCAATAAAAAGGCCACGAAATTTAAATCCAGGCCCAAATAAGTCAGAAAAATTTATATATATATATGTAATTATATATATAAAAGCAGTAAACTACCTCGGATTTGATATCCGGGCTTGACAGAATTGAAAAGTTAGTATATATACAGTTAAATATATACATTAAAAAGCCAAACCCGGACTGGAAAGATAACCCAGTCCGACGAAGTTGTTAGAAACAAAGGTATATGTATATAAAAGCCGTTAGAAGCGACGAATAGACGATCCGAGTTGTAGAAATGCCAGAAAATGAGTTTATGTACGAAAATGTACAAAAAGTAAGCAAAAACGGCCACAGAACTGAGTTCCAGGCATAATCAGAAAGTGAAACTTAACGTGCAAGTGTATAAAAGTGCAATGAAGTAATATGAACTTTCTGATCGTAAAAATACTCACAATGGACTGCTACACGGGCTTTTTGCCAAATCGTAGGCTTTAAACGTCCGTTTCTACCGGTTAATTTTTGATATGTGATAGTATATGAGTATATCTACGTATCAGAGTAATAAAATTTGGATTTGGAGTATAGGAGTGGAGCTGAGAAAGTAACGGGCAGAGGTTCAGAGCATTTTTCTCTTAAAAATTAGCTGGGGGTGCACTCATATATATAGACTAGGTGAAAGCGGGTCTAACCGCGGCTGTCTCCACTCTACCTGCGACTCCACATGGCAAGTAGGGGTTGTGGGCCCAGTTACATTGAAGTCCATGCACTCCAAACAATGCGAGGTCAGATTTGAAACTTTTTAACTTTTGATCGGAGCGTCCGTTTGAGGCGTGCTATATCTTTCCGAAAACCCTCGCCGAGAGTGTCACAAAGACATGGGATTAAAACTTTTCCAAGTTCAGGAAGACGGGTTCATAACCAGGTCTTTGTTTCCCCTGCAGTTTATTCCGTTAAGCTGTCTTGCGCTGTTTCCATTCGGGATCGCCGTTATGGTTCTTCCTAACCTTCATGGCATCAATTCGTCTTGAGTTTTACCGAATCAGTTTCAAGTTAGTAAAATGACCATTTTGCCCCTCCAGGGGTGGTCTCCTGTAGATTTGGCTTCCCATAGTTGTCTCTGGGGCTGAACTAGATCTCCCAATTGTGACCGGGGCTTAACTGTACCTCCCGGGTTGTGACCTGGTGCTGAGTGGAGATCCCGGTATTAAGACCGGGGTTGACTTGATGTCCCGATATTGAGACCGGGGATGACTTGAGGTCCCGATATTGAGACTGGTTAACCTGATTGCCCGGTATTGTGACCGGTAATGACCTGATGGCCCGGTATTGAGGTCCCGATATTGAGATCGGGCATGACCTGAGGTCCCGATATTGTGATCGGGGATGACCTGAGGTTCCGGTATTGAGATCGGGGTTAACCTGAGGTCTCAATATTGAGACCGGGGATGACCTGAGGTCCCGATATTGAGACCGGGGTTGATCTGATAGCCCAGTATTGAGACCGAGGATGACCTGAGATCCCGGTATTGAGATCGGGGTTGTTCTGATGGCTCGGTATTGGGACCGGGGTTGAACTGGCATTTCGGTATTAGAACCGGGGTTGATTTGACATCCCGGTATTGGTACTGGGGTGGAACTGGCATCCCGGTATTAGGACCTGGGGTTAAAAAGATGGTTTTGCCCTCTTACAGGGTTAGTAACAGGAAAACAAAATTTTGAGTGTCTACAGATGCCCCTCTTTATCATGTTTATGCAATGCAATGGAATAAACACGATAAAGATTTATTAGACACTTTAAATATGACAAGATATATTTTTAATGATGCAAATCGCAATGCAATGAATGTCTAAATGTTTTTGTAAATCGCATTTCGCACTTCGTAAATGGCATATCGTATCGAAAATCGCATCGCAAATCGCATCTCATAGCAAATCGCTTACCTTTACCTGTCATGGATGATGCCTGTGTTGGGGCTGATTTTAATGGTTGACTTTCATCAGTGCTGCTGATGTTTATGCTGGTGTTGACTCCAACGGTTTGATTTCCATAGGTGTTGCCGATGCTTGTTTGATGAGGATAAACTAAAATATTTTCTACATTTCTACTAGGGGATGACGTCCTTTATGATAGCCTTTGCTGCTACCTTAGTTTGAAGACTAATGGTTTCCTTAATCTGTCGATACTATCAGGGGGCAGATTTTCTCTTGGCTGATGCCGTTGTACATTTCTGAAGGCTCCTCTGCTGGGGATATATCTCTTTTGTCGAGTTACCTCAGTGGGTGCTCCCGATGTTTATCCTGATGATAACTTACACTGGTAGTTTGCAACAGTGTCTACCCTAATGGTAGGGACAATGGTTGATCATTGGATTGTCCCGATGCCTACTCGAACGGTAGCAGACTTTTTCATCGAGTTTGTGTATTTAATGTGTATGCATTTTTAACTCTACTGGGCATGTATGCCTAACTTTTTAATGGAGATGTGCGCTGATGTAGTGCTTGTTGTATATGTGTAGACCGGACATGATATGATAATCTTAATTTATCCTAGGTTGATGCATATGCTTAATTGAATTGATATAGAACCATACCTTACCCTTTCTGAGGTGATTTGGATTTTCATTTCAAGTATGAATTCTGATAGGCCTATCAATTCCAACTTCCGTACGTCTTCTTTTGTTAGTCACAGAGCAGATTCGGATGTTCCCCTTTCATATATCGTCTTTGGTGGGGATCTCGCAGAGGCTGCTATTTTTCCTGGATCGGGATCTGGTGTTAGTCCCTCTGGCGGTCCAGACACTGATGACTTTATTAGGAGATATCCCGATATCCTCACTAAAGTAGTGTTCGAGGACTTACATCACCGAATCTTTCCCCGATGCTATGATGGATTGATGCCAACGGTTTGATCATTGAGTGTGAAAAGGGGCAAGCTCTTTACTTGCGACCCTGCTGGGTTAGATGCTGGCTTGGTTGATAACCCGGGTGTTCTTGACGTCCTGGAGGATGTAGCCCGTTCTTTCATTGCCCAGATTTGAATTTTGGTGTAGAGGCCTCGACTTGTGAGGACTTGGCGCAGGTTGACATGTTTGATGATATAGATTTCATTTGCCTGACCTTTTGTCATCGAGCATCTGCTTTTTTTCCCGAGTTAAGGACTCTCTTGAGAATTTTCTTTCTTTTGCAGGGGCAAGCTTATGTTGCCGTGATTTCTTTTAGAAGTTCTCCCTTTCCTTCTTGATGAGGAGCTTGGTCTCTTTGTAGACTCCTTCCATTTCATTGAATGGCAAATTGCCCCAGCCCCTTTCGCATTTTGATACTGGGGTTCATAGAAGAAACTGGATTTGTTAACCACATCCAGAGAGAGTGAGCAATATCCGGTTCACCAATAATGGAAGCTCTGATGATTACAGACCATGATAATGGTGCTGACTGGTGCATTTTCATTGGATGGTTGATAAATGCCCCAGTGTTGAATTGTTGCACTTTCTGAAATTGGTCCAGTCTTGTTGTAAGAGTCCCAACATCGGGTCGTCGTTGATTCTAAACTTTCCCTAGTCTTGCTTGTCATCTGGGTTGATTGCTTTGTTGTATGTTTTACAAATGGGCAGATAGGGCGCCACGATCGTAAGAGTCTTTTACCCCATAATCCACATAGTGCACAGGTAGTGGATATGGGCCTTGGTGTTTGGATGCCCCAATCATTGTTTCTGACTTGTGGGCGCAATTACCTTTGATGGTTGATATCGAACGACCTGCAGATTCCACTGAATTGGACTCAAGGGCTTATGATGGTTGGTGATGTAATGGCTTTAGCCGGATTTGTTTTGATCTGTGAGGTTTTAAACTGTGGCCCTTTGCTCAGGGACCAAATCATTGGGTATGAGATAGACTTTGCCACGATGGTAGCCCATGTGCTTCTATGGGTTAAAGGAGATCAAGTCTTCTCGCACTTCAGGAGTGATGAGTTGCTGACAAATTATACTTTATGATGATTGCCATTTCATCCCTGTGATTGGTCGTCTTGATGTATCACTATCACCTCCTTTCCGGGACTTGTGCCAGATTTGATGGAATGACAATTGAGGTGCCGTTGGGTCTGTTGACCAGGAAGGCTTGATTGGATTTGGGTTTTATAGGGTTTTGGTGTCTTGGGACTGGTTTTTTTATTGGTTTTTTATTTTTTCTTTCTTGAAGGTCAAACCGCACCATGAATGGCTGCCTACGTACTCCCGGGTTGAAGGAGATCAGGTCATTCGTAGTTCAGGTTTTGTGTGAGAGGTTTGAGAAGAGTCTCCTTTAGGTTTTAGTTTGGTTTGATGGGTTTTTGAACTTTTTACTTGGTTTGAAGAGTTTTTGAAGTTTTTATTTGATTTGATCGCACCAGGAATGGCTGCCTACGTACTCTCGGGTGGAAGGAGATCAAGTCATTCGTAGTTCAGGTTTTGCGTGACCTGACTGGTTTGATTTTTTTGATTTTTTGATTTTTGATTTTTTGATTTTTTGATTTTGTGATTTGTATATGCATGGAAAATAAAAGGCATAACACTAAGAAAGTGATAGCGTCCCAACATCTCCTGGAACTCGCAACTTTCCTCTTGATCTACGTCTTCTTGGCTAGCTGAGGCCTGATAGTCCAGTTTTCAGTGGTTATGTTGCCTTTGAGGCTTGGGATAGAAGTTACCTCCTGGTCATGAATATATTCAATCCCAGCTATAACTTAATCGCCTCTTGAATCAGCATATCCCTTAAGGAGGCTCAAACTGGACTCGTTGCAGAAAGGGGCGAACTCTAGATTCCTCGATGGGTTGGCTTCCTTGAGAACTTCACCACCTTTTTCTTCATTTGTTCCTGCACCTTTCCTATGGGCTTGAGAAAATGTGAGTATGAAAGGACTCTCGCACTGTTGTTGTATTTCTCGCAAAGAACTTTCCTTTTTGGCTTTTTCCATCCTAGGAAGGATCAGTATTTCCTTTTCATCATCCAGGAGGGTAAAATCAGGAATGTGGTTGATGGCTTTGGGCAATAAGATATTTGATGGTGGCGGATGAATTTCCTTAGAGGACTCTCTTGTCTCCTCTGTCACTTCAGGCATTAAGATCAGTCCACCTTGTGTTCTGCCAGGATTGGTGCTCATAGCCGTCACATCCTTTGAACTGCTTATTTCGAGTGGACATCTTAAGCTCCTTATTTCCCTTTTGCCTTTTTTGGTCATGTGGACTTCTAGCTTCAGTCCTTCATTTTCAATGAGATTCTAGATTTTGTGTTTTAGAGACCAACATTCCTCAGTTGCATGTCCAGGTGAGTTAGAATGGTAGAAACATATCTTGGTGGAATCATAACTTTTCATCTCGGGCTTGACAGGAGGCAGCAACTCAGTAATCTTTTTCTACCCTTCTCCGCCGATTCTCCCCGACTCTCGGTGCTGTAGGATTTCGAGGGTTTGCCAGTGTTTGGAATGTTGCTTGATATTTCCTATTTGGGAATTCGCATTCCTCCCGACGATTTTTCCTTTGGCAAGATCTTCTAGTAATTTTACCATTCCACCTTTCTCGTTTGCTCAACATGCTTTGATCTTCTTCATTTAGCTGGCTGATCTTGGAGGGAGATACGCTTACATTCTGAATAACCACCTCTTTTTCTTAGCTTTCTGATAGTTGAGTGAAAAGCTGCCTTGTATCCTGATGTTGGCGCACTATCAGATTAGCCAGCAAAGTTACTTGATGTTGGATCGTACCCAATTTTTGCATCACTGTCATACCCTCCTCTATATTTTCCAGCTCTAGGACATTTGTTCTGTTCCTTTGGGGGTATTCATCCATCCTTCGTATGTATTTACGATTTGGATGCATTTCATCTCTTCCTGACCCGATCATGTTTACTCCCTCCGTATCATGCGGCATCAGAAGGTTGGTGTTGACATTTGGATGGTCAGGTTGTTGGACCACAACATTGCCGTTTTCGATCAGGTTTTAAATTTTATGCTTCAAGGACTAACAATCTTGTGTATCGTGTCCTGGAGATCCTGAATAGTAAGTACATCCCTGGCTAGGATTGTATCTTTTGCTTTTTGGATCTAGAGGTAGAGCCAGTTCGATAATTTTCTTGTGATCTATTAACATCACCAACAAGTTTTCAAGGGAATCGCCTAGTGGAGTGAACACCCGATTTATCGTTCTTTTAAATTTTCTCTTTCTGTCCTTGGCATTGGTTGAATGCAGTTTGTTGTAATAACAGATTGCCTTCCCTCTTCCAAATGGGAGAACTATGGTTGGGTCTCCCAGTCTGGCCCTGTACAATGAGGGATACATCTTCATCGCCTTTCTTGGGTATCCTCATGGGATCACTCGCATAGTTGCCAGACTATATATGATCGGCGACTACTTTCAAGGCCGTGAGATCTTTAATCTTATCTGCTTTCAGGCCCATCTTTGTCATTTCGCCGTGTTTGATCATCTCTGAGAATGGCTTTCCTATTCCAGCTAGGATCCTCTTATAGTAATGTTCCTCTTGGATGTCTATGAAAGTCATTACCATTTCAGTTTCGGTCATAGGATGGTTGACTTGTGCTGCCAGACGTCTCCATCTTTGGGCATACTCACGGAAAGACTCGTTGTTTTGTTTTTTGACCTTGGTCACTTGATATCAATCCGAAGCCATCTGAGACTGGAAGCTGTATTGAGTTAGGAAGGCATGAGCTAGCTCTTCCCAACTGTGGATTTTTGCATTATCAAGTCGGGCATACCATGTCCTTGCCTCTCTAGTGAGACTCTTTTGGAAAAACTGCAATCTGAGGCTTTCATATTCAGCATAAGACCTTAGCTCGCCAATGTACACTTTCAAGTGTGTATAGGGATCGCCTGCCCCATTGTACTTTTTAAACTCTGGGACTTGGAATTTGTCAGGATATCTAGCCCTTGGGAATATGCAGAGATCTGAATAGGTGACACTTCCAAGGTTTCCTGTCCCTTTGATTGCCCGGATGGTTTCTTCCATTTGTTGGACTTTCCTTCGAATATTGCCAGTTTCCCGATCTTCCCTAAGATTTGTGATTTCAGGGGTTTTGTTGGTTCTTTGACTAGATCGAGGTACAAGGATCTGCATTTCCCCCTTTTTGTCAGCACTTTGATTGCCACCCTGTAAGGAGGACTCTGTTTGATTGGGCATTGTCTAACCATGAGTACTTTTACTTTGTCCTTTTAGGAGGATAGCCAATTCTGCTATTTGATTCTTAAGTCCCTCAAACTCCTTTCGAGATACGGAACCTGATTCGTATTGGCCACTTTCAGCCATGTCGGTGGATAGACTTTGTGCCTTTTTATGATCTAGTAGTGAGACCACTCTTACCTACAAGATGAGTAGGTAGTTTAGTCTTGATAGACACTAACTATATACATGTTATGCCATGTGTCATGTTTAGGGGTTTTTAAATCTTATCCTGCAAAACAGAGGTCAGTTATTTTGATGACAGAATATCATGACAGGATTTACAAGACATGGAATATACATTATGACGTTTACATTGGAATTAAAAACTTAACATTGAATTGAAAGAGGAAGGCATGAAGAGGCTTCTTTTCGAATTTGGTTGATCAGAGGCTGACCTATCTTAGGTTAATCTCGCGGCTTTTCGGCATGAAGGTCCCCAGATCATCGCAATCTATTAGAGGGGAAATTAATCCGATCTTTCAACTGGAGCAAATCTGAGTGGTGCTTTTTAATGAGCCCCGAAGACTTAGCCGTCCTCGAAGACATTACTCTGTCACCGACGGATTTGCCTCCTGGTGGAGGAATCACACAACATACATTCACATACATCGCGTCTCACCATATGCATATGATGACATTGGTGCGAAGCACTAATATTTGTGCAAAGCACTAATAAAGCAGGGAAACATTCATTCACATTCATTCAATGTAAAGATGCAGCATTCACGCATTCATTAAATGTAAAGAAACTCAACATTTACACATACGCAGATATGAAAGGAAAATTTTGAAAAGATTTAAATGTGGCCTAAGCCCTCTACTGTCCCCAGCGGAGTCGCCACCTGTCGACGTCAGGGAAAAGCGGGTCGGGTTGGACCCGAATCTTTCTCTCTTCCTAAGTTGTGTCTACCTTTATTCTTTTTATTTGTGAAAAAGGTTTTGAAGGGGTTTTTAGGAAAATGCCAACATGTATCATGTCGACAATTTGAATGTTTTACAGAGTCGCCAGTTAGTAGTTTTGAAATGGTTGTACCAACTCAATCGAGTTTTGTTTAAAAGGAGGCCCAATTGCTGGACACTGTCGAAACTTGATCTTTGAAACCGAAGTTCTAAGTTCGGGGGCTTAGTTAAGTGTGGGGAAGGTGTTAGGCACCCCACAACTCCCGTGTAAACACAGTACCGCATCTTTTCAATATTTTCCTTTTAAATCTGCAATGTGTGTGTGAATGCTGGAAGAAATTGGGCCTATGTTTGATTGATTGAAAGCATGGACACGCTTCATTGAACCTATATACGAAGGGTTTGATTTGATTTGCAAAAGTCTCTTTTTTAGACAAGATTATTAAAATGATGTTTTGAAATAAGGTTTTCAAACCCTTACGCTAACATAGGAATTGAAGCATTTAGATACTTTTCATTTTTATCTTTTCAGCCTTTAGGCTCAATTTGAATGGTGATTGTCGGGTTGCGAAGCATCCTCGACAACAGAATATATACAAGTGTCGGTCTTCTCATGGGCATGACAACCATCGGAGTGACTCTGACACGACAAACCATTATTCTCATTATGTTAAGACCTTAGGATAACCATTTTAAGGTCTTTTGGATGTACATTTTACAGAAAAACTGGCAGGGTACATCTGTAAAGTGGAGTTTGTCCATCGTGAGAATCAGATTTTGATCAGTTTGATCATGAATCCAACGATTCCTAGGCTCACAAAGGGAAGCCAATAAAACCTGCACAGCTCAAATATGCACAGAAAATATATATTTACACCCAAATGTCGCCAGAACCAAGGATTCATCAGTAAATCCTGGCTCGATATAGCCGAAGCGTCTCGTTCCCACTAGATAGCGATCTAAGGGCCGCGAGGTAGCTTTCATAACTGAAACTAGAAAAAATGCTAGATTTAAGTAAATCTCAGCCATTCTAGCTTTTCGGTTCCGTCTGGACCTATTTTGAACCGTTTGAAAGCTAGAGTTGGCAAGATTGAAAGAAATCTAGTTCACCCGTAGAAATGTCAGTGCCGATCCATATCAAATAAAAAACCACAGAGTAATCCAGGCTGGACAAAATTTAAATATATATATTCCGAAGCTCGAACTGGAATGGATATATATATATATATATATATATATATATATATATATATATATATATATATATATATATATAAAAGCTGTAAAATGCCACGAAGTAATCCAGGTTTGACGAAATATAAATATATATATAAAAAAAACTGTTAAGGGAGACAAATATTATATCCTTTGCCCGGACAGAAAATGTAAATATATATATATATATATATATATATATATATATATTTATAAAAGCAGTAAAAAGGCCACATAATGATCTAGACCAAACTGGAATGTAAATAATATTATATATAGTTAATATATATATATTAAAGTAATAAAAAGGCCACGAAGTATAAATTCAGGCCCAAATAAGTCAAAAAAAAATAAAATATATATATAGTTATATATATAAATGTAGTAAACTACCTCGGATTTGACATCCGGGCTTGACAGAATTAAAATTTAGTATATATACAGTTAAATATATACATTAAAAAGCCAAACCCTGACTGGAAAGATAACCCAGTCCGGCGAAGTTGCTAGAAACAAAGATATATGTATATAAAAGCTGTTAAAAACGACGGATCGACGATCCGAGTTGTAGAAATGCCAAAAAATGAGTTTATGTACGAAAATGTACCAAAAGTAAGCAAAAGCGGCCACAGAACTGAGTTACGGGCATAATCAGAAAGTGAAACTTAACCTGCAAGTGTATAAAAGTGCAATGAAGTAATATAAACTTTCTGATCGTAAAAATACTCACAATGAACTGCTACATGGGCTTTTTGCCAAATCGTAGGCTTTAAACGTCCATTTCTACCGGTTAATTTTTGATATGTGGTAGTATATGAGTATATCTACGTATTAGAGTAATAAAATTTGGGTTTGGAGTACAAGAGTGGGGCTGAAAAACCAAACAGGCAGAGGTTCAGAGCGTTTTTCTCTTAAAAATGAGCTGGGGGTGCACTCATATATATAGACCAGGTGGAAGCGGGTCTAACCGCGGCTGCCTCCTCTCGACCTGCGGCTCCACGTGGCAGGTAGGGGTTGTAGTCCCCGTGCATCGAAGTCCATGCACTCCGAGCAATGCGAGGTCAGATTCGAAACTTTCTAACTTTTGATTGGAGCTTTTGCTTGAGGCGTGCTATATCTTTTCGGAAAGCCCTTGCCGAGAGTGTCGCAAGGACATGGGATTAAAACTTTTCTGAGTTCAAGAAGATGGGTTCATAACCAGGTCTTCGTTTCTTCGCAGTTTATCCGTTGAGCTGTCTTGCGCTGTTTCCATTCGGGATCACCGTTATCGTTCTTCCTGACCTTCATGGTATCAATTCAGCTTGAGTTTGACCGAATTGGCTTTAAGTTGGTAAAATGACCATTTTGCCCCTCCCGGGGTGGTCTCCTGTGGATTTGGCTTCCCATAGTTGTCTCTGGGGCTGAACTAGATCTCCCGATTGTGACCGGGGCTTAACTATACCTCCCGGGTTGGGACCGATGCTGAGTGGAGATCCCGGTATTAAGACCGGGGTTGACCTGATGTCCCAGTATTAAGACCGGAGATGACCGATGGCCCGGTATTGAGACTGGGGATGACCTGAGGTCCCGGTATTGAGACCGGGGATGACTTGAGGTCCCGGTATTGAGATCGGGGATGACCTTAGGTCCTAGTATTGAGACTGGGGATGACCTGAGGTTCCGGTATTGAGACCGGGGTTGATCTGATGGCCCGATATTGAGACCGGGGTTAACCTGAGGTCCTGGTATTGAAATTGGGGTTGATCTAATGACCCGATATTGGGACCGGGGTTGAATCGGCATCCCTGTATTAGGATCGGGGTTGATTTGACATCCCGGTATTGGTACCTGGGGTTGAACTAGCATCCCGGTATTAGGACCGGGGTTGAAAAGATGATTTTGCCCTCCTGTAAGGTTAGTAATAAGAAAACGAAATTTCGAGTGTCTACAATTATTGTGCAATGATTTATGTTACCTGTAAAAATATACTTCCTCCGTTCCAAATTATTTGATCCTTGAATGTCAAATTGAAACATTTTCAAACTCAAAATTAAGACGACTTATTAAAAATTGTGAAACAATAAAACTTACAATTAATTATATTTTTTAGATAGTTTACAACAATCATCATTGTATTGATAAAATTTAAAAGAATCTGTTGGGAGTTGCATATTTTAATTTGATGTTGGAATAAATAAATGTGCATGCATTATCAAAAATGTAAAGTCCTTATTAGATTATATGTACAAAAACTTAGATTAAAGATCAGAAATGTTAAGTTGATCTGAGCTGAACGATTAGCATCTTTATCTTATTGTAAAGTCCTTTGAAATAGAAAGATCAAACTTGTTAAGTTGATCTTATGAGTTGTAATAGATAGGTCAGAACAGAATCATAGTCTGACAAGCCAGCCAAGTGATTGCAGAAGTCGAGGCAAAAAATGTAGTCTGTCAAGTGAGCCACTCTCGAAATCGTAGAGACAGTCTGCCGAGCGCCTACCTAGCGAAAACAAAGAATCGTAGGCTTCGCTCGAAATCGTGGAGACACAAGTCGTCACCAATTAAAATCGTAGTTAGTCAAGCGCTTACAAAGCTAAGGCAGAATCGTAGAGTACTCTACGATTCTCATCAGATAAGCATTCCAGAATGAATCTCCTACAAGCACTCATCAAGACACGACGATCGTAGTAGTAAGACAACGATCGTAGTGCTCATCAGTCAGTATCAGAATCGTCAAGTTCATTTGTCTAATGAGAGAGGATGTCTAACAGTGAAGATTGACATATGAACGTTGATAATTGAGAATCCCAATACTCTCACCAACATCCTTGGTCTAAATCGAAGAAATAAAAGGAAAAAGAAAGTGACTACCAACTAGTTTGCTGAAAGTGACATTTAAGAGGTGTTAGGTGAGAAAGCAGACTGCTGTGTCAGGTAAGTTAGAAAGGAGTGTACACATAAACCCAGAATGTTAACATCAAGATCTCAGAATATCTGAAGCATTAAATGCTCCAAAGAAAGCCTTTCAACAGGAAGATTTTAAATACTCCTACATAAGGCAAACAGATTGAAGATATCAGACAAGTAAGAGCGCACAAATCATAAGAACATCTGTCAAAGCCTTACTCTACGAATTAGAAGAAATATCTTACTTCGCTACTCAGTTCTTCAGAACTTATGCTTAAGGCAACTGAGTAGCACAACAACAAACAACTCTCATCACAGAGCAACCAAGTCTGCTGGGCTTGAAAAGTTCTTAGTGAACTAGTGTTCCAAGTCTGATGGGCTTGAAGAGTTCTTAGTGAACTAGAGTTCCAAGGCTGCTGGTCTTGAAGGAATCTTAGTGATTAGAAGTTGTACCTATATCCTTACTGGATTTCATACTTGTTGGTCGTTTTACCAATCAATATATTCGTGCAAGTATACACGGTCAACAAGTAATAAAGTGAAAGTACAGATATCGTTCCCACGAGGAATTAATAGATAAACAGTCGCCAAACCGCTAGCACGTAATCATTTCACTCTTATTTAAACGAGTGGTAAAGAGAGGGAATTAAAACTACCTTAAACTAGGCAAGGAATTTAAACATGCAATAACTAATCCTAAGGTAGAATCAGATAATGAAGATAAGAGATCCCAATTTCCCCTAATGACTCGCCTAAGTCAACACACTCCCATGTCAGGTCAAATCAATCATTATAGTTATTGGCCGAGAACACGAAAGTGGGAGAAGGCCATCTTTCGATGCACCTAATCCGTATCACTTGCAATCCACAGGTGATAGACGCACGTGAACACCCACATTATCTAAACCACTATATGTCTATGTGATTTACAAATAAATAGGGTTGAAGGTCAAGTTATCTATTGGCTACGGGCGGTGCTTCGGTATATATCTATCCTAAGCACAAATCATAAGTCCAACGCCATGTGAACCTACAATCGCCCTCTACTGCGATTGGATCTAAACCTATATTTTGTCTTTTAATCCCACATAGGTTATCACAGTAATTGGTTGCAACACAATTAAGCAATTGAAGCATACATCGCAATAGAGAAGCACATAGCAATTAAATAAGACCAACATGGAAGGGAAATCAATATTAACTACTAAAAAGGTTCCATTGGAACCTCAAAATAGATTTAAGGCATAGACAACCCAAATATATTATCCACAAGGTTTATAAACATCATTCGAATACAAATTGAATACAAGGAGAGTACGAGATAGAGAAATGCAAATCTTGTATCTTCTCCAAGTGTTGGATCTTTGTTGTCAATCCTTGCTTCAATCTTCTTTAACTAATCTAACCCTAGAAACTACACTAACTAATTAACCCTAAGCTTACCTTAATCTACTCCTAATCTATACAAAATGAAAAGGAAAAGGAAAAGGAATTAGGGATAAGCTAAGGGAGAGCTCTCTATTGGAGATGCCGAACAAATGGGGCTTAAAACCCTTATATCATATGCCTCTGTCGATCTGCTAAGTGAAAGTCAATGCCTGGCCAAAAATTAGACTGGCGTGGTCGCGTGAGTAATAGGCTTGAGGAGGGCGCGGCCGCGCAGGAAGGAAATCTGAGGCTCTGGCTCTGGGGATCGGCGCGGGCGCGCGGGCTAGCTGCCTTCACACTGCGCTGCCGCGCGGGCTGTGAACCTGCCGCATTGCTTATTGCTTCTGCTGTATTTGATTTCTTTAGCACAATCTTGCCATCTTGCATCCTTTATAGCTCTTTTGCCTCATCACAGCCCCCATTCATCTGCTTGACTCCATGCTTTGACCTATCATGCTAGTTTAGGCCATCTTTGGTCCTTTTACGCTCAAGTTACACTCGGAGAGTTCCTAAACATGAATAATGCAAAATAAAGAAAAAACATATTAAAAGCACATGAATACTTGAGTTTAAGCAACAGAATGAGTTAGAAAGGATCTGAATAAGCGGTCATAAAAACCACTAATCAATACTCGTGGAGTAGAAGAGTGGATTAGGAGTCTTGAGTACTCTGAACCACTTAAAACAACTGTGTCATTTACATTCAGTCATTTTCTAACTGCCATATCTGCCATATATGTTATAACTACTACTTGAACCATAACTCCTGTTTTATCTTAAAGGGGATAATTAAATCATACATTTCGCTGTGCTTAATTAATTTATTAAATAACAAATCTGTTAAGCCACTGTTTGAAAAGAAATTTTTTTAAAGTATCTATTCAACCCCCTTTCTAGATAACTTTCGTGCCTCTGGGAACTAACAATTGGTATTAAAGCAGGTTCTCTCCACTAAAGCCTACAAAGCTTGAGTAGATTAATGGCACACATCATAGGCGAATCTAAGCTTGGTGGAGGCAGCAAACCACTAATGTGCAATAAAGATAAATTCTCTAATTAAAAAGTTCGAATGCAAGCTTACATAGACTCAATAGATGACGATCTATTTAAAACAGTACTTAATGGGCCGTACATACCTACAAAGATTTCACCAACTCCTGACGATCGAAACCGAACACAAATAAAGATAAAATCAGAATGGACCAACAATAAAGGAAAGTTGTCCAACTGGACAAGAAGGCCAAAATCATTATGTTCCAATCTTTAGAAGATGATCTGTTTAAAAATATGGTCAACTACAAAACAGCGAAGGAAGTATGCGAGGCATTACTGATTATGCATGAAGGAACTGAAGAAGTAAGAGAGAACAAGAAGTCTCTACTTACTCAGCAGTATGAAATGTTCACTCATATACCAGGAGAGAACATTACTTCCACTTATGAAAGATTTAATGTACTGCTCAACTCTCTCCGAGCCTTTGGAAAGACTCATCCTAACAAAGATCTCATCATCAAATTCATGAGGGCCTTACCAAGCAAGTGGGATACAAAAACTACAGCCATTAGAGAATCAAATAACTTTCATGAGATGACTGTGCAACAACTATATGGAAATCTTCTCACCTATGAACTGGAGCTGACTCAACGAGCAAAAACCCTATCAGAAGGAAAGAAGAAGGAAAAATGAGTTGCTCTCAAAGTAACAGAAGCCACCTCTAAGGCTCGAGTTGATAATGAATCTGACACTGAAGAAAATGATGATGAAGATATTGCTATGCGTATCAGAAGGCTTAAAAGATTCATTCGTAAAGGCAGAAGCATCAGACCTAAGAGATTCAACAACAGTAGTAATCAGAAGCAGAACAAAGATCTATGCTACAACTACAAGAAGCCAGGTCACTTCATTGCAGAATACAACAAACCTCTTAGAGAAGAGCTAAATAGGGACAAGAAGAAATCAAATCCAAGGAAAGAATTCAAAGGCTACAAAAAGCTTCAGAAGAAAGACAAGGGCCTTGTAGCAGGAGGATCATGGAGTGACTCAGATAATGATACAAACTCTGAGTCAAGTGAAGATGAAGAACCTCAAATGGCCAACCTGTGTTTGATGGCCAAGGAAGCCAAAAATAAGAAAAATGCTGACCATCATGAAATTAACATTGATGAGGTATTTGATTTCAACTCCCCTGATGTGGATATTGATGATTTAAGAACTGCATTGCATGATATAACTTCTGATCTGCATCAATATATGAAATGGTTCAGAGTTCTGTCAAAAGATTATTCTCTTCTTCAACAAGAGAAAGTTTAAGCAAAACTGGAGACAACTCTACTAAGCACTTTCTCTCTCTCTAATCTTGAAGCTGAAAATAAAATCTTAAAACAGACTAATGAGCTCAGCGCACAAAGAGAGTTAAACATAGCTTCTAAAATTAAGGAACTAAAAAAGACAATCCTGATATGGAACATGTATTCTTCATCTATGGACTCTCTAATCTCTAGTCAGAGAAATTCTTCTAACAGATCAGGTCTAGGTTTTGGGGACTCTCCCTCAGAATCATTGTAACGACCCCAAAATTCATACTGTATAATTCTCATTCTCGATCGTTAACAATACAACTTTATTCTATCTTTACATCATTATTCAATGATGGAATCACTAAAAATACGGAATATTTAAAACTTTTATATATATATTTCTTTTATTGCCCTGAATCTCAACCTTTATCATTACATATCTTTGATTCAAATATATTACATGAATCTCTTCATCAAAGTTATTATTTAAAACTTTACATCCCAATTCAATATCCTTTAAACTTCGGATAACTCAAAATTTACAACTCAACATAAAATAAACAGCATAAACCATTAAGTACACTTTCAGAACCTTAAACATGGTTTAAAGGAATAACAACTTTAGCTAAAATATTTAATCTCCGTGCATTATATCTGAGCCACGTCATTCAAGTAGCACATAACGTTACCTTGGATCCTTAGCCTGCAAAAATGGTTATTTTGCAAGGATGAGCTCGACAGCTCAGCAAATCCATTCATTTCTTCAATAAATTTTAGGTTTTATTTCATAACCTAAAATTAAACACAATTATATATCAAATATTATATATTTTTTAACTCGTTCATTTTCTTTCTAAGGATCATTACCAAATACCCTACTCGTCGAGTTTATATACTTCATAATTCACTATCTTATCAGTATTCGGGTTATCACATTCACCCCTTCTTCTAAGAATTTCGTCCTCAAAATTTTTATTTATTAATCTTTATATATTATCCTATCAAAAATAGATTTTAAATTAATCTTTATTCACTGAATTGTTGCGTTCTACAACTACTTCTTTCTAAGGAATATATTTCTTGCCACATTCATCTTTAGAATAATAAGAATCTTCCACAATTGCTTAATAATTGGGAAGCGATATAAATAACTCAGGAATTTAAAAGATTCTCAAATCATGCTGAGGGGTCATAAGACCTTGAACTTGTCTTTAGGTTTAATAATGCTTCAACCCCCAGTACTTCACACTATACATCCTACATTGGTGCTTTAGGTGATCAGACTATCGTCGTGCACAAACGTAGTACATCATAACCATTATATGCGTTACACTCGGAACTATTGTCTCCGATAACATGTCCCCTTTTATAGGGTTGTTCACCTCAGCTTCTTAACATCTGAATCCGCACTAAAATAATTTGGTTTGGCATAGTTTGACCAAGAACGCTCGAATTTCATAAACATCTTTTAATATTTGTCTAGCTGAATCAAGTAGCATAGACTTCTAGCAACAATTCAGACATCAATCGAAATATATATATATATATATATATTTAACCAACTCAATAAAATAATTTTTTTTAAGGAAACTAAAAATAAATAAATCTTTTTATAATATCCTGATACCGTACCGTAGTAATGGTACGTTGAGGATTTCGTCATTACATGACGTCATCATACTACATCATACCATTGCGGGTTGACGATCCTACGATCACATCCAACACTAGGTTTAACCGCATTGATGACTTTCTCGATTATTATTCGTACATCATATCAAATAATGCATAGAATATATAAAATATATTTTGAAAATTTCAAATTATTTTTGTCTAGCTGAAGCAATTAGCATAGACATGTGAATAATAGCACTATTTTAAAAATTCATTGGTTCAATCATTTGATCCAATGTTTTTGAAGAAGATAGAAGTGCAACATCAGCACGAAGTCAATAATTTCGAAAATCTAGCAAAGCTAGGAGATTTAGAATATCAAAATTTTCTCCATCAATATAACTTTTTACTCCACCGTTTCATTACTTAAACATTCTATCAATCTTCAGCACCATCAATGCTTTCTATACTATAACCTTTCTATACCCAGTATAGTTCATCAACCTTACCACACTTTGGAAGTTCAGGAACTTGCCACAATAATATGAGTTTAAGAACTTGTCCTAGCAATATGTAGTCAAAGAACCTATCAGGGGCTGTCCATATGCTTAGGGGTTCAAAAATATACATACGATTATGAGTCACGAACTTACCATAAGTATGAGTTTTAAAAACTCGTACCTAATCTTAATATCATCTTACTAAATTTCTATTGTTTCTAACTATCAAATACAATTATGAGAAAAGAATCACCTTCTCGCCATATATATATCGATAGCGCGACACCAACATTTCAATGATTATCTATGCGATAAACCAAGTGTAAGCACAAAACCCCTGCCCATACAAAGGTTTGTACAACTCATCCACAACATGAGTCCTCAGTTGAAGTCCCACTTAACTCTATCTTACACATAACTTCTCGCTCTATACTCGATACAGTCTTTCTGTATCTCATCATTTATAACTTTTTGTGAGTTTATCTCGTACTATATCATAGTACATTCTCGTTATAGCATCAAACTATAACTATTCAATCATTACAGACTATCTGTCTTTTAAAACTTTAAAAGATCATGCTGTGATCTTATTCTATAATCATCTCCCTTATGATTCTTTTCTTATCTCATTTTCGTTTTGTTTTACAATATTCTTATCCTTAACTTTCATCATGTCATATCATGATTTCATTTATGCCTTTAATCTTATAGACTTTGTCTATTCATCATTATTCGTTATCTTGATTATTGGAGTTAGGTAACTTCTGATTCTTATCTTCATATCTCTTCAAGTTTCTTCTTTGAATCTTCTTGTTTATTTATCAATTCTTCTTTTAAGAAATTCAAATTTCATTCATATTACTCAATATTTTATTCGAGTTTACTCCTTGTCCTTCTCATCTTCTTCTTATAACATTTTTAGGACTTAACTCATCCTATACATATACGTATGTGAAAAGAATCACCTTTTCGTTATACATAACTTAAACTTAATTTCTTATAACCTAAGGTCATAGCCTAAGGTACTCTTTACCTAAAGTGTATAACCTAACGGCTCTGATACCAACTGTAACGACCCCAAAATTCATACAGTATAATTCTCATTCTCGATCGTTAACAATACAATTTTATTCTATCTTTACATCATTATTCGATGATAGAATCACTAAAAATACGAAATATTTAAAACTTTTACATATATCTTTGTTTTATTGTCTTGAATCTCAACCTTTATCATTACATATCTTTGATTCAAATATATTATATGAATCGCTTCATCAAAGTTATTATATAAAACTTTACATCCCAATTCAATATCCTTTAAACTTCAGATAACTCAAACTTTACAACTCAACATAAAATAAACATCATAAACCATTAAGTACACTTCCAGCACCTTAAACATGGTTTAAAGGAATAACAACTTTAGCTAAAATATTTAATCTTCTTGCATTATATTTGAGCCACGTCATTCAAGTAGCACATAACGTTACCTTGGATCCTTAGTCTACAAAAATGGTTATTTTGCAAGAATGAGCTCGACAGCTCAGCAAATCTAACAGCTTTCATGCCGCACATAACACACAAGTTCATGCTCAATATATATATCTCAATTTAAAACAATTATAAGATTTCATGCTCAGCATAAATATCAGTTCAATATAAATATAAGTTCCACATGCTCAACATTTCATATATCACATGTTGAGTTCCATAACTCAACCAAATATAGTCATAATTTGATTTTTTCAATTCATAGCGAGTAACATGTAATTCAACATCTCATATTGCTACCATGAATACATGTAAATAAAAATTGAATACAAGTAGCACATAGGAACTGGAAGACTTGCCTTGATCGTAGATTACCAATTACCGAAAAACAGCTTATAGCTATTTGCATCTCACGTATCCTACATAATATACAATCATGCACATCGTTTATTAGTCACATAGCAATGCTTAATAATCGTTTAAGTAACTCTACTTTACAATATACTATCAACTTCTTTAGGTTTGACACACAATGTTCTATTTATGTGGTTAAGTCTGTTAGGGCTCCTCATCGCTTATTTGATTTATTTTACGTTAAACTTCCTTTTATTTCTCATTACGTTCCCTTTTAATACACTTAATATTTAGTTAAGCCTTAAACTTCGTCTTTACATCACATTAGATGTATAATATTTGTTAACATTAAGCATGTTAACCTTCGTTTTATATTCCTTTATATTTCTCTTTTAATCGACACTTAACGTTTGTTTAAGTCGACATAATTGTCATTACATCATTGAATAATGTTAAGCATCATTTATAATTCATAATAATAATGTTTTATAACTTAGAACAACATCTATTATCGTCGACAGCACTATACTTGTGTATGTGCATGTCCGACGCCCTCCGATTGCCTCTGAATACGCATCAGTCACAAAGATGACCATTTTGACCCATTTTAACGACTTCAAATTGAAATACTTAAAGAATAAAAGTTGTAGGTCTACTCGTTATCTTTCCGAATCATCCTGAATCGCCCTAATCAGAGTTCTTATGAAGAAGTTATGCTTGTTTTACTACGGGAGGTCAAAATAATTTTACATTACACTACTTAAACCACTCCGGACAGCTTGTAGCCCTGCTGGGGCAGGTCATTATAGGCTTAAAGCCCCGCTGGGGCGGGGCCCACTACTGGTGGGTTTCTCCCAGCTCACAATCGGCAGAGAAATAAGCCAATTTGGCTTATTTCTTCACACCAAAGTCCGATTTTTCTCAACATAATGCACATGAAACTTAATGAAAATAAAATTTTAGACTCTTAACATGATTATAACATACATAATCATTACAACACATAATCAAAGCTCAGTTTTCATGATTTTTGAAGAAAACGACATTCTTAAGCGTTCTTGACGAAAATTGCTACTGTGAATTCGTTTTACAATCAAATCATGTAATTCCAACTGGGTTAACTCTATTTCCTAACATATTAACATAATCCATGATCAGTTTAAACAACAATTGACACACACACACACATACCAATTTTGATAATTTAAAGGCTATTTTCAAAAGAAACTTATAATAAAATACTATGAACATGATTTCTTCATGTTCATCATATTTATATGAATTGAACCCCCTTAAACTATCATATAACTCATATATAATTGTTTATATATATAATCTAACACATATTGATCATCAATTTATAGTTTATCATGAAAACCAATTTACAGAGAATAAAAACAATGAAGAATAACAATTAAAATTGGATTATACCCTTTTGCTTAGAAGAAGATGATGATTCATATGATGATGATGATAGACTTTTAGTTTTGATTTCTCAAAACCTCTTCCTCCTCTTTCTTTCTTCTTCTCTCTTTTCTCTCTAGTTTCTCTTTCTTTTTTTTCTCTGTAACTCCTTTGTTTCTATCAGACTAACACTTATAACTTTGCTTTCTAAACTAACGTAATATACATATAATATAATATACATATATTATATATATTATAATTATAAACATAAATATAAAGTTTATAACTTATAATACATCATGAGTATAATTATTATTTTGCAATTAATACCATAGGTTACAACAATTGGAATTTAAAAAGCACTAAGGCTTGTTTGACAAAAACAATTTATTTTAAAAATTGGTTTTTAGTAGTTAAGGCCCCGTTTGGCAAAACAAATTTAAAACGGTGCAAGAGTCTTGTTTGAAAAAACGGTTTTAAAAACTCTTTTAATTCTTTTAATAAATTATTTAACACATATTTTTAATGTTATACTTTAATTAATTAAATCTTAACATTCTAATTTAATTAATTAAAAGTTAACATCAATTAATTACATAAAAAATACCACATAACAATTATAATTACTCGCTAATTATAATTTCATGTAACAATTATCACATAACTTCATCTAATTTAATTATCCCAATTAAATTAGAACTATAACATAAAATCATTACATATTAATTAAATTAAATATTAAATATTTATTTAATTAATATATTACACTTAATTAAATTACTTCACAATAATCACATAAATTATTTATTTAACTCAATAAATTAATTAAAATATTTATTTAATTTAATAAATATTAAAATTTTCTTCACACCAAATCACATATTTCACAATATATAACACATATACACATACTCAAACTCGAAACACCTCATAATAAGAATTTTATTTATTAAATTCTTATTTATTAATTCTTAAAAATCCGGATTGTCACAATCATGTGTGGAAAAATCATTGGAAACTAACATCAGTAGTGCTTCAAATCTCAATAGAAGCATTACTTTTGTGAAATCAACACAGAGTATAGAGCCGATGAATCCTTGCTCTTTTGATCAAAGTAATGTCTCTAGACATAACGGATTCTATGTTGGTCTAGGATTCAGAAAAGTCAAGAGTAAATCAACTGCTAATTTCCAACCTCGAAGGGTCGAAGAGTCAAACAAAATCGGCTCCACTAACCAACCAAGAAAGAATCGTAGAGTTGAGGTTCACTCTACAAAATCTCTGAATCATAAAGCAGTATGGAAAAAGAAGAATCGACATAAGGAAAAGGCTACCAAATATTCACATATGTCCATGATAAGAAAGAATCCACACACATACACGCACAAGCATGCATCATACTAGATGTTTTGTATGTGATCAACATGGTCACAAAGCTGCAATATGCTATTATAACCCTGTGAACCATAGACCTAAAATCAAGCAGATTTGGGTCCCCAAGGGAACTAATAGAGTAGGACCCAACCAAGTCTGGGTACCAAAATAAAAGCTAAATCTTACTGTAGGTACAGAGATCCACTATAACAACTTGGTACCTTGATAGTGGATGCTCAAGGCATATGACTGGAAACAACGCTCTCCTTTCTAACTTCAAAGAGAAGGAGGGTCCTACAGTCATTTTTGGTGAAAATGGCTCTGGAAAGACTAGAGAATATGGCTCAGCTGGAAATGGTGATGTGTCTTTCAGCAAAGTAGCTTATGTTGTAGGGCTAAAACATAACCTCTTGAGTATCAGCCAACTATGTGACAAAGGACATCAAGTCACCTTCCTCAATAATCAATGTCAAGTCAGAGATTTGAAGACCTCTTCACTAAAGCTAACTGGAATCAGAGAAGGAAATGTCTATGTAGCCAACCTTGTTGAACTAAGTTTTGATGAGACAATGTGTTTTCTTGCCAAAGCCTCCGAAGAAATCAGTTGGCTATGACATAAAAGATTATCTCATCTAAACTTCAAAAGCATGTCGAAACTAGCTTCCAAAGACCTAGTAGCAGGTTTACCAAAGTTCAACTTCGTTAAATAAAGACCCTGCAAAGTCTGTCAACTAGGAAAACAGACAAGGAGCTCATTTAAAGGCAAAGAAATCAACTATAATGATAAGCCCCTGCAGTTACTTCACATGGATCTGTTTGGGCCTATCCTAACTGTAAGCATTGAAGGGAAGAGATACTCACTGGTGGTAGTAGACGACTACACCAGATTCACATGGGTATTCTTTCTAAGCTCTAAAGATGAGACTAGCTCTCAACTTATCAAGCATTTCAAGCTTGTCATTAATGAGAAAGGAGAAAAGATCAAGGCCATTAGAAGTGATCATGGAAGAGAATTCGACTTCTCTAAGATGGATCAGTTCTGTGAAGATAATGGTATCAACCACAACTTCTCAGCTCCAAGAACTCCACAGCAAAATGGAGTAGTTGAAAGAAAGAACAGAACCCTGATTGAAGCAGGAAGAACACTACTTGTAGTAGCTCATCTACCTGAGTACTTCCAGGCAGAAGCTATCAACACTGCTTACTACCTGAGTACTCCGGCATGAATAGTACTATGATATGAATAAAAGATAAATTGGACAGAAAAAAATCAATTTTATCGTGAATAGTATCCTATGAATAGTACCCCGACATGAAAAGATTAAAATTTCCATAAGAAAGTTTAGATCAATATTCCAGTGAGATGATATTAGATGAAGCGAAAACCTTAAGCAATTTCTAATCATTTCAGTAATTATAGAAGCAATACTAACCATAGTAAGTTTAGATTTAGGAATATGAAATGAAATAATATACGAACTGCAAATGGATTTTCACCCATCATGCGGTAATCCGCGTAGACAGATCATTTCCACAACTTTAATAAAAAATGAATACAAATATTTATTCACCAAGCATGCGGTAGTCCGAGTAGACAGGTTATTCCCACAGATTAATAAAGAATGAATACGAAGGGTTATTCACCAGGCATGCGGTAGTCCGCGTAGACAGATTATTCTCACAGATTGCTAAAGATTGAATACGAAGGGTTATTCACCATGCATGTGATAATCCGCGTAGACAGGTTATTCCCACAACTTAATAAGGAATAGAATGACAACCTTTACGAGTATTGAAAGAAAATAACATCCTTTACGAATACGAAAGAAATAATACCCCTTACATTAGTAGGAGATTGGATACTGCAATAGTGTAGTAGCAGAATACTCTTCTTCTTTCTCTCTTATTTTCTCTCTATAGTTTCTCTCTGTATAGCTTAGTGAATTGGTGAGAAATAATGAAGAATTGAGCTTCAATTTATAAGAGAATGGACTAAATAGTAACTGATTCACGGACGGTCTAGATAGATTTACTATTAAAACTTTAATCCGACGGTCCATATTGATTTACTATTAAAGCTTCAATCGACGGTCCATATTGATTTACTATTAAAGCTTCAACCGACGGTCCATAAAATTAGCACGTCTCCCTACGGAATAATAAGTCAAACTTACAACAAATGCCTCATGACAAACAACTCTTATCATATCAAAAATTGAATAAATATTTACCACAATTCACTTATCAACATATTTTTAATTATTCATCATTAATATTATAATTCATAATATTGACAACCAGATCGTTCTCAGGAAAGAGGGGGCTTTCCGATAAGGATTTCTCTTTATTGGCGAGCAATTAAATAACCTAACCCATTTCCTCAACAGAACTTTCTAGACATTGTCAATAATGCAAATAATAAGATGAATAACTGTGTCGTGTCAATTATTGATTTAATAATATAAAATATTATTCAGATGATACTGTGACAATAATTGAATCAATAATATGAGATACTATGCATTAACTACTGTGGCAATTATTGAATGAAACTGAGTGACTTCTTACGTAAGCATCAATAATCAGAGATACTGTGCAATACCGTGTGCTACTGTGCAATAACGCGTATTAATGTACCTTTATCATCGGATATTTCAACAGTTTAACGGTAAAAGTTTTGTCGTTATTTTTATAAAAGGTTATTTCTGTCGCTCTCTCTATCCGACAGTTATTCCGTTGTGGGGTCCACCAATGATTGCGCCGTCGTACGAAAATTCTCTGACAAAAGAAATATTCCTTGACACAACGAATATTTTATGACCACTTGCTTACTTTGTAAAATTTGCACAAATTTACCATAATTATAACATTATAACAAATCAATACCTTACTATTTAGAATAATATGTAGAGAAAATTAAATCTTTATTCATAAAACTTGGGGTCTTACATCTACGCCAAAAAATGAATCAGATACCAATGGAGAAATTTCCTCTAGAACCCCACCAAATTAATAAATCAACTATGTCATGAATTTACCATAAAACTGAAAGAAAATACAGAATTACTTGGAGATAGGAGGAAGAATCAGTTGATCAATCAATAGGGAATCTCCTTAGTGAACCACTTTGTGACGCCCCCAAAATAGGTCCAGCACACAATCCATTCTGAGTCACCAAATACATGGTACAGAATACAAATACAAATCTTATTACATTAAACTATTGTGCAAAATACGACCACACAAACTGTGAGCTTCAATACAGATATTATGTTGTATATAATACAAAAATATCAACGCTCAAATTAAGTCCTCATTACAATTATTATCACACTATTTTACAAAATAGTGAGGACTACTATAGCACTATCTCGGACCATCACTTCATTCCCTGACTAGTCCCAACTATATTCTCATTTCCTGAAGAGAACAATGAAAGAAAAAGGTGAGCTCAACTAGCCCAATAAAGAATATTATGACTAAGATAATGTAGAACAAATTATCCTTAGTCCTTAACAGGGAAAAATCTGATATAATACAATAGACAACAAGTTTTAGATCAACAACTGCAGCAAAAATAACAATCCATTAGAAGAGTCAAGTAGAGACAGATGTCTACTATCTTCTATGATTTAAAAGTCCATCATCAATATTTTATCCCTGTAACACTAATCAATAATTATTTCCAATCAACGAATTATCTATGCACTACGGGCCAAAGATAATCGTTTGTATCACCAGTGGTCATGATCATGCCAAACACCTGTCCATCTTTGCACTACGGGCCAAAAATATTCATCAATCAACAGTTCATCTTTGCACTACGGGCCAAAGATAACTTTAACCACAATTTAAGTCTGAGAATTATGATAGCGATATAATGAATGAATCCAGTGAGATCAAGGATAAATATTAGAGATTTATAATTTAATTTATCTAGAGTTCAAAAATGTCCAAATTGTCACATGAAGATCAAAACATGGATCCAATTTCAAGAATAAGAATAATAAAAAATAACTTGGACAAAGAATTTTTTTTTTAATTTCGTCGTGAATAGTACTCTGGCATGAATAGTATCCCAGATGAAGTGTACTCCGGTATAAATAGTACCCCAGATGAATAGTACTCTGGTATGAATAAAAGGTAATTTGGACAGAAAAAGAAACCAATTTTGTCTTGAATAGTATCCTGTGAATAGTACCCCGACATGAAAAGATTAAAATTTCCATAAGAAAGTTCAGATCAATATTCCAGTGAAATGATATTAGATGAAGTGAAAATCTTAAATAATTTTTAATCATTTCAGAAATTATAGAAGCAATACTTACCATAGTAAGTTTAGATTTAGGAATATGAAATGAAATAATATACGAAACTGCAAATAGATTTTCACCTGTCATGCTGTAATCCGCGTAGACAAATCATTTCCACAACTTTAATAAAGAATGAATACGAAGGGTTATTCACCATGCATGCGGTAGTCTGCGTAGACAGGTTATTCCCACAGATTAATAATGAATAGAATGAATATGAAGGGTTTTTCACTAGGCATGCAGTAGTCCGCGTAGACAGGTTATTTCCATAGATTATTAAAGAATGAATACGAAGGGTTATTTATCATGCATGGGGTAATCCGCATAAACAGGTTATTCCCACAACTTAATAAGAAATAGAATGAAAACCTTTACGAGTATTGAAAGAAAATAACATCATTTACGAATACGAAAGAAATAATACCCCTTACCTTAGTAGGAGATTGGATACTGCAATAGTGTAGTAGCAGAATACTCTTCTTCTTTCTCTCTTATTCTCTCTCTATAGTTTCTTGAATTGGTGAGAAATAATGAAGAATTGAGCTTCTATTTATAGGAGAATGGACTAAATAGTAATTGATTCACGGACGGTCCAGATTGATTTACTATTAAAACTTTAATCCGACGGTCCATATTGATTTACTATTAAAGCTTCAACCGACGATCCATATTGATTTACTATTAAAGCTTCAACCGACGGTCCATAAAATTAGCACGTATCCCCACGGAATAATAAGTTAAACTTACAACAAATGCCTCATGACAAACCCCTCTTATCATATCAAAAATTGAATAAATATTTACCACAATTCACTTATCAACACATTTTTAATTATTCATCATTAATATTATAATTCACAATATTGACAACCAGATCGTTCTCAAGAAAGATGGGGCTTTCCGATAAGGATTTTTCCTTATTGGCGAGCAATTAAATAACCTAACCCCTTTCCTCGATAGAACTTTCTAGACATTGTCAATAATGCAAATAATAAGATGAATAACTACGTCGTGTCAATTATTAATTTAATAATATAAAATATTATGCAGATGATACTGTGAGAATAATTGAATCAATAATATGAGATACTATGCAGCAACTACTGTGGAAATTATTAAATGAAACTGAGTGACTTCTTATGTAAGCATCAATAATCAGAGATACTCTGCACTACTGTGTGCTAGTGTGCAACAACGCGTGTGACGCCCCCCAGAATAGGTCCAGTCAACCCAACCCATTCTGAGTCGCCAAATACATGGTACAGAATTCAAATACAAACTTTATATCATACGGTCGTGCAAAATACGACCACACAACTGTGAGTGTCAATACAACTATGTAGAAAATATTAATATTCAAACTAAGTCCTCATTACAATTATTATCACACTATTTATCAGAAATAGTGAGTACTACTACTGCTCTAACTCGGACCATCACTCTGTCCCCGACTAGTTTCCGCAACATTCTCATTTCCTAAAGAGGACAACAGATGAAAAGGGTGAGCTCAACTAGCTCAGTAAAGAATATTATGACTAAGATAATGGAAAATAAATTATCGTTAGTCTTCAATAATTCAGATAAAATATAATGGACAACCATTTTTAGATCAATATTCGCAGCGGAAATAACAAATCATTAGAAGAGTTAAGCAGATAATGAAGTCTACCATCTTCTATGATTTAAAAGTCCATCATCAATATTTTATCCCTGTAACATCAATCAATATATATCTCAAATCAAATATTCATCTTCGCACTACGGCCAAAGATATTCATTTGTATCATCAGTGATCATGTTCATCTCAACACCTGTCATCTTTGCACTACAGGCCAAAGATATTCATCAGGTAATCATTCATCTTTGCTCTACAGGCCAAAGATATTCAGTTACATCATCTTTTAGGACTGAGGATGATGAAAAATATTTTAAATAACAAATCCAGTGAGATAAAAGACAAAGATTAGGGATTCGTCATTTAGTTTATCCAAATTCAAGAATAATCCATAAAAATACTTTGTGGAGCAAAATTCAAGAATAAAGCTCAAAACTTAGATCCAATCAAAGATAGTAACCATAATAGACAATTTGGACAAATAGAAGAAAATTTAGTTTTTTCGGGAATAGTGCCGTATACGTGAATAGTAACCCCGACGGAAAAAAGTAAGAATTTCAAAATAAAATCCATGACAATATTTCTGTATAATGATATTGAGAAGAATAACATCATTTACGAAAGAAATAATATCCCTTACCTCAAAAGAATAGTACCTCTGACTGGAATATCGGATATAATACCGAAGAAAACTTGCACTGAATAGTAATACTCAAAGTATTGAAATACCCACAAAAATACGCTCGATATTATAGAGAGAGAAAATTTCTGATTCTGGTGTGATTTTCAATTCTAACCTAAGCACCCTATTTATAGAAAAAGCTTAAGATGCCAAAGGAGACTAAAATAATAAAATATATATATTTTTTCCTCCAGCCGCCGGCTGCTCTCCCCCAAAAGCCATCAGCATATTTTTTCAACCAAAAGTGGGGCCCACCCATAAAAAAAATATTTATTTTTCGAAACTTCAATAATTCATAATAAATAGCCCATTTGTCAGAAAAATACAATTTCTATGTTCTTCTATAGGAAATTTAATTCTCTACAACTTTGTAGAAGGAAGTTTTTCCAAATTTCAAACATAAATTATTCGAAATTCATAAACAGATGATTTTTCACACCAAAATACTGATAAAAACTCATCAGCGCTAATTCCTTCTTTTATATCCACAAAATAAATATTTCCTTATCATATAAATCAATAATTAATTATTCACAAATAATATTACAGAACTACAATATTGACAACCAGGTCGTTCCCAGGAAAGAGGGGGCCTTCCGATAAGGACTTCTCCTTACTGGCGCGCAATTAAATAACCCCTCCTAGACAGAACTTCCTTAGACATTGTCGATAATGCTATCTAATAATATTATTCAAATAATATGAATTATTGAGTTGATAATGTAAAATACTGTGCAATGACAATTATTGAATCAATAATACAAAATATCAACTGTAGCCATTATTGAATCAATCATATAAAATAGCAACGTAGCAATTATTGAGTCAATAAAATATCAATGTAACAATTATTGAGTCAATAATATAAAATATCAACGTAGCAATTATTGAGTCAATAATATAAAATATTGAACAGTAATTACTGTAACAATAATTGAGTAAGTTCCTTCTCACGTAAGACTCAATAATTCGAAATACTGTGCAATACCGTGTGCTACTGTGCAACACCGCGTATCACTGTATTTTAACCATCGGGTATTTCAACAGTACTAACGGTAACAACTACGCCGTTATTTTATAAAAAGGTTATTTCTGTCGCTTTCTATATCCGACAGTTATTCTGTTGTAGGGCCCATAAATAGCTGTGCCGTCGTACAAATATTCCCCGACAACAAGAATATTCCACGACCAAACGAATATTCCCCGACAACAAGAATATTTTATAACCACTTGCTCATTTTAAAATATTTGCACATTTCACCCATAACTTTCACATTTATCAATCAACACCTTACTATTTCGAAATAATATATAAAGAAAATTAAATCTTTATTCATAAAAGTTGGGGTCTTACATGTAATACCCGAGAATTTCCATATATTATTAAATAAATATATTAATGGAAATGAGAATTTATTTGAATATAAATGATTTTGTGTTATGAGATGAATTAATTCAATTATATATAATTGAATAATTATAATAATTGAGAAATTGGTGGAGTTTGTGATAAACTCGTTGATTGCCTTGTGTGGCACAGTGACGTAATATAAGAATGATTATATTAATTTAAGCGAATAATTAATCTATATTAATTGTTAATCGAAGAATATTAATTAACTTTTATAAAATACTAATGAGGATTGATTAATAATATGTGATTATTATTATTGCAAGAAACATAATAATAATGAGCAACGTGTTTATAAATACAATAAGATTTATATCAAAGTGATAATTAATCATATAAGGGTTAATTAAATTGTTATGGAGGTTAACAATTATATTGATTGATGTAGGATATGTGTATATTATTAATTAATATTCAATTTACAAGATGAGAAATTATATGTGCAAGCATGCGAATTAAATGTATAGTAACTATATGTTATAATATGTGTAGGTGACAAATGATGTGTGGATATACATTAAAATAATGTATCATGGATCTATTATAAATAATTGTTGAGTAATACAATTTAATAATATATAATATAATGTAATGTGGTAGTATCCGATTGTATTATATCGGTAAGATAAAATGTACATAGATTATATGTATTCAAATTGCATTTATTACATTATGGGGAGAACATTGTAATTATAACCTAAGAGTACATATAATATATAACATAAGTATATGGTGTATATATATATATATACAAGTGTAGCATATAGTCCATTTGTAAGAATGCTGAGGTTTGTTTGGCTTGTCCCTAAATGATAGTCAGTATCTCTTCACACGTGAACACTCATGAAGCTAGCCTACTCTCTTCTCTCAAACTCAGCATTCTAGCCATCATGAAGGGAGTGGGCAGAATAGTGGAAATCACCAACTATTTACCAACTCCTTCTTATCTAGCATGCAATCCTTCAATCCGTTGTTTTGATTTGGAAGGAAAAGGCTTTGTCTGGTCATGAATTTCTCTATAAATAAGCTCTCCTCCTTCTTCAGTTCTTTTGCTGAGCATTTTGGCTAAGTGAGACTAGAGAGCATATATATATATATATATATATATATATATATATATATATATATATATATATATATATATATATATATATATATCAGTGTTATTGAGATAGCAGCAAGCTTAAATCATTTACAGAGGTATAATCCCTCTTCCTTTGTTCTTCATTTCCGTTTTCTGTTTCCGAAAGTTCCCTTCGAATTCTTGGTTATGCTAAATTGGTTCATGATTGGGTTGTAGAACCCTTATATTGTTGTTATATGAACATACACACATGATAGAACCACTGAATAGTCTTTCATTCCATTGTTCCTCTTCAATTTCTGTAAATACATGAAATTCGTGAAATTAGTTAGAGTTCATGAAATTGGGAATTGATAATTGCTATTGACTGTTATATAAGCATATATGCATGTGTTAGTAAGTTAAACAAGTCTAATAGCATCTGGGTATGTTGAAATCGATGAAATGGGAGGTTTTGGGTCGGTTTTCGCTGCGGTCTGAACTGCAGAAAATTGCCTCGACGCCGCAGCGCCGCAGCCCGCGCCGCAGCGCCACACGCGCCGCAGCCCGCGCCGCAGCGCCGCACGCAGCGCCACTCGCGCCGCAGCGCCAGTAGTGAGCTGCTGTGCCGCGCCGCAGCGCCAGCCTCTGTGTTCAGTTTTTTGTATTCTGCAACAAAACTGTTATGAACTAATTGTTTGATTTTTGTTTAAACAAGCCTGGGAGCATGATTAATACATATATATAAACCTAATGAGGCAATGTAAGCATGTTTTAGTATATTAGCATGCATGATTAACCAAACGACATATAGTTTGGAAACGAATTTAAAGTTTCATAAACGACGTTAACATATATGAAGCATGTTTACATACTGACCTTGCAAGCACGTTAGTACCACCTAGAGACACATGAAGTGCATGTTAGCTTATCTATATTAGTTCCGTAATAAAATATGAACATGTGAACCTAACTAGTGCTCATTCCTAACAAGAATAGAAGTTTGAAGGTGGATATGATCATGTAAATGCTATATAGTCATTTTGATGTTATGAGCATGTTTAGATAGCCTTGAAATACATGAAAAGCATGTTAACTTACATATATAGGTTTCATAAGGAAGCATGAACATGATAGACCTTATTAATGAACTATACTAACAAAGTATAAGCTTTGAACGTGAACGTTGGTATGTTATGACGAGAATTAGAATTTGACATTTATGGACACATGTGATAGTACTCTTAGACTCATTCATGTGTCATGCATATATATATATACCATGATTAGTTGCCATGATTAAAGTTTAGCATGAACAAAGCATGTTTTCAAGATAATAACAATGCTAGCTACATATATGCAATACGAGTACTCATGAGCATGACTAATACAAGTTATATGAATATCTTATGTGTTTAAAAGCGACCATGTTAGACCATATGAGTTCGTGTCCTTGAATGGCTTTAAGTATTAACTTAAGAACCTATACCATGTACGATTGGATTTGGAAAAGTTATACAAGCATGAAAGTATCCTTTAAATATGAATAAATGCTACGCGATATTATATGATGTTACTTGAACCGATTTTTGACGGTTAACTTAAGGAGATGCCGTAACTTGCTAAAATGAAATATATTTAGTATTGATTGTGGTCTTATGTGATATTAATAATATGCAAGCATGTTTGCTAATTGTTGAGATCTTATATAATATGAGAATGCGTTTAAACTCTAAAGAAGGAACGTTAAGGATAGAAATTATATTCTATATAACTGTGTAGCTAGGTAAAACTTAGCTTATGTGTTGATCGTATATTCAAAGAGAAAATGTGAAGTTAAATTATATGACTAATGAATATCATATATATACGTAACTGTATTACGATAGGAATTCGAAAGTGTTGATTTGCTTTTCGTGGATAAACTACGCTAAAGGCAAGTTCTCTTACTTACACTCTTTTAAAGTGCAAGTATCCTAACCGACGCATTTACTTTATGCAAGGAAATCTATGATTGTGAAAGTTTCCTAACTTATACTCTTTTACTATGCAAGTATCCTATCTTGTGTATTGCGAACAAGTTTTCTATTTAATCAGTTGAATTGAATTAGCATACTTGAACTCTTATTTCATTAAAGCTAGTATTCATGTTGAACTTAGTATTGTTCTTGAATATTGTGAAAGTGTCTATGCCATTTGATTCGGCTAGACTTATATTATTGAAAAGCGACCCAAACTAATTGATTAGTGCGGGATCTTGTATTTGACTGAGAAGAACAACCTTCTTTGAAGGGAATATATAATTGTCGGAGAACCGACGTGCACACTTGAGTATGGTTGATTGTTATGCATAACAAGGGTACTTTAGGCTGATCACCTGTTGTACCTGTTTTTGTTGGATTTTCAGTTTATTACTGACAATTCTAGTAGAAGTTCATAGTCCGTAGTGACTACTCAGTATTCAATTATTTGAAATCTTGAATTGACTTATTATTGAATCATATTGATATTATCCTGTCCTTAGCGACTGATATTGAGAACTGTTGATATTCTTGTTATTCTTGAACTATCAAATCTTGTTATACCCTTTCGAGAATTGAGAATCTTATTACTCACCCTTATTGTATATTACTTGCTGGGAAATTTGTGCTCATTCTTGCTTTCCCTAAAACATTTCAGTTAAGGCAGAGCATGGTGAACCTTCGGGCGTTGATAAGGGCAAGGGCAAAGCTACCAACTAGCTTATGTCTGTTATGTTTTAAATATATTAATATTGTATGAAGATGATGTAGTAAGACTGGATTTGATTATGTTTAAGCTTAAGTTAGATTATGTAATAAGTCGTTAACTGATATTATTATGTAATCTATTAAGTACTGTAGGTTGCGAGACTTGGGGGAATAATTATAATAAATCATTGTAAATTATTCTAGAATAGATTTTCCGCTGTGATCGTATGATATTTAATTATTATTATTGTGATGTATTACCATGAGCACGTGATGAACCGAATTCGAGAGACCAAGTGGCGGTCCTGGAATTTGGGGGCGTCACAGGTTGGTATCAAAGCCGTAGTTATAAACCTTAGGAACGAGTGTCCTTAGACTATAACTTAGGTGAAATTAGAAGTTAGGAAGGAGATAAAACTCATGTAGAGTTTTCCTTGAGAGACTTAGTCTGTTATGAAATGTAACTTCATTCTATACAATGAACTTATGTTTTATTTAACATTCTAATGGAGTTGCTGTTTGTTTGCCTTGTGTTTGTGATTGTAGGATGACAGACACAGGTGTAACTAGTAGAGTAGCAGAGGAGGAGCCCAGAGATATACATGTAGTATACGAGGCACCTCTAGAGGCTGTGCCAGTGCAGGCAGTTGCACCATCCGAGTTTGACGACGAGGACGAGATTGAGATAGAGTCTGATCCAGAGGAGGAGCCGATGGAGGATGAGCCAGTAGAGGACTCTGATGAGGCTACTATAGAGGAACAGATGTTAGGAGAATACGAGGAGCGGATCCTAGAGTTAGACTGCAGGGTCCAAGAGCTGGAGGCAGAGGCCCAAGAGAGAGAGTCCGAGTTCCAGAAGCTGAGGGAAGAGGACCACCAGAGGAAGCTGGCTATGCAAGAGTTAGAGGTGGAGATTGCCTACCGTAGGGAGGCAGGGATCCAGATGGGGACTCTATTTCACAGGTCAGTGGCTAGGAATGTAGATTTGGCAGAGAAGCTAGAAGAGGTTGAGCAGAGGGAACTGAGTGAGAAAACTAAGAAAGAGGCACTCCGTACTCAGCTAGAGTTGGAGGTGATGGATAGGTTACACTTCGAGGAGAAGTGGGAAGCGTCCAATGAGAGAGCTGACGACCTTGAGGACGAGGTCAGGTGCAAGAAGAGAAAGATGAACAAGATGGGGTATGTGTTCCGTTCAGCTTTTGAAAGGGTGATTGATGGTGTGTACCACTACCCGGCAGAACAGGGACAGACTCTACATACCTTGAGCCGAGAGCTGGTCGCGTATATAGCACAGTTGGAGTACAAGAGCGCAGTGGAGCGCGGGATGATGGGATGAGATTTCCTTAGCCAGTCTAGTGGTAGTACTAGTTGTGTCTTTATGTATTGTATATACTATGTTGTAATTCCGATCTTTTGTGTAAGATGTGGGATGATGATGTAAACCCCGAGTTAGCTTCTGTTAGAGGGGTAGTATGGTAGTAGGTTGGTATATTCCCCGTCTTTTGTGATATTAGGGGATATAAGTGATAACATTTATAGCAGTATACTAGGAAAATCATGTAATGAAATGAAATGGCATATGAATATAAATGGAGTTGATTTTAGAAACGTGTTATAAATTTATTCTTTTAGTATTAAAAGAAATACTTAAGTGATATACTTGAATAATAATAAAATGAAAAATTGTGATGCAGATAATGCCGCCCAGACGTAGATTGACTGCACCCGAAGAATCCGTTAACAATGAGAGAGAACAAGTAGACCCGATCCAGAAACTGGTAGACTTGTTAGGAGAAGCCTTAAGGGGAAGGAACAATGAACCCGTTCGCCCGAACCCTCAGACTGTGTCAGTAACAACCTTTAAAGACTTTAAGAGTGTAGGACCCCCGGAGTTCGAGGGAACTACCGACCCAATCGTCGCACAAACGTGGATCAAAGAGATCGAAAAAGCTTTCACTATAGCTAGCGTAGGCGAAGATCAGAAGACGGTGTTTGCCACGTACATGATGAGGGGAGAAGCGAACTACTGGTGGGAGGCTAATCAACAAAGAGCTGGAGAAGGGATAATAGCTTGGGATAAGTTTAAGACACTGTTCTTCGAGAATTACTTTCCGAAAAGTATGAAGAATAGGATGGAGGTGAAATTCCTAGAGTTAAAACAAGGTGAAATGACGGTGGCGCAATACGCGGCTAGGTTTAACGAACTAGCGCGATTTGCGGAGCACCAAGTTGGTGATGAAGAGAGGAAGGCTAGACGCTTTGAACAAGGGTTGAAGCCATGGCTGTTCAATAAGGTATCAGTTCTTCAAATTGATTCCTTTGCAACATTACTGGAGAAGGCAATCATTGCGGAAGGTGGCAGTGAGGCCTTAAGTCTGTATAACAAAGAAAAGAAAGGAAAGAATACTGGAGGAGAGAATCGTACGGGAGGAAGCAGTAGCGGAGGAAGCAACTTGGGAAAGAGAAAGTGGGAGAACAATAACAACAACAAAAACAACAATAATAATCAATCAGGGAATTTTCGTGGAGGTTTCAAGAAGAGGGCTGAAGGATGCCCGAAGTGTGGGAAGAATCACCAGGGCGAGTGCTGGAAGGGACGTGGCACTTGCTACAACTGCGGACAGGAAGGGCACATCTCGCCCAACTGTCCGAAACCAAAGAAGATACAAGGATGCTTTGCTTGTGGCTCGACGGAGCACCGAATTAAGGACTGCCCAAAGAAGGGAAGTGGCAGAGGTAGTAATCAGCAAGGAGGCAACAAGCTGATGATCGGTGGACCGGCACAATCCAACCGCCCAACCGCCAGAACCTTTAACATGACCGTCCAAGACGCAGTGACTGCGAAGGATGTGGTGTCAGGTATAATCCCAATCAATGATATAAATGCTTATGTATTATTTGATTCGGGTGCCACCTGTTCTTTTGTATCTGAAGAATTTGCTAGTAGACTTAGTACACCTCGAGAACTATTAGAAAATCCTTTGATCATAGAAGTTGCTAATAAGGAAGTGATCCCTGTAGAATACGTTTATCGAAATTTTCACGCAAATATTAGTAAACATGAACTGAGCATAGACTTGATTCCTATTAGACTGGGAGAATTTGACGTAATACTGGGAATGGATTGGTTGTATAACCATGCTGCGATAATTGACTGTCAGAACAAATGTGTGAACCTTCAGACTCCGAGTAAGTCTAAGATAGTGTTTTATGGTAGCTCATCGCTTAAGCAATCGTGTTGCGTTACGATGATGCAGGCCAAGAAATTGTTAAGGAAAGGATGTGGAGGATATTTAGCTTACATCGTTGATACTCGGAAGAAGGGAGTAGAAATTAAGGATATATCCGTAGTTAATGAATTTCAAGACGTGTTTCCGGATGATCTGCCTGGTCTTCCGCCAGACAGAGAAATCGAATTCGTAATAGACTTAGCACCGGGAACGGCACCGATTTCGAAAGCTCCATATCGTATGGCGCCAGTAGAAATGAAGGAATTGATGATACAATTGCAAGAATTATTGGATAAGGGTTACATTCGACCGAGTGTTTCTCCTTGGGGAGCACCAGTACTATTCGTTAAGAAGAAGGACGGATCGATGAGGCTCTGTATCGATTATCGAGAATTGAACAGAGTAACGATCAAGAACCGGTATCCGCTACCGAGGATAGACGACTTATTTGATCAACTGAAGGGAGCAAAGTGTTTCTCAAAGATCGACCTACGAACAGGATATCATCAACTGAAAGTGAGGGATGAGGACATACCAAAGACTGCGTTTCGAACCCGTTATGGACACTACGAGTTTTTGGTAATGTCATTGGGATTGACTAATGCTCCGGCAGCATTTATGGACTTGATGAATCGAGTTTTCAAGCCATACTTGGATAAATTTGTAGTGGTTTTTATCGACGACATTTTGATCTACTCAAAGACAGAGGAAGAACATGTCGAACATCTAAAGATTATTTTGGAGGCACTAAGGAAGGAGAAGATGTATGCAAAATTTTCTAAGTGCGAATTTTGGATGGAGAAGGTTCAATTCTTAGGCCACGTGGTGGATAAGAATGGAATCTCTGTAGACCCTGCGAAGGTCGAAGCAGTAAGTAATTGGGAACAACCGAGAACACCGACGGAGGTGAGAAGCTTTCTAGGGTTAGCTGGGTACTATCGAAGATTCATCCAAGATTTTTCTAAGATAGCAACCCCGTTGACCAATTTGACTAGAAAGACGGTGAAATTTGTATGGACCGACAAATGCGAAGAAAGTTTTCAAGAACTGAAAAAGAGGATTGAGCGAAGCACCTGTGTTATCATTACCAGATGATGCGGGAAATTTTGTGGTGTATAGTGATGCATCGCACAAGGGACTTGGCTGTGTGCTTATGCAGCACGGCAAGGTCATTGCATATGCATCACGATAATTAAAGGATTACGAAAAACGATACCCTACTCACGACTTAGAGTTAGCGGCAGTAGTTTTTGCGTTAAAGATATGGAGGCATTATCTATACGGAGAAAAATGTGAGATATACACGGACCACAAAAGTCTGAAATATATCTTCACACAGAAGGAGTTAAACATGCGGCAGAGAAGGTGGTTAGAATTAATCAAAGACTATGACTGCGATATTCTTTATCACCCGGGAAAGGCAAATGTGGTTGCCGACGCTCTGAGCAGGAAAGGAAGGGAGAAGTTGTTTAATTTGACGACTCAGGAAGAGTTGATAAGAGAGATGGAGAAATTGGAGATAGAAGTAAAAGGACCAGAAAAGTCTGGTGAGAAGTTGTTTGTAATGGAAGCTCATCCGATATTGTTTGATAAAGTAAAGGAAGCCCAAGAAAAGGATGAAGAGTGTGAGAAAACCCGAAAGAGGATCACGGAAAATGAGGAAGAAAAATTTTGAATGGATAAAGATGGTATTTTGAGATTTGAAGGAAGAGTATGGGTACCAGCGGTAACCGAGTTGAGGGAAGAGATTTTGCACGAGGCACACAATACGACATATTCCGTTCATCCGGGAGGCACAAAGATGTACCGAGATCTAATGCAACATTTTTGGTGGCCTAATTTGAAACGGGAAGTCGCAGAGTGCGTCAGTAAATGCTTGACTTGCCAACGCGTTAAAGCAGAGCATCAGCGGCCAAGTGGTTTACTACAACCGTTAGAAATACCAGAGTGGAAATGGGAGCATATTACCATGGACTTCGTGGTAGGACTTCCAGTTACACAGAAAGGTTATGATGCTATTTGGGTTATCGTGGATCGACTAACGAAGACCGCACACTTTCTACCAATCAAGATCCGCTACAGTTTGAACCAATTAGCAAGCCTATATGTAAAAGAAATTATTTCACGACATGGAGTGCTGGTGTCAATTGTCTCTGATCGAGATCCGCGCTTCACGTCCAATTTTTGGAAGAGTTTGCAGGAAAGAATGGGAACGCAGTTGAGGTTGAGTACAGCTTATCATCCTCAAACAGACGGACAAAGTGAGCGAACAATACAAACGCTAGAAGACATGCTTAGGACTTGCGTAATGGATTTTAAGGGAAATTGGGACGACCACCTACCCTTAGTAGAATTCGCATATAATAATAGCTACCATGCGAGTATTGGCATGCCACCGTACGAAGCTCTTTACGGGAGAAAGTGCAGGACGCCGTTATGTTGGGACGAAGTCGGAGAACGACGAATACTCGGACCAGAGTTAGTTCAACAAACCGCAGACGTGGTGACAGTGATAAGAGCCAGACTTGTAGCAGCTCAAGATCGCCAGAAGAAATACGCAAATTTTCATCGGCAGGACCGAGACTTCAAAGTCGGCAGTTTCGTATTCTTGAAGGTATCTCCATGGAAGGGAAAAATCCGTTTCGGCAAGAAAGGAAAATTGAGTCCAAGATTCATAGGACCGTTTGAGATACTGAAGCGAGTGGGCGAAGTGGCATACAAAGTTGCGTTATCACCCGAGTTGGAGCATATCCACAACGTGTTCCACATTTCCGTGTTGCGACCGTACAAGGCCGACTACAAGCACGTGATTTCTTACGAGCCCATTCAAGTGGAGAAGAACTTGGCGTATGAAGAAATTCCTGTCCAAATATTAGATAGGAAAGAACAAACTTTGAGAAATAAAGTTATTTCATCTGTAAAAGTACTTTGGCGTAACCACGATGTCGAGGAGGCAACGTGGGAGTTAGAAGATAGGATGATGAGGGACTATCCCCATCTATTTGTGTAACCTTGTAGCAATTCCGGGACGGAATTTTTATAAAGGGGGGAGGATGTAATACCCGAGAATTTCCATATATTATTAAATAAATATATTAATGGAAATGAGAATTTATTTGAATATAAATGATTTTGTGTTATGAGATGAATTAATTCAATTATATATAATTGAATAATTATAATAATTGAGAAATTGGTGGAGTTTGTGATAAACTCGTTGATTACCTTGTGTGGCACAGTGACGTAATATAAGAATGATTATATTAATTTAAGCGAACAATTAATCTATATTAATTGTTAATCGAAGAATATTAATTAACTTTTATAAAATACTAATGAGGATTGATTAATAATATGTGATTATTATTATTGCAAGAAACATAATAATAATGAGCAATGTGTTTATAAATACAATAAGATTTATATCAAAGTGATAATTAATCATATAAGGGTTAATTAAATTGTTATGGAGGTTAACAATTATATTGATTGATGTAGGATATGTGTATATTATTAATTAATATTCAATTTACAAGATGAGAAATTATATGTGCAAGCATGCGAATTAAATGTATAGTAACTATATGTTATAATATGTGTAGGTGACAAATGATGTGTGGATATACATTAAAATAATGTATCATGGATCTATTATAAATAATTGTTGAGTAATACAATTTAATAATATATAATATAATGTAATGTGGTAGTATCCGATTGTATTATATCGGTAAGATAAAATGTACATAGATTATATGTATTCAAATTGCATTTATTACATTATGGGGAGAACATTGTAATTATAACCTAAGAGTACATATAATATATAACATAAGTATATGGTGTATATATATATATACAAGTGTAGCATATAGTCCATTTGTAAGAATGCTGAGGTTTGTTTGGCTTGTCCCTAAATGATAGTCACTATCTCTTCACACGTGAACACTCATGAAGCTAGCCTACTCTCTTCTCTCAAACTCAGCATTCTAGCCATCATGAAGGGAGTGGGCAGAATAGTGGAAATCACCAACTATTTACCAACTCCTTCTTATCTAGCATGCAATCCTTCAATCCGTTGTTTTGATTTGGAAGGAAAAGGCTTTGTCTGGTCATGAATTTCTCTATAAATAAGCTCTCCTCCTTCTTCAGTTCTTTTGCTGAGCATTTTGGCTAAGTGAGACTAGAGAGCATATATATATATATATATATATATATATATATATATATATCAGTGTTATTGAGATAGCAGCAAGCTTAAATCATTTACAGAGGTATAATCCCTCTTCCTTTGTTCTTCATTTCCGTTTTCTGTTTCCGAAAGTTCCCTTCGAATTCTTGGTTATGCTAAATTGGTTCATGATTGGGTTGTAGAACCCTTATATTGTTGTTATATGAACATACACACATGATAGAACCACTGAATAGTCTTTCATTCCATTGTTCCTCTTCAATTTCTGTAAATACATGAAATTCGTGAAATTAGTTAGAGTTCATGAAATTGGGAATTGATAATTGCTATTGACTGTTATATAAGCATATATGCATGTGTTAGTAAGTTAAACAAGTCTAATAGCATCTGGGTATGTTGAAATCGATGAAATGGGAGGTTTTGGGTCGGTTTTCGCTGCGGTCTGAACTGCAGAAAATTGCCTCGACGCCGCAGCGCCGCAGCCCGCGCCGCAGCGCCACAGGCGCCGCAGCCCGCGCCGCACGCGCCGCAGCCCGCGCCGCAGCGCCGCACGCAGCGCCACTCGCGCCGCAGCGCCAGTAGTGAGCTGCTGTGCCGCGCCGCATCGCCAGCCTCTGTGTTCAGTTTTTTGTATTCTGCAACAAAACTGTTATGAACTAATTGTTTGATTTTTGTTTAAACAAGCCTGGGAGCATGATTAATACATATATATAAACCTAATGAGGCAATGTAAGCATGTTTTAGTATATTAGCATGCATGATTAACCAAACGACATATAGTTTGGAAACGAATTTAAAGTTTCATAAACGACGTTAACATATATGAAGCATGTTTACATACTGACCTTGCAAGCACGTTAGTACCACCTAGAGACACATGAAGTGCATGTTAGCTTATCTATATTAGTTCCGTAATAAAATATGAACATGTGAACCTAACTAGTGCTCATTCCTAACAAGAATAGAAGTTTGAAGGTGGATATGATCATGTAAATGCTATATAGTCATTTTGATGTTATGAGCATGTTTAGATAGCCTTGAAATACATGAAAAGCATGTTAACTTACATATATAGGTTTCATAAGGAAGCATGAACATGATAGACCTTATTAATGAACTATACTAACAAAGTATAAGCTTTGAACGTGAACGTTGGTATGTTATGACGAGAATTAGAATTTGACATTTATGGACACATGTGATAGTACTCTTAGACTCATTCATGTGTCATGCATATATATATATATACCATGATTAGTTGCCATGATTAAAGTTTAGCATGAACAAAGCATGTTTTCAAGATAATAACAATGCTAGCTACATATATGCAATACGAGTACTCATGAGCATGACTAATACAAGTTATATGAATATCTTATGTGTTTAAAAGCGACCATGTTAGACCATATGAGTTCGTGTCCTTGAATGGCTTTAAGTATTAACTTAAGAACCTATACCATGTACGATTGGATTTGGAAAAGTTATACAAGCATGAAAGTATCCTTTAAATATGAATAAATGCTACGCGATATTATATGATGTTACTTGAACCGATTTTTGACGGTTAACTTAAGGAGATGCCGTAACTTGCTAAAATGAAATATATTTAGTATTGATTGTGGTCTTATGTGATATTAATAATATGCAAGCATGTTTGCTAATTGTTGAGATCTTATATAATATGAGAATGCGTTTAAACTCTAAAGAAGGAACGTTAAGGATAGAAATTATATTCTATATAACTGTGTAGCTAGGTAAAACTTAGCTTATGTGTTGATCGTATATTCAAAGAGAAAATGTGAAGTTAAATTATATGACTAATGAATATCATATATATACGTAACTGTATTACGATAGGAATTCGAAAGTGTTGATTTGCTTTTCGTGGATAAACTACGCTAAAGGCAAGTTCTCTTACTTACACTCTTTTAAAGTGCAAGTATCCTAACCGACGCATTTACTTTATGCAAGGAAATCTATGATTGTGAAAGTTTCCTAACTTATACTCTTTTACTATGCAAGTATCCTATCTTGTGTATTGCGAACAAGTTTTCTATTTAATCAGTTGAATTGAATTAGCATACTTGAACTCTTATTTCATTAAAGCTAGTATTCATGTTGAACTTAGTATTGTTCTTGAATATTGTGAAAGTGTCTATGCAATTTGATTCGGCTAGACTTATATTATTGAAAAGCGACCCAAACTAATTGATTGGTGCGGGATCTTGTATTTGACTGAGAAGAACAACCTTCTTTGAAGGGAATATATAATTGTCGGAGAACCGACGTGCACACTTGAGTATGGTTGATTGTTATGCATAACAAGGGTACTTTAGGCTGATCACCTGTTGTACCTGTTTTTGTTGGATTTTCAGTTTATTACTGACAATTCTAGTAGAAGTTCATAGTCCGTAGTGACTACTCAGTATTCAATTATTTGAAATCTTGAATTGACTTATTATTAAATCATATTGATATTATCCTGTCCTTAGCGACTGATATTGAGAACTGTTGATATTCTTGTTATTCTTGAACTATCAAATCTTGTTATACCCTTTCGAGAATTGAGAATCTTATTACTCACCCTTATTGTATATTACTTGCTGGGCAATTTGTGCTCATTCTTGCTTTCCCTAAAACATTTCAGTTAAGGCAGAGCATGGTGAACCTTCGGGCGTTGATAAGGGCAAGGGCAAAGCTACCAACTAGCTTATGTCTGTTATGTTTTAAATATATTAATATTGTATGAAGATGATGTAGTAAGACTGGATTTGATTATGTTTAAGCTTAAGTTAGATTATGTAATAAGTCGTTAACTGATATTATTATGTAATCTATTAAGTACTGTAGGTTGCGAGACTTGGGGGAATAATTATAATAAATCATTGTAAATTATTCTAGAATAGATTTTCCGCTGTGATCGTATGATATTTAATTATTATTATTGTGATGTATTACCATGAGCACGTGATGAACCGAATTCGAGAGACCAAGTGGCGGTCCTGGAATTTGGGGGCGTCACATTACAACCTCCCCTCCTTATGAAATTTCATCCTCGAAATTGACGTACGTACCTGGTATGTCGAAAAGGTGAGGATACCTCGCTTTCATTTCTGATTCCAACTCCCAGGTCATTTCCTTAATTGCACGGTTTCTCCACAAAACTTTAACTTGAGGTATAATTTTCGGGCGTAGGGCATGCTCCTTCCTATCCAAGATCTTGACAGGTACCTCCTCGTACGTTAAATCTTCGGCTATCTCGTCTGGTTCTAACTCAATAATGCGGTTTGGATCCTTCACATATTTACGTAACACGGATATGTGAAACACGTTATGAACAAGAGACATGACTGGAGGTAAAGCGAGTCTATAGGCCACAATTCCTATTCGGTCAAGAATCTCAAATGGGCCAATAAATCATGGGTTGAGCTTTCCTCTCTTGCCAAACCTCGTAACTCCTTTCCACGGAGCAACACGTAATAACACATGGTCTCCAACATTAAATTTCACGTCCTTTCGATGAAGATCCACATAACTCTTTTGTCGATCTTGTGCGGTTTGTATCTGTTGTCAGATTATTTGAATTTTTTCTGAAGTCATACGTACCAACTCCGGTCCCAACAATGTTGCTTCACCCACCTCATTCCAGCATTTCTCCCATACAACGCTTTGAATGGAGCTACGCCTATACTTGCCTGATAACTGTTGTTATAAGAGAATTCCACCAATGGTAAGTACTTATCCCAACTCCCTTTGAAGTCTAGAACACAGAGTCTCAATAGATCTTCAAGAGTTTGGATAGTCCTTTCCGATTGTCCGTCTGTTTGAGGATGATAAGCCGAACTGAATCGTAAATCCGAGCCCATAGCTTTCTGCAAACTGATCCAAAATTGTGAAGTAAATCTGGGATCACGATCCGAAACTATGGATACTGACATGCCATGCAATCTCACAATCTCATTCACGTACATACGAGCAAGACGTTCAAGGGAATAAGTCTCTCGTATCGGCAAGAAATGAGCAGACTTAGTTAATCTATCAACAATAACCCAAATCGCATCTATGCCTTGAGAAACCTTGGGAAGACCCGTAACGAAATCCATCGTAATGTGTTCCCACTTCCATTTCAGAATCTCCAGTGGTTGCAATGGACCCTTCGGTACTTGATGCTCCGCCTTTACACGTTGACAAATTAAACATCTCGAAATAAACTCTGCGATCTCTCTCTTCATATTGCTCCACCAAAATGTATGTCGAAGATCACGATACATTTTGGTACTCCCAGGATGGATTGCGAATGGTGTGTTGTGTGCCTCCATCATGATTCTATGCTACAAGTCAGAATCGTTAGGAACACAAAGTCTGGAGTTGACTCGAAGTATTCCATCTTCATCGATTCCTGCTTCTGGAATTGCACCTTCTTGCACCTTCTTCTTCATCTTCATCAGCTCCGGATCAGTAGCTTGAGCAGCTTTAACTTTATCAATCAAAGCTGGTTCTACGCATATACTTGACATCATTGCACTCATTCCCACATATGATCTTCTACTCAACGCGTCAGCCACCACATTCGCTTTTCCAGGATGGTATTGGATGGTATGATCGTAATCTTTCAACAGCTCAAGCCAACGTCGTTGCCGCATGTTGAGTTCCTTCTGAGTGAAGAAATATTTAAGGCTCTTATGATCCGTATAAATCTCCACTTTCTCTCCGTACAAGTAATGTCTCCCGATCTTCAACGCAAAAACGACAGCTTCCAACTCTAGATCATGAGTAGGATAATTCCTCTCATATTCTTTGAGTTATCGCGAGGCATAGGCTATGACTTTCCCATGTTGCATGAGAACACATCCTAACCCTTTGCCCGAAGCATCGCTGTAAATAACAAATCCATCCGAACCAGATGGTATTGTCAGAACAGGTGCCGAAATAAGTCTCCTCTTGAGCTCTTGAAAGCTCTTCTCGCAATCCTCGCCCCAAACAAATTTTGTATCTTTCCGAGTCAACTGAGTTAATGGAGTAGCGATTCGAGAAAATCCCTCTACGAACCTCCGATAATAACCAGCTAAGCCTAGAAAGCTTCGTACTTCGGTCACCGACTTAGGTTGCTCCCAGCTTTGTATTGCTTCAATCTTCGCCGGGTCAACAGATACTCCACGTTTCGATACCACTTGCCCAAGGAATGCTACTTTCTCAAGCCAGAATTCGCATTTCTTCAGCTTGGCATATAGCTTGTTCTCACGAAGCTTTTGAAGTACCAGCTTCAAATGGTGCTCATGATCTTCACGGTTTTTAGAATAGATGAGGATGTCATCAATAAAGACAACAACGAACTGATCCAAATATTCCTTAAATACACGGTTCATCATATCCATGAAAGCAGCAGGAGCATTAGTAAATCCAAAAGACATGACTAAGAACTCATAATTCCCGTACCGTGTTCTAAAAGCAGTCTTTGGAATATCCTCAGTGTTAATCTTCAACTGATGATATCCAGAACGAAGATCGATCTTTGAAAAGAATTGCGCTCCTTGCAACTGGTCGAACAGGTCATCAATACGAGGTAGCGGATACCTATTCTTAATGGTGACACTGTTCAACTCCCGATAGTCAATGCAAAGTCGACAGGAGCACCCCAAGGAGACGTACTAGGACGAATAAAACCGATGTCTAACAATTCTTGTAATTGGATCTTTAACTCCTGAAGTTCAATAGGAGCCATTCGATATGGGGTTTTAGAAATAGGCTTTGTACCGGGCTCAAGGTCAATAAAGAATTCAACTTCGCGTTCTGGGGGTAGACCGGGAAGTTATTCGGGAAATACATCAGGAAACTCATTAACAACGGAAATATCATTCAAATCTGATGTATTCTGGTTTAGATCAGTGACATGAGCTAAGAAAGTTTGACATCTGTTTTTCAATAAACGAATAGCTTTATGATTTGAAATGATATTGACTGATTTTAGTGGTTTGGTGATTTGGATTCGTACAACAGGTTGATTTGAAATATGAAAACTAACAACCTTACGAAAACAATCAATTTTGGCATGGTAAGTGGTTAACCAGTCAATTCCTAAAATCACGTCAAATGCAAGTATTTTCAAAGATATAAGATCAACAGGTAAGGTAAGGGTACCAATCTGAATCAAGCAAGATTTGTAAACTGTAGATGTAACAAAGGTTTCTCCTAACGGAGTTTCAACAGATAAGTCAAAGTTTAATTTATCAGAAGTCAAGTTCAAACGTTGAGCACAAGTAGGTGAAATAAAAGAATGGGTAGCACCGGTATCTAACAAGGTGTAAACTTCGCAAGAGTTTATGATTAGCTTACCCGTAATCACCTCGTGTAGATTCCTTGTGTTTTGGGCTGTCACGACAAACGCTCTTCCAGGAATCACCGACTTTGACTTGTCCGAAACCGCCTTTGGAATCACCACCCCCGCTGGATTTGGTTTCGCAATAGGACAATCTTGAGCTATATGTCCTTCTTTTCCACAGCTATAACATGCTTTGAACTGTTGTGGGCAGTTTGGGCTTATGTGTCCCTCTTTCCCGCACTTATAGCATACGACCGGTGGTCGTTCTCCTCCCCTCGAAACAGTTGATGCTGGTGCTGATGTCGACGTCTTCACGTTCTCATTGTTGTACTTTCTTTTCTTGAAATCTCCTCCTGATTCGCTTTTTCTACTATCATGGCCACGATTACCATCGGAGTGGTTACCGCTTCTGTCATACTTCCTTCCTCGCTGGTTGTTATTGCTCCGATGACTGTTGCCATCGGTACGACCTTGGTTGTAGTCCCTCGATTGAACATAATCATTATCTCGTTCTAATAACTGGGCCCTGTTCACTACATCCGAATATAAAGAAAATTTATGAGAAATGAGGTATTGACGTATTTCGGGTTTCAAACCTCTTAGAAACATCCGCGTCATACGTTCCTCATTCTCCACCAAATGAGGTGCAAACCTGGACAGCTCCGCGAACTTAGCCTCGTACTGGGATACCGTCATGTTATTTTGTTCGAGTCTAATAAATTCTACTTCCTTCATATGACGAATACTTTCAGGAAAGTACTTGTCATTAAAAGGTTCTAGAACGCTTACCAAGACATCTTGAGTGCGGCAGGCTGGGTACGCTCACGGATTCCCACCAGTAATCTGCCTCTCCACGAAACATAAACGTGGCGAATGGAACCTTCTGTTCCTCCGTACATCCCAAGACATCAAATATCTTGGTAATTTGTTTAATCCACGTCTCCGCCTTGATCGGATCTGGCTTTCCCAGAAACTCTGGTGGTCCCAATTCTTTGAACTGCTTGGCAGTGACAATTCGCGAGTTGTTATTATCTCCACCTGTATGTTGCACACGAGTCTCCCTCGTCTGGTTTTGCATGAACTGCAAAAAACTTCTAAACATCTCATCGTTTATCGTCTGACCAACGTTATTTTCAGGATGAACATTGCCTTCTTGTTGCACGTTCTCCTGGTTAGTGATTAAAGGTGTCTCCACGGTCTCATTCACTTCGTTGTTAACATTCTCAGCTGCCATTCTCAAATACTGCCATAAAACAAGAGTTAATTAAACAATTTAACATTTCACATATTAACTCTATGCTCCGACTGATCAATTAAATAACACATAAGCTTAGGTAGGACATACTAGTGAAGGATTTACTCGTCTCTCCCCTCCTAGTTCTATTCCCCGATCTCCGCCAGAGATCATATCCCTAAGCTCTGATCCCAACTGTGACGCCCCCCAGAATAGGTCCAGTCAACCCAACTCATTCTGAGTCGCCAAATACATGGTACAGAATTCAAATACAAACTTTATATCATACGGTCGTGCAAAATACGACCACACAACTGTGAGTGTCAATACAAATATGTAGAAAATATTAATATTCAAACTAAGTCTCATTACAATTATTATCACACTATTTATCAGAAATAGTGAGGACTACTACTGCTCTAACTCGGACCATCACTCTGTCCCCGACTAGTTCCCGCAACATTCTCATTTCCTAAAGAGGACAACAGATGAAAAGGGTGAGCTCAACTAGCTCAGTAAAGAATATTATGACTAAGATAATGAAAATAAATTATCGTTAGTCTTCAACAATTCAGATAAAATATAATGGACAACCATTTTTAGATCAATATTCGCAGCGGAAATAACAAATCATTAGAAGAGTTAAGCAGATAATGAAGTCTACCATCTTCTATGATTTAAAAGTCCATCATCAATATTTTATCCCTGTAACATCAATCAATATATATCTCAAATCAAATATTCATCTTCGCACTACGGCCAAAGATATTCATTTGTATCATCAGTGATCATGTTCATCTCAACACCTGTCATCTTTGCACTACAGGCCAAAGATATTCATCAGGTAATCATTCATATTTGCTCTACAGGCCAAAGATATTCAGTTACATCATCTTTTAGGACTGAGGATGATGAAAAATATTTTAAATAACAAATCCAGTGAGATAAAAGACAAAGATTAGGGATTCGTCATTTAGTTTATCCAAATTCAAGAATAATCCATAAAAATACTTTGTGGAGCAAAATTCAAGAATAAAGCTCAAAACTTAGATCCAATCAAAGATAGTAACCATAATAGACAATTTGGACAAATAGAAGAAAATTTAGTTTTTTCGTGAATAGTGCCGTATACGTGAATAGTAACCCCGACGGAAAAAAGTAAGAATTTCAAAATAAAATCCATGACAATATTTCTGTATAATGAAATTGAGAAGAATAACATCATTTACGAAAGAAATAACATCCCTTACCTCAAAAGAATAGTACCTCTGACTGGAATATCGGATATAATACCGAAGAAAACTTGCACTGAATAGTAATACTCAAAGTATTGAAATACCCACAAAAATACGCTCGATATTATAGAGAGAGAAAATTTCTGATTCTGGTGTGATTTTCAATTCTAACCTAAGCACCCTATTTATAGAAAAAGCTTAAGATGCCAAATGAGACTAAAATAATAAAATATATATTTTTTTTCCTCCAGCCGCCGGCTGCTCTCCCCAAAAGCCATCAGCATATTTTTTCAACCAAAAGTGGGGCCCACCCATAAAAAAAATATTTATTTTCTGAAACTTCAATAATTCATAATAAATAGCCCATTTGTCAGAAAAATACAATTTCTATGTTCTTCTATAGGAAATTTAATTCTCTACAACTTTGTAGAAGGAAGTTTTTCCAAATTTCAAACATAAATTATTCGAAATTCATAAACAGATGATTTTTCACACCAAAATACTGATAAAAACTCATCAGCGCTAATTCCTTCTTTTATATCCACAAAATAAATATTTCCTTATCATATAAATCAATGATTAATTATTCACAAATAATATTACAGAACTACAATATTGACAACCAGGTCGTTCCCAGGAAAGAGGGGGCCTTCCGATAAGGACTTCTCCTTACTGGCGCGCAATTAAATAACCCCTCCTAGACAGAACTTCCTTAGACATTGTCGATAATGCTATCTAATAATATTATTCAAATAATATGAATTATTGAGTTGATAATGTAAAATACTGTGCAATGACAATTATTGAATCAATAATACAAAATATCAACTGTAGCCATTATTGAATCAATCATATAAAATAGCAACGTAGCAATTATTGAGTCAATAAAATATCAATGTAACAATTATTGAGTTAATAATATAAAATATCAATGTAGCAATTATTGAGTCAATAATATAAAATATTGAACAGTAATTACTGTAACAATAATTGAGTAAGTTCCTTCTCACGTAAGACTCAATAATTCAAAATACTGTGCAATACCGTGTGCTATTGTGCAACACCGCGTATCACTGTATTTTAACCACCGGGTATTTCAACAGTACTAACGGTAACAACTACGCCGTTATTTTATAAAAAGGTTATTTCTGTCGCTTTCTATATCCGACAGTTATTCTGTTGTGGGGCCCATAAATAGCTGCGCCGTTGCACGAATATTCCCCGACAACAAGAATATTTCACGACCAAACAAATATTCCCCGACAACAAGAATATTTTATAACCACTTGCTCATTTTAAAATATTTGCACATTTCACCCATAACTTTCACATTTATCAATCAACACCTTACTATTTCGAAATAATATATAAAGAAAATTAAATCTTTATTCATAAAAGTTGGGGTCTTACAACGCGTATTACTGCACTTTTATCACCGGGTCTTTCAACAGTTTAACGGTAAAAGTTTTGCTGTTATTTTTATAAAAAGGTTATTTCTGTCGCTCTTTATATCCGACAGTTATTCTGTTGTGGGGTCCACCAATGATTACGTTGTCGTACGAATATTCTCCGACAAAAAAAATATTCCCCGACCAAACGAATATTCCCCGACACAACGAATATTTTATGACCACTTGCTTACTTTGTAAAATTTGCATAAATCACCCATAACTATAATATTATATTAAATCAACACCTTACTATTTAAAAATATTATATAAAGAAAATTAAATCTTTATTCATAAAAGTTGGGGTCTTACAACCTCCCCTCCTTATGAAATTTCTTCATCGAAATTAATGTACGTACCTGGTATTTCAAAGAAGTGGGGATACCTGTCTTTCATTTCAGTTTCTAACTTTCAGGTCATTTTCTCAATATCATGGTTTCTCCATAAAACTTTGACTTGAGATATAACCTTTGAGCGTAGAATATGTTCCTTCTTATCCAAGATCTTGACATGTCACTCCTCATACGTTAAATCTTCGACTATCTCGTCTGGTTCTAATTCAATAATGTAGTTTGGGTCTTTCATATATTTACGTAGCATGGATATGTGAAAAGCGTTATGAACACGAGACATGCTTGGTGGTAAGGCGAGTCTATAGGCTATAGTTCCTACTCGATCGAGGATTTCAAATGGACCAACAAATCGTGGGTTAAGCTTTTCTCTCTTTTCGAATCTCATAACTCCTTTCCATGGAGCAACACGTAACAATACATGGTGTCCGACATTAAATTCCACGTCTCTTCAATGAAGATCAGCATAACTCTTTTGTTGATCTTGTGCTGTTTGTATACGTTGCCGGATCATTTGAATCTTTTATGTAGTCATGCGTACCAATTCTGGTCCCAACAGTATTGATTTACCCATCTCGTCCCAGCATATTGGAGAATGACACTTTCGTCCATACAACGCCTCGAATGGAGCCATTGTGACGCCCCCAAAATAGGTCTAGTACACAACCCATTCTGAGTTGCCAAAATACACATTACAAAATCCAAATACAAACTTCCTATTTACAACTATTAAATTGTCGTGCAAAATACGACAACACATAAGTTGTGAATAATAATACTCAACTTTTTATCAATGATACATTACATAAAGGTACAGTCAATAACTGTTTTAGGAATTAAAATCTCTGGAAAATGCTCAAGGAAACCTTCGTACATGGGATGCCATGCTCTAAGTTATAATAGATATCATAAGACTTGAGAATTAACCTTAGTTGACCCAATAGACCCCAAAGAAGAACGAGAAGATTACTATCCTATTCATTCCAATGGTGGGTATTCTCTTGCCATATAATTATCTCCATTGTCTCAAATTGAGAATTATATTCCAACTATACTCCAAGATTATATAGGTAGTGCTCATAGATATAATCAGCAAGTGGATGCGCACAACCATGTCTTATCATAACACGAAGTCATAGGTGGTTAGACATATTGTATGATAGTGGCAACACACTCTTCCAAAGTCAGGTTCTCATCATCCTATTGTTATTCACCAAAATCAACTATTAAATGACGTATAAAATACGACACACATATTTTAAGTCCTCAATACAATTATTCTCATACCGTTTTATGGAAAACTTCAACAGTTATAGACCATCGTTCTATTCCCGTGTTATCCCCGCTCGACCCAGCTACATTCTTATTACCATAGTTGCAGCGGAACAAGCAATCCATTAGAAGAGTCAAGTAGAACATAATGTCTACTATCTTTCCCAAATTAAAAGTCCATCATCGATATTTTATTCATGTAACACCAATCAATAGTTCTTCATTGTACTCAATACAAAGAGAACTTTCACCACCTGTCTTTTACTTAGTATGAGATTGAATACTGAAATAGTGTAGTAGCAGAATACTCTTCTTCTTTCTCTCTTATTCTCTCTCTATAGTTTCTCTTACTATAGCTTGTGATTATAACTTTGCTCTTCAAAAATGATAGGAAATAATAAATGGATGGAGGAGTATTTATAGGCTAGGAAAAGGTGGTAAATTACAAGGTTAATTATACTTTAGTACCTTCATCTTTACCTCTATTTTTAATTTAGTCCCTCAAGTATTATCAATCTTGCATAACATCCCCTAATAGTACATGCATGTGAACCAATAGTTTCTTACATGTGAACCAATAGTTCTTTGCATGTGAACCAATAACAATTAATTGCTCATTTATCCGATTAATTGCCTGTTTGGTCAATTTAACATCCAGAAATCAACTATTATCGAAATAAATGTCGATTTTCACTAACATTAATATTCCCAACACAATGGAAATATTTTTATCAACAATTTATCAATAATATTATAACTCACAATATTGACAACCAGATCGTTCCCAGGAAAGAGGGGGCTTTCCGATAAGGATTTCTCCTTAATGGCACGCATTTAAATAACGTAACCCTTTTTCTCGATAGAACTTTCTAGACATTGTCAATAATGCTAATAATAATATAAGTAACTGCGTTGTGTCAATTATTGATTTAATAATATAAAGTATTGTTCAGATGATACTGTGACAATAATTCAATCCATAATATGAGATACTACGCAGCAACTACTGTGAAAATTGTTAAATGAAACTGAGTGACTTCTTACGTAAGCATCAATAATCAAAGATACTGTGCAATACCGTGTGCTACTGTGCAACAACGCGTATTACTGTACTTTTATCACCAGGTATTTAAACAACGGTAAAAGTCTTGCCGTTATTTTTATAAAAAGGTTATATCTGTTGCTTTCTATATCCGACAGTTATTCCGTTGTGAGGTCCACCAATGATTGCATCGTCGTACGAATATTCTCCGACAAAAAGAATATTTCACGACCAAACGAATATTCCCCGACACAACGAATATTTTATGACAACTTGCTTACTTTGTAAAATTTGCACATATCACCCTTAACTTTAACCTTTTATCAATTTAACCATTTACTGAATAGAATAATAATTTTAAGAAAAATTGAATACATTTCATAAAATTCGGGGTCTTACATCCATGCATATACTTGCTTGATAAATGTTGTTGTAGGAGAATTTCACCAATGGTAAGTACTTGTCCCAACTTCCTTTGAAGTCTAGTACGTCGAGTCTCAATAGATCTTCAAGAGTTTGAATAGTCCTTTTCGATTGACCATTTGTCTGAGGATGATATGCAGATCATAATTCAGTGCCCATAGCTTTCTACAAGCTGACCCAAAATCGTGAAATGAATCTTGGGTCTCGATCAGAAACTATGGATACCGGCATACCATGCAGTCTTACAGTCTCATTTATATATATACGAGTAAGACGTTCAAGTGAATAAGTTTCTCGTATGGGCAAGAAATGAGCAGACTTGGTTAATTTATCGACAATGACCCAAATTGCATATATGCCTTGAGAAACCTTGGGAAGTCCCGTAATGAAATTCATGTTGATATGTTCCCACTTTCATTTTGGAATCTCAAGTGGTTTCAATGGATCCTTTGGCACTTGATGCTCCGCCTTGACACGTTGACAAGTTTGACACCTTGAGATAAACTCAGCGATTCCTCTCTTCATATTGCTCCACCAAAATGTATGTCGAAGGTCACGATACATTTTGGTACTTCTAAAATGGATTGCAAATGGTGTGTTGTGTGCCTCCATCATGATTTTATACTTCAAATCAGAGTAGTTAGGAACACAAAATCTGGATTTGACTCGAAGTATTCCTTTTTCGTCGATTCTTGTTTCTGGAATAGCACCTTCTTGCACCTTCTTCTTCATATTCATCAGCTCCTGGTCTGTAGCTTGAGCAGTTTTAACTTTATCAATTAAAGTCGGTTCTACTCGTATATTTGACATCATCACGTGGATCCTTGGAGTCTTTTAACTCTATCTCCATCCTTTGTAAGTCATACAAAATGGGGCTTTGTGTTGACAATATCGCATTTGTCCCCGCATACGATCTTTTACTTAACGCGTCAGCTACCACGTTCGCTTTTCTAGGATGGTATTGAATAATATGGTTGTAATCTTTCAATAGCTCGAGCCAACGTCGTTGCCGCATGTTAATTTTCTTTTGGGTGAAAAATATTTAAGGCTCTTATGATCCGTATATGTAAGACCCCGGATTTTATGAAATAAAAGTATTCAATTTTTTGATTAATTATTATTCAATAAATGGTTAAATTGATAAATTGTCAAACGAACAATTAATCGGATAAATGAGCAAATAAAAGAGGAGAGTGAATTAATGAAAAATTCTATGAATGGTGAAAAATTATGAAGTTTATTGAAAAATCTTATAATAATATAAGATTAATATTGATGATATTTTAAAGATATAAAAGTATGTGGAGTTAGTATTTTATTTTAAAGCTATTAAATGATAGTTTTTATAAATAAAAATAAATTATAGGAAATTGTCGGATAATCCGAAAAAATGTGAAAGTTGTTTGAAAAATTTAGAATAATATTTTAAATATTTTTGAAGTGTTAGTAAGCTCATGAGGCGTCGGGATGTAAACGTACAAGTTATGATAAATGTTTATATAATTATATTGTTGTATTTTATCATCACTTGAGATGGTGGCTTAGTGGTGGGAAGCCAGACATAAGTCCCCCTTAACGTGGGTTCGAGTCCTATATGCTCAAGTGATCTCACGCCCTGGATTTATTCGGGGGTAAGTTGAGCCCTAAATTTATTCGGGGGTAAGTGAGTTGTGCCGATGAAAACACCACTGAGGCCCCTAAAATTTTTAGAGATTGGACCTTTATTTTTTTTCTATCATGCATGTAATTATTTATTACGTATATTAATAAATAACAGTTATGATAAAATCAGTTGAAAGTATTGTGAGTCTATAATAATGATGGTGAATAATTGTTGAAAGATTAAAAAGGTGTAAATAATTGATGGTTAAACTGTGTTGATGATATGCAGATGCTTGCTCAATTATTTTCTCTTTACAAAAGTAAGTTTGTCAGGACTTGCCGACACTTTACTTTTTCTAAAGTAGTATGGACCACAACTCTATTATTGAACAAATATTGTTAAAACGTGTACAAGTTGGTTTAATTTTCTCTGTGGGACCATAAATTACACTACCAGTATTTTTTATATAGCTCACTGGGTTATTTTGTCAAAGCGGATGTGCTAGTTGTTTACTCAATTTTCAGTATAAATAGGTTACTTGGTTGAGTAACTAAACACACCCGATGACTACACCAAAAATATAAAATTCTTTTGTTTCAATATTGTGAGGATAATATTGTGAGTATTTCTTTTGAGTGTAAGGTTACTCCAAGTATTGATAAAGAATACAAGCAGTGTTCAGATTGATCAATTTCATAGAAAGCATAATCCAGTCACGTGCTAAGGTAAGGGGTATCACTTTTTCATAATATGGTAAAGGAATATCATTTTTTTCATACTCCATGTTATTGTAAGAGATTATTATTCGTTATTCAGGTTATTATTAAATGGTGAAAAGTCCTGAAATGATTAGAATATCTTTAATGGTTTGTGATTCATCTAATATTTTAACCTGAATCTTTCTATTCAGTTTTAAGTTATTGTGTTTGATCCGGTAACTTTACATTTAATTGAAATTTATATTCTAATCGATTTTCGGGATATCGTGTTGGTAATTTAGACTCTGGGTGATTAAGTGGAAAATCCATAAGATCTATTTGTATCTTATTATATATCATTATGGTGCAATTTCTCTTTGGCCTGTAGTGCAAAGATGAAATGTTGATTGGTATACAGTTGAACATCTTTGGCCCGTAGTGCAAAGATGAATTGTTGATCGATGAATATCTTTGGCCTGTAGTGCAAAGATGAACTATTGATGAATATCTTTGGCCTGTAGTGCAAAGATGAGCTGTTGATTTATGAATATCTTTGGCCTGTAGTGCAAAGATGAACTATTGATGAATATCTTTGGCCGGTAGTGCAAAGATGAATTTATTAGCATGATTATGAACAGGAACTGTGAATTGATATAACCATAATTTTTGGTGTTTCAGGTAAAGACAAGTGATGAAAGTTTTCTTTGTCTTGGGTACAACGAAGAACTGTTGATGGGTATTACAGGAAATAAATATTGATGATGAACTTTTAATATGGAGAAGATAATAGACATTATGGTCTATTTGACTCTTCTAATGGATTGTTGATTCCGCTGCAATTTTGGTTGGTAATTCTTATCATCTACCATATGTTTTAAATCTCTAATTTATTACTGATGAATACTATTGATATTCTTTACTGGGCTCTTTGTGCTCACCTTTTTGCTTCACAATTCCTTTCAGGAAATAAAAGTGTATCTGAAACAAAAAGAGAGGACATGGGTATAAAGTGGTGTCTCGAGTTAGTCGCGATCCTCATCAAGCTATAGAACAAGGTGGCATAATAGTTGTACGGGGAACATAAAAATTTAAATACGTGTGTCGTATTCTACACGTTATTTAACAGTTGATTTTGGTGAATCAAATAGAGTAAGATGCTATCCAAGGTTGGGCTATGAGGGTCACAGTTGAGTATGATAGTTGTTTTAAAACTCACAAATAATTGTTGTCTTATTTGATACGACATTATGATAATTCGGGTGCGAATACTGTCGTACTATATACGACATGATAATAGTTGTAAACAGGAAGATTTGTAGTTGGATTCTGTTGAGTGTTTTTCTAGCGACCCAAAATAGGTTGGGTGGATTGGACCTATTTTGGGGGCGTTACAGTATATATCTCCACTTTCTCCCCATACTGGTAGTGTCTCCAGATCTTTAGCGTGAAAATAACTGCTGCCAACTCTAAATCATGAGTAGGATTGTGACGCCCCCAAAATAGGTTCAATACTCAACCCATTTTGAGTTGCCAGATACATGGTACAGAATCCAAATATAATCTTTTATAACATACAGTCGTACAAAATACGACCACAGAAACTGTGAGTTTCAATACAAATCGTATATAATACGAAATATAATCACTCAAATTTAGTCCTCATTAATTACAATTATTATCACACTATTCTACAAAATAGTGAGGACTGTTACTGCTCTAACTCTGACCATCACCCCGTTCCCCGACTAGTCTCTGCGAAAATCTCATTTCTTGAAGAGAACAATGGAAGAAAAAGGTGAGCTCAACTAGCCCAGTAAAGAATATTATGACTAAGATAATGAAGAATAAATTATCGTTAGTTTCAACAAATCAGATAAAATATTATGGACAATAAGTTTTAGATCAACAACTGCAGCGGAAATAACAATTCATTAGAAGAGTTAAGTAGAGAATGGTGTCTACTATCTTCTATGATTTAAAAGTCCATCATCAATATTTTATCCCTGTAACATCAATCAATATAAATCTCGAATTAAATATTCATCTTTGCACTACGGGCCAAAGATATTTATTTGTATTATCAGTGGTCATGTTCATCTCAAAACCTGTCAATCTTTGCACTGCGGGCCAAATATATTCATCAGATAATCATCTTTGCACTACAGGCCAAAGATATTCATCAAATAATCATTTATCTTTGCACTACAGGCTAAAGATATTCGTTTGTATCACCATTTAAACTGAGGATAATGAAAAATAATATAAGGAATGAATCAAGTGAGATAAAGAACAAAGATTAGGGATTCGTAATTTAGTTTATTCAAGTTCAATAATACTTCGTAATAATCAATTGTGGAGTAAAATTCAAGAATGAAGTTCAAAACTTGGATCCAATCAAGGATAAAAAAAATAATATTTTTTTTTACCGTGAATAGAAACTCGTGAATAGTAACTCATGAATAGTAACTCGTGAATAGTAACTTGTGAATAGTACCTTGTTATGAAAAGATAAAAAGTTTATAAAAAGTTCAGACCAATATTCCAATGAAATGATATTAGATGAAGCGCAAAACTCAAAGAATTTCTGATCATTTCAGGAATTATAGAAGCAATACTTACCGTAGTAAGTTTAAATTTAGGAATATGAAAAGAAATATTATCACTTTCTTAATATGGAATATGAAAGAAAATAATATTCATTATGAATATTGAAAGGAAATAACATCATTTACGAGAAAAATAACATCATTTACCTTAGAATACTAGATCTGACTGGAATATCGGATATTTTGTTGAGAAAAATCTTGAACCGTAATCCACACTCAAACTATCCTTATACTCACAAGAAATACGCTCGATATTATATAGAAAAAAATTTCTGATTCTGGTGTGATTTTCATTTCTAACTAAGCACACTATTTATAGAAAAATGCTTAGCAGACCAAAGCTGACTAACTATATCAAACAAAACCCTCTGCATATCAACTTTGAAAATCAAATTCTTAGCACATTTCACACACAAAAGAACAAGTGAGGCCCGCACATTTCAGAAAATCCTCCACCAAAACTCAATTCAGACTCAATATTCCGGAACTTTAATAATTCATAATAAATGGCCATTTTATTAGAAAAATACGAACCTTATGTTCATTCCATATGAAATTTAATTCTCTACAACTTTGGAGAAGAAAGTTTTTACAAATTCCGAACGAAAAAATGACCCAAATTTACATACGGATGATTTTTCCAAGTTCACCACTTTTGAAACACACCACCTTGATTTCCAACACATGTTTATAATATATATATATATATATATATATATATATATATTAAAATATTTATAATTATTACAAGAATTCCAATTCCAGTTTTTTTTCTTCCACCTCATTTTATTTTTATACCATGAATTTATTATAAAAATGTTACCATTTAAATAATAAAATTATATTATCATATTATACTATTATAATATAATATTATAATAATATATTTGAATAAATATTTTATCGAAGAAGATAAAATATCAGCTTTCAACAATTGTCTCTTTTGCTAACAATTCCATCATTTATATTAAAATTGAATAAATATTTACTTATCATTTTATCAATAATTAATTATTATTCACAAATAATATTACAGAATCACAATAATGACAACCAGGTCGTTCCCAGGAAAGAGGGGACTTTTCGATAAGGATTTCTCTTTACTGGCGCGTAATTAGATTAACAAACCCCTTTCCTAGACAGAACTTCCTAGACATTGTCAATAATGCTGTCTAATAATATTATTCAAATAATATGAATTATTAATTTGATAATGTGAAATATTGTGCAGTGGTTACTGTGACAATTATTGAATCAATAATATAAAATATTAAACAGTAATTATTGTAACAATAATTGAGTAAGTGACTTCTTACGTAAGAATCAATAATTTAAAATACTGTGCAATACCGTGTGCTACTGTGCAACAACGCGTATTACTGTATTTTTATCACTGGATATTTCAACAGTTTAACGGTAACAGTTTTACCGCTATTTTATAAAAAGGTTATTTCTGTCGCTTTCTATATCCGACAGTTATTCCGTTATGGGGGCCCATAAATGGCTGCGCCGTCGTATGAATATTCCCTGACAACAAGAATATTCCAAGACTAAACGAATATTCCCTACTTGTTTATTTTGAAAAATTTGCACATTTCACCCATAACTTATCACATTTATCAAATCAACACCTTACTATTTCAAAATAATATATAAAGAAAATTAAATCTTTATTCATAAAAGTTGGGGTCTTACAAGGATAATTCCTCTCATATTCTTTAAGTTATCGTGAGGCATAGGCTATGACTTTCCCATGTTGCATGAGAACACATCCTGACCCTTTGCCTGAAGGATCGCTGTAGATGATAAATCCCTCCGAACCAGATGGTATTGTCAGAATAGGTGCTGAAATGAGTCTCCTCTTGAGTTCCTGGAAACACTTCTCACATTCCTCGCTCCATCTAAATTTTGTATCTTTTCGAGTCAGCTGAGTTAATGGAGTGGCGATTCAAGAAAATCCTTCCACGAATCTCCGATAATAACCAGCTTAAGCCCAAAAAGCTACGTACTTTGGTTACTAACTTAGGTTGCTCCCAACTTTGTATTGCTTCAATCTTCGATGTGTCAACTGATATTTCATGTTTCGATACCACGTGCCCAAGGAATGCTACTTCCTCAAGCCAGAACTAGCATTTTTTTAACTTGGCATATAGTTTGTTTTTACGAAGCTTTTGGAGTATCAACCTCAAGTGTTGCTCATGATCTTCATAGTTTTTGTAGTAAATGAGTATGTCATCAATAAAGACAACCACAAAATGATCCAAATATTCTTGAATATCCGGCTCATCATATCCATGAAGGCAGCAGGAGCATTAGTCAATCCAAAAGACATGACTAAGAATTCATAATGCCCGTATCAAGTTTCGAAGGCAGTCTTTGGAATGTCATCAGTTTTAATCTTTAACTGATGATATCCAGAACAAAGATCGATCTTTGAGAAGAATCTAGCACCTTGTAACTGGTCAAACAAGTCATCAATGCGAGATAACGGATACCTATTTTTGATGGTGACATGGTTTAACTCTTGATAGTCAATACAAAATCGCATACTCCCGTTTTTCTTCTTTACAAATAAAACAGGAGTACCCCAAGGCGATGTACTAGGACGAATAAAACCGATGTCTAACAATTTCTGTATTTGGACCTTTAACTCCAAAAGTTCAATATGAGCCATTCGATATGGGATTTTGAAAATGGGTTTAGTACCGGGTTTAACGTCAATAAAAAATTCAACTTCACATTCTGGGGGTAGGCCAGGAAGTTCTACAGGAAATACACCAGAGAATTTATTAACAACAGAAATATCATTCAAATCTGACGTATTTTTGTTTAAATCGGTGACATGGGCTAATAAATCTTAACATTCGTTTTTCAATAAATGAATGGCTTTATGACTTGAAATGACAGTGATTGATTTTAGTGGTTTGGTTGCTTGAATTCGCATAATAGGTTGGTTTGGAATATGAAAGCTAAAAACCTTACGAAAATAATCAATTTTAGTATGATGAGTGGTTAACCAGTCGATTCCTAAAATCACATCAAATGCAAGTATTTTCAAAGAGATGAGATCAACAGGTAATGTGAGGGTGCTAACTTGAATCAAACAAGATTTGTAAACTGTGGATGTAATGAAGGTTTCTCCTAACGGAGTTTCAACAGATAAATCAAAGTATAATTTCTCAGGGGCCAAGTTCAAACGTTGAGCACAAGCAGGTGAAATAAAAGAATGGGTAGAAACGGTATCTAATAAGGTATAGACTTTGCAAGAGTTTATGATTAACTTACCCGTGATAACTACGTTCGGGTTCCTCGCATTTTGGGAAGTCACGACAAACGATATCCCTTGAACCACCGACTTTGACTTGTCTGGGATAGCCTTTGGTGTCACCATCCCAGCTGGACTTGACTTCGCTATAGGGCACACTCAAGCTATGTGACCTTCTTTTTCGCAATTGTAGCACATCTTGGATTGCTGTGTGCAGTTTGAACAGATGTGTCCCTCTTGTCCGCATTTGTAAAATACGACCGGTGGTCGTTCCCTCCCCTAGAAATGGTTGATGGTGCTGGTGTCGATGTCTTTCCGTTGTCGTTGTTGAATCTTCTCTTTTTGAAATTTCCACCTGACTCACTTCTTCTATTATCTTGGCCATGATTACTGTAGACACTCAAAATTTTTCTTGCCCCAATACTAACACATTAGGAGGGCAAAACCGTCAATCAAGCCAACCTCGATCCGGGCACCAGACATCCAATCTAAATTCGGCCACCAATGCCGGTCCTTCAACTCAAATTCGATCCCCAATATCGGTCAAGTTAAATCCGATCACGAATATCGGTAATCCAGTCAGATCCGATCGCTAATCGGACCGTCAATCCAGCTCCGATAGTCAATCGAACCGCCAATACATCTCTGATAGTCAATCGGACCGTCTATCCAGCTCTGATAGTAGTCAGACAGTCTATCCAGCTCTAATCGCTAATTGGACCGTCCATACAGCTTCGATAGTTAATCGGACCGTCTATCCAGCTTCAATTGCCAATCGGACCGTCAATACAGCTCCAATAGTCAATCAGACAGTCTATCCAGCTCCGATAGTCAATCAGACCATCAGATCCACCCCGATCATCAATATCGAGACAATTGTAGCATAGATAAACCATATCGGGATGTCAACTTTGACCCGACAGCAACCCGGGAGGTACAAATCAGCCCCGACAGCAACCCAAGAGGTACAGGTCAGCCCCGACATCAGCCCAGGAAGTCAGGTCGACTTCAGACATAAACCTGAAGCATCACAAAAAATCCAGAAGAAAACCTGGAATGACCACGTCAGCCACAGAGGCAACACTAGGGACAAACAGACTCGAATGTGATCCAAGTCATGGAAACAGCTCCCGGAAGTCAACTAGAGGCTATGCCGACACCAAAAGCAACCCCGGGAGGGGCAAAATGGTTATTTTACCAACTCTAAGCCGATTCAATCAAAATCAAGTTGAATTGATGCCACCAAAGTAAAAAAAAAAACCACAATGGTGATCCCGGGTGAAAACAACACCATATGGCTCGACGGACAAACAGTGGGGAAACGAAGACCCTGTCATAAACCCATCTTTTAGGACTTAAAAAGGGTTAAATCCTATATCATTTTGACGCTTTTAGTGAGGGCTTTTCGGAAAGCTATAGCACGCCTCAAACGGACGCTCCGATCAAAAGTTATAAAGATGCGAACCTGACATAGCATCGCCTTGCATGCACGTACTTCGAGACAATGAAGCTGGGCATGTTGGGGACCCACACCTCTACCTGCGACAGCAACAGGTAGAGTGGAGGCTCCCTGGCCTATAAATAAACGTGCACCCCCCTCATATTTCATAATTCTGAAATGCAGTGAAGCTCTGCCCGTTTGATTTTCTGACTTTTACACCTCTTCCAAACCCAAATATTTTTACTCCAACACGTAGACAAACCCATATACTACCACATATCAAAAAACCATCGGTAGATTTGGACATTTGAAGCCCACTAAGTGGCAAAAAGCCCGTTGTGCTGTCCGTTATTTATCTAAATCTCGCCAATTCTAGCTTTCAACGGTTCAAACAAGTCCCGACAAAACCTGGAAGCTATAATGGTTGAGATTTCTTTAAATCTAGTTATTTTTATAGTTTCAGCTTCGAAAGCAAACTCGCGGACCTTAGATCGCTATCTAGTGGGAACGATACGCTTTGGCCACGCGCAGCCAAGATTTAGTGATGAATCCTTGGTTCCATTGCGACGTGATGATGTATATATCCATTTCTGTGCAAACTTGAACTGTGTAGGTTTATTGGCTACTCATATGTGAGCCTAGAAATCGTGGGATTCATGATAAAATTGATTGGGATCTGATTCCCATGATGGACAAACTCCAGTTTACAGATGTACCCTGCCAGTTTTTCTGTAAAATGTACATACACAGACCTTAAAATGGTTATCCGAATTTAAGGTCTCATCATAATGAAAAAATGGAATTTCGTGTCAGCGTCCCTCCGATGGTTTTCATACCCATGAGGAGACCGACATTTGTATTTATTTCTGCGGACAAGGATGCTTCGCAACCTGACAAATCACCATTCACATGCAGTCTTAAGGCTATAAAGATAAAATTTGGAAGTATCAAAAGGCTTCAATTCCTATGTCAGCGTAGGGGTTTGATAAACAGCTTTCAAAACATCATTGCCAATTCAATCAAAAGAAAAGCTTTTGCAAATCTAATCAAAACACTTTTGCAAATCAAATCAAAGACTTTTTACAAATCAAATCAAACCCTTCGTATATAGGTTCAACGAAGCAAAGCACTACTTTCAATCAATCAAATCAATAGGCCCAATTTTCAAACAGCATTCACAGTTTTAAGGAAAATATTGAAAAGATAAAGTACCTTGTTTACACGGGAGTCGTGAGGTGCCTAACACCTTCCCCACACTTAACCAAGCCCCCCGGACTTAAAACTCCGATTTCAAAGATCAAATTTAGACAGTGTCCAGCAATTGGGCCTCTTTCAAATCAAACTCGGTTGAGTTGGTACAACCATTTTCAAAATCTACCAATTGGCGACAAGGACACGATACACAAGATTGTTGATCCTTGAAGCATAGAATCCAAAACCTGATCGAAAACGACGATATTGTGGCCCAACAACATGACCATCCAAATGCCAATGCCAGCATTCTGATGCAGCATGATATGGAGGAAGTAAACATGATCTGGTCAGGAAGCGATGAAATGCATCCAAATCATAAATACATACGAAGGATAGAGGATTACCCCCGAAGGAACAGAACAAATGTCCTAGAGTTAGAGAATTTAGAGGAGGGTATGATAATAATGAAAAAATTGGATGCGATCCAACATCAAGTGACTCTGCTGGCTAATCTGATAGTGTGCCAACATCAGGATACAAGGCAGCATTTCACTCAACCATCAGAAAGCCAAGAAAAAGAGGAGGATATTCAAAATGTAAGCAGATCTCCCTCCCATATCAGCCAGCTAACCGAAGAGGATCAAAGCATGTTGAATGAACGAGAAAGGTGGAATGATAAAATTACCAGAAAATCTCAACAAAGGAGAAATAGTCCGGAGGAATGCAAATTCCCAAAAAGGACATATCAAGAGACATTCCAAACACGGGTAAACCCTCGAAATCCTACGGCACCGAGAGTCGGGGAGAGTAGACGGAGAAGGGTATTCACATCTTTGGAGGACTCATTGGAAAATATGCTAGCATTGATGGTGGCGCAAAGAAAGATTACTGAGTTGCTGCCTCCTAACAAACCTGGAACAATAAATTATGATGCCACAAAGATATGTCGCTATCATTCTAACTCACTTGGGCATGCAACTGAGGAACTGGTCTCTAAAGCACAAAATCTAGGACCTCATTGAAAATGGAGAACTACCGATAGAATTCCCCATGACCAGAGAAGGCGAAATGAAAATCAAGAGCTCAAGATGTCCACTAGAAACGGGCAGTTCAAAGGATGGGACGGCTACGAGCACCAATCCTGGCAGAACACAAGGTGGACCGATCCTAATACTGGGAGTGACCGAGGAGACAAAAGAATCTCCCAAAGAAGTTCATCCACCATCATCAAATATCTTGATTCCCAAAGCCAACAACGATATTCCTGACCTTATCCTCCTGGAAGATGAAGAGGAGATACTGATACTTCCCCTTGAAGGAAAAGCCCAAAAGGGAAGTCCCTTGCGAGAAGTACAACAACAGTTTGAGAGTGATCTCATAGTCCAAACCTCTCAAGCTCATGAAAAAGATGACGAAGAAAAAGGTGGCAAAATTGTCAGGGAAACCAACCCCTCGAGGAATCTGGAGTTCATCCCTTTCTGCGACGAGTCCAGTTTAAGCCTCCTTAAGGGATATGCTGATTCAGGAGGTGATCAATTTATGGCAGGGATTGAAGATATTCAGAGCCAAGAGGGAACCTCTATTACAAGCCTCGAAGGCGACATAATCACGGATGACTGGACTATCAAGCCTCAGCTAGCTAGGAGGACGTAGATCTAGAGGAAAGTTGCGAGTTCCAGAGGATGTTGGGACGTTATCCTTTTCCTAGCATTATGCCTTTTATTTTCCATGCATACAAAATCAATAGACCAAAAAAAATCAAAAAAAAATCAAAAATTAAAAATAGAGCATTTCAAGCCAAAAACGTGAACTACGAAAGACCTGATCTCCCTCAACCCGAGAGTACGTAGGCAACCATGTTGGTGCGGTCAAACCAAATAAAAAATTCAAAAATCCTCGAATCCCAACACAAAAATTCAAAACCATATCAAACCAAACTCAAACCCAAAGAAGACACTTCTCAAGCCTTTCATGCAAACCTGAACTACGGATGACCTGATCTCCCTCAATCTGGGAGTACGTTGGCAACCAGTCCTGGTGCGGTCTGACCTTCAGAAAAATTAAAAACCCCAATAAAAGACCAGTCCCAAGACACCGAAGACAAATAAAAGCCAATTTCTATCAAACCACCTGGTCAACAGGCCTTGCTTAGGAAAATCAAAGCTAGTCTCTGAACCCGTGGATAAGCGGGATAACAGTGCCAACATGGCATCTCACTGAAGATAGAGGAGCAGTTGCAAGCTCCTAACCCTCAGTCTCCATACGAGCTAGAACATCCACTGCCATCTACATACTATAGCCTCATCACTTTCTTCAAAGAGCTGACACCCTCATTTTGAAACCTTCATCAAATCAGAAGAAAAGTCATCAAAGCCAATTGCTCCTACAAATAAAAAACAATGACTGGGGCATCCAAGCAACATAAAGGTGGCGAAGGAAACCTTTTTCTTCTCTGTGCATCCCAGGACATCAAATATTTTGGTAATCTGCTTAATCCAAGCTTCTGCCTTGAGTGGCTCTAGCTTTCCCAAAAACTCCGGCGGTCCCAACTCCTTGAATTACTTAGCAATGACCAGCCGTGGGTTACCATTGTTTCCACCTAAATTTTGAATAGGAGTCTCTCTCGTCTGATTTTGCATGAATTATAGAAAGCTCCTAATCACCCCATCGTTCATCGTTTGGTCGGTGGTGTTGTTTACAGGAGGATTATTGCCTTCCTGATGCACATTATCCTGGTTATTGATTGGCGGTGTCTCAATGGTCTCATATGCTCTATTGCTTAGATTTTCAGATGCCATTCTCAAATACTGCCACAAAACAAGGGTTAATTAAAGAAATTAACATGTCACATATTATCCTTCTATTCCGATCGACCAATTGAATAACAAATAAGCTTAGATAGGACACACTAGTGAAGGTTTTGCTCGTCTCTCCCCTCCTAGTTCTATTCCCAGATCTTTACCAGAGATCATATCCCTAAGCTCTGATGCCAAATTTGTGACGCCCCCAAAATAGGTCCAGTACACAACCCATTCTGAGTTGCCAAAAATATGGTACATAATCCAAATACAAATCTTATTACATTAAACTGTCGTGCAAAATACGACCACACAGACTATGAGCTTCAATACAGATATTATTTCGTATATAATACAAAAATATCAACGCTCAAATTAAGTCCTCATTACAATTATTGTCACACTATTTTACAAAATAGTGAGGACTACTATGGCACTATCTCGGATGATCACTTCATTCCCCGACTAATCCTAGCTGTATTCTCATTTTCTGAAGAGAACAATGAAAAAAAAGGGTGAGCTCAACTAGCCCAGTAAAGAATATTATGACTAAGATAATGTAGAACAAATTATCCTTAATCCTCAACAAGGAAAAATCTGATAGAATACAATAGACAACAAGTTTTAGATCAACAACTGCAGCAGAAATAACAATCCATAAGAAGAGTCAAGTAGAGAATGATGTCTACTATCTTCTATGATTTAAAAGTCCATCATCAATATTTTATCCTTGTAACACAAATCAATAATTATTTTCAATCAATGAATTATCTATGCACTACGGGCCAAAGATAATTGTTTGTATCACCAGTGGTCATGATCATGCCAAACACCTGTCCATCTTTGCACAACAGGCCAAAGATATTCATCAATCAACAGTTCATCTTTGCACTACGGGCCATAGATAACTTTAACCACAATTTAAGTCTGAGAATTATGATAATGATATAAGAAATGAATCCAGTGAGATCAAGGATAAATATTAGAGATTTATAATTTAATTTATCTAGAGTTCAAAAATATCCAAATTGTCACATGAAGATCAAAACATGGATCAAATTTCAAGAATAAAATTCATAAAAAAATAACTTGGACAAAGAAAAGAAAATTTAATTTCGTCATGAATAGTACTCCGGCATGAATAGTACTCCGGATGAACAGTACTCCGGTATGAATAGTATCCCGGATGAATAGTACTATGGTATGAATAAAAGGTAATTTGGACAGGAAAAAAAAATCAATTTTGTCGTGAATAGTATCCAATGAATAGTACCCCGACATGAAAAGATTAAAATTTTCATAAGAAAGTTCAGATCAATATTCTAGTGAAATGATATTAGATGAAGCGAAAACCTTAAGCAATTTCTAATCATTTCAGGAATTATAGAAGCAATACTTACCATATTAAATTTAGATTTAGGAATATGAAATGAAATAATATACGAAATTGCAAATGGATTTTCACCCGTCATGCGATAATCTGCGTAGACAGATCATTTCCACAACTTTAATAAAAAATGAATACGAAGGGTTATTCACCAGGCATGCGGTAGTCCGCGTAGACAGGTTATTCCCACAAATTAATAAAGAATGAATATGAATGATTTTTCACCAAGCATGCGGTAGTCCGCGTAGACAGGTTATTTTCACAGATTAATAAAGAATGAATACGAAGGGTTATTCACCATGCATGCGGTAATCCGCGTAGACAGGTTATTCCCACAGTTTAATAAGAAATAGAATAACAACCCTTACGAGTATTGAAAGAAAATAACATCATTTGCGAATACGAAAGAAATAATACCCCTTACCTTGGTAGGAGATTGGATACTGCAATAGTGTAGTAGCAGAATACACTTCTTCTTTCTCTCTTATTCTCTCTCTATAGTTTCTCTCTCTTTATAGTTTCGTGAATTGGTGAGAAATAATGAAGAATTGAGCTTCTATTTATAGGAGAATGGACTAAATAGTAATTGATTCACGGACGATCCAAATTGATTTACTATTAAAACTTTAATCCGACGGTCCATATTGATTTACTATTACAGCTTCAACCCACGATCCATATTGATTTACTATTAAAGCTTTAACCGACGGTCCATAAAATTAGCACGTCTCCCCACGGAATAATAAGTCAAACTTACAACAAACGTCTCATGACAAACCCCTCTTATCATATCAAAAATTGAATAAATAATTACGCCAATTCATTTATCAACACATTTTTAATTATTCATCATTAATATTATAATTCACAATATTGACAACCAGATCGTTCCCAGGAAAAAGGGGGTTTTTCGGTAAGGATTTTTCCTTATTGGCGCGCAATTAAATAACCTAAACCTTTTTCTCGACAGAACTTTCTAGACATTGTCAATAATGCAAATAATAAGATAAATAACTGTGTCGTGTCAATTATTGATTTAATAATATAAAATATTATACAGATGATACTGTGACAATAATTAAATTAATAATATAAGATACTATGTAGCAATTACTGTGACAATTATTGAATGAAACTGAGTGACTTCTTACGTAAGCATCAATAATCAGAGATACTGTGCAATACCGTGTGCTACTGTGCAACAACGCATATTACTGCACTTTTATCACCGAGTCTTTCAACAGTTTAGCGGTAAAAATTATTTTTATAAAAAGGTTATTCCTGTCGCTCTCTATATCCGACATTAATTTCGTTGTGGGGTCTGCCAATGATTGCGCAGTAGTATGAATATTCTCCGACAAAAAGAATATTCCCAGACCAAACGAATATTCCCCGACACAACGAATATTTTATGACCACACTTGATTACTTTGTAAAATTTATACAAATCATCCATAACTATAATATTATATCAAATCAACACCTTACTATTTAAAAATAATATATAAAAAAATTAAATCTTTTCATAAAATTTGGGGTCTTACACACTTCATGACGAAAAAGGAAGCCTTGAACAAAACAAGTGCTAGCTCTACATTCACAGTCACACAAGCAGCATGAACATCCTAAAACCTAATTTTTTTTACTAGTCAACTAGTCAATTTATACCAAAAACCTAGATTTTAAGGAAAACTCAAAAGGAAGAAAATTTGTACCTTCAATTAGACAGTAATGGACGAGGTTGAAGGAGAAAGAGAGCACCACTATGCCGTCACCACTACAGTATCGCCACCACTAGTTTTTGAAACACATTCTAAATAGTCAATTTATACCAAAAACCTAATTTTTAGGGGAAATTCAAAAGGAATGAAATTTGTACCTTCAATTGGACAATAATGGAAGAAGATGTTGAAGGAGAAAGAGAATGAGAAGGAGAAGGAGAACACCACTATGCCGCCGCCACCACTAATTTTTTGGGCTAGGGTTAGAGGGATCGAAGAGAGAGAAAGAAAGAGATATAGGTGCTAGGGTTATGATCTGAGAGAGGAATAAAGAGGGGCTGGGATGCTTTCGTCGATCCGGGAAAGGAGCTCACGATTTGGAGGCCACTGCTGCAATTTTTTTTTATTTCTTTGCTTTGCAAGACTGATTTGTGAAGAGGGATAATGAAATAAGAACAAGGGTCGCGAACTGTGTAATTAAATTTTCGATCGAAGTAATTGCGACGGAAGTTTTCTTCAGGAATAACTGACCCCAGGAAGGCTCGTGCCACATAAATTCTTTATTTACGACAGAAGTAATTACGACGGATTTTTTCGTCGGGATTAATTTATTTCCAACTGAAATAATTCTATAGAAAATAACTTTTTTTCTTGCAGTGGTAAAAACAGAAAATACAAATTTGATGACATTAAATATATTTTACTTTAATATTCTGTTGGAGCAGATTCAATTAAATACACAAACATATAAAACTTTAAAAAAAAATTATTTATAGCTCTAAGTCAATAGTGAATAGAATTTTTTTATTGTTTGAACAAAATGATGTTATCAAAAAATATATATTTAAATATTTTTGTCTTATAATTTTTCTAATGATATTTAATATTTTAAGTGATACTTCTAACAACACAAAAAAAATGTTCTCAATTAAAAATTGTAATAGATTTTGCCCTATCTTTAATTGGTAATAGGTAGTTACAACAATTAGTTGGTATTTTTTGTTTTTTATATTTTACCTTTTGTAATTACGAATGTCCGAACCTCTTAGATAGGGTTCGGTTCAGTGAATACAAATATAATATAATGTAATATAATTGTAATATAATAATAATAATAGACTATTACAATTAATTTGTTTGATTTCTACTCATTAATTGTATAACAATAGTAATATCATTACATTACATATTATATTATGTTTGGTTCATTATGCAATGCAATAAATAAACAAATTATAATATAAATATCACGTCAACTATAATAATTATTATTGTATTACCTCATGTAATAGATTATTACATCAAATGAGGGTATAATGGAAAAAAAATCCCAAGTTGATATATTAGAATTATCTCTGTAATTTATTTGAACACACACACTTCCACAAATTAAATCCTAATTTCATAATAAATATGGGTTAAATCATATTACTGGGTCAAAGTCAGTCATTTATTTTGTAATAAATTATTGCAATACCAAGTTATTATATTAATTTGGTCCCTAACAAAAACAACCATAAAGTAAATAACGTCAGTAAATCTGACTAGTTGGTTTAGGATCTGACACAGGATATTCTCTACATAAGAACACCGAGTAACGACAATATTTGTAATTTATTTTAACCAAATAACTTATAATAGTAGGGAATTTACTTGACATCCTTAAACTGATACAAATGATTATCAATAGATCTAAACAAAACACTTTTTAAGCATCATGGTGAAAACATTATGAATATTGATTTATTTAAGTAATTGATATTACTAGAATAATAGCGATACTGTCAGAATAATAAATGTTACTAAAAATATTAAAAGTCTATAAAAGAATTACAAACGAGTCAGCCACTTTTTAAGCATCATTATGAAAACATTAAGATATTGATTTATTTAGGCGATTAACATTATTAGAGCAACAATGATATTGTCAAATCAAATAAGTGTCATTAAAAATATCAAGAGTCTAAAACAATTACAAACGAGTCGGCTAGCGTAGAGTATGGTGCAGTTGAAAGTCCAAACTGCATATGAAATCTTTTGGATGTATTTTGTCAATTTTAAAATCGCAAATGACGTCAATTTTGATTGGTGCAGTGCGATTTTAAAGCTTACGGTGCTATTTCATTTGGCTTGGTTTTGTTTCTAAAAGCAATTGACATAGTTAACAATGATATTTTGTACATCAAATTCATTTTTATGTATAAGAAATCATACATGACATTAACATTCTAACATCAAAGAACACGTTTTAGGTTTGAATTTTGTTACTCATGAATGCTTTAACATTGCTCAAACTATTGCAATTCAATTAGAAATATTTCTAGTCACAAACAAAAATTTAAAAGCGCATAAGATAATTAAAAATGTCTAATATATTTGTAGGAATTTGCCTATCTAACTTCTAAAAAATTATGTAATATATAAGAGCGGTGTGTGAGCCTCCAAAAACTGCATATGCAGTTTTTAGTCATTCTAAAACTGCCACATACGCGGGAATCGTTGGTGCGACTCAATTGGTGCAATTTAGTCGATTTTAGGTGTTGTTTCGGGGCCAATTTCGGTTCCTTGTTCAACTTTAGAGTCAACAAATGTATATTCTCTCTAACAACATTATTTTTATTTGACAATATATATTGTGTCGAGCTATATTATTAGAGAATAACTTTTGACCTCTATTTAATTGTTAGGAAAAGCTCATTAAAACAAAACAGTAATTGATGATAAAAGTCTTGATCAATATAATCTCACTGGCCTTCTCCTTAACTGTTTTTCATTGGCAAAATGTAAAAGTGTTATAGAGCTAAAGAAATAACAACAATTGCAAAATATAAGTATCAGGAAATTTCTTCCTTTTGTGTGTGTTCTTTCATTAGAAAAGCTTTCCTTTTATAGACAAAAAAGAGGGGAACATACATGCTTATAGCTTGTAGCTTATGACTTTTGAGGAAATCATAATATTATAACACTCTCCCTTGATTTCCTAAGATAGAAGATTATGTCTCATTAAAAATCTTGCTAAGAAAACTCAGTGGGAAAAAACTTAGCGAAGGAAAAACGAGTACATATCTCCCCCTCAAAAGAAATTCATTATTCTTTGATGAAATGTTGTGATAAGTCTTTCAATTGACGCATTTCGATCTTATTTTGAAGTTTTGTAAGTGTTGCATTTGGTAGTGATTTTGTAAATAAGTCGGCTAGATTATCACATGATTGAATTTGATGCACATCTATATCATCATTCTTCTGAAGCTCATGTGTGTAGAAGAATTTAGGTAAAATGTGTTTTTTTTTATCTCCCTTGATGTACCCTTCTCTAAGTTGAGCAATGTATGCAGGGTTATCCTCATACGTAATTGTAGGAATATCTTTGATTGATGGTAATCCGCATGACTCTTGGATATGCTGAATAATTGACCTCAACCAAACACACTCTCTACTAGCTTCATGTATTGCGAGAATCTCTGAGTGATTTGTAGATGTAGTTGTCATGATTTGCTTTGTGGATTTTTAGAATATAGCTGTGTCACAATATGTAAATACATAACCTGTTTGTGATCTCTCATTGTGTGGATCTGATAAATATCCTGCATCAGCATATCCAACTAATTGCGACGTTGAATCTCTTGGATAAAATAATCCAAGATCTATACTTCCACGGAGGTATCTCAAAATTTATTTGATCCCATCCCAATACCTCTTAGTCGGAGAAGAACTGTATCCAACGGTGGACAAGAAAAGTAATATCGGGTCGTGTACAGTTTGTAAGATACATAAGAGCACCTATTGCACTTAGGTATGGAACTTCAGGTCCAAGAACTTTTTCCCCACTTTCTAGAGGTCGAAATAGATCTTTATCAACTTTTAGAAATCGAACAACCATCGGGGTAGTCAAAGGGTGAGCTTTATCCATATGAAAACAACTGAGAATCTTTTCAGTATATGTGGATTGATGAACAAAAATTCTAGATGCTAAATGTTCCACTTGTATTCCCAAACAGAATTTTATATTTCCAAAATCTTTCATTTCAAATTCATCCTTTAAATAAGTAGCAGTTCTTGTGAGTTCTTCAAGAGTACCTACAAGATTCAAATCATCCACATATACAACAATTATGGTAAATCTATTTTGTATTTTCTTAATAAAAACACATGAGCATACTTGATTATTTGTATACCCGTCTTTTATTAAATAATCACTAAGTCGATTATACCACATACGACTAGACTGTTTCAACCCATATAATGAGCGTTGCAACTTGATTGAATATATGTAACGGGACTTTTGTGATTCAGCCATTTTTAATCCTTCAGGAATTCTCATATAAATCTCACTATCAAGTGAGCCATATAGGTATGCTGTTATAACATCCATTAGACGTGTTTCCAAACCTTTCATGGTTGTCATACCTAGTAAAAAGCGAAAAGTGACTCCATCCATTACTGGAGAGTATGCATCATGATAATCAATACCAGATCTTTGTGAAAAACCTTGAGCTACAAGTCGGGCTTTGTATCTCACAGTTTTATTTTTCTAATTTCACTTTCGTACAAATACCCATTTGTTTTCAACCGGGATTACTATTAGCGGTGTTTGGACTACTGGTTCAAATACTTCTCTTCTCAATAATAATTGTAGCTTAGTTTGAATAACATCTTTCCATTTTGGCCAATCTTTTCTTTTCCGACATTCTTCCATGTTTTGTGGTTCAGGATCAATGTCAGAAATCATAGTAATATCTGATGCTATAGAGAAAGCAAATATATCATCAATTACGACTTTGCTTCGATCCTATATTTTCTCTTCATGTACATAATTTATTGAGATCTCTTGGTATTCATCTCTTATCCCTTCGGTGAGATTTTGTACCTCTTCTGGTGGTATTCCTACTTTTGGAATAAGTACTACTTCTGGAGCGGGTATTACTTCTGGAACTCCCTTATTAGCCTTTTGTTTTCGTGGTTCAGTGTCTTTTGTACCAACTGGTCTTCCACGCTTCTGGCGTGGTTTAGATTCTTTTGTTGCCTTATTTGTCAATTCTTTAGGAATTACCTTTACTGGATTATTCACTGCAGGTGTATGTGATTTTATTACTTTTCTAGCATCATTAAATGCATCTGGCATTTGATTTGCAATATTTTGTAAATAAATAATTATTTGAACTTCAATTTTACATTGTCTTGTGCGAGGATCAAGTGAATTTAATTCTAATGCATTCCATGATATTTCAGAGAGTTTCTTATTTAAAATTTTCTCTCCTCCTAACGGTGGAAATACAAATTAATTAAAGTGACAATCTGCATACCGTGCAGTAAAAACATCTCTAGTTAAAGGCTCAAGATATCTAATAATAGAAAAAGAATCAAAACTAACATAAATTCTAATTCTTCGTTGGGCTCCCATTTTAGTACTTTGTGGAGCTGCAATTGGAACATATACTACACTTCCAAAAACTCGAAGGTATGAGATGTTGGGTATCTGACCAAGAACTAACTGTAGAGGAGAATATTTATGAAGAGCTGTTGGCCTCATCTGAATGATGGCTGCAGCGTGAAGAATTGCATAACCCCAAACTTAGGTTGGTAAGTTAGACCTTAATATTAATGGACGTGCAATTAGTTGAAGTCTTTTTATTAAATATTCAGCTAAACCATTTTGTGTATGTACATGAGGAACAAAATGTTCAATGAAGATTCCAATAGTCATACAAAAGTCAATAAAGGTACTTGATGAAAATTTAGATGCATTATCAAGTCGAATTGACTTGATTGGATGATATGGGAACTGAGCCCGTATCTTATTTATTTGAGCAAGAAGTTTAGAGAAGGCAAAATTTCGGGAGGAGAGGAGACAAACATAGGACCATCTAGTTGAAGCATCTATTAAAACCATGAAATATCGAAATGGGTCAGACAATGGATGAATGGGTCCACACATGTCTCCTTGGATTCTCTCTAGGAATTTTGGGGTTTCATTATAAACTTTTGCTGGTGATGGTTGAACAATTAATTTTTCTTGGGAACATGTAGCGCAAGGAAAATCACTACTAGGAAAAATTTTCTGATTTTTGAGAGGATGACCAGTAGAGTTTTCAATAATGCGACGCATCATAGACGTGCCTGGGTGACCGAGTCTTTCATGCCAAAGCATAAATGATTTGGGATCTATGAATTTTGAAATCACAACAGTATGAGACTCAATTCCTCTAATCTTTATAGTATATAAAACAAAAGAAATTGAATGAAGTTTTTCTAGGATATTCTTCTTTCCAGAAATAAGAAGTCACTCAGTTTTATTCAATATTTGTCACAGTAGTTGCTGCATAGTATTTTATAATATTGATTCAATTATTGTCACAGTATCATCTGCACAATACTTTATATTATTAAATTAACAATTGACATAACACAGTTACTCATATTATTATTAGCATTATTGGCAATGTCTAGAAAGTTCTGTCGAGAAAAGGGGTTAGGTTATTTAATTGCGCGCCATAAGGAAAAATCCTTATCGAAAAGCCCCTCTTTCCTAGGATTGATCTGGTTGTCAATATTGTGAGTTATAATATTAATGATGAATAATTATTGAAAGATTAAAAATGTGTTGATTAAAGATAAGTGATTTGTGGTAAATATTTATTCAATTTTTGATATAAATAGAGGGTTTGTCATGAGGTGTTTGTTGTAAGTTTGGCTTATTATTTTATGGGGGCGTGCTAATTTTTTAGACCGTCGGTTGAAGTTTTAATAGTAAATCAATATGAATCGTCGGTTGAAGTTTTAATAGTAAATCAATATGAATCGTCCGTGAATCAGTTACTATTTAGTCCATTCTCCTATAAATAGGTTGCTTAGTTAAGCAATGAAACTCACACCAGAATCATAGAATTCTTCTTCTATTATATTGTTCGTATTTCTTTCTAGTATAAGGGTACTTTGAGTGTAGCTAATAGTGCAAGATTTTCTCAAGATAATCTCTGTTATACTAGTCAGATTTAGTCTCCTACTAAGGCACATGATATTATTTTCTTTCAATATTCATAACGGATATCACTTGTTACATACTCGTATGTAATATCATTTGCTTTCATATTCATACATGATATTACTTCATACTCGTAAGGGTTGTCATTCTATTTCTTATTAATCTGTGGGAATAACCTATCTACACGGACTACCGCATGCCTGGTAAATAACCCTTCGTATTCATTCTTTATTAAGTTGTGAAAATGATCTGTCTACACGGATTACCGCATGACGGGTGAAAATTCATTTGCAGTTTCGTATAGTATTTCATTTCATATTCCTAAATCTAAACTTACTATGGTAAGTATTGCTTCTATAATTCCTGAAATGATTAAAAAAAATTTAAGGTTTTGCGCTTCATCTAATATCATTTCATTAGAATACTGGTCTGAACTTTCTTATTAAATTTTAATCTTTTCATGTCGGGATACTATTCATTCGGGGCACTATTCATGTTGGAGTACTATTCATACCGGAGTACTATTCACAACGAAATTTAATTTTTTTTTCTTTGTCCAATGTATCTTTTATGAATCTTACTCTTGAAATTGAATCCATGATTTTGTCTTCATGTTGACAATTTGGACATTCTAGAATTCTGGATAAATTGAATTATAAATCTCTAATATTTATCCTTGATCTCATTTATATTCATTCTTTATATCATTGTCATCATCCTCAGACTTAAATTGTGGTGAAGAGTTATCTTTAACCCTTAGTGCAAAGATGGACTGTTGAATGGCATGACAATTAGTTTTACAGTTGTATATCTTTGGCCCGTAGTACAAAAATGGACTGTTGATTAGCATGACCATTGGTTTTACAGTTATATGTCTTTGGCCCATAGTGCAAAGATGGACTGTTATTTGGCATGATCATGACCATTGATATTACAGTTGCATATCTTTGGCCCGTAGTGAAAAGATAGACAATTGATTGGTATGATCAAGACCATTGTTGTTTCGTTTGAATGTCTTTGGTGTAGGGTGTAAAGACGATATGATTATTAAGTGTCTTTAGCCTTTGTGGCAAGAACATTGAGTGAAAGTTCTATTAAGCCTTTGTGGCAAGGGGAAACTGTTGATTTACATGATTATGAACATGAATTGTGAATTAATATAACCATAGTCTTTGGTGTTACAGGTAAAGACAGGTGATGAAAATTCTCTTCGTCATGGGTGCAAAGAGGAATTAATCAACATAATTATGATCATGAACTATTGATTGACATGATTGTGGGCAGGAACTGTTGATTGATGTTATAGAGATAAAAAATATTGTTGGTAGACTTTTAACATGGAGAAGATAATAGACATTATGGTCTATTTGACTCTTCTAATGGATTGTTCGTTTCGCTGCAGTGGTTGATCTAAAATTTGTTGTCTATTATATTTTGTTAGATTTTCACTGTTAAAGACTAAGGATAATTCATTCTTTATTATCTTAGTCATGATATTCTTTACTGGGCTAGTTGAGCTCACCCTTTTCCTTTTGGTTCCATTGTTCTTCTCAGGAAATGAGAGTGAAGGTGGGACTAGTCGGAGAGTGGAGTAATGATCCGAGTTAGTGGTTGTTCTCATCAAATTATAAGATAGTGTGGTAATAATTGTATTGAGAACTTAAAGGGCGTGTTGTCACTATCATACAAGATGTCTAACCACATAAAAATTAGTGTTATCATAAGATATGGTTGTGCGCATCCATTTACTGACTATATCTATGAGCATTATCTATATAATCTTGGAGTATGGTTGGAGTATAATTCTCAATTTGAGACAATGAAGATAATTATATGGCAAGAAGATACACACCATTGGAATGAACATGATAGTAATCTTCTCGTTCTTCTTTGGGGTCTATTGGATCGACCAATGTTAATTCTCAAGTCCTATGATATCTATTATAACTTTGAAGTATGGTCTCCCATGTACGAAGGCTTCCTTGAGCATTTTCCAAAGATTTTAATTCCTAAAATAGTTATTGACTGTACCTTTATGTAAAGTATCATTGGTTTGGAGTGTGAGTACTGTTATTTGTATTGAAACTCATAACTTATGTGTTGTTGTATTTTTCACGACAGTTTAATAGTTGCAAATAGAAAGTTTGTATTTGAATTCTGTAGTATGTATTTGGCGGCTCAAAATAGGTTGTGTGGACCTATTTTGGGGGCATTACACTACATACCAGAGGATAATGAATTACGTGTTCTCAAAAAAATTGGGTCGGAGCATGGAGGTTTACGTGGATGATATGATTGTCAAGAGTATGTCGGTTCGGGGACATCTGGATGATTTGGAGGAATGCTTTGAGACTGTTAGGAACTATATGCTCAGGTTGAATCCGACGAAGTGCACCTTCGGCTTGGGAGCAAGGAAATTTCTTGGTTATCTGATTAGTAAGAGAGGAATAGAGGCAACTGCGATTCTGGATATGAAATCTCCTCAGTGATACAAGGATGTTCAGCGTCTGACGGGTCGGATTGCAGCATTGAGGAGGTTTATGTTAAAGTCGGCAGAAAGATGTTTGCCCCTCTTCGACACATTGAAAGGACCGAAGAACGAAAAAACCTTCCAGTGGACTTCAAAAATTGAGGATGCTTTCCAGGTGATAAAATGATATCTGTCTTCGGACCAATCACTATAATTATACTTGGCAGCCAATTCATTAGCGGTTGGGGCGATTTTGGTTCGAAAAATCGAAGGTATCCTGCTTCCGGTTTACTTTGTGAATCATGCTCTTCGGGATGCAGAAACAAGGTATCGAAACCTTGAAAAGTTTGCCTATGCGCTTATAATAGCCAATCGAAAGCTTCGACAATACTTCTAAGGTCGGTTGATTGTTGTGTATACTGATAAGCTATTGAAGAAGGTGTTAGACAAGCCAGATGTCTTAAGACGGCTTGCAGCATGGGCGATGGAGTTAAATCGGTTTATTTTGGAGTACCATCCTCGGACAACGATAAAGGGACATGCCCTAGTCGACTTCGTCGTGGAGTGCTCGTTCTCTGAGGTGAATGAAAATAAGGGTCAGGCGGAAGGGATTGTTCGGACGGTCTCGCATGTTCAGCCAATTCAAAGTCCATGGACTCTGTATGTAGATGGGTCTTTGACTTCGGATGTCAGTGGAGCTGGGGTAATCTTAACAAGTCCAGAAGGGTTTAAAGTATAGTAGGTGATCCGCTTCGGGTTCAAGGCAACCAACAAAATAAGGCAAAGTATGAGGCGATCTTGGCAGGCCTTCGGTTGGCGAAGAGTCTTAAAGTTCAGAAGTTAATAATATTCAGTGATTCCCTAGCTGGTAGTCAAGTAGATATCAGGAGAGTACGAGGCCCGAGGGGAAAGGATGGTAAAGTACCTAGCAGAGGTGAAGGATCAGCTTCAGTATTTTGGTTCGTTTTCTTTCCAGGGAGTGGACAGGTCGGATAATACCATAGTCGATGCGCTGGCAAAACTGGCTACCATTGATAAGAGTACATTTAGTGGATCGGTTTACTTAGAAATTTTGAATCATCCTAGTGTATAGCATACATAAATTATGTTCGTAGAAAGGTTGCACTGTTGGATGACTCCCTACTTGAATTACCTGGCTGATGGCGTCTTACCTTCGGATCGGATGCTTGCAAAGAAGGTTAAGTATAGAAGGTCAAATTTTGTGCCCATAGAAGGAGATTTATATCGAAGGGCACATTCTTCTCCTTTGCTCAAGTGTTTGGTTCCATTTGAAGCTGAATATGTTCTTCAGAAGGTTCATGAGGGGCTTTGTGGCGATTATATGGCAGCAAAAGTATTGGCCTACAAGGTGCTCCGACAGGGGTATTATTGGCCTATAATTTTTAAGGAAGCAACATAATATGTGAAAAAGTGCTCAAAGTGTCAGTTGAATAGTCCTATCTCTCATTAGCCACCGTTGTAGCTCTATTATGTATTGTCCCCAATTCCCTTTGTTGTATGGGGGATTGATATTTTGGGACCATTACCAAAAGCAAAGGGGCAAGTAAGCTTTGTGATAGTGGCTATTGATTACATAACAAAGTGGGTAGAGGCGAAACCCCTTCGGCAAATCACGAAGCAGGAGTGTTTAAATTTTTTAAAAGAATTTGTAGTATTTTGGTTTGGTATTCCTTTGGTGGTAATTTCGGATATTGGTCGGCAGTTTGTGGGATCAAAGTTCTAAGCATTTTCGAAGGAATTGGGAATTCAGCATCGGAAGACTTCGGTAGCTCATCTTCAGTTAAACGGCCAGGTCGAAGTCACTAACAGAACATTATTGAATGAAATAAAGAGGAGATTCGACGAAGTCAAAGGAAGATGGTCCGAAGCATTACTTAGTGTTTTATGGGCGTATCGGACTACGCCGAGGACTACAACAGAAGATTTGCCATTAAGGTTGGCATACGGTACCGATGCCCTAGTTCCTGTGGAAATTGGCTCTACTTCACTTCTAATCAACCAATTCAAAGAATTATACAACGAGGAAGGTATTCGCGTCAATTTGGATTTGCTAGACGAAGTCCGGGAGGCTGCTTTGGTAAAGTTGGCGTCCTATCAAAAAAGAGTGGCTAGGCATTATAATAAAGGAGTTAACCTCAGAAGATTCGAGGTCGGCGATCTGGTTCTTCGGGAGGTGGAGGCCTCTATGACTTAAAACCTTGGGAAGCTAATGCCGAATTGAGAAGGGCTTTATAAGGTGATTGAAGTGCTGAAATCAGATACATACCGGCTTCGGGCCATGGATGGGGCAGATACCAAGAACACCTGGCATGCAGGCAGACTTCGGAAGTATTATTAGTAGTATATGATTCAATTATGTAATTTTTTAAGATTATCAATAAAATGAGAATTCAGTTTATTATTACATGTTGATCTTAGTGTTTGTTCTTCTGTTCGATCACTGAGAACAGAAGGAATGATCTTGGCTCGCCTTTCTTAACTCGAAGGATTTTTGTCCTTTCGGAGGTCGACATGTCTAGGAGGTTTTCTGTAAGAATGGGGATCAGGTTTGTTTTGGGTTTTTTAACAGCCCTCTTTGATTCGGGTGGTAGTTGGTCCTGCGGATATTGTTTCGCTAAGGGTGGTTTCTGAAGTTGGATGGTTGGCAGGTTTTTCGGTGGTTTTGTAGGAGATGAATTCTTCGATATCTTTCCTTTCGATGGAGGATGGCTTGAGAAGGGATACTGCATTCAGAATGTGTGTTAGGGCAGTTGACAAAATAGGTAGGGGAAGCAATTAAAAATAGGATTCGAAAACTTACATTTATGGTCGTAGAGTCAGGCTTGTTTGGTCAGAAGGACGTAGCTCCATTGTGACACCCCCAAATCCTGGTACTTCATTTCCACGGGATTTGGTGTTCATTATCTAAATAAAACATAACTACTGCCCATAAATAAGGAATGTAAAATAAACTACAACCTTTAAAAATAAATAAAATCTTCCTTATAAAAAGGATTACAACATTGTCCAAAAACATTCCCAGGGTTATCTAACCTTAACATCAACAAATGCGGAAAATAAAATATCACATAATAAAATTTATGTCTTATTACAAATCATGTCATAAATATGAACAAGTCTTCACTTGTTCATCTTGCTCTTTCTTTTACTAGTTGATGGTTCGTCAACTCTTTCGACTTTAGCTGCAATGGTTATATAAATGCAAGAGTGAGCAAACAAAAGCTCACTTGAAATAACAATCAATAGTGATGACATATACTGAATAACTTCAATTGAATTGAATAATATTTCTGTCAACAATAATCAAGAATAAGATTTAGAATTCATCTGAGAGTCATAAGACCTTGAACTATGTCCCAGGTGGTAAATATTTCTACTTAGACCTTTAACAGTCGTTAGACTATATGGACTCTTAACTCGTACTTAGAGGGATCAGCCCTTCATACCATGTATTGTCAATAACATCTTAACGCTTTCGCATGATAATCCCCTCTTACTAGGGTTATTCATCTCAGTTTTCGTTAACAAGTCCGCACCAATGAAAGTTTGGTTTAGATAAGCTCAAAGGGTAATTTAGAGTTCAACTATCATCAACTAAGGATTAGTTGAATCAACTTACAATAATTAAGAATTCAATAATAAAAGAATTACGAAATAGCTATAAGTTATAACAATAGACATCATATGCAACATTCATGCTTTAGAAATAACTTAAAGCATTTGAAAGATATAATAGACCTTACTTGAACAATTAAGTCAATGTCTCATTATTTCAATAATGAACTTCAATAATATACTTTGCTCAATATGGAATTTAGAGAGTAAAATAACTTGCAAAATTATAGCAAGAAAGGATAGAACAACTTGCTCAATAAAAGTAAAGTTTGAGTTTAGAACACTTGCCTCGTGCACAAGCTACAATTTACAATCACGTTCCACAATTATCCTACATATTACAATACGTTTACAATATCGATTAGTTTCATAACCACTATGTTTAATCGTTAAACTTCTCACTTAAATTCAACTTAACAACGTGGTTCGTAAACTTAACTTGCTAACTAACCGCATAACGTGAATCTAAACTCACAACATGCATAACACACGTGTCTAATCTTTTAAACCATCATTGTTAAGTATTCTTGAAGAAAATAAACACTGTGAGTTTGTTTTTAAACCAAATCACATAATTCGAATCATATTGATTTTGTTTCTTAATATATTATTATAATCTAAACTTAATTTATACACATATCACAATCAAACACAATTTTGATGTTTAAGAAACCTTTTTTTTTCAAAATACTTCACTGTATATTGCTATGAACATGATTTCTTCATGTTCATTATATTTACATGAATTGAATAGTTTAAACTTGCATACAAATCATATATAATAGTTTATACATACAATTTAACACATAAACTATATTTACATGAATTCTCATAAAATCAAGTTTACAGAGAACTTAAAAAAATGAAGAACAATAAAGACCATAACTTAAAATTAGATTATACCTTTGCTTGATAGAGAAAGAAGATGAAGATGGTGATGATGGGTCTTGATTCTCTCAAAGCTCTTTTTCCTCTTTCTTTCTTCTTCTTTCTTCTTCTCTCTTTTCTCTTTAACTCTCTTACTCTGTTCTTCTTCTAACTCTTATTTCTAACTTACGTATAATATAAAACTAACAATATAGATATAATACATATAATTACATATAATATATAACTAACAAATACTTAATATACAATATTAATAATATATCAGTTATAACTTTTTAAAACTCAAAAGCTATAAGGCTTGTTTGGCAAAACCTCTTTATTTTTAAAACAGATTTTTAAGAGCTAAGGCCTTGTTTGGTAAAATAGAATTAAAACAGATTTAAGGGCCTTGTTTGGTAAAACTGAATTAAAACACTTTTTGTTTTATTTTAATAACTCCTTTAATACATAGTTTCCAATGTCACACGTTATCTAATTAAATCTTACTATCTCAATTTAATTAAATTAAAGCTAACATCAATTAACTAAATAAAATTACCACATAATAATTATAATTACTCATTAATCATAATCTTATGTAACAAATACCACATAATATTCATCTAATTTAATTATCTCAATTAAATTAGGACTACACCACAAAATTATTACATATCAGTTTAATTACCATATTGCACCTAATTAAATTACTCCATACATAATCTCATCAATTATTTATTTAACTCAATAAATAAAGCAATTAAAAAATTTATTTAATTCAATAAATATTTAAAATTAATATACAAAATTCTCGTTTGTTACATCCACCTTCATCAGTAACTTTTCAATTAGCTTCGCCATCTCTAGCACTCATTTTGGGGTGGTATCGCTGATAGAGACGTTTGGTCGTTTGCGTAAGGCCCAGTTCGGGAGTTTGTGTGTTTTTGGTCCTTTGACGAAGAACCCATCTTTGTGTCAGCCATTGTTGCTCGATGGGGTATCCATCAGGGGGCGTATCTCGATCTTGGGGTTGGGTTATGGAGCTTGTTTGCTCAAGACTTTGAAGTCAGGATCTCAGGAGTTTGCTAGTTGATATAATGAGAAGAAGAAGTCTATGTAGGGGGTACGCCGAGTTTGTGACAAAAGGCGATAAAGGCTATGATGTTAATGTAGGAGTTCAGCACCAGTTGGGCGAAGCCGATGCAGATGAATCCTAAGAGGATAAGTATGAAGGCGTGTAGTGGTAGTCGAACGCCCTTCTCTAGAAGAGTAAGGGGTATGGTAGTCCAACCGTTTGATCAGTGGTACATCCGGTCGGTAGGTGTGGGGGCTTTGAGTTAATGGGTTTCAAGAATTTGGTAGTGTTTTCGGATCACGGCGAGGTCTAAGTCAGTAATCTGAGAAGGAGTGTTGGCGTGTAGGAATTTTGTTTCGTTGGGATATTTGTTGTTGGCTTGTTTCGATGTTAACAAAACAGTCACACACACGTAAGTGCACGTGGTCTACAAGTAATATATGATAAGTAAAGTATCGTTCCCATGGAAAAAAGTAATTATTTCTAATCTAATATGCAACAACTTTGTAATTATTTCTGGCTGCTTAAACAAGTGAATAAGATGTGAATTAACTACTAAAATGATTTTCAACTAATAAACTAATTAACAAGCAACTGATTCAAATTAGAAAGATATGGGATTCTAACTTCACTTAATGTATCATTCAAATTATACACCTCTTGTAAAGCCTAATTGAATATTTCGGATTGCTAGTCGAGAGCACAAAGGTGAAACATGGCTATCTCTCAATATACCATGCCCATATCACATAACATTCACAAAAGAGATAGAATATATATGAACATTCAATATTACCTAACTCACTATATTTCTATGTGATTTACAAGTAATATAGATTTAAGTGCAAGCTCTCTCGAATGACTACACGTGGTAAGCCGGTATATGTCTATCCGGATTACGAATCATGAAATCTATCACATGTAAAATTCATGAACACATGCTAATATGGCTAAATCTGACTTTGTACTTCCTTTTTCAATTTCATACAAATTAATACGGTAGATGGTGATCAAGCATCTAATCAATTAAAACCACCCTATTATGCAATCCTTGCATAAACAATTACATTCAACAAAGAGGCATAGAAATCTGAATTAAGCAAAAAGTTCCATTAGAATCCCATAATGGTGATTAGTTCATCCCTGAAGCAATAACCATTATGGGAATTTGTTCAAGCATTGAAAAAATAATATGAAGGCAAAGAGAACCAAGAGAGTAGGAAAATGCAAATCTGATAATTTTGCGTCCAAAGTAAACCTTCAAAGTCAAGTTCAAATCCACAATCAACCAAATCAAAATCCTAAATATGAAACCCTAACAAAGAATCAAGAAAGAAGCCAAAAATAATAGAAGAATAGCTAAGAACTCTCTGTAACTCTATATAACCCTAGAATAGTAATAAAAACGATTAAAAGATCATCTCGTAACTTGTAATTACATCCTTATATAGAAAAACACGTTACAAAATTTTTAATTAAAAGTCAACTCTGGTCAATATTCCTCTGGCGCGGTCGCGCCACCCCTGTAGGCAAAGTTTGGCGCGGGCGCGCTACTTCTACTTGACTCATCCTCCTGGTGTGGGCGCGTCGTGTCCAAGCTCTTTAGGGGCACTGCCGCGCTATTGTGATTTCCTGCAGGGTGTTGCCAGTCTTCTACTGGGGCTTTTGTTCCTTTGTTGCTGCAACTAGTCCTTCACTTGCCATATCATTTGCTCACTTTACCATGCCGGTTCCATCTTCATTCCACCACTAGCACACCATCTTGCCATCATGCCATGCCCATGCCATTATGTTCACAGCAGAGTTTCCTTCATGCAAACTACAAAATGAAGATAAAAAGCATCAAAAATAACTAAAACACTTGATATTAAGCTCTAGTTCTAGCAAGTAGATAGCCAATAAGTAAGTATAAAACCTACTTATCAAATACCCCTAAACTTGAACTATTGCTTGCCCTTAAGCAACAAACACAAATGCAAACTACATGCTATGCAAACTACACTACTATGAAGATGAATCCCAAAATTTCAGTCCTGTTATGAATTCCAATAAGATGTGCCTCAGGGAAATAACAAGATCTATGAATAAAGCATCAAACCAAGCGACAATCATAAGGACATACAATCCAAAAATCATAACCTGATGATAATGATGTAGTTTGTGTGTGCTAATATCCATAAATAAGCTTGATAAAGGTGAAAATTCCACATGCTGTGCTTCTAAGGAAGAAAACTAAGGTTTTAAGTCAAGAAATTTGAGCATATATGAAGCAACAACCAATCCAACTCATTAATCCAAACTAAAGGTCAACAAAGGGCTTATTATGCTTTTATTCACTCACGAGGGCGATATTTGCACATTCCAGTGGTTACACCCGACTGTGCAATGCCAAGCCCTCTTAGGCTTTTCAATGATACCCATTTAACGAGCTCTCGAACAACGACTCCCAAACCATAAGGCTTTAGGGCGCTGGGTGTAGAGACAATCCCCTAGGGCGTACTTGCTCGAGTATCAAAGGCCACAAGACTTAGCTAGTCAAGGTGTTTATTCAATTTTTTCCTTTTTCTCAATTTCTTTTCTTTTGTTTTTCTTTTTTTTAGCATGCATACCCAATGTTTTCCCCCAACCTTGAATTTCTGCATCATTATGGTCATTACTCATTTTCTACACAATTCTATCATTAAAAATAAATTTTTCCCCTCAAAAGACAAGCATGTGCTAATCTAACCAACAAGCAGATAATAACAATGTCGTGCTATTTGGTAACATTAAAGCAACAAGTAGAGACTACAACATGTATGAAATTATAACTAAGCTTAAGTTATCAACTGAGTTCAAAAATCTATAAAATTTTAATATCATCATCGGCCAAACTGGAATTCAACAGACTCAATCATGGGATCATGCAATGCAATACAACTACACAAATAACTGATAAGTACACAATATTCATGATTTTTTATTCCTTTACATTTGGTTTTATTACATGTTTCATGTGTATATGAGCATAATAAGTTGTTTATTATTTTCAGGTGAATTAAAGCTAAATGGATGGAAACAAGTTGATTTGGAGTTGAATTGAAGAGGAGTTTGACCAGCAGTTGACTTTCTCAATATTTGGAGATTCCTACATGGAATTGGATTGATATTACTATTAGAATTAGGACTTCTTTGGACTGAGATTTTATTTCCTTATTAGATTCTATTTCTTTATGAAAATTAGTTATAATTGTAATTCCTTTTAGGATTTGGATTCCTAGTTCTTATAGGATTTAAGTCCTTGTCTAGCACTATAAATAGAGGATGATAGTCAAGGTTTTATTCATTCAATCTTCTACCAACTATCATACCTCATTGAAGTGCAGACTTGGAGCATGTCAGGCTAGTTTCTTTATTCAGTTCTAAAGGGAGGTGGAAGCTTGTTACAAGTAATTAATTAATTGAGTATTATTATTTATTCCTTCTTGTATGAAATTTCTTCTGATAATCTGTTTTCATTGATTTCATGCTAATTGATCTAATTAATTTGATATGGCCAATTGAGTTAATTTAATCATTATCATATGCTAGATTAAGATTGGTATTACGTTTAATTGATATCTGTCTTCATCACAAGTAGTAAATTAGTGATACTAATTGTGGACAAGCTTTTGTGTATTGCTAAGATTATCAGAAAACAAGTTAAACAAATCGAGCTTATGTGTTTGTTGCTTGGATTAGCCTAATTCTCTATTTATTAATGCTTCTATCATATTAAATCTAGAGAGCTTGTTCTAGGTTATATGCTAGTTGAATCTGGTGAAGAGCTTGTTTCATACAGTGAATATCTAAGGAGAATTTCGGATAGCAGAGCTTATTGTTATCTAGGGTTAATAGTTTCATTGAAGGGTAAAGAATAATAACTTGATTAATTAATTGCTGTGCTTGGTGAAACTGAACTACAGAACTGAAGTTTTTACATATTTGGTTAATCTCTTTATTTAAATTCTGTTTTTCTTAGTTTAAAACAATTTCAAAATCCCCCATCTTTATTTTCTGTTAAAATAGTAGAATAAATCTAAAACAAACTTACTCTCTGTGGGATCGATCCTTGCTTACTACTGTGCTAATTATTTAAATTCGTGAAGTGAAAGTGAGGTTAATTTAGGAGTGTAAACGACAGCTCCCAAATTTTGGCGCCGTTGCCGGGGAGTGTTATTTGTTTTTGTTTATTCTTTGTTTTCGTTTATTTTTATTATTTTCTTTTTATTTTATTTTTTTCTTTTTGTTTTATGACTCAATCCTCTCACTCTAATTTTGATCAAGAGATAGAGAAAATTGCAGATACAAAAGAAGCTCTTGTTCCAATACTTAAAAAGGAAAAGATGGTAGTGCCAAACAACAACCGGACTTTAAAAGAACTGGCTACTCCAGACCTTGATCAGCCATCCCTGTGTATTAAATATCCTACCTTAGATGTTGCTTTTGAACTTAACTACGGACTAATTCGCTTTTTGCCTATTTTTCGTGGTCTAACAGGTGAAAATCCATATACGCATCTAAAGGAGTTCCATGTGGTGTGTTCCACGATGAAATCACAAGGAGTGTCAGAGGAGCAGATCAAACTTAGACTTTTTCCTTTCTCATTAGCAGATTTGGCTAAAGACTGGTTATACTATCTTCCTTCAGGATCGATACGATCATGGACTGATATGCAAAGGCTATTCTTGGAGAAGTATTTTCCTGCATCAAGAGTTGCCGATTCAAGGAAGAAGATATGTGGAATCAGTCAGTTCAATGGAGAAACTCTCTACGAGTATTGGGAAAGGTTCAAGAAGTTGTGTTCCAGCTGCCCTCCCCACCAAATTGATGAGCAACACTTGATTCAGTACTTCTACGAGGGACTGATACCAACGGAAAGAAGTATGATCGATGCGGCTAGTGGAGGAGCATTAGTAGACAAGACACCGGAGGCTGCAAGAAATTTGATTGCAAACATGGCCGCTAACTCACAACAATACGATCATGCTCCACAAAGGGTAAGTGAGGTAAGCACGAGTGAATTGGCACAACAGATTTCTAACTTAACTGCTGTGGTGCAACAATTAACAACAGAAAACGTACCGGTTGCAAAAGTATGTGGAATTTACTCAAAATCAGGGCATACAACAAATGATTGTCCCATAGTGCAAGAGGATGTAATTGTTCATCAAGTTAATGCTGTGGGGACATTCTTCGGACAAAATCCACATCAATGTGATCCTTGGGCAGAAACTCACAATTCCGGATGGAGAGATCATCCCGACTTGAGCTATGAAGGTACTAGGCCACCAATGCAACCTGTCCTTTCAAGTATGCAGCAAGATCTTCAGCAGACTCAACCTCAGTACCACACAGAAAACCAAGAAGTACCTGTCAATTCTGGGACATCTATGGAGGATATGTTCAAGGCATTCATGAGCCGAACACTACAGTTCATGAGTCAGACACAGCAGTTCCAGCAGGAGACAAGAACTTCTGTTCAAGATCTGAGGGATCAAGTTGGTCAGCTTGCAACCAAAGTAGGAAGGTTGGAATCTCAAGGCTTCGAGGAGTTACCTCCTCCGTTTGTTGAGAACTTCAGTACAATGGGATTTGACGAAGAGGAGCAGGAGGATTCAGTGCTTACTCCGGGAACGGACTGTAATATGGAATTTGACGAAGAGAATGAACAAGAGGAAGAAGAGAATAATTTGATAAATTCTGCAGATCTCGACAAGAAAGACGTGGATTCATCTCCATCAGTACAACTAACAGAAACAAGGAGTGCTACACACCATCGTACCTTTACCATGGAATTGGACAATGCAAAGTTCCAGTTCAACGCAGATCAGGCTAAAAGGTATCTTGATAATATTAAATCTGTTTTTGTTATTGATGTTGTGGATTATTTAGTGCAGGAATCTTTTGATCGAATACAATTATACGAGGAGGATTTGGTGGCTGGAAAGGAGCAAAATCATGAAGTACACAATGTTCCTCAATTAAGGAAGAAACTGTTACCAATCCACTTGAAGTTCACAACTCCAATTACATAGAACGAGAGGGAAGATGTCAGGCCAATGACAATAAACAAGGGCAGCTGCTTGGGAGGCAACCCAAGAATTCAGATTTGATCTTTCTATCCCTTTTATTTTTAATTTGTTAGTTGTAGTTCTTTCTTCTTTGCATGATTTTCTTACATTGGGGACAATGTAAGGTTTGAGTGTGGGGGGGGAGAGATTTAGGTTTTTATTTTATATTTAGGGATATTTAATCTGCCAATTTTGAAATGAAATAGGACCATCTTGATGCCTTGAAATTTTTTTTGAAATTTTTTGAAAAATTTGATTTCATAATTCTATTTGCCTATGTGTTCGAAGGTTAAGATCAAAAATGAGAATCAATGCTAAAAATTCAAAATCTGTTTAATGCTTAATTGGTTAATGATTGAGAAAAACTAAGTCATGATCCATAGTAATTGATTTAAATTGAATTTGTGTCTCATGAGCACTTGAACATGTGATATATGCTTAGTTGGCTAAGTTATCTGTGGAGTTGTCTATGTGCACTAATCTCATGCTCTAGAACTATTGAACTGCTTAAGCGTTTTGCAGGACCATGTGAAAAAAATAATAAAATTGGAAACCAGTGAAATTGTTGAAAAAGAAACACAAGAGAAGTCATGTGGTGGGATGAGATGGAGCGTAAAACGCACTTTCCCATAAACACGTGCGGATAAGTGAGATGGAGCATAAAATGCACTCACTTACAAAAGAATGATTGAGGAAGGTGAAACGGAGCATAAAATGCATTCACCGAAAATAAAAAAAATTAAAATGAAAAGATTCTGATAAAAAATAAAGCAGAAAAAGTATGTTTTGAGTTTTTGAGTGGTGTGCACGGTTTTTGCTCCATGGTAACTAAGTTGAGTAAGTATGTGGATCATAGACAAGGGCTTATGTGGTTACAATTTAACTTAATAAAACTCATTGGTGAAGTGGTGAGGTACTTATCTTGAGTTGATTGATGAAGCGTTGATCATGTTTTTGTGGGTTTAGTGTTGATAATCATGATTTGATCTTAAAATCTTTTGACGTTATGGTTGAGTAGAGTTTCTGGAAATTAAACTTCTAGTTTACACGAGGACGTGTAAAAGACTAAGTGTGGGGGAATTTGATAAGTACACAATATTCATGATTTTTTATTCCTTTACATTTGGTTTTATTACATGTTTCATATGTATATGAGCTTAATAAGTTGTTTATTATTTTCAGGTGAATTAAAGCTAAAAGGATGGAAACAAGTTGATTTGGAGTTGAATTGAAGAGGAGTTTGACCAGCAGTTGACTTTCTCAATATTTGGAGATTCCTACATGGAATTGGATTGATATTACTATTAGAATTAGGACTTCTTTGGACTGAGATTTTATTTTCTTATTAGATTCTATTTCTTTATGGAAACTAGTTATAATTGTAATTCCTTTTAGGATTTGGATTCCTAGTTCTTATAGGATTTAGGCCCTTGTCTAGCACTATAAATAGAGGATGATAGTTAAGGTTTTATTCATTCAATCTTCTACCAACTATCATACCTCATTGAAGTGCAGACTTGGAGCATGTCAGGCTAGTTTCTTTATTCAGTTCTAAAGGGAGGTGGAACCTTGTTACAAGTAATTAATTAATTGAGTATTATTATTTATTCCTTCTTGTATGAAATTTCTTCTGATAATCTGTTTTCATTGATTGCATGCTAATTGATCTAATTAATTTGATATGGCCAATTGAGTTAATTTAATCATTATCATATGCTAGATTAAGATTGGTATTACGTGTAATTGATATCTGTCTTCATCACAAGTAGTAAATTAGTGATACTAATTGTGGACAAGCTTTTGTGTATTGCTAAGATTATCAGAAAACAAGTTAAACAAATCGAGCTTATGTGTTTGTTGCTTGGATTAGCCTAATTCTCTATTTCTTAATGCTTCTATCATATTAAATCTAGAGAGCTTGTTCTAGGTTATATGCTAGTTGAATCTGGTGAAGAGCTTGTTTCATACAGTGAATATCTAAGGAGAATTTCGGATAGCAGAGCTTATTGTTATCTAGGGTTAATAGTTTCATTGAAGGGTAAAGAATAATAACTTGATTAATTGATTGTTGTGCTTGGTGAAACTGAACTACAGAACTGAAGTTTTTACATATTTGGTTAATCTCTTTATTTAAATTCTGTTTTTCTTAGTTTAAAACAATTTCAAAAATCCCCCATCTTTATTTTCTGTTAAAATAGTAGAATAAATCTAAAACAAACTTACTCTCTGTGGGATCGATCCTTGCTTACTACTGTGCTAATTATTTAAATTCGTGAAGTGAAAGTGAGGTTAATTTAGGAGTGTAAACGACAGCTCCCAAATTTTGGCGCCGTTGCCGGGGAGTGTTATTTGTTTTTGTTTATTCTTTGTTTTCGTTTATTTTTATTATTTTCTTTTTATTTTATTTTTTTTCTTTTTGTTTTATGACTCAATCCTCTCACTCTAATTTTGATCAAGAGATAGAGAAAATTGCAGATACAAAAGAAGCTCTTGTTCCAATACTTAAAAAGGAAAAGATGGTGGTGCCGAACAACAACCGGATTTTAAAAGAACTGGCTACTCCAGACCTTGATCATCCATCCCTGTGTATTAAATATCCTACCTTAGATGTTGCTTTTGAACTTAACTACGGACTAATTCGTTTTTTGCCTATTTTTCGTGGTCTAACAGGTGAAAATCCATATACGCATCTAAAGGAGTTCCATATGGTGTGTTCCACGATGAAATCACAAGGAGTGTCAGAGGAGCAGATCAAACTTAGACTTTTTCCTTTCTCATTAGCAGATTTGGCTAAAGACTGGTTATACTATCTTCCTTCAGGATCGATACGATCATGGACTGATATGCAAAGGCTATTCTTGGAGAAGTATTTTCCTGCATCAAGAGTTGCCGATTCAAGAAGGAGATATGTGGAATCAGTCAGTTCAATGGAGAAACTCTCTACGAGTATTGGGAAAGGTTCAAGAAGTTGTGTTCCAGCTGCCCTCCCCACCAAATTGATGAGCAACACTTGATTCAGTACTTCTACGAGGGACTGATACCAACGGAAAGAAGTATGATCGATGCGGCTAGTGGAGGAGCATTAGTAGACAAGACACCGGAGGCTGCAAGAAATTTGATTGCAAACATGGCCGCTAACTCACAACAATACGATCATGCTCCACAAAGGGTAAGTGAGGTAAGCACGAGTGAATTGGCACAACAGATTTCTAACTTAACTGCTGTGGTGCAACAATTAACAACAGGAAACGTACCGGTTGCAAAAGTATGTGGAATTTACTCAAAATCAGGGCATACAACAAATGATTGTCCCATAGTGCAAGAGGATGTAATTGTTCATCAAGTTAATGCTGTGGGGCATTCTTCGGACAAAATCCACATCAATGTGATCCTTGGGCAGAAACTCACAATTCCGGATGGAGAGATCATCCCGACTTGAGCTATGAAGGTACTAGGCCACCAATGCAACCTGTCCTTTCAAGTATGCAGCAAGATCTTCAGCAGACTCAACCTCAGTACCACACAGAAAACCAAGAAGTACCTGTCAATTCTGGGACATCTATGGAGGATATGTTCAAGGCATTCATGAGCCGAACACTACAGTTCATGAGTCAGACACAGCAGTTCCAGCAGGAGACAAGAACTTCTGTTCAAGATCTGAGGGATCAAGTTGGTCAGCTTGCAACCACAGTAGGAAGGTTGGAATCTCAAGGCTTCGAGGAGTTATCCTCCTCCATTTGTTGAGAACTTCAGTACAATGGGATTTGACGAAGAGGAGCAGGAGGATTCAGTGCTTACTCCAGGGAACGGACTGTAATATGGAATTTGACGAAGAGAATGAACAAGAGGAAGAAGAGAATAATTTGATAAATTCTGCAGATCTCGACAAGAAAGACGTGGATTCATCTCCATCAGTACAACTAACAGAAACAAGGAGTGCTACACACCATCGTACCTTTACCATGGAATTGGACAATGCAAAGTTCCAGTTCAACGCAGATCAGGCTAAAAGGTATCTTGATAATATTAAATCTGTTTTTGTTATTGATGTTGTGGATTATTTAGTGCAGGAATCTTTTGATCGAATACAATTATACGAGGAGGATTTGGTGGCTGGAAAGGAGCAAAATCATGAAGTACACAATGTTCCTCAATTAAGGAAGAAACTGTTACCAATCCACTTGAAGTTCACAACTCCAATTACATAGAACGAGAGGGAAGATGTCAGGCCAATGACAATAAACAAGGGCAGCTGCTTGGGAGGCAACCCAAGAATTCAGATTTGATCTTTCTATCCCTTTTCTTTTTAATTTGTTAGTTGTAGTTCTTTCTTCTTTGCATGATTTTCTTACATTGGGGACAATGTAAGGTTTGAGTGTGGGGGGGGAGAGATTTAGGTTTTTATTTTATATTTAGGGATATTTAATCTGCCAATTTTGAAATGAAATAGGACCATCTTGATGCCTTGAATTTTTTTTTTTGAAATTTTTTGAAAAATTTGATTTTCATAATTCTATTTTGCCTATGTGTTCGAAGGTTAAAGTCAAAAATGAGAATCAATGCTAAAAATTCAAAATCTGTTTAATGCTTAATTGGTTAATGATTGAGAAAAACTAAGTCATGATCCATAGTAATTGATTTAAATTGAATTTGTGTCTCATGAGCACTTGAACATGTGATATATGCTTAGTTGGCTAAGTTATCTGTGGAGTTGTCTATGTGCACTAATCTCATGCTCTAGAACTATTGAACTGCTTAAGCGTTTTGCAGGACCATGTGAAAAAAATAATAAATTGGAAACCAGTGAAATTGTTGAAAAAGAAACACAAGAGAAGTCATGTGGTGGGATGAGATGGAGCGTAAAACGCACTCTCCCATAAACACGTGCGGATAAGTGAGATGGAGCATAAAATGCACTCACTTACAAAAGAATGATTGAGGAAGGTGAAACGGAGCATAAAATGCATTCACCGAAAATAAAAAAAATTAAAATGAAAAGATTCTGATAAAAAATAAAGCAGAAAAAGTATGTTTTGAGTTTTTGAGTGGTGTGCACGGTTTTTGCTCCATGGTAACTAAGTTGAGTAAGTATGTGGATCATAGACAAGGGCTTATGTGGTTACAATTTAACTTAATAAAACTCATTGGTGAAGTGGTGAGGTACTTATCTTGAGTTGATTGATGAAGCGTTGATCATGTTTTTGTGGGTTTAGTGTTGATAATCATGATTTGATCTTAAAATCTTTTGACGTTATGGTTGAGTAGAGTTTCTGGAAATTAAACTTTTAGTTTACACGAGGACGTGTAAAAGACTAAGTGTGGGGGAATTTGATAAGTACACAATATTCATGATTTTTTATTCCTTTACATTTGGTTTTATTACATGTTTCATGTGTATATGAGCTTAATAAGTTGTTTATTATTTTCAGGTGAATTAAAGCTAAAAGGATGGAAACAAGTTGATTTGGAGTTGAATTGAAGAGGAGTTTGACCAGCAGTTGACTTTCTCAATATTTGGAGATTCCTACATGGAATTGGATTGATATTACTATTAGAATTAGGACTTCTTTGGACTGAGATTTTATTTCTTATTAGATTCTATTTCTTTATGGAAACTAGTTATAATTGTAATTCCTTTTAGGATTTGGATTCCTAGTTCTTATAGGATTTAGGCCCTTGTCTAGCACTATAAATAGAGGATGATAGTTAAGGTTTTATTCATTCAATCTTCTACCAACTATCATACCTCATTGAAGTGCAGACTTGGAGCATGTCAGGCTAGTTTCTTTATTCAGTTCTAAAGGGAGGTGGAACCTTGTTACAAGTAATTAATTAATTGAGTATTATTATTTATTCCTTCTTGTATGAAATTTCTTCTGATAATCTGTTTTCATTGATTGCATGCTAATTGATCTAATTAATTTGATATGGCCAATTGAGTTAATTTAATCATTATCATATGCTAGATTAAGATTGGTATTACGTGTAATTGATATCTGTCTTCATCACAAGTAGTAAATTAGTGATACTAATTGTGGACAAGCTTTTGTGTATTGCTAAGATTATCAGAAAACAAGTTAAACAAATCGAGCTTATGTGTTTGTTGCTTGGATTAGCCTAATTCTCTATTTCTTAATGCTTCTATCATATTAAATCTAGAGAGCTTGTTCTAGGTTATATGCTAGTTGAATCTGGTGAAGAGCTTGTTTCATACAGTGAATATCTAAGGAGAATTTCGGATAGCAGAGCTTATTGTTATCTAGGGTTAATAGTTTCATTGAAGGGTAAAGAATAATAACTTGATTAATTGATTGCTTGTGCTTGGTGAAACTGAACTACAGAACTGAAGTTTTTACATATTTGGTTAATCTCTTTATTTAAATTCTGTTTTTCTTAGTTTAAAACAATTTCAAAAATCCCCCATCTTTATTTTCTGTTAAAATAGTAGAATAAATCTAAAACAAACTTACTCTCTGTGGGATCGATCCTTGCTTACTACTGTGCTAATTATTTAAATTCGTGAAGTGAAAGTGAGGTTAATTTAGGAGTGTAAACGACAGCTCCCAAATTTTGGCGCCGTTGCCGGGGAGTGTTATTTGTTTTTGTTTATTCTTTGTTTTCGTTTATTTTTATTATTTTCTTTTTATTTTATTTTTTTTCTTTTTGTTTTATGACTCAATCCTCTCACTCTAATTTTGATCAAGAGATAGAGAAAATTGCAGATACAAAAGAAGCTCTTGTTCCAATACTTAAAAAGGAAAAGATGGTGGTGCCGAACAACAACCGGACTTTAAAAGAACTGGCTACTCCAGACCTTGATCAGCCATCCCTGTGTATTAAATATCCTACCTTAGATGTTGCTTTTGAACTTAACTACGGACTAATTCGCTTTTTGCCTATTTTTCGTGGTCTAACAGGTGAAAATCCATATACGCATCTAAAGGAGTTCCATGTGGTGTGTTCCACGATGAAATCACAAGGAGTGTCAGAGGAGCAGATCAAACTTAGACTTTTTCCTTTCTCATTAGCAGATTTGGCTAAAGACTGGTTATACTATCTTCCTTCAGGATCGATACGATCATGGACTGATATGCAAAGGCTATTCTTGGAGAAGTATTTTCCTGCATCAAGAGTTGCCGATTCAAGGAAGGAGATATGTGGAATCAGTCAGTTCAATGGAGAAACTCTCTACGAGTATTGGGAAAGGTTCAAGAAGTTGTGTTCCAGCTGCCCTCCCCACCAAATTGATGAGCAACACTTGATTCAGTACTTCTACGAGGGACTGATACCAACGGAAAGAAGTATGATCGATGCGGCTAGTGGAGGAGCATTAGTAGACAAGACACCGGAGGCTGCAAGAAATTTGATTGCAAACATGGCCGCTAACTCACAACAATACGATCATGCTCCACAAAGAGGTAAGTGAGGTAAGCACGAGTGAATTGGCACAACAGATTTCTAACTTAACTGCTGTGGTGCAACAATTAACAACAGGAAACGTACCGGTTGCAAAAGTATGTGGAATTTACTCAAAATCAGGGCATACAACAAATGATTGTCCCATAGTGCAAGAGGATGTAATTGTTCATCAAGTTAATGCTGTGGGGCATTCTTCGGACAAAATCCACATCAATGTGATCCTTGGGCAGAAACTCACAATTCCGGATGGAGAGATCATCCCGACTTGAGCTATGAAGGTACTAGGCCACCAATGCAACCTGTCCTTTCAAGTATGCAGCAAGATCTTCAGCAGACTCAACCTCAGTACCACACAGAAAACCAAGAAGTACCTGTCAATTCTGGGACATCTATGGAGGATATGTTCAAGGCATTCATGAGCCGAACACTACAGTTCATGAGTCAGACACAGCAGTTCCAGCAGGAGACAAGAACTTCTGTTCAAGATCTGAGGGATCAAGTTGGTCAGCTTGCAACCACAGTAGGAAGGTTGGAATCTCAAGGCTTCGAGGAGTTATCCTCCTCCATTTGTTGAGAACTTCAGTACAATGGGATTTGACGAAGAGGAGCAGGAGGATTCAGTGCTTAGTCCAGGAACGGACTGTAATATGGAATTTGACGAAGAGAATGAACAAGAGGAAGAAGAGAATAATTTGATAAATTCTGCAGATCTCGACAAGAAAGACGTGGATTCATCTCCATCAGTACAACTAACAGAAACAAGGAGTGCTACACACCATCGTACCTTTACCATGGAATTGGACAATGCAAAGTTCCAGTTCAACGCAGATCAGGCTAAAAGGTATCTTGATAATATTAAATCTGTTTTTGTTATTGATGTTGTGGATTATTTAGTGCAGGAATCTTTTGATCGAATACAATTATACGAGGAGGATTTGGTGGCTGGAAAGGAGCAAAATCATGAAGTACACAATGTTCCTCAATTAAGGAAGAAACTGTTACCAATCCACTTGAAGTTCACAACTCCAATTACATAGAACGAGAGGGAAGATGTCAGGCCAATGACAATAAACAAGGGCAGCTGCTTGGGAGGCAACCCAAGAATTCAGATTTGATCTTTCTATCCCTTTTCTTTTTAATTTGTTAGTTGTAGTTCTTTCTTCTTTGCATGATTTTCTTACATTGGGGACAATGTAAGGTTTGAGTGTGGGGGGGGAGAGATTTAGGTTTTTATTTTATATTTAGGGATATTTAATCTGCCAATTTTGAAATGAAATAGGACCATCTTGATGCCTTGAATTTTTTTTTTTGAAATTTTTGAAAAATTTGATTTTCATAATTCTATTTTGCCTATGTGTTCGAAGGTTAAAGTCAAAAATGAGAATCAATGCTAAAAATTCAAAATCTGTTTAATGCTTAATTGGTTAATGATTGAGAAAAACTAAGTCATGATCCATAGTAATTGATTTAAATTGAATTTGTGTCTCATGAGCACTTGAACATGTGATATATGCTTAGTTGGCTAAGTTATCTGTGGAGTTGTCTATGTGCACTAATCTCATGCTCTAGAACTATTGAACTGCTTAAGCTTTTTGCAGGACCATGTGAAAAAAATAATAAGAAAAATTGGAAACCAGTGAAATTGTTGAAAAAGAAACACAAGAGAAGTCATGTGGTGGGATGAGATGGAGCGTAAAACGCACTCTCCCATAAACACGTGCGGATAAGTGAGATGGAGCATAAAATGCACTCACTTACAAAAGAATGATTGAGGAAGGTGAAACGGAGCATAAAATGCATTCACCGAAAATAAAAAAAATTAAAATGAAAAGATTCTGATAAAAAATAAAGCAGAAAAAGTATGTTTTGAGTTTTTGAGTGGTGTGCACGGTTTTTGCTCCATGGTAACTAAGTTGAGTAAGTATGTGGATCATAGACAAGGGCTTATGTGGTTACAATTTAACTTAATAAAACTCATTGGTGAAGTGGTGAGGTACTTATCTTGAGTTGATTGATGAAGCGTTGATCATGTTTTTGTGGGTTTAGTGTTGATAATCATGATTTGATCTTAAAATCTTTTGACGTTATGGTTGAGTAGAGTTTCTGGAAATTAAACTTTTAGTTTACACGAGGACGTGTAAAAGACTAAGTGTGGGGGAATTTGATAAGTACACAATATTCATGATTTTTTATTCCTTTACATTTGGTTTTATTACATGTTTCATGTGTATATGAGCTTAATAAGTTGTTTATTATTTTCAGGTGAATTAAAGCTAAAAGGATGGAAACAAGTTGATTTGGAGTTGAATTGAAGAGGAGTTTGACCAGCAGTTGACTTTCTCAATATTTGGAGATTCCTACATGGAATTGGATTGATATTACTATTAGAATTAGGACTTCTTTGGACTGAGATTTTATTTTCTTATTAGATTCTATTTCTTTATGGAAACTAGTTATAATTGTAATTCCTTTTAGGATTTGGATTCCTAGTTCTTATAGGATTTAGGCCCTTGTCTAGCACTATAAATAGAGGATGATAGTTAAGGTTTTATTCATTCAATCTTCTACCAACTATCATACCTCATTGAAGTGCAGACTTGGAGCATGTCAGGCTAGTTTCTTTATTCAGTTCTAAAGGGAGGTGGAACCTTGTTACAAGTAATTAATTAATTGAGTATTATTATTTATTCCTTCTTGTATGAAATTTCTTCTGATAATCTGTTTTCATTGATTGCATGCTAATTGATCTAATTAATTTGATATGGCCAATTGAGTTAATTTAATCATTATCATATGCTAGATTAAGATTGGTATTACGTGTAATTGATATCTGTCTTCATCACAAGTAGTAAATTAGTGATACTAATTGTGGACAAGCTTTTGTGTATTGCTAAGATTATCAGAAAACAAGTTAAACAAATCGAGCTTATGTGTTTGTTGCTTGGATTAGCCTAATTCTCTATTTCTTAATGCTTCTATCATATTAAATCTAGAGAGCTTGTTCTAGGTTATATGCTAGTTGAATCTGGTGAAGAGCTTGTTTCATACAGTGAATATCTAAGGAGAATTTCGGATAGCAGAGCTTATTGTTATCTAGGGTTAATAGTTTCATTGAAGGGTAAAGAATAATAACTTGATTAATTGATTGTTGTGCTTGGTGAAACTGAACTACAGAACTGAAGTTTTTACATATTTGGTTAATCTCTTTATTTAAATTCTGTTTTTCTTAGTTTAAAACAATTTCAAAAATCCCCCATCTTTATTTTCTGTTAAAATAGTAGAATAAATCTAAAACAAACTTACTCTCTGTGGGATCGATCCTTGCTTACTACTGTGCTAATTATTTAAATTCGTGAAGTGAAAGTGAGGTTAATTTAGGAGTGTAAACGACAGCTCCCAAATTTTGGCGCCGTTGCCGGGGAGTGTTATTTGTTTTTGTTTATTCTTTGTTTTCGTTTATTTTTATTATTTTCTTTTTATTTTATTTTTTTTCTTTTTGTTTTATGACTCAATCCTCTCACTCTAATTTTGATCAAGAGATAGAGAAAATTGCAGATACAAAAGAAGCTCTTGTTCCAATACTTAAAAAGGAAAAGATGGTGGTGCCGAACAACAACCGGACTTTAAAAGAACTGGCTACTCCAGACCTTGATCAGCCATCCCTGTGTATTAAATATCCTACCTTAGAATGTTGCTTTTGAACTTAACTACGGACTAATTCGCTTTTTGCCTATTTTTCGTGGTCTAACAGGTGAAAATCCATATACGCATCTAAAGGAGTTCCATATGGTGTGTTCCACGATGAAATCACAAGGAGTGTCAGAGGAGCAGATCAAACTTAGACTTTTTCCTTTCTCATTAGCAGATTTGGCTAAAGACTGGTTATACTATCTTCCTTCAGGATCGATACGATCATGGACTGATATGCAAAGGCTATTCTTGGAGAAGTATTTTCCTGCATCAAGAGTTGCCGATTCAAGGAAGGAGATATGTGGAATCAGTCAGTTCAATGGAGAAACTCTCTACGAGTATTGGGAAAGGTTCAAGAAGTTGTGTTCCAGCTGCCCTCCCCACCAAATTGATGAGCAACACTTGATTCAGTACTTCTACGAGGGACTGATACCAACGGAAAGAAGTATGATCGATGCGGCTAGTGGAGGAGCATTAGTAGACAAGACACCGGAGGCTGCAAGAAATTTGATTGCAAACATGGCCGCTAACTCACAACAATACGATCATGCTCCACAAAGGTAAGTGAGGTAAGCACGAGTGAATTGGCACAACAGATTTCTAACTTAACTGCTGTGGTGCAACAATTAACAACAGGAAACGTACCGGTTGCAAAAGTATGTGGAATTTACTCAAAATCAGGGCATACAACAAATGATTGTCCCATAGTGCAAGAGGATGTAATTGTTCATCAAGTTAATGCTGTGGGGACATTCTTCGGACAAAATCCACATCAATGTGATCCTTGGGCAGAAACTCACAATTCCGGATGGAGAGATCATCCCGACTTGAGCTATGAAGGTACTAGGCCACCAATGCAACCTGTCCTTTCAAGTATGCAGCAAGATCTTCAGCAGACTCAACCTCAGTACCACACAGAAAACCAAGAAGTACCTGTCAATTCTGGGACATCTATGGAGGATATGTTCAAGGCATTCATGAGCCGAACACTACAGTTCATGAGTCAGACACAGCAGTTCCAGCAGGAGACAAGAACTTCTGTTCAAGATCTGAGGGATCAAGTTGGTCAGCTTGCAACCACAGTAGGAAGGTTAGAATTTCAAGGCTTCGGGGAGTTATCCTCCTCCATTTGTTGAGAACTTTAGTACAATGGGATTTGACGAAGAGGAGCAGGAGGATTCAGTGCTTACTCCAGGGAACGGACTGTAATATGGAATTTGACGAAGAGAATGAACAAGAGGAAGAAGAGAATAATTTGATAAATTCTGCAGATCTCGACAAGAAAGACGTGGATTCATCTCCATCAGTACAACTAACAGAAACAAGGAGTGCTACACACCATCGTACCTTTACCATGGAATTGGACAATGCAAAGTTCCAGTTCAACGCAGATCAGGCTAAAAGGTATCTTGATAATATTAAATCTGTTTTTGTTATTGATGTTGTGGATTATTTAGTGCAGGAATCTTTTGATCGAATACAATTATACGAGGAGGATTTGGTGGCTGGAAAGGAGCAAAATCATGAAGTACACAATGTTCCTCAATTAAGGAAGAAACTGTTACCAATCCACTTGAAGTTCACAACTCCAATTACATAGAACGAGAGGGAAGATGTCAAGCCAATGACAATAAACAAGGGCAGCTGCTTGGGAGGCAACCCAAGAATTCAGATTTGATCTTTCTATCCCTTTATTAGTTTTTAATTTGTTAGTTGTAGTTCTTTCTTCTTTGCATGATTTTCTTACATTGGGGACAATGTAAGGTTTGAGTGTGGGGGGGAGAGATTTAGGTTTTTATTTTATATTTAGGGATATTTAATCTGCCAATTTTGAAATGAAATAGGACCATCTTGATGCCTTGAAATTTTTTTTTTGAAATTTTTTGAAAAATTTGATTTTCATAATTCTATTTTGCCTATGTGTTCGAAGGTTAAAGTCAAAAATGAGAATCAATGCTAAAAATTCAAAATCTGTTTAATGCTTAATTGGTTAATGATTGAGAAAAACTAAGTCATGATCCATAGTAATTGATTTAAATTGAATTTGTGTCTCATGAGCACTTGAACATGTGATATATGCTTAGTTGGCTAAGTTATCTGTGGAGTTGTCTATGTGCACTAATCTCATGCTCTAGAACTATTGAACTGCTTAAGCGTTTTGCAGGACCATGTGAAAAAAATAATAAAAATTGGAAACCAGTGAAATTGTTGAAAAAGAAACACAAGAGAAGTCATGTGGTGGGATGAGATGGAGCGTAAAACGCACTTTCCCATAAACACGTGCGGATAAGTGAGATGGAGCATAAAATGCACTCACTTACAAAAGAATGATTGAGGAAGGTGAAACGGAGCATAAAATGCATTCACCGAAAATAAAAAAAATTAAAATGAAAAGATTCTGATAAAAAATAAAGCAGAAAAAGTATGTTTTGAGTTTTTGAGTGGTGTGCACGATTTTTGCTCCATGGTAACTAAGTTGAGTAAGTATGTGGATCATAGACAAGGGCTTATGTGGTTACAATTTAACTTAATAAAACTCATTGGTGAAGTGGTGAGGTACTTATCTTGAGTTGATTGATGAAGCGTTGATCATGTTTTTGTGGGTTTAGTGTTGATAATCATGATTTGATCTTAAAATCTTTTGACGTTATGGTTGAGTAGAGTTTCTGGAAATTAAACTTTTAGTTTACACGAGGACGTGTAAAAGACTAAGTGTGGGGGAATTTGATAAGTACACAATATTCATGATTTTTTATTCCTTTACATTTGGTTTTATTACATGTTTCATGTGTATATGAGCTTAATAAGTTGTTTATTATTTTCAGGTGAATTAAAGCTAAAAGGATGGAAACAAGTTGATTTGGAGTTGAATTGAAGAGGAGTTTGACCAGCAGTTGACTTTCTCAATATTTGGAGATTCCTACATGGAATTGGATTGATATTACTATTAGAATTAGGACTTCTTTGGACTGAGATTTTATTTTCTTATTAGATTCTATTTCTTTATGGAAACTAGTTATAATTGTAATTCCTTTTAGGATTTGGATTCCTAGTTCTTATAGGATTTAGGCCCTTGTCTAGCACTATAAATAGAGGATGATAGTTAAGGTTTTATTCATTCAATCTTCTACCAACTATCATACCTCATTGAAGTGCAGACTTGGAGCATGTCAGGCTAGTTTCTTTATTCAGTTCTAAAGGGAGGTGGAACCTTGTTACAAGTAATTAATTAATTGAGTATTATTATTTATTCCTTCTTGTATGAAATTTCTTCTGATAATCTGTTTTCATTGATTGCATGCTAATTGATCTAATTAATTTGATATGGCCAATTGAGTTAATTTAATCATTATCATATGCTAGATTAAGATTGGTATTACGTGTAATTGATATCTGTCTTCATCACAAGTAGTAAATTAGTGATACTAATTGTGGACAAGCTTTTGTGTATTGCTAAGATTATCAGAAAACAAGTTAAACAAATCGAGCTTATGTGTTTGTTGCTTGGATTAGCCTAATTCTCTATTTCTTAATGCTTCTATCATATTAAATCTAGAGAGCTTGTTCTAGGTTATATGCTAGTTGAATCTGGTGAAGAGCTTGTTTCATACAGTGAATATCTAAGGAGAATTTCGGATAGCAGAGCTTATTGTTATCTAGGGTTAATAGTTTCATTGAAGGGTAAAGAATAATAACTTGATTAATTGATTGTTGTGCTTGGTGAAACTGAACTACAGAACTGAAGTTTTTACATATTTGGTTAATCTCTTTATTTAAATTCTGTTTTTCTTAGTTTAAAACAATTTCAAAAATCCCCCATCTTTATTTTCTGTTAAAATAGTAGAATAAATCTAAAACAAACTTACTCTCTGTGGGATCGATCCTTGCTTACTACTGTGCTAATTATTTAAATTCGTGAAGTGAAAGTGAGGTTAATTTAGGAGTGTAAACGACAGCTCCCAAATTTTGGCGCCGTTGCCGGGGAGTGTTATTTGTTTTTGTTTATTCTTTGTTTTCGTTTATTTTTATTATTTTCTTTTTATTTTATTTTTTTTCTTTTTGTTTTATGACTCAATCCTCTCACTCTAATTTTGATCAAGAGATAGAGAAAATTGCAGATACAAAAGAAGCTCTTGTTCCAATACTTAAAAAGGAAAAGATGGTGGTGCCGAACAACAACCGGACTTTAAAAGAACTGGCTACTCCAGACCTTGATCAGCCATCCCTGTGTATTAAATATCCTACCTTAGATGTTGCTTTTGAACTTAACTACGGACTAATTCGCTTTTTGCCTATTTTTCGTGGTCTAACAGGTGAAAATCCATATACGCATCTAAAGGAGTTCCATGTGGTGTGTTCCACGATGAAATCACAAGGAGTGTCAGAGGAGCAGATCAAACTTAGACTTTTTCCTTTCTCATTAGCAGATTTGGCTAAAGACTGGTTATACTATCTTCCTTCAGGATCGATACGATCATGGACTGATATGCAAAGGCTATTCTTGGAGAAGTATTTTCCTGCATCAAGAGTTGCCGATTCAAGGAAGGAGATATGTGGAATCAGTCAGTTCAATGGAGAAACTCTCTACGAGTATTGGGAAAGGTTCAAGAAGTTGTGTTCCAGCTGCCCTCCCCACCAAATTGATGAGCAACACTTGATTCAGTACTTCTACGAGGGACTGATACCAACGGAAAGAAGTATGATCGATGCGGCTAGTGGAGGAGCATTAGTAGACAAGACACCGGAGGCTGCAAGAAATTTGATTGCAAACATGGCCGCTAACTCACAACAATACGATCATGCTCCACAAAGGTAAGTGAGGTAAGCACGAGTGAATTGGCACAACAGATTTCTAACTTAACTGCTGTGGTGCAACAATTAACAACAGGAAACGTACCGGTTGCAAAAGTATGTGGAATTTACTCAAAATCAGGGCATACAACAAATGATTGTCCCATAGTGCAAGAGGATGTAATTGTTCATCAAGTTAATGCTGTGGGGACATTCTTCGGACAAAATCCACATCAATGTGATCCTTGGGCAGAAACTCACAATTCCGGATGGAGAGATCATCCCGACTTGAGCTATGAAGGTACTAGGCCACCAATGCAACCTGTCCTTTCAAGTATGCAGCAAGATCTTCAGCAGACTCAACCTCAGTACCACACAGAAAACCAAGAAGTACCTGTCAATTCTGGGACATCTATGGAGGATATGTTCAAGGCATTCATGAGCCGAACACTACAGTTCATGAGTCAGACACAGCAGTTCCAGCAGGAGACAAGAACTTCTGTTCAAGATCTGAGGGATCAAGTTGGTCAGCTTGCAACCACAGTAGGAAGGTTAGAATTTCAAGGCTTCGGGGAGTTATCTCCTCCATTTGTTGAGAACTTTAGTACAATGGGATTTGACGAAAGGAGCAGGAGGATTCAGGGCTTACTCCAGGAACGGACTGTAATATGGAATTTGACGAAGAGAATGAACAAGAGGAAGAAGAGAATAATTTGATAAATTCTGCAGATCTCGACAAGAAAGACGTGGATTCATCTCCATCAGTACAACTAACAGAAACAAGGAGTGCTACACACCATCGTACCTTTACCATGGAATTGGACAATGCAAAGTTCCAGTTCAACGCAGATCAGGCTAAAAGGTATCTTGATAATATTAAATCTGTTTTTGTTATTGATGTTGTGGATTATTTAGTGCAGGAATCTTTTGATCGAATACAATTATACGAGGAGGATTTGGTGGCTGGAAAGGAGCAAAATCATGAAGTACACAATGTTCCTCAATTAAGGAAGAAACTGTTACCAATCCACTTGAAGTTCACAACTCCAATTACATAGAACGAGAGGGAAGATGTCAGGCCAATGACAATAAACAAGGGCAGCTGCTTGGGAGGCAACCCAAGAATTCAGATTTGATCTTTCTATCCCTTTTCTTTTTAATTTGTTAGTTGTAGTTCTTTCTTCTTTGCATGATTTTCTTACATTGGGGACAATGTAAGGTTTGAGTGTGGGGGGGAGAGATTTAGGTTTTTATTTATATTTAGGGATATTTAATCTGCCAATTTTGAAATGAAATAGGACCATCTTGATGCCTTGAAATTTTTTTTTTGAAATTTTTTAAAAAATTTGATTTCATAATTCTATTTTGCCTATGTGTTCGAAGGTTAAGATCAACAAATGAGAATCAATGCTAAAAATTCAAAATCTGTTTAATGCTTAATTGGTTAATGATTGAGAAAAACTAAGTCATGATCCATAGTAATTGATTTAAATTGAATTTGTGTCTCATGAGCACTTGAACATGTGATATATGCTTAGTTGGCTAAGTTATCTGTGGAGTTGTCTATGTGCACTAATCTCATGCTCTAGAACTATTGAACTGCTTAAGCTTTTTGCAGGACCATGTGAAAAAAAATAATAAGAAAAATTGGAAACCAGTGAAATTGTTGAAAAAGAAACACAAGAGAAGTCATGTGGTGGGATGAGATGGAGCGTAAAACGCACTCTCCCATAAACACGTGCGGATAAGTGAGATGGAGCATAAAATGCACTCACTTACAAAAGAATGATTGAGGAAGGTGAAACGGAGCATAAAATGCATTCACCGAAAATAAAAAAAATTAAAATGAAAAGATTCTGATAAAAAATAAAGCAGAAAAAGTATGTTTTGAGTTTTTGAGTGGTGTGCACGATTTTTGCTCCATGGTAACTAAGTTGAGTAAGTATGTGGATCATAGACAAGGGCTTATGTGGTTACAATTTAACTTAATAAAACTCATTGGTGAAGTGGTGAGGTACTTATCTTGAGTTGATTGATGAAGCGTTGATCATATTTTTGTGGGTTTAGTGTTGATAATCATGATTTGATCTTAAAATCTTTTGACGTTATGGTTGAGTAGAGTTTTTGGAAATTAAACTTTTAGTTTACACGAGGACGTGTAAAAGACTAAGTGTGGGGGAATTTGATAAGTACACAATATTCATGATTTTTTATTCCTTTACATTTGGTTTTATTACATGTTTCATGTGTATATGAGCTTAATAAGTTGTTTATTATTTTCAGGTGAATTAAAGCTAAAAGGATGGAAACAAGTTGATTTGGAGTTGAATTGAAGAGGAGTTTGACCAGCAGTTGACTTTCTCAATATTTGGAGATTCCTACATGGAATTGGATTGATATTACTATTAGAATTAGGACTTCTTTGGACTGAGATTTTATTTTCTTATTAGATTCTATTTCTTTATGGAAACTAGTTATAATTGTAATTCCTTTTAGGATTTGGATTCCTAGTTCTTATAGGATTTAGGCCCTTGTCTAGCACTATAAATAGAGGATGATAGTTAAGGTTTTATTCATTCAATCTTCTACCAACTATCATACCTCATTGAAGTGCAGACTTGGAGCATGTCAGGACTAGTTTCTTTATTCAGTTCTAAAGGGAGGTGGAACCTTGTTACAAGTAATTAATTAATTGAGTATTATTATTTATTCCTTCTTGTATGAAATTTCTTCTGATAATCTGTTTTCATTGATTGCATGCTAATTGATCTAATTAATTTGATATGGCCAATTGAGTTAATTTAATCATTATCATATGCTAGATTAAGATTGGTATTACGTGTAATTGATATCTGTCTTCATCACAAGTAGTAAATTAGTGATACTAATTGTGGACAAGCTTTTGTGTATTGCTAAGATTATCAGAAAACAAGTTAAACAAATCGAGCTTATGTGTTTGTTGCTTGGATTAGCCTAATTCTCTATTTCTTAATGCTTCTATCATATTAAATCTAGAGAGCTTGTTCTAGGTTATATGCTAGTTGAATCTGGTGAAGAGCTTGTTTCATACAGTGAATATCTAAGGAGAATTTCGGATAGCAGAGCTTATTGTTATCTAGGGTTAATAGTTTCATTGAAGGGTAAAGAATAATAACTTGATTAATTGATTGTTGTGCTTGGTGAAACTGAACTACAGAACTGAAGTTTTTACATATTTAGTTAATCTCTTTATTTAAATTCTGTTTTTCTTAGTTTAAAACAATTTCAAAAATCCCCCATCTTTATTTTCTGTTAAAATAGTAGAATAAATCTAAAACAAACTTACTCTCTGTGGGATCGATCCTTGCTTACTACTGTGCTAATTATTTAAATTCGTGAAGTGAAAGTGAGGTTAATTTAGGAGTGTAAACGACAGCTCCCAAATTTTGGCGCCGTTGCCGGGGAGTGTTATTTGTTTTTGTTTATTCTTTGTTTTCGTTTATTTTTATTATTTTCTTTTTATTTTATTTTTTTCTTTTTGTTTTATGACTCAATCCTCTCACTCTAATTTTGATCAAGAGATAGAGAAAATTGCAGATACAAAAGACGCTCTTGTTCCAATACTTAAAAAGGAAAAGATGGTTGTGCCGAACAACAACCGGACTTTAAAAGAACTGGCTACTCCAGACCTTGATCAGCCATCCCTGTGTATTAAATATCATACCTTAGATGTTGCTTTTGAACGTAACTACGGACTAATTCGCTTTTTGCCTATTTTTCGTGGTCTAACAGGTGAAAATCCATATACGCATCTAAAGGAGTTCCATGTGGTGTGTTCCACGATGAAATCACAAGGAGTGTCAGAGGAGCAGATCAAACTTAGACTTTTTCCTTTCTCATTAGCAGATTTGGCTAAAGACTGGTTATACTATCTTCCTTTAGGATCGATACGATCATGGACTGATATGCAAAGGCTATTCTTGGAGAAGTATTTTCCTGCATCAAGAGTTGCCGATTCAAGGAAGGAGATATGTGGAATCAGTCAGTTCAATGGAGAAACTCTCTACGAGTATTGGGAAAGGTTCAAGAAGTTGTGTTCCAGCTGCCCTCCCCACCAAATTGATGAGCAACACTTGATTCAGTACTTCTACGAGGGACTGATACCAACGGAAAGAAGTATGATCGATGCGGCTAGTGGAGGAGCATTAGTAGACAAGACACCAGAGGCTGCAAGAAATTTGATTGCAAACATGGCCGCTAACTCATAACAATACGATCATGCTCCACAAAAGGTAAGTGAGGTAAGCACGAGTGAATTGGCACAACAGATTTCTAACTTAATTGCTGTGGTGCAACAATTAACAACAGGAAATGTACCGGTTGCAAAAGTATGTGGAATTTACTCAAAATCAGGGCATACAACAAATGATTGTCCCATAGTGCAAGAGGATGTAATTGTTCATCAAGTTAATGCTGTGGGGACATTCTTCGGACAAAATCCACATCAATGTGATCCTTGGGCAGAAACTCACAATTCCGGATGGAGAGATCATCCCGACTTGAGCTATGAAGGTACTAGGCCACCAATGCAACCTGTCCTTTCAAGTATGCAGCAAGATCTTCAGCAGACTCAACCTCAGTACCACACAGAAAACCAAGAAGTACCTGTCAATTCTGGGACATCTATGGAGGATATGTTCAAGGCATTCATGAGCCGAACACTACAGTTCATGAGTCAGACACAGCAGCTCCAACAGGAGACAAGAACTTCTGTTCAAGATCTGAGGGATCAAGTTGGTCAGCTTGCAACCACAGTAGGAAGGTTAGAATTTCAAGGCTTCGGGGAGTTATCTCCTCCATTTGTTGAGAACTTTAGTACAATGGAATTTGAGGAAAAGGAGCAGGAGGATTCAGGGCTTACTCCAGGAACGGACTGTAATATGGAATTTGACGAAGAGAATGAACAAGAGAAAGAAGAGAATAATTTGATAAATTCTGCAGATCTCGACAAGAAAGACGTGGATTCATCTCCATCAGTGCAACTAACAGAAACAAGGAGTGCTACACACCATCGTACCTTTACCATGGAATTGGACAATGCAAAGTTCCAGTTCAACGCAGATCAGGCTAAAAGGTATCTTGATAATATTAAATCTGTTTTTGTTATTGATGTTGTGGATTATTTAGTGCAGGAATCTTTTGATCGAATACAATTATACGAGGATTTGGTGGCTGGAAAGGAGCAAAATCATGAAGTACACAATGTTCCTCAATTAAGGAAGAAACTGTTACAAATCCACTTGAAGTTCACAACTCCAATTACATAGAACGAGAGGGAAGATGTCAAGCCAATGACAATAAACAAGGGCAGCTGCTTGGGAGGCAACCCAAGAAATCAAATTTGATTTTTCTATCCCTTTACTATTTAGTTTTTTTTTTATTTTATTTTTGCATGTAGTTCTTTCTTCTTTGCATGATTTTCTTACATTGGGGACAATGTAAGGTTTAAGTGTGGGGGGAGAGATTTAGGTTTTTTATTTTAGTGATATTGATCTGCTGATTTTGATAGGAAATAGGACCATCTAGATGCCTTTGAAAATTTTTGAAAAAAATTGGATTCCATGATTCTATTTGCCTATGTGTTCGAAGGTTAAGATCAACAAATGAGAATCAATGCTAAAAATTCAAAATCTGTTTAATGCTTAATTGGTTAATGATTGAGAAAAACTAAGTCATGATCCATAGTAATTGATTTAAATTGAATTTGTGTCTCATGAGCACTTGAACATGTGATATATGCTTAGTTGGCTAAGTTATCTGTGGAGTTGTCTATGTGCACTAATCTCATGCTCTAGAACTATTGAACTGCTTAAGCTTTTTGCAGGACCATGTGAAAAAAAATAGTAAGAAAAATTGAAAACTAGTGAAATTGTTGAAAAAGAAACACAAGAGAAGTCATGTGGTGGGATGAGATGGAGCGTAAAATGCACTCTCCCATAAACACGTGCGGATAAGTGAGATGGAGCATAAAATGCACTCACTTACAAAAGAATGATTGAGGAAGGTGAAACGGAGCATAAAATGCATTCACCGAAAATAAAAAAAATTAAAATGAAAAGATTCTGATAAAAAATAAAGCAGAAAAAGTATGTTTTGAGTTTTTGAGTGGTGTGCACGATTTTTGTTCCATGGTAACTAAGTTGAGTAAGTATGTGGATCATAGACAAGGGCTTATGTGGTTACAATTTAACTTAATAAAACTCATTGGTGAAGTGGTGAGATACTTATCTTGAGTTGATTGATGAAGCGTTGATCATATTTTTGTGGGTTTAGTGTTGATAATCATGATTTGATCTTAAAATCTTTTGACGTTATGGTTGAGTAGAGTTTTTGGAAATTAAACTTTTAGTTTACACGAGGATGTGTAAAAGACTAAGTGTGGGAGAATTTGATAAGTACACAATATTCATAATTTTTTATTCCTTTACATTTGGTTTTATTACATGTTTCATGTGTATATGAGCTTAATAAGTTGTTTATTATTTTCAGGTGAATTAAAGTTAAAAGGATGAAAACAAGTTGATTTGGAGTTGAATTGAAGAGGAGTTTGACCAGCAGTTGACTTTCTCAATATTTGGAGATTCCTACATGGAATTGGATTGATATTACTATTACAATTAGGACTTCTTTGGACTGAGATTTTATTTTCTTATTAGATTCTATTTTTTTTTATGAAAACTAGTTATAATTGTAATTCCTTTTAGGATTTGGATTCCTAGTTCTTATAGGATTTAGGCCCTTGTCTAGCACTATAAATAGAGGATGATAGTTAAGGTTTTATTCATTCAATCTTCTACCAACTATCATACCTCATTGAAGTGCAGACTTGGAGCATGTCAGACTAGTTTCTTTATTCAGTTCTAAAGGGAGGTGGAACCTTGTTACAAGTAATTAATTAATTGAGTATTATTATTTATTCCTTCTTGTATGAAATTTCTTCTGATAATCTGTTTTCATTGATTGCATGCTAATTGATCTAATTAATTTGATATGGCCAATTGAGTTAATTTAATCATTATCATATGCTAGATTAAGATTGGTATTACGTGTAATTGATAGCTGTCTTCATCACAAGTAGTAAATTAGTGATACTAATTGTGGACAAGCTTTTGTGTATTGCTAAGATTATCAGAAAACAAGTTAAACAAATAGAGCTTATGTGTTTGTTGCTTGGATTAGCCTAATTCTCTATTTCTTAATGCTTCTATCATTTTAAATCTAGAGAGCTTGTTCTAGGTTATATGCTAGTTGAATCTGGTGAAGAGCTTGTTTCATACAGTGAATATCTAAGGAGAATTTCGGATAGCAGAGCTTATTGTTATCTAGGGTTAATAGTTTCATTGAAGGGTAAAGAATAATAACTTGATTAATTGATTGTTGTGCTTGGTGAAACTGAACTACAGAGCTGAAGTTTTTACATATTTAGTTAATCTCTTTATTTAAATTCTGTTTTTCTTAGTTTAAAACAATTTCAAAAATCCCCCATCTTTATTTTCTGTTAAAATAGTAGAATAAATCTAAAACAAACTTACTCTCTGTGGGATCGATCCTTGCTTACTACTGTGCTAATTATTTAAATTCGTGAAGTGAAAGTGAGGTTAATTTAGGAGTGTAAACGACAGCTCCCAGCGAGGGAGATCTAAGGAGCTCCGACGAGTGCAAGATGGCCACGTATGAATTCGCTGAGCTGGAATCTGTACAGGTGAAATTTCGTCGCCGGGTTTAACTGGCTTGGCATGTAGGAAATGACTTGTTTTGTTTTGTTTTTTTATCAAAAGCCACGTAGGAAAATTGGTTCAATTTCTTAATGTCCGTGAGCAAAATTGGACGGAATGGCTTGATGGTACATTTTTAAAAAGCACAGTGGGCAAATTGAATATTTTAAAAGCACAGTGGCTAATTGCTTAAAACACGACAATCACAATGGGGTAAAGGTGCTTTTTGCCATTGATTTTGTATTGAAAAAAGAGTATGTTATTTATTGGGCAAAAAATAATGAGAAAACCAAAGTTATATTTATTATTTGGGGTAATATTGGAAACTAAGCAATTAATGCTTACTTGAAATTCTCAAACGACTTATATTAAAGACAAAAACACTTCTCTAAAACGACTTGTATTAAGGGACGGATGGAGTATAAAATTATCATATTTTCTTCAAAGAAAATTCGGTAAAAAAATATATTATTCAATCCGTCCCCATAATATATGACGTTTTAGATGATTTTATTTTTTCCAAATTATTTGACGTTTTATATAATTTAAGAGAATTAACCACAATCTTTCCAAAATTACCCTTTACGGAAAAATATTACCGATGAAAAAGAGTATATGTAAGTATATGATAGAGAGTATTATAGACAATTAGTACTATATTTATTGTTATATAATTATTTTTTTAATTCTTGTGCATAATTCTAAAATATCATATATTATGAGACGAATGGAGTAAATTATAACCCTATTAAAAGGAAAAAATTAATCAAAATTTTATATTTTGTCTACTAGTCTATCAGGATGAACCTACATAAATATTAATCTTTTTCTTGGTTGATGTACGTAAGCTAATGCCGATTTCTTAGAAAAATATTAATAACCATTTGCATTCTTAAAATCGACTATATTCTATATGGCGACTATCAAACAATGCACATTTATCTACCGATTAACATTCATATAATCTCCAAAATTAAAAGAGAAAATTTTAGCAACCGTATTGTTTTAATTTTTTTATTAATACCTATTCATGCTTATAACATAAAGCTATATTTTGTTTTGTCATTATTTTACGTAATATATAGCCTCATGGGCAAATGGTAAATAACTAAGTTGGGGTCTAATTTATTAATGATAAATTAGTCTATTTTTTATAAATAGGTGTGCAACTAGTATTAATTTAGGGTTGCATATATGAACATCTTTCTTGGGCTCTTAAGAGTTTTAACTCTAAAATAATTATGGTCAAATAAAGTTTGACAGATTCAATGAATTAATTTAAGATTCTACTAAGGTAAGAATTTGAATGTAGTCTAACTGTAAGATCTAGATATTTAATAAGATAACTGAAAAATGTAAAACTGAATAAAGGTAAAATTCTATGAAGGTAAGAATTTAGATGCAATCTAATTATATTCGCTAAGGACTTTCTTTCCTTTTCCTTTTTTTTTTGTTATAAACTTTTTCTTGTTTAAGTTAGAGTTTTGGTTGTAGTCAAACTCTGAAAAAAAAAAAAAAAAATTTACTCAGGCCATCGATCAAAATTGCCTTACGTTGTTTTATGTATTTATAAAGATTTGATCAAAGAAATGAAAAAAAAGATATCTTTAAGCAACAAACAGTCCACACAAGCCAATTATATAATCGTCAAGATCAAACCACACACACACACATATATATATATATATATATATATATATATATATATATATATATATATATATATATATATATATATATATATAAAAGACTGTCAAATATTTTTTCTGGTAATATATATACCTGATCTGTACGTTGAGTTGGGCTAGTAATTGGTACTTTTGTGTTGTAAATAAAAATCTGTAAGATCCTCCTCTTTCCCTTCTTCTCTATTTTGTGCCGGTGGATACACATTATTACGGTCACCTCCACCGGCTCCGGTGTCACCCATAAAAACACCACTATTAGACCCAATTCTTCCGACAGCTTGAATATGCCCAATTCCTAGAAGGATAGGTGCTAAATTGGGAGGGTCACTTAAGGGTCCATCTCTCCAGTTGGTTTGGTCTTGGACAAAACTAGGCCCAACTGCTTGGTAGCCCCTTCCCTGCCCTAAACTACCATTATTATTCAAAGATATGTTCCCATTATTATTATTGTTATGAATAAAGTTTACACTATGATCTTCCTTAACCGGTAATACATAACTGGAATTCTCTATCCTCCATGCTTCGTTGTCAATCATTAGTGGCTGCGGCGGCTGCGGGGGCACTGACCGAACGTTTAATTCTTGTTTAAGCAAATTTAGTTCTAGCTCTAACCTTTTGAATTCCCCATATGGGCCATAAATAGGATTTTTAGCCCACAAAGATGCTTCCCACTTCATCGACTTAATGGCTTCTTTCTGCTCCTGAAAATTCAAGTGTCTTATAATCTTGGTAACGTTAGCAAGTCCGAAAACTCGGACAACTTCTTGAAATTGGTTCATGTTTTCTGCCGGAAAGTGGGGCGCCATCGGGCAAGTTGCCGGGCACTTTTTACGCTGGTGCTTGCATGCTGCGCATGCATAGCGGTTTCCTGCAGTTTCTCCGTTTCCACTCATAATTCTGTCACAATATAAGAGACAGAAAAATCATCAGTAATGAAAAGACATACTTCAATTTCTATGAAAAATCTAGATATACAGGTCGGTATTGTTTTACCTTAATGGTTTGGATATATAGAGGATGAAGAGCAAGATCGGAATAGACAAAGTAATTCACGTACACAATATTTTAGGAGGGGAGGATATAAAAGAATTAGGGTTTTGTGCAAATTATTTTTATGTAATTTGGAGTATGATTTGATGGGTCCGAAGTAGACCTGGCAAAATCGGTCTAAGCCTGCGGGCTGGCCCGCCCGCGACGGGCCGGACTTTGGGCTTCACTTTTTCAGCCCATCAAAACCTGGGCCGTTTTGACCCGGCCCGACCCGTTTGCCAGGTCTAGTCCGAAGGGTTGGGGGACCCATGCCACGTGTTGGGGTCACAGTTCAAGTTAACTTATGATTCTCTTGTCTGATTTGACTTTCTATTTCTGAGAAAGTCAAATCGTATTCGATTATGAAACTTATAGTTATAAAAAATCTTTACATAAGAACTCTTATTTTAATTCGGAGACCAACAAACTATAAATACAATCATAATTCAGGTTTAAGGTAATTTACACATTATTTAATCTTATTCACTAGAGCAATTACATACATCTATTGTTGACGTTTTTTTGACATGTACTTAATTATTCTCACACTGTAACACCAACTGTCAAGCTTTTTTGGTGTAATCGTTTCTTTACTGTGAAAATTAAGCTCATTGTTTGGTGATTCAGCGAGTGGACAGATTTTGACGTTAACAGTACTTTTAATTATAAATAAAAGTAGACTAATTTTAATATATAGGAAAATTTATATAATTTTGACAATTTTACCCCTATTAAAATTCTTCACTCTATTTTCTCGCGGGTGGATGTAGTCCAGTTGGACTGAACTGGGCCTATTAGGTTTTTTTGTTGGGTTCTTTACACTACTATACAACAATTAGAAAGTAATTACAAGATTAGTGCATCTACAAAATAATTACAAAAAGAGTGCAACACAATAACCATGTAACATTTACCAAAAAGCATGGAGATCAAAGGAGAAAACATTGGAAAAAGTAAGAGAAAATCCACACGACTACTCTCTGATCCCATCATGGTTGCACATGTTGAAGAAAACAAGTCTAAGCAGATTTTACACTACAATAAAATATGCTCGGACTCTCACGCTGCAACTTTCTCAAGTAATTTATTGCACTATGTGCATCATTCGAATCAATATTATCACGTCTAATATCTCTAACTATATTTCGCACATCCGTTTCAAAGAACCCAATATTTTTCATACCTTCTCCCAATAAGCTCAGAACATTCATCATCCAACTTGGACCAATCCCAACATTATTAAGGGTTTCAATCAAATCCCTAACAACTTCTAAAATATTTGTGTGTGTTTGAATTTGTAAAACTTTACTCGGGAATAAAAATTCATTATTGTGATTCAATTCAAGTGTAGACACAAACCATTTATCTTTACTCCTATCATGCACAACATAAAATTTTGCTCTACATCCTGTTCTATCAATTAAGTCCCTCATGCGTTTTCTCTTAACTACATTATTATCTTCATCATTAGTGACAATCTCATTTTTCTTAATAACCCTATATCCAACTTTATGACATTGATACAATCTAGAACACAAATCTTCAGATCTCACATGTTTTTTGCTAGTTTTTATTCTTACTTCAAATCCAACATGTTTCGCATATTTTCTGTAAACAAATTCAGCATCTTCCAACGTATCAAATATTTGAGTAACATAAGGAATGGTATCCCCAACTAAATCAGTTTCATCATTATTATTATGCAATTTTTCCTTGTACTTGATATTGAATAAATAATTCTTCATCAAACAAATCCATGACAAAACAAATGAATCAGTTCTAAATATGAAATTACATATCAATCTTTGGTGATGTTTGTCTGCAGGTATGCTTGCTTGCTAGTCAGTTATGCGCTCTCAAGTTGATTGAACCTTTTATCGATGAAAGAGAATAGCAAAAGTCGTTTGCAATTAGATTTTTATCACTCAGAATCCACAATTTAGTTCTGCTGACGTATGTTTTTATTAACAACGACATCGTTTTAGTTCATGGGTATTATTGTTGCAAATTCATTATCTTATCTTGCGATGATGAAAATAATACTCATGAACAAACGAAAAACTTAATAGCACTAAATCAAACTATACTCATCCCAGATCAGTAGTACAAATAAAGTAAGCAATTATTGGTTATTACAGATTCAAGTATTATTTACTTTTCTTGGCATATTGTTACTGGTTATTACAAATTCAAGTAATTAGTAACAATAATAACAATACGCGTGAAGAAATAGAAAATTTTTCCAACCTTAATTCGAACTATTCTACTTCTCCAAAAGAAACTCTCAAAATGAGATGTGATCCTAAGGTCATTATATGAAGTATGAAGTTTTCAGCGGTACTTTACCATATTAATAATCTAACCTAGCGTCTGCAGTATTAAACTGCGGACGGGAGTTATGAGTTTCTTGGCGTCGTTTTGGTTAAATTGGAGTGTTGTTTTGGGGGTCCAAGAATCCGCAGTTTAATACTGCGAACAGAAGTTTAAACAAAACGACAACGTTGTAATTTTTTAAAGGAAGTTAGCGTCCGCAGTTTAATACTGCGGACGAGAGAATTTTTTAAGGAGTGGTGTTTTGGTCATATGTCTCGTCCGCAGTATTAAACTGCAGAATATTAGAAATTAAACTGCGGACGAAAGCAATATAGGTCCTTAGATATCCGGATAGACAATCAGAATTTGTTGTAAGGATAGACACATTTTTACAACGTTACACTATAAGAAAATGGTCTAACAGCGACCATCAATTTCAGCGACCGCCCTTTACGGTCGCTGATAGTAGTAATAGCGACCACCATATGTAACCCCATTTGAATCTAGTCTCTAGATTATATCAACGACCACATGCGGTCGCTGAATGGTCGCTGGACCCTAAAATTGGCGTGAAACGTTAGCGCGGAGGTTTTGTGCTACCACTCACTATCAGCGACCGCCCAGCAGTCGCTGATATGTCCACATCATTAAAAATCAGCAACCGCATATGGTCGCTGCTGGCGGTCGCTGATTCTTTTTAATATAATCAGGTTCAAGAATTCGCTCGACAAGCAGAAGAAAAAAAAAAGAGGGAGAAGAGGGGGCAGGGGGGCAGGGGGGAAGAGAAGAGGGAGGGAGAAGAGGGACCCGCCACCACCGCCGTCGCCCACCACCATCGCCGTCGTCGACGCCTTCACCGCAGCTGTCACCATCGCCGCGTTTTAGGTAAGATTTTTTCATATCCTACAAAAAATATTGGGTTTGATTCTTGTGAATAGATACAATTTGAAAGAGAAATGTTATTCTATCAATATGATATGATAATAGTAGTAGTGTCTATTTTGTCATTGTTTCATGGTGGTTGTTTGAACTACGGCTTCATTTGTGTTTGGATAAAATCAAATTAATCTCTAATAATATATCATTCTAAAATTGTAGGATTATGCTCAAAAAATTAACTAAAAATTTTACGAACTGGAACACAGAGTCAGAGAGAGTACTAAACTAAAAATAAATAAGCTAAGTAAAGGTCCGCCTTCTAGAACGTGAGTTATTCTTTTTATAATTATAATTTTGTCCTTTCTATTTCATTAAATTCTTTTTATTTTGATGAATAACTAATAGATTTCATTTATTTTTAAAAAAAGAAAAAAAAGAAAAAAAGAATGAAATCATCTTTCGTGACTTATCCAACTATTGACTATGCACATAGAATAAAGACATATATAAGTAATAAAGGTTGGTAGTGTTAGAGTTTATGCCCTAGAGGCCAATTCTTTGATGTAATTGCTTAACATTTTTTGATATTATATTTGATTGAATAAATGAATTATTTTATTATGGTTTTATTTACTGCGTTATATAAATGTTAGCATAATAAAAGTCCTTATAATAGTGATACAAATTATATAGCTTCAAGTATGTGACTTGAACATGAGATCATATAATTACAATTAGTATCATTGCTCTTAAATATCTCTAGTCGAGTATCATTGTTAATGGGACAACAATGATACATTGAGACTAGTATGTGGATTAACTGATGGCCAAATCTCATTGGTCATAAATATATGAGATATTGAGTCAATGCATAAGTACATGTTAAAGAACAATGTACTGGACAGACCCACCATGAGAATTCTACATGGAGCATTATGCAAAGTGTCATAAGCAATTCTCATAGTGACAATGATATAATGATCCTCCGATCTGAAATCACTATATTACTACACGAGAATTTATGTACTTTGATATCATCAAAGATCACCTTTAATAGGGTGGACAATAAAGGTGATTATTGGGTACATCATAAATCGTGTGAGGAATATGAGTGATCTAGATGGAATTTAACCCTCCTATATATTAGGGGTGATATCCATAGACCTCTTGATTGAGTAGGACTATGAAATGCATGGCCATACTCAAATAGTGATTTATTTTATATAGTCTACTCATTAATTAAGAAAACTCAGATTAAATTATAAAGAGTATGACACATCTCATGCCTCGAGTTTAATCTAGGATGTCAAGGTTAAAAGGATTAAATTACATTGAAACATTAGTCACGAAAAGGTTGCATCGAATCACCGATTTTATTATTACTTGGGTAGCAGTGATGCATTACTAGATGCCGCTCACTGTTTATAATTTTATAATATGATTTTAAAATTATTTCCAACGTAATAATAACCTATAGGGTCACACACTTAGAAAGTAATTAAAAAGAGAATTAATTTAAATTATAAGGATTTAAATATGTCAATATGATTGATAGTATTTAAATTACGAATTTAAATTAATAGGATAATTTGTATATATGTATATTAATTAAGTAAGACTTAATTAAGATACACTACTAAAAAAATTATCATTTGTGATGGCCAAAATCCATCACAAAAACTAGAAAAACCATCACGAAAGGTTTACGTGATGACTTTAAGCGTCACGATGACCGTCTTGTATACGCCCATCATGAAAGATTTTGCGTGATGGTTTTGACGATCACCGAAACATTTAATCCTTTTGTGATGGCTAAACCTATCACATTAGCATAGTAGTTATTTGTGATGGCCAAAGCAATCACATCCTTTTGTGATGGTCAAAACAATCACCAATTATTTGTGATGGCTGAAGCAATCACGTCCTTTTGTGATGGTCACGACCATCACATAATTGTTAAGGTTTTTATGATGGTCAAAACAATCATCAAATATTAAGGAATTTGTGATGGCTAAAGCAATCATACACATAAATCTATTGTGATGGCTAAAGTAATCACAATTGTCCTTATTTTTATAACCTATTTATACTTTTTGGTGATAGTAAAGCCATCACAAAATTCTTATATTAAAATATATTTAATTATCAATTTTATATTTCAAATCTATAAATGCCATAAATTTCAATAAATTTAAAACGTAAAATCATACAAAACTATTAAAATGTAGAAAAACGATCCATTTAATTAAAAATCAATTTATAACAAACTACTTAAATAAGTAGCTACATGTCATAAGTTCATCAAACAATTAACTAACCTAACATCTATCAAAGAACTCCTAAACTAATAAATTGATAATTAAAGGAAATCTAGATTATCCCAAATTCTGCATGGAGTCCTCGTTGGAGTCGTCATCATCTGCATCGTCTTTCTCAACATGTGTGACTGAGTTATTCGTTGGAATATCAGCTGATGCATTTGATGAAGTAAACAAATCACATGGGAGGTCTATAGGAGGATCAAGTGCAAGTGTTTCAGTCATTAAACTTTCACTACTTACCACCCAAAAGACATGTAGTATGCTTGTTCGTGTTTACCTTCATAGAGCACAATGCAAGAAAATGCACTAAACTTGAGATGAAGATTTAGAGAATATGACAAAAAATAATAAACTATATAACTCACCCGAGTAAGAAATTCAAATACATCAATCTCACAATAACCAATGATATTGTTCTTCGAAACTCTGTTGGTCTGCATCACAAAAGAAATTCATAAAGTGGAAATCAATACATGAAGGAAAAAATTGTCAGATATCATACAAGTTTATTCCACACATAAAGGTAGCATCTTTGAGTGGCTTCCAATTTCAGATTCAAATTTCATAGGCTCTTAGGATTGTTGTTTCTCTAGTTTTTATTTGATACATTAGTTAACTCCCTGCATTGGAAGCACCAATATCAGTGTAGCAGCTTCAGCTCGTGATTATTTATTTGCAAAACTCTTCACACACAAAAAAAATGCAATGCTAACTACAGTTTACAACAAGGATGAAATTTGATTTCATGAAATATATTTAATGCAATGCTAACACGCCAAACACTAATGTTGTAAACGTTATTAACCAAACAAACCAGATGTACTCTATGATGGAATTACAAAATTAAGAATGCTTCTAAATTCAAAAGATATGCCCAACTCTAATCAGCAACAAGGAGCTAGCAGCGCTGCCAATAAAAACTTGAAAAGTATGTAAATAGATTCAAGTAGATTAAAAAATTGGATAATCCTAGTACATGTTCATCAAATATTGAAAGGATCAAATGCTCTACAAACTGTAAAACTAATTTTTTAATAGTCATTGTCTAGTTCATCTATTAAAATGAAGAATCAATACATGTATTAAGATGTCCCTCATAAAGACTGTCAAAACTTTATTACCCAAATGTTTCAATTCCCAACCCATTCCCAACTCGGCACAGATTATAGTAAAGGCAGTGATAAATTTCCCTGTTCATTACCAACCGTAAGTAAACTCCATGAAATAAAGATTTTAGATTAATGAAATAAAGAGTTCAGATTAGTGATGGGAGATAACCTAAAAAATTCCTAAAATATCTCTTTACCAGGACGTGTGTGCTTCTGTGTGAGAGAAGAGATGCGAGACAAGAAAGGAATTGTTATAAAATGGCTTCCTGTTTACTTTATTCGAATGCACTTTATAAAATGAAATCCAGGAGTTGTTCACCACGATTAGCTAGTAAGAATAACTACAGTGTCCATGTTATGACTTGAGATAGTTGAGCAAAATATATCGTAACTCAATTTCAGCTAATAAATGCTTACATGTCCATAGAATGATCTGCCACTTCGTCATGGAAAAGGCAGAAACAAGCTTACAATTTCTAATGTAGTGCTTGCAGCCAAAAGTTAATTTGAAAGGAACCAATTTCCAAGCAATTAAGAGAGCTCCTCCCCACCTTCCAACCTCCCCATCTTCCAACATCCCCTTCTTTGGAAGCTGAATACACTTGTGTAGCCAAGACATAGCCAAATTACAGAACTATCTATAATTAAAAAACGATGATGTAGCCAAGATATCACACAACTAAACCTAAGGATAAATAAGCATGCAAACTTAGAAGGAAGAGGAACTCACGATGACGCAGTCAGGTGCTGACTTGTATGTTCCACACAAGTGGTAGCTCAACTGAACTCTTTGCCAACTCAACACCCAAGATGTCTACATTTTTTACACGGTCCCAACGTGGTTTGGGTGGTGAAGAATCTGTCCATCCACTAAAACCCAGACCAGAAATAATGATAGAAGCTTCCGATATTGACCATATGAAATAATATTTCCAACATACGGTAAAGCCAGACATGTATTGATAACCCAGTCGCTTCCAAAAACCCCATTCTTGATATATGGGGTGGGTAAAACGGGATAGTGGGAATTGGGGTACAAGTACAAGCCCATGCATACAGCAGCTTGGAGAAGAGCTTTAAGTGCTGGCCAATATGGTGATGGTGATCGTCCCTTCTCTGAAGGCGTCCAGATCTATTTGAAAAAACAAAAGATAAAGCTACACACAGATTAACTTCAATAAGATGATAAATCCAAACCAGAGCAAAAAAAAATGAACTTACCCCTTTTCTTTCAGTCCATTCAAGATAATCCTTAATTTCAAACACTGGGCCGGCGAAGTGACTGCCACAGCAGAGGCAGTATCCAAAGTACTCAATTAAAGAGGGCAACTTAAGCAATCGGTTTTTCTTTTGTGCCTCGCGCAGGTTTTCCTTTTTTAATAATCCGTCGTTGTAATTAATTGCACACGAAATGACTTTAAGTGTTAGCACCATCAAGGCTCCTATACATATTTGGGAAGAAACAAAAGAAAACATTTAATTCATTTGGAGAATCAAACGGATTGTATAAGGTTACCAATAGTCGACATATTAACAAAACATAGACGAAAAAATGAAGAACGTACTAAATTCAATAGTTTTCAATAGCTCACAAAGTAGAAATTTCTTCAATTTATATGGACCAGGATCAAGATAAATACCATTTTATATAGATAATATCAATTATCAAGCAATCAAACAAAACTAAAACATATCTCATTATCTATGGGATGAAAATCTAAAAATCCTACATGTCAAGATTTGAGGTTGCATATTAAGATTATCAGGCTACTTTCTAAGTCAAGTATCATGTGAAGATTTGCAGGCTACCTTTTAAATCAAGTAGATCTTGTCAAGTAAGTCCTACTGTGAATAAATATATTGTGTCATTAATCACATTAGGATCCGAATCAAACAGAGGACATATAGTGTGAAAGAGTGCTTACCAGTTGCATCAATACCACCTTCCTTCTATGCATCCCCACTCATGTAGTATACATGGCTACATATGTATACCAATAGTCAAGAATTATGAATATTTTCCATAAAAGATTACAGAATTTCATGAAATACTTACTGAAATATATAAATATATATATATATATATACACACACACATACTGTCTCCTCAGTTGAATAATACTCGCTCCACTCCACAAAAAGATCTCATTTGTAAAAAAGTTTTATTCCACATGGAAGAAAAGTATGACCTTAAAGTTTGCAAATTTTACAAATTGGACGCTCTTTTGTGAACAGACACAGTATTTTTTAACAAAAATAAAAACACCAAGGACATATGCACTCTGTTTTTCATTTTTTTGCTATAGTTTAAATCTTATGGAAGCTAACAATTATAATTTTCTTTTTGGGTGGATAGTAGAATGTGGCAATGAGGTTGACTAACTGATTCTTTATATAAAGATCCAGTATTGGTTATCAACTCAATCTGTATAAAATTAATTTTAGTTATCAAATGAGACCCAAAGTACTTCACAAATTCAATCAAATTACAATCCCCATAGTAAAGTTTACAGCTTTTTTCGTTCATAAAACAAACACTACTACAAATTGTACCATAACAGTTTGACACAATAAAGTTGTGATGAAGTTTCTGCTACAAACACTACTACAAATTGTACAATACTATAATCTTAAGAATTGGCTGATCCTTGCAGACAAAAAGAATAATTAATTGAAATGTTAAACACATAAAAGCACGATACGAATGAAATATTGAGTGTTGGAGATGAAATTGAGGATAAACGAATTCACATATAAACATGACTACAAAAACCTAGATTTAACAAAATTAAGTTTATCAGATCGCGATTGAAGAGCGGATTGATAGCGCATAGAAGTAGAGCATAGAAAGGCGCTCCACGAATCAACGTCCATGTTTGAAATCGAAACTCTTTTGGATCAAAGTCAGTTAGGGTTCCAACAAATTAGAATTTGATCTTTCGAGATCTGGATGAAAAACTCCTAAAAGATGAGAAAAATTATTGATGGGAAACCAAATTGGTCTTGATTCATGCCTTGCTCTTTTTCCAGACCACACACACAACTCCTAAATTGGGGACTTTGTTCAAAAAAAGAAAGAAGTTTGATAACATTTTAAAAAAACTGTTTTAGAAGTAATATTATATGTAAAATTATTTTTTCAAAAACTTAAACATAAATCAAAATTTAAATTTTATGATATCATAAATTAATTATAACAAAAAAATAATATTTTAATATTTATAACCTGTTCCACAAAAAGTTTCATAATTATTATAATTTTGTTTATTAATATCAATTTATAATATATTAAAATTTAAATTATTGTAACTTAATATTTTAATTAATACAATTAATATTATAAATTACTTATCTTATTAACAATAATTTTTTTATTAAAATATTAATTACATTACAATTTAAGTTGTAGTAAATTATAAATTAAAGAATAAACTCAAATTTAACTTTTTCTGTAGAACATATGAGTATATTTTTTTTGACATTTATGTTCTATTCTACAAAAGAACGCCACCATCTTTTTTTCTCATTTATTTGTCATGATTAATGTATGAAATTTTAATTAAATTTTTAACGTATGTAAAGTTATTTAATTTATAGTTTATTAAAAAAAATAGTCGATATTGTAAGTTATTTAAAAAGTGTTATTAAAAGTAAATATACTACTGTAAAAATATTATGTATTTATATTCACCACAATTAATTCTAAAAAAATAATTTAAAACAAAACAGTAATTAATTTTATCTCTCGCAAAAAATCTCTAAACAATAGTATATAGTGAGTAACAATTAATTCATTAATAAATTTTTTCCTCGCAAATTTTCATCATAAATTGGCGCCAAATATCCTTCTACCACCTCAATTTTGCGAAGAAAAAAATATAAATTTCGAAGGATGTTTCTTTTGCTAATAACTTTATTGTCACTACATTTTTTTTCTTCACCGTTCCTTCGCTAGAAAACTTCTCTTGTGAATGACTGAATTCCTTCACAAAATTTCCTTCACTACATCCCTAAATTCTTGTAGTGAGATATATTACTTATGTTAGAGAACATTACACATAATGATATTAAATTTAGTGGGTGCAGATAATAGTAATGTGGAATAAAACTTATTCAGGTGCGACAAAGAAGAATATAAGTGATTGCATTAGGCTTTAATATTTTCCTTTAGATAAAATATTGTGTGATGGTTCAAACACAATCAAGAAAAAAATTGAAAAATTTAGACCTCCTTCGATAAATGGAAAAACAAATAAATTCTTGCGTTTGTTGAAATTTTTATCAATTGCGCCTCCCTTCAAAAAATAAAAAATAATTTACGCGAAAAATTCAGTGATTGTAATGGTTGTTCAAATATTATATAGTGATGACACAACTAGACATCAGTAAGCTTCATCATATATATTATTATTTTGTGACTGCTAGTAAATTCCATCACCTAATATATTTGTTGGTCATATATGCTTGTTTTTTAGTGATTGCCTTGACTGCCACAAATAGTTTATAGTGATGACAAAATTAGCCATTATTAGGAGCCGTCACCTATATTATTATTTTGTGATTGTTGAAAAAGTCCATCATATAATACCATTTTTTGAGATTGCTTTAAATGTCGTCATAAAGATCCATCACATATGGTTTTCTTTTCGTGATAGTTTGGACCGTCACCAAATATTTTTTGAATTTTTTTCCTTGTGATGGCTTAAATGCAATCACGTTAAGGAGAAATATATAGGCGATGGTTGCATGCCATCACAAAAACTAAAAATTATTTTAAGACAATATTTGGTGATTGAAATAGCCGTCACATATATATATCCACGATGGCAAAATTAACCATCACTAGAGCTATCATATATATACTATTTTTTGTGATGAATCAAATAATCCATCACGAAATATTATCTATTGTGATTGCTTTTGAAAATCGTCACTAGGATCCATCACGTATGCTTGATTTTCTAGTAGTGATACAATATATATAAATTCGGATTTTACTTTTCTAATTGGATTAGGTTTTGGTTAATTCCTTTTGACTGCTATATATATATATATATGATATATCAGCCGTTTTAAAGTGAGATAATATCATAAACCAAAACACTAGCCGCTCTTAGAAAGAGACTAGAGAGAAAAGCTTCAGAAAATCCAGATCCTTGGTGGCTAGTATCGTGGCTCTCTTTGCTGCAGATCGTGTGACGATTCGCGGGGCGTTTGTGTGGATACCGTAGAGGCGCAGTTCCGTTGGATTGCGTTGAAGATTCGAAGTTGTTCCATAATTTTTCCATTGTCTCCATTCAAGCTCAAATAATCGGTAAGAATCTAAACATCTGAATTAATATGTTTTCGCATGGATCCTATTTTAGGGTTTCAGAAATTTTTTTGAAATTTTTAAATTTCGCTGCTTTTATGTGCCCAAATCTTTACAGGTAGGTGTAGGCAGTTGAATTTAATGTGGCTGGAGACTCGTCGAGGTATCGACTAGCTAAATCCAAAGACCTAGTGGAGTTTAATAAACTGGAGTTATTTTAGGTGAAACTGTTTAATTTATCATAATGTAATATGAGTTCAATAATGGGATAGACTAGGCCTGTTCATCGGTTATTCACCAATAGTCCTGAATTGGACCAGACCAGTTACTGAATGTAGTTAGAATTGCGTACAGAAACCGATAAACCAGTTCTAACAAGTATGCTTAAGTTATATGCTTACAAGTATGCTAAAATGTTAATCAAATTCTAACAAGTATGCTCAAGTCATATGCTTACAAGTATGCTTAATTGTAAGTCATATTTACAAGTATGCTCAAGTATGCTTACAAGTATGCTTAGAGAGCTTGACTATGCTATACATTAATAAGCTCATGTTGTCTGTAGTATGTACCGTGGTATTATGGACTTCTATTCAGACCGTAGTTGGATGAGACGACGAAAGTCAAGTGCCCAGATAGGTGCTACAGCTGAATTTTGAGTTGGTTGCCAAGTGTTATTGGAGTATGCGTATAGTCACCCGGAATGTGTGAATGGTCAGAACAAGATAAGATGCCCTTGTTTGAAGCGTAAAAATATAAATTATATGGACAGAGACGTGGTAAACTATCAACCCGGGAGGTACAGGTCAACCCCGATCTCAACCCGGGAGGTACAAGTCAGTCCCGATCTCAATCCGGGAGGTTAGGTCAACTCCAAAAATAATCCTGAAGCCTCATAACATCTCCGGATGAAAACCGGGAGCGACCAAGTCAACCTCAAAGATGACCATGAGGACAAACAGAATCGGTTGGGATCCAAACCTCGAAAATAACCTCGGGAAACCAGCCGAAGACCATGCCAGCACTAAAGGCAATCCCGATAGGGGCAAAATGGTTATTTTGCTAACTTAAAGCCGATTTGATCATACTCAAGCTGAATTGATACCACCAAGGTCAGAAAGAACCATAACGGTAATCCCGAGTGAAAATAGCGTAAGACAGCTCGACGGACAAACTGGGGGAAACGAATACCCAGTTATGAACCCATCTTTTTGAACTTGAAAAGGGTTAAATCCTATGTCATTGTGAGACTCTCGGCGAGGGCTTTCCAGAAAGATATAGTACGCCTCAAACGAACGCTTCGATCAAAAGTTAGAAAGTTTCGAATCTGACCTTGCATTGCTCGAGTACACGTACTTTCGAGGCGACGGGGCCCACCACCTCTACCAGCCATGTGGAGCCGCGGGTAGAGTGGAGGCAGCCGTAGATAGAGCTGCTTCCACCTGGTCTATATATAGGAGTGCACCCCAGCTCATTTTCAAGTTAGAAATCGTTCTGGAGCCCTGCCCGTTTCGTTTCTCGACCAAACTTTTGTCTTTCACACCCAAATTTTTTAACTCTAACACATAGATATACCCACATACTAACACATATCAGAAATTAACCGATAGAAATGGACGTTTAAAGCCTACGATTTGACAAAAAGCCCGTGTAGCAGTCCATTGTGAATATTTTTACGATCAGCAAGTTCATATTACTTCATTACATTGTTTTACACTTGCATATCAAGTTTTGTTTTCTAAATATGCGCGGAACTCAGTTCTGTGGCCGTTTTTGTTAACTTTTGGTACATTTTAGTACCTAAACACATTTTCTGGCATTTTTACAACTCGGATTGACGATCCGTCGCCTCCAGTAGCTTTTATATACTTGCATCTTCATTATTAGCAACTTCGTCGGACTAGGTTACCTTTCCAGTCCGGGTTGTGCTTTTTTTTGTATATATTTAACTATATATATACTTACTTTTCAATTTTGTCAAAGCCCGGATGTTAAATCTGTGGTAGTTTACTATTTTTATATATAAATATGCACATATAAGCAGCCTTCACCACACTAGATTATCTTCCCAGTCTTGATTTGACTACTTTTCTGTCTATATATATATATATATATATATATATATATTTATATTACAGTTCGGCCTGGATCATTCTGTGGCCTTTTTACTGCTTTTATATATAAATATGCGTATATAAGCAACATTCACCACACTAGGTTATCTTCTCAGTCTTAGTTTGACTACTTTTTTGTATATTTACATTCCAGTTCAGCCTAGATTATTCTGTGGCCTTTTTACTATTTTATATATATCTGCAACATTCACCACACTGGGTTATCTTCCCAATTTTGGTTGACTATTTTTTTGTCAATATTTAACTATATATATATATATATATTTTAATTCCAGTCAGGGCCTCGGAGTGAAAACCTACCGCCCTTTACTGTTTTATATATATATTTCAATTCTGTTCAGCCTGGATCATTCTGTGGCTTTTATACAGCTTTTATAAATATATATATATATATATATATATATATATTTCAATTCCAGTCCGGGCACCGGTGTGAAAATCCATCGCTCTTTACAGATTTCATATGTATAATCATATATATATATATATATATTATTTTACTCATTTTTATTAAATTATTATTTTAAATATTCATTTGATATGAATCGACACTGACATTTTTGCAGGTGAACTAGATTTATTTAAATTTCGCCAACTCTAGCTTTCAAACGGTTCAAAATAGGTACAGACAGAACCGGAAAGCTAGAATGACTAAGATTTATTTAAATCTAACATTTTTCTAGTTTCAGCTATAAAAGCTTCCTTGCGACCCTTAGATCGCTATCTAGTGGGAACGAGATGCTTCAGCCAGGTGCGAACCAGGATTTACTGATGAATCCTTGGTTCTGGCGATATTTGAATATATTTCTGTACAAATTTGAGCTGTGCAGGTTTATTGGCTACTCATATGTGAGCCTAGGAATCGTGGGATTCATGATCAAACAGATCAAAATCTGATTCACACGATGGACAAATTCCACTTTATAAATGTACCCTGCATGTTTTTCTGTAAAAAATGTACATACAAAAGACCTTAAAATGATTATCGGGATTTAAGGTCTCAACATAGTGAAAATATGGTTTGTTGTGTCAGAGTCACTCCGATGGCTGTCATGGTCATGAGAAGACCAGCACTTGTATATATTTTGTGGTCGAGGATGCTTCGCAGCCCGATAATCACCATTCAAACTAAGCCTTAAGGCTGAAATGATAAAACTAAAGTATCGATATGGTTCAATTCCTATGTTAGCGTAAGGGTTTGAAAACCTGTTTTCAAAATATCATTTTAATAATCTTATCAAAAAGAGAAGCTTTTGCAAATCAAATCAAACACTTTTGCAAATCAAATCAAAGACTTTTTGCAAATCAAATCAAACCCTTCATATATAGGTTCAACGATGCATAGACATCTTTTCAATCAAACATAGGCCCAATTTTTAAACAGCATTCACACACACACTTTAGTTTTTTAAGGGAAATATTGAAAAGATGCGATATTGTGTTTACACGGGAGTCGTGGGGGTGCCTAACACCTTCCCCACATTTAACCAAGCCCCCGAACTCAAAACTTTGTTTTTGAAGATCAAGTTTTGACAGTGTCCAGCAATTGGGTCTCTTTCAAACAAAACTCGGTTGAGTTGGTACAACCATTTTAAAATCTACCAACTGGCGACTCTATAAAACGTTCAATTGTCTACATAATACATGTTGGCCTATTCCTAAAAAATCCTTCAAAACTTTTTTCACAAATAAAAAGAGTGAGGGTAGAGATAACTTAGGAAAAGAGAAAGATCCGGGTTGTGACCCGACCCGCGGATTTTTTTCCGACGTCGACAGTTATGAATCTTCTTTACATATACAAAATGATTCTGACTCAGACATCGATTAAACAAATAAAATGTTTGTTTAGTATTACATGTTCTTTATATCATTGTCATGTTTATGTACTTAACTATTTCATGCAATTTTCTATCATTATTGTCATTTTAATTGAAATTCTAATAACATCTTGAATATCTTATTTGTAGATGGCTTCTGAACCAGCGCAGAAAAAGCGCGGCTTGGGTAGGGGGCCTAATCAAGTGCCAAAGGCCCCTGCTAATCTGGATGACCGGATTCTCATTCAGATTCGTCCTCCTCCGGACAACATGTACATTCACATCATTTATATATACTTGTTTTATATTTTCATTGTTGTAGATATATACTAATGTAAATTGCTTTAAATATTATAATAAATCTACTTTAATGTAAATTATTGTATATTGTAGTGATTTTACAGATAATAAGATAGTTAAGTGCATTGCATAACTATGCTTACAGAACTGGCCTACGCCAGTGATTACGTGGGCGAACACACTTATCGCCCACAAGGATGCAGTATGGGCTGAATTTCAAGTATATTTTTTTTAATTCTTACATATAATATAATTAATAAAATAATATTGTTTAGTAGTGTTGGATTACATGTTAATAACATCGTTTTATTAATATTATTATTGTTGTTTTATTTGCATAAGAGGTATAGGTGGGACGACACGCAGACATCGAAAATATAAACACTGTTCTGGCAGAAGTGTGTCGTCTGCACCAAAGATAACTTGAACTGTTGTGGGCAGTTTGGGCTGATATGTCCCTCTTTCCCGCATTTAAAGCATACGACCGGTGGTCGTTCTCCTCCCCTCGAAACAGTTGATGCTGGTGCTGATGTTGACATCTTCGTGTTCTCATTGTTGTACCTTCTCTTCTTGAAATCTCCCCCCGATTCGCTTCTTCTACTATCATGGCCACGATAACCACTGGAGTGGTTACCGCTTCTGTCATACTTTCCTCCTCGCTGGTTGTCATTGCTCCGATGACTGCTGCCACCAGTACGACCTTGGTTGTGGTCCCTCGGTTGAACATAATCATTATCTCGTTCTAATAACTGGGCCCTGTTTACTACATCCGAATATAAAGAAAACTTATGAGAAATGAGGTATTGAAGTATTTCGGGTTTCAAACCTCTTAGAAACATCCGCGTCATACGTTCCTCATTCTCCACCAAATGAGGTGCAAACCTGGACAGCTCTGCGAACTTAGCCTCGTACTGGGATACCGTCATGTTGTTTTGCTCGAGTCTGATAAACTCTACTTCCTTCATATGACGAATACTTTCAGGAAAGTACTTGTCATTAAACAGTTTCTGGAACGCTTCCCAAGACATCTGGAGTGCGGCAGGCTGGGTACGCTTCACGGATTCCCACCAGTAATCTGCCTCTCCACGGAACATAAACGTGGCGAATGGAACCTTCTGTTCCTCTGTACATCCCAAGACATCAAATATCTTGGTAATTTGTTTAATCCACGTCTCCGCCTTTATCGGATCTGGCTTTCCCAGAAACTCTGGTGGTCCCAATTCTTTGAACTGCTTGGCAGTGACAGCTCGCGTGTTGTTATTATCTCCACCTGTATGTTGCACACGAGTCTCCCTCGTCTGATTTTGCATGAACTGCAAAAAACTTCTAAACATCTCATCGTTTATCGTCTGACCAGCGTTATTTTCAGGATGAACATTGCCTTCTTGTTGCACGTTCTCCTGGTTAACGATTAAAGGTGTCTCCACGGTCTCATTCACTTCGTTGTTAACATTCTCAGCTGCCATTCTCAAATACTGCCAGAAAACAAGGGTTAATTAAACAAGTCAACATATCACATATTAACCCTATGCTCCGACTGACCAATTAAATACCACATAAGCTTAGGTAGGACACACTAGCGAAGGATTTACTCGTCTCTCCCCTCCTAGTTCTATTCCCCGATCTCCGCCAGAGATCATATCCCTAAGCTCTGATACCAACTGTGACGCCCCCCAGAATAGGTCCATTCAACCCAACCCATTCTGAGTCGCCAAATACATGGTACAGAATTCAAATACAAACTTTATATCATACGGTCGTGCAAAATACGACCACACAACTGTGAGTCTCAATACAAATATGTAGAAAATATTAAGATTCAAACTAAGTCCTCATTACAATTATTATCACACTATTTATCAGAAATAGTGAGGACTACTACTGCTCTAACTCGGACCATCACTCTGTCCCCCGACTAGTCCCCGCAATATTCTCATTTCCTGAAGAGGACAACAGATGAAAAGGGTGAGCTCAACTAGCTCAGTAAAGAATATTATGACTAAGATAATGGAAAATAAATTATCGTTAGCCTTCAACAGTTCAGATAAAATATTATTGACAACATGTTCTAGATCAATATTCGCAGCGGAAATAACCGTTCATCATCAATATTTTATCCCTGTAACATCAATCAATATCCATCTCATCAAATATTCATCTTTGCACTACAGGCCAAAGATATTCATTTGTATCATCAGTGGTCATGTTCATCTCAACACCTGTCATCTTTGCACTACAGGCCAAAGATATTCATCAGGTAATCATTCATCTTTGCTCTACAGGCCAAAGATATTTAGTTACATCACATTTTAGGACTGAGGATGATGAAAAATATTTTAAAGAACGAATCCAGTGAGATAAAAGACAAAGATTAGGGATTCGTCATTTAGTTTATCCAATTCAAAAATACCTCGTAATAATCAATTATGGAGCAAAATTCAAGAATAGAGCTCAAAACTTGGATACAATCAAAGATAGTAACCTTAACAAGCAATTTGGACAAATAGAAGAAAATTTAATTTTTCCGTGAATAGTGCCGTATACGTGAATAGTGCCGTATACGTGAATAGTAACTCCGACGAAAAAAGTAAGAATTTCAACATAAAATCCATGACAATATTTCTGTATAATGATATTGAAAAGAATAATATCATTTACGAAAGAAAATAACATCCCTTACCTCAAAAGAACAGTATCTCTGACTGGAATATCGGATATAATACCGACGGAAGCTTGTACTGAATAGTAATACTCAAAGTATTGAAATACTCACAAAAATACGCTCGATATTATAGAGAGAGAAAACTTCTGATTCTGGTGTGATTTTCAATTCTAACCTAAGCACCCTATTTATAGGAAAAGCTTAGGATGCCAAAGGAGACTAAAATAATAAAATATTATTATTTTTTAAAAAAAATTCCGCCGCCGGCTGCTATGAAATCAGGATTTTTCAACCAAGAAATAAAAGTGGGGCCCACCATTTTATTAAAAAAATATTTATTTTCCGAAACTTCAATAATTCATAATAAATAGCCCCTTTGTCAGAAAAATACAAATTCTATGTCCTTTCCATAGGAAATTTAATTCTCTACAACTTTGTAAAAGGAAATTTTTCCAAATTCCAAACATAAATTATCCGAAATTCATAAACAGATGATTTTTCACACCAAAATACCGATAAAAAACACATCAGCACAAATTCCTTCTTTAATATCCACAAAATAAATATTTCCTTATCATATAAATCAATAATTAATTATTCACAAATAATATTATAGAACTACAATATTAACAACCAGGTCGTTCCCAGGACAGAGGGGGCCTTCCGATAAGGACTTCTCCTTACTGGCGCGCAATTAAATAACCCCTCCTAGACAGAACTTCCTTAGACATTGTCAATAATGCTATCTAATAATATTATTCAAATAATATGAATTATTGAGTTGATAACGTGAAATACTGTGCAACGACAATTATTGAATCAATACTACAAAATATCAACTGTAGCCATTATTGAATCAATCATAAAAAAAATAGCAACGTAGCAATTATTGAGTCAATAAAATATCAATGCAGCAATTATTGAGTCAATAATATAAAATATTGAACAGTAAATACTGTAACAATAATTGAGTAGGTTCCTTCTCACGTAAGACTCAATAATTCGAAATACTGTGCAATACCGTGTGCTACTGCGCAACACCGCGTACTGTATTTTAACCACCGGGTATTTCAACAGTACTAACGGTAACAACTACGCCGTTATCTTGTAAAAAAAGTTATTTCTGTCGCTTTCTATATCCGACAGTTATTCCGTTGTGGGGGCCCACAAATAGCTGCGCCGTCGTACGAATATTCCCCGACAACAAGAATATTTCACGACCAAACGAATATTCCCCGACAACAAGAATATTTTATAACCACTTGCTCATTTTAAAAATATTTGCACATTTTACCCATAACTTTCATATTTATCAAATCAACACCTTACTATTTCGAAATAATATATAAAGAAAACTAAATCTTTATTCATAAAAGTTGGGGTCTTACAGTACATGCACAAGCATAGTCCTTGGTGGTGCACCCAGGCCAGTCCATATGGCTGAGATGTGTGCCCAATGGAGAGCTGAAAGCTGGATGAAAAGACGAAATACTGCCACCACTAACAGAGCCCTGGGTGTACTTGATGGAGAAAAGGCGAAAGGCACCTACAAGGGCGGCAGTATATCACAGGTGCAACATATTACTGCCAGGGTACGCCTCATTACAGTAAACTTGTGAATTGGTTTTATTATTTTTTATATGTTTACAGTCATGGTTTGCACACTTGGGATTTTTACATATATAGTAATATGAGAGTATACTTTGTATAGGAGTCTCAGTCTCAAGGTCAGCCTATCCATTGGCTAGATGTGTATGTGGCCACTAGTGATGGACTACCTGAGGCTATCAAGATAGCGGTAATAAGTTTTGGCAACTTTGATGTTATTTATAAAGTTTTACGTCATTCTTTAGTTTCCTTCATTTATTTTTAACTATGTAATTGTTAACCTGCTGATAGGATACTTATAAGAGTTTATTGAACGAGCGTTATCCTGAAGGCACCCCACGTCCGTCGATTGATCAAGAATTGTGGGAGAGGGTGTCTGTTGTGAAGAAGAACTACGTCAAAAGCCAAGGACAACGACGACGCCCAACCTTCAGTGGCTCAGGCAGCTCTGCTACCCAGTCTTCACAGTCATTGAGCCATCCAGTTATTCATACTCCTGCTGACAGTGTGAGAGTTATATGTCAAAATCACGATCTTCTTCATATTTTGGGCTGGAATCTAGCGGCTCTGAGTCCTGATGAGTTAACTGCTGCAGTGGCGGCCGCAGCAGCATATCATGCGGATGACAACGAGGTAATCTTATAAATTACTTATTACAATCAAGTTAATTAGTCGCATATATATATATATATATATATATATTGTTGTGTGTATTTGGTTATGTTTAAATGATTCTTTTTGTTTAACTTTCATTCACTTTACTTTGTATAAGTAATACCAGTATCAGCATATATACTATATATGTAACTTGTCTTACTCTTTTGTTAATTACAAGATCATACAAATTTGGACGATGATGCATGACGACCTAGGCTTGCCTGCTTTCTAGATATTTCAGCCTTGTACTTTTATATTTATTCTATGGACGAATGTATATATGCTACTTAAACATTAGATTTGTATATATTTCTTCAGCTTATTGGTTTATTACTTTATATTGTGTTGGGTTATCATGTGTTGGCGTATGGATGTTTATATGTACTGCTTTCTATTTCGTTTATTACTTTATATTGTGTTGTATTATCATTTACTGGTGTTGGGATATATATAAAGCTTGGTTGGATGTTTATATATACTTCTATCTGTTTGGACATAAAGCAGGTGCAAAATAGGTGCAGTTTTTTTGGGAATTCCATAAAACAGACAAAAAAAAAATTAGTATCAGCGCTGATGAGCATTAGCGACTGCTTCATTCGTCAGGGTATCAGCAACTGAGCCGGTCGCTGATATGTGGTCCACGTCAGCCTCAGCCCCTGGCCCATGCTGACTCAGATTAGCGACGGCTACGGTCGCTGATAGCGGTCGTCGATGTGTCGGTAGCTAATAGTCGTCGCTGATGTGCATCCTAGCGACCAGATTATATGCGACGGGTGTCAGCGACCGTATTCGGTCGCTGATAGGGATCTGCGACCGGTCTCTCGATCGCTGAAAGGCGGTCGCTGTTAGGCCCTTTTCTTGTAGTGTTAGCTATGGATCATCACACACACACACATATATATATATATACTATGAGTAATAATTGATATTAGAACATGATTGTTATTATCGATGAAGTATATAATTTAAATTCTAATATAAAACATAGAATGAATTTAGTTTTTGAATTTAAAGAAAAAAACACTTATTTAATTCTCAAAAGGATATTGATAGAAATACATTACGAAAATTTAGAAAGAGTATAAAATGAGTTTTAGTTTTACTCGGGCCAGAATAAGTCATCTCAAGTACATGAAATTAAAAAAAAACAAAAAAAAAACTAGTAGACCCAGGCGTAAATGAACTTTTAAGTGTTTAATATAATATTTGTATGTACTACATTTTATATTTGACATTGCATCACTGACATTTAATTTTTCGTGGGCATATTTTTATTTATTTATTTATTAATGTCATTTTGAGAAGATAAATTATTTTATTGTTTGAAGACTTTTTGGGCCACAAAAGATATATTACTCATAATGATATTAAATGTAGTGGGTTCGCGCGGATGATAATAATGTTAGATAAAACTTATTCAGACCCGACAAAGAAGAATATAAGTGATTGCGTTAAGTTTCAATATTTTCCTTTAGATTAAATATTGTGTGATGGTTCAAACACATTACTCAAGAAAATGAAATCAAAAAAGACCTCTTTCGATAAATGGCAAAACAAATATATTCCCGCGTTCGTTAAATTTTTTATCAATTGTTCCCTCCTCCCTTCAAAAAATAATAAATGATTTATGCAAAAAATTTAGTGATTGTAATGGTTGTCACAAATATTCTATAGGGATAACACAACTAGGCATCAGTAAGAGTCATCATATATACTACTATTTTGTGATTGCTATTAAATTTCATCACCTAATATATTTATTGGTCATATATGCTTGTTTTTTAGTGATTTCCTTGATCGTCACAAATAGTTTATATTGATGGCAAAATTAACCATTACTAGGAGCCTAGCCGTCATCTATATTATTATTTTGTGATTGTTAAAAAAGTCCATATAATACCCTTTTTTGAGATTGCTTTAAATATTTTCATAAAGGTTTATCTAATGTGGTTTTCTTTTCGTGATAGTCTTGCCCATCACCAAATATTTCTTAAGTTTTTTTCTTTGATGGCTTAAATGCAATCACGTTAATGAGAAATATATATAGGTGATGGTTGCGTGCTATCTCAAAAATTAAAAATTATTTTTAGATAATATTTGGTGATTGAAATGGTCGTCACACACACACACACACACACACACACACATATATATATATATATGTATATATATTTATGATGACAAAATTAACCATCACTAGAACCATCATATATAAATTATTTTTTATTATAACTCAAATAATTTATCACGAAATATTATGTGTTATGATTGCTTTTGAAAATCATAACCAGAATCAATAGTGAGATAATGCGCACAAAGTGTAAGTAATGTCTAATATTTATTAAACAATGTACCATGTGTGTAGTTATATTATATGCATTAGAAATAAATTTTTGAGGTCGTTGGAGATATTTTTGATGACACATTAGTCATGACACATTAGTCCAAATATTTTTTGAAACCAAAAAATAAAATATCTAACATTACCCATATACACAAGTGTACGTCACTAATGACATGTACGTAACTAAATTTTACAATTAAAGGCATTCATAACTAACAATACCTTATACATTGCCCTTTCGGGTCATGACATTTTCTAATGTAGAAGACTTTTCCAATAAGCTAATTTTGATAATCATAGTGTATCGATTACTTAAGCATTTGTTTTACTCTCCTTTTCCATCATTATTTGTTCCCTCCCTTCTCCAACACTTAAACCAACAAACACCAGCACCATACCTACTAAGCTACAATCTCTTTTAGCTCATCTTGTCCTTCCACTTAAAGAAAACTAAAGCCCTTTTGGAAATCATTATTTAAGACATTCTCTAGGCTGTTAAAAATCACCAACCTTTTTCTCTATACTTTCTTCTCCTTAAGATTCCAAGTGCATGTTCTTAATACTTCTTAAACATGTTGGTTTTGTAAGTTTATTAAGAAGAAGATCAAAACATATTTACTTAAGTTCAATTTGAAGATCTTCTTTTATATATATATATATATATATATATATATACACACACACGAGGAGGAAGAAAAAAGGTTGCCAAAAAAATGAGTACCGGGAGATTTGTCAAGTGTGTGACAATAGGAGATGGGGCAGTAGGAAAGACTTGTATGCTCATTTCTTACACCAGCAATACCTTTCCAACCGTATGTTATTCTTCTTTTTTCCCTTTTTTATTATAATTACTTAATTAATTTCTTATTATGGCGATCATGAATATTTCTTTAATTAGTATGAATTTATTAGTCAGAATGTCTAGTACATTAATTAATTTATTTTTTTTATTTTTGCATGCGTAAGGATTATGTTCCGACTGTGTTTGACAACTTCAGTGCTAATGTGGTGGTAGATGGTAGTACAGTGAACCTTGGCCTATGGGATACTGCAGGTAAGTATTTCTATTAACACTATGTTTGCCAGCTTGGAATTAATTGAAACTCAAAATACATTTGCAATTTCACAAAATTGAAATCTAGTTATAAAAAAAATGGCTCAATTTTCAATTCCAAAGCTCATAATTGAGTTGTCAAACATAATTCTTTTCCTCGACTTGACTAGTTTTATTAAGAATTAATTTCCCATTTCATCTCCATATATATATATATATATATAAAATTTTGCTATATGTATGGAGTTCAGGACAAGAAGATTACAACAGGCTAAGGCCTCTGAGTTATAGAGGAGCTGATATTTTTCTCTTGGCTTTCTCTCTCATCCGTAAGGCCAGCTATGAGAACATCTACAAGAAGGTTGCAGCCATTCCTCTCTTTACATTAATTAATAGACCATGCACTTTCTTAATTAATTTTTTCTTTTGATCAGCTAGAAATTAATCGTAATTATCAAGCTGATAAATTTTGATAATAGTGTTGGTTTATTAATGATGTATATATATATATATATATATAGTGGATCCCTGAGCTGAAACACTATGCACCAAATGTACCAATTGTGCTCGTGGGAACCAAACTTGGTAAGATCTTGTCTGTTTAAGCATCATTATTAGATCTTCTGATTAAAATATATACTTTTATTTTTACTCTTCTTTTTTAATGAAAATTAAAAAACATTAATGCATGTCATAGGGAATAATATTTTTTTGAACATGGTCAAAATTTTGATATAAAAAATGTTTGTATAGAAATTCTTAAAAAAACATGTACGTATAACTAATTTCTCCAACTAATTTAATCGAATGCAGATTTAAGAGACGACACACAGTACATTAGTGATCACCCTGGTGCAATACCAATAACGACGGCTCAGGTGACATATACATAATATAGCCTTCAACATTTGATTTTGGAAAAACAAAATTTTAGTTATATATAGAGGGGATAAATTAATCAACAAAATTAATTAATTCAATGTATTCCAATTAATAGAGTAGTCAATAACAATTAAAGTTATTTTGTCCAGGGGGAGGAACTTAGAAAGATGATTGGTGCAGTTGCTTATATAGAATGCAGTTCGAAAACTCAGCAGGTAATGCCACTTTAACAATAATTCTAACTAATTTGTGAAATCTTAAAATTCAAACTAGTTACGACGCGAATTTAATTGATTCCAAGCTGATACAATTTTTTAGCCTTATCAATTGAGGTGATTATAAATCTCATAAAAACACTTTAGTTTCAGTTAATTAATTAGATGTGAAATCAAATGATCTTGTTGAACAATTTGAACGCATCTCAATCTTACTCTCACTCAATATGATCTTCTTCTTTTTCCCTCAGCATGTGAAGTCTGTGTTTGATACAGCAATAAAGGTAGCTTTGAGGCCACCCAAAGTACTGAAGAAGAAGCCACAAAAGCAAAAGCCATGCACGTTTCTATAAATAAATCCAACGTTAGTGAAGTACAAATAAATTCCTCCCAAGCGGCCGCCCTGTCAAATGCTCATATATTTTTTTTGGTAATATATAAAATATATATTAATTACTACATTTTGTACTGTGATACATGTGATGTTTTGATTTTTGCCTTGTTCTCCACCATATATCAACTTCTTGCAATTTTGTCATCTTTGCCCTTACATTTGGGTAACGAAACACACTTTGAAGTAGGTCTGGCAAAATATGGTTATGGTTTGGTTTTAATTTATAAAATTTGGTTATAGTTCTATTTAAAAACTAAAATCACATTACCTATTTTTAATATGGGTTATGTGGGTTGGAACCATATAATTATAAGTCAAATATAGGTCAACTTATATTTTAAATTTCAAGCTTATGATCATTATTATGGTCCAATTAAATAGATTATTTAAGATATTTAATTTCTATATTCTTTCACCTTCTATATCTAATGTTTTATACATTATTCCTCTCTCTCTCTCTCTCTCTCTAAATTTTTTTTTACACTCTCTCTAACTTTTTTAGATTTTCTCTCTCTAAAATGTTATTATATTTTATTTTATTTTATTTGGTTGGTACTAGTACAAGTTTTCTATTTGAACTTTGATAACGTAGCTTGATTGGTCTTCTTTAAACCAATATCGATTAGTTAAACCATCCAGCTGTGCATGGTAAAAAACTCGTGGGTTTTCTTTAAGCCTAAAAAAAATCTATGATCTGTCTATTTCAGCTGAAAATAATTTGTTAGAGATTATTTTTTTTGTTAGCGTTATAAGTGAAATAATTTGGGACGTCCGTGAGGTCTCTTTGTATTAGTTAAAAATAAATAATGGTTCAAATAATATTTTAAAAATTAGTTTATTAAACATAAACAGTTTCATTCAAATTTGATTTTAATTCATTTGCAAAATACTAAAATTTAAAGTATCCTATAAATTTGTTTTCATTTTCAAAACAACAGTTTTGTATTAGTTAAAAATAATGGTTCAAATAATATTTTAAAAATTAGTTTATTAAACATAAACAGTTGCATTCAAATTTGACTTTTTTTTTGTGCGTTAGATAGATATTTAAACTTCAATGTATCTGGTGAAGTAGTTGAGAACTCGTTATACACTCACATAGTAAATATACAAATCTCTTTTACCATGGTGGATATGGTAAATCTCAACTCCTTTATCTGTTGTAACTAACACTTTTATCTCGTCTATATATTTTTTTTAATAAAAAAAATAAGAAAAGTGAAAATAAAGAAGAGAAATAATATGTGAATGAAATGCAGAATTAACCCAACAAACAAACAAACAGGGATTAACTTATTGAGAATTTTATTACAATTTTTTAAATTAATTATTTAAATTTAAACTTTATTTATTTTACTTTTATTGTTTTTTTACAACGGATGAATTTTTCCTTAAAAAGTTAAAATAGAGCAATAAATATTTTGTAAAGTGCATAAAAAATGTAGAAACACTAACATTAATTTATGAATCCTAAGTTTGTAAGTTTTAATTATTTTAACCGCGAGCTCTGATCCATTATACTAACAAGAGAGCACGTGGCAAGATTCTGCAGGAGTCATGGGACAGCAGATGATACAACAGATAGTACATGTATTTAGAACAGCAGATTTGGAGTCTAAATTTAAAAACTAAACAAATTGAAATGCCTTAAATTTTGATTAACTAGATGATTCTCGACCTAAATTGGCAGGTCTACTTTGAAGAATATTTTAGTCCGAATAAAACAAATGTGTTGCTAGCTAGCCCTGTATACTAAATTCCAATAACAAGAGCTAATCTTAATTCAGTGTTGTAGTCCTTGTCAAAGTAAAATGGTAGTCCTAGCTAATTGACCAATTCTGTTTCCATTCAACTCAACACATTTATTTTTTTTGGATTTTGAGTCCAATTAAACTCATTTCTTGATTGAGGAGAAGCAATGCATGGACTTCTCCCTAATGAACATAATCTTATTTTCAAATTCTTAATTAAAGGCCGTTTCTTTTCACTAATTTTGCTTTTTTGATACCATCAATTCAAATATACCATGACCATTGGGCATTCCCCAAGAACGAAAACCGGGGCATACATTTGGTCCACGACCCAATTAATCTTTACTACTCCATTAGTATTTTACTACATTAATTTATCCAACTTCATTACCAACAATTACATAGTAATAAGCCTTGTGGACTTTAAAATATATATATATATATGAGAAAGTGCTCACCTGTACAAAAATATTATGGTGGTTGGTGGTTGCAAAGGTAAAATATAAAAAGGAAATTAAGAGGTAACTAAACATGCATGCATCTAGGTGACTAAATTATTCAATCCTCTTTGTATAATTAAATTGTTCCGAGGAGACTGTTCAAAATTCAAAGCTATACTAAGAATATACTGTTGTTAAGTACGGATTAATCACCCAAATTAAAGTTTCTTCTAATAAGCTTTCATTCTCAACTCATAATCTTCCACATGCATACATAGGATGGAATGTGATAATTGACATTCCTTTCATTAATTCAGTTTTGTTATAAAAGATTACTAAAATTAAAAATAAACATGATTAGAAGAAAGAGAGCATTCTCATAGTATTTCCATGTGTATCATTATCTTTACAATACATATATTTATAGGTACATGAACATCAATATTTGGAGGTTTCAAAACACAAAGGTCATGAGTTTCAAAACTTAAAGAACATGGGAGTTACAAAGCTTAAATGTTATTACAATAAAGATGGGAGGAATGAATCTAGACATCCATATATATTATAATTTTATAACACTCCCCCTTAGATGTCTATTGTATAGCCATACGCATTGAAAGCTGCCTCATTAAAAACCTTACCAGAAAAAACCCAATGGGAAAAAGACCTTAATTAAGGGAAAAAGAGTGCAGCGAGTATTGGCTCCCACTCATGAATGTATCCTTAAGTCCTTCAGCTGTTGCATTCTAATATTACGACACAATCTTTCAAACATTGTAGTTGGTAATGCTTTGGTGAACAAATCTGCTAGATTATCTTTTAAGCAAATTTGTTGAACATCAAAGTCACCGCACTTATCAAGGTCATGTGTGAAAAGAATTTCGATGATATGTGCTTTCTTCTATCACCTTTGATGTATCCTTCCTTTAATTGAGCTATACAAGCAGCATTGTTTTCATACAGAATGGATGGAGTTCTTTTGTAACAATTTTCTAAGAATATGCCTCGTTAAAAACCTTACCAAATAAAAATCCAGTGGAAAAAAATTTTGGCGAAGGAAAATAGTACAATATTCTTGTATAACTTCTAGTGCCTTGGGATTGCCTCATTAAAACCTTGCAAAGGAAAATCCAGTGGGAAAAAATCTTAGCGAAGGAAAAAGAGTACAATCAGCACATATCATTTTTACTTCCCTTCATAAGTTCATAGAATTTCCATTGTTCATGGTAAAAATATCATTAAGTCGAAGCATGCCAATATTGTGCAGCATCTTCTTCAAAATCGTAGTTGGTAATGACTTAATGAATAAATCAACCAAATTATCACATGATCATATATGCTTGATATCAACATGCCATTCTTTTGGGGCTCATGTGTATAAAATAATTTTGGGGCAATATGCTTGGTTCTATCACCCTTTGGATAAAATAATCCCAAATCAATAGTCTCACGAAGATAACATAAAATATGTTTAATTTCATTACAATGTCTTCGAGTTGGTGCATAACTATACATTGCTAGTAAGTTAACTGCAAATGCTATATATATCAGGTCTTGTCAAATTTACAAGATACATCAAAGTACCAATTACATTAAGATATAGTACTACAAGACCAAAACACCAATCTCACGAAGATATGGTACTTCAAGACCAAAAGTTTTTTCATCATTTTCTTGTGGTCGAAACGGATCTTTCTTGATATCAAGTGACCAATCTATCATTGGAGTACTCAAAGGATTAACATTATCCATGCAAAGTTACTTCAGGACTTTTTCTGTGTGTGTTGATTGATGAACAAGAATTCCATAGTTCAATTTGTAGGCCAAGACAAAAATTTGTCTTACCAATATCTTTCATCTCAAATTTGTTGTTTTTGTCGACTCTTCTAGAGCAAGATCTTTCATCAATAAATACAGTAATAATAGCAAATCCAGATTATGATCTTTTGATAAAAATGCATGCAAAAATTGATTATTCTCAAATTCTTCTTTCAAAAGATATCCACTCAGGCGATTATACCACAATATGCATCTGGATCGCTTTAACTCATATAAGAATCTTTTTAGCTTGATAAAATACATACTTCGAGATGTAGAATTATATGCTTCAGACATTTTATATCTTTCAGGGATTTTCATGTAGATATCATTATCTAATGATCCATACAGATATGATGTAACAACATCCATTAATTTCTCTTGCTACCAAGCTAATTAAAAATCTGAATGTAATTGCGTCCATTACAGAAGCATATGTTTCTTCATAATTAATACCATATCTCTGTGAGAAATCTTGTGCTACAAGTAGCGCTTTGTACCATATAATTTCATTTTTCTCATTTCGTTTATGTACAAATACCCATTTGTATCCAACAGGAATTACACCTTTAGGTGTTCGGACTACAGGTCCAAAACCTTAACATTTATTTAGTGAATTTAATTCTGCTTGAATCGCCTCTTTCCACATTGGCCAATCATTTTTACGTTGACATTCATCAACGGTTTGTGGTTCATATTCATGATCATTACTTCTGGTAATATCAAGAACAACTTTATATGAAAATATGTTGTCGACAACAATTTTATTTCTATCCAATATATCCGTCTCCTGTATATCCATAATGTTTCGAGATCTCGTTATTTTCAAGTACCTGATCCTCTTCAGGAGATAACTCATCATCTTCAGGGGGATAACTCTTTAGGAGATTTTTGTTCATAAGTTTTGGATATATCGATAAATTTTGTAGCCTGTTTCATGGGTATAGCCTCTTTATAGGCTGCAACTTGTTTTTCTTGTATTTTCTTCTTCTGGGAAATTTTATTTTTTAACACCGATCATTCTTCCAAGTTTCAGGTGTGACTTTAACTTAATTAGTTGCTACTATATTAATTAATTGTCCTACAGGGACTTCAATCCGTGCTGGAGTATTAGTAGCTAGAATGTTAGATTTCACTATTTTCTTATTATCGATGAATAATTCTTGTAATTGATTTGCAAGTCCTTGCAAATGAATAATCCTTTGAACTTCCAGCTCATATTGATTTGTACGAGGATCAAGATGAGATAACGTCGAAATATTTCATGTAATCTCCCGTCGTGCTTCAGGCAACGATCTCACGTCATGCTTCAGGCAACGACTTTTCTCCCCCTAATTGTGGGAAGATTGTTTCATTAAAATGATAATCCTCAAAACATGCCTTAAAAATATCACTTGTTGAGGTTATGATACAACATGTAAAATAACATGACCCCAAGCATAAACTGGTAATTTTGATTTCATAATCAAAGGTCAAACAATAATTTTAAGTCTCTTGATAATAATTCAGCTAAACCATTTTTGAGTATGTGTATATGCAACAAGATGTTTAACATAAATTCTAATTAACATGCAATATTCATCAAAAACTTGAGATGTGAATTTTACCAGCATTATCTAAATAAATTTTTCTAGTTATATAATTAGGAAATTGTACTCGAAACCTAATTATTTGAGCAAGAAGCATAGAAAATGCAATATTTCTAGTTAAAAGTAAACATACATGTGATCATCTGGTTAATGCATCAATTAAAACCATAAAATACTTGAATAGACCATAATGTGGGTGTATTGGTCCACATACATCGCCCTGAATTCTTTCTTAAAAAGATGAACACTCAATAACAATCATTAAATGTGATGGTTTAGTAATTAATTTATTTTGATAGAATTAGGTAAAGAAATCTTCTTGTTCTTTAAGTGATGTTCATGGGAGTTTTCAATAATTCAACGCAACATTATTGATCCTGGATGATCAATACGATCATGCCAAATCATAAAAACTTTTGGATCTAAACACTTCTGGTGTATTGCACACTTCTAGTATATTACAACATTCGTTTCAACTATTCTCATTTTAGTATAATATAACCCAGAAGAGAAAATAGACAGTTTTTCTAATATGAGCTTCTGTCCCGATACTATTGAAGTAATATAAAGAAATTCTTCACTGCCTTCGTTATTGGTTTCAATATAATAACCATTATAACGTATATACTTAAAGCTGAGCAAATTTCTGCTTGTCTCAAAAGAATATAAAGAATCATCAATTCAAAGTTTTGTGCCCTTTGACAATATTATAATCGCTCTTCCAGAGCCTTTAATTAAGTTTGATGAATAATCGCTCTTCCAGAGCCTTTAATTAAGTTTGATCGATGAGCTTCTAGCCCATACATCTTTACATATGCAAAAACATAAATTTAACTTTATTACTTGAAACATAAATAAAACATATAATAAAAATACTTATTATAATGTCATAATACAATGAAATAAAAATAATTAATTGGTATGAACATTTCTATCAACATCATCAAGGAAATCATAGACATCAAAATTAGTTATATCCACTCTTTTTGAAAAGTCAAAATAACTCATGTGATCTTGAGGATCATTATGATCAATAAAATTAATTTCAATTCCCTTTCCTTTTCTTTTATGGAGTTTTGGTATAAATCTACTAAATATTTAGGAGTACGCCATGTACATTCCCTTTTTCTATATTGATTGTCCTTTTCAGGCCCACTACCACTACCACAACCACAACCACAACCATAATTTCCTCTATGATTATCAAATGAGGTTCCATTCACTTCAGGGAATGTAGTAGAATCGGTCGGGAGAGATTGTTGATTTTTCACCAAAAACTAATTATTATGTTTCAGTCACTAGAAGACATGATATCACTTCAGGGTACATAATTTTCTTTATCGCTTTAGGAAATATTTTGTAAACTTACGCTCTCGATATTGCTGCTACAGGAGCATATTCGAGGCATGAAATCTATTAAATATTTTTTCTAACATGTCTTCATCAGTGTTTTTTTTTTCATGGAGATAATGACGAATAAAAATCATTGATTTTGCATGATCCTGCAGGGATGCATGATTGCCAACTTTAATTGTATCTCCATAATTCTTTGCCTTTATATGAATATCAACATCAAGAGTCCATGACAAGTAATTATTATCCGAAATATCAAGGGTAGCAAATTTAAGTTTTATAAAATTTGACATCTATATAATATATATAATTATGTAATAAATTAAATAATTAAATATAAAACATTTCTCAATCAGATTCACTACTTGGATAATTTGGCTATGAGCCTAGCAGAGTAGCCTCTTTTGAGCTGAACAAGTAGTTAAATTTTTTTTAATGTAACAGTAGTTCAGCTAGACACATTAACCAACATATTTTCTCATCTCCATTAGCCTCAATAAGTATCACCTTACCTTAATCAGAATTTTACAAAGAGACTTGTGATGTGTATATATATATATATATATAATTTTAATGAAATTATACTTCATATACATGATCAAATTTAATTGTAATGAAACAATACTTACAGCATGAGTTGAGAGAACTCCTTTTTCAAAATTGGGTAGAGTATCGTGCTGATAACGTGTTATAAAATATTACTAAAATTAAGAATAAAGATGATTAGAAGAAAGAGAGCATTCTCATAGTATTTACATGTGTATCATTCTCTTTACAATACATCTATTTATAGGTACATGAACATTAATATTTGGAGGTTTCAAAACTCAAAGGTCATGAGTTTCAAAACTTAAAAGACATGGGAGTTACAAAGCTTAAATGTTATTACAATAAAGATGGGAGGAATGAATCTAGACATCCATATATATTATAATTTTATAACAAGTTTACTTAATTAATTTATTTTTAGTACTATTACTTAGCTACCTATATACTACTCCCTCCGTCCCTTAATATAAGTAGTTTTAGAGTTGTGCATAAGTATTAAGGAAATGACTGTATAACATTAAATATAATATCAATTGTCTATATTATCCTTGAATTAAAAAAAAGAGTGTTATTTATTAGACAAAAAATAGTGAGAGAACCAAAGTTATAGTATTTAATACTTGGGGTAATATTAAAAACTAAACAATTAATGCTTAATTGAAATTTCAAATGACTTATATTAAAGGATAAAAATATTTTTTTTTAAACGACTTATATTAATGGAGGAGTACTATATAAGGTCTAGGGGTGAGCATGGTGCAGTTTGGTGCGGTTTGAAGCTCAAACCGCACACGAAATCGCTTAGGTGCGGTTTGATAAATTTAAAACTGCACATGAAACCGTTTGTGATTGGTGCAGTGCGGTTTTGAACCGTGCGGTTTGATTTTATTTGGTGCGGTTTCGGTTTCAAAACCAATTGAAATAACAAAGCCGTAAAATAGTTAGCAAAATCATCCACGCAAACGTATTACGCAATGAACACAATCATGAAGCTAATTTAGCAAAATAGTTCCAGGCATCAACAATTATATAGTTGATTAATACTATGTTATCACATTTGATTTAGGAAATACCAAGCCACTCTTTGATTTACAAACATAATTGATATTGTTGATTCCAATATCTGTCTTCTAAAATAAAATTAGGAGAATATGTTATAGTAGAGAAATTATATATACTCGTAACAAATTTGAGAAAACATGATAATTATTTGGTGCGGTTTCAATTTTATGCGTACGATTTTGGCTAGTAACCAAATCGAAACCGTAAATTTGGTTTTTCAACCCACCTAAAACCGCCACATACGCCGGAACCGTTGGTGCGGTTTTAATTGGTGCGATTTGTGCAATTTTTGGTATAGTTTCGATTCCAATTTGGTTCCTTGCTCAGCCCTAATAAGGTCAATGACTCAAAGGGAACAAGTTAGGAAGTTTCTCCAGCTCCTACTCAATTTCCCAGGAGGACTTATCCGCGATTCAGGTTAATTACTACTCTCTCCATTCCTAAAAGATTGTCGTTTTAGGAAGTAATTTTTGTTCTAAAAAGATTGTCGTTTTGAGTTTATCAATACACATTAGCTATTTTTTTTTACTTTACCCTTATTTAAAGCTTTCTCCTATTAAAGCTTTCTTCCCTTCCCAATGATTCTTATTCAATTCAATGCTATAATCCAAGTAGTAATTGGATGAATTGAATAAGAAACATTGGGAAGGGAATAATTGGTTGAGACAATTAATAAGAGCAGTATAGTATTTTCGCTAGGTATTAATTACATTCCTTAATCTGTGTGCATTAACCTTAAACCACAATCTTTTAGGAACAGAGGGAGTATAATACCAACAGATTTTGTACTTGCATTGAGAAACATTACCAATAGATTGTGTTATATATTGCTCTTAAAAGTATAAATTGCTAGAAAAATTTTGTATACAACAATAAATTTATATTTGATCAGAGTTTGTCAACCAACTAAGAGCGTCTCCAATAGTAGTAGCAAAAAAAACTTTTTAAATTGAAGTTTGTTGACCTACGTGGCAATTTGAAGAACATTATTTGCTATTTTAATATTTTGTGCCTAATCAGTCTTTTCAATTCAATTAATACAGTATTTGACTTAAAATAATAATACTTGATAACATTTGAAATAATTAATAACATTTATTTTTTAAAATGAGCTATACATCAAACCTATCAGACAAAATAAATGTTTTTAGCCTTTTTTATATGATTTTGATTCTCCCAAAACAAAATAAATGGTTTGAAGATGCAAGGTCAACTTACCAGTTCTAAAAAGAGAGAATGAGGTTGCAGATTTGATGACTAAAATTGAAGAGACGGTTAAAGATGCTCTAAATTACATTTGCCACTTCTTCAAAAAGTTAAACGGTTGACAACACGGGTATACATGCATAATTGCATATATTTGATCATCCATAATGAACATGGCAGACCCCTTAACTAGTATATGCATTTAGAATAGAGCATAAAATCCATCCACTAGTTTCAATTATATACTCCCTCGGTCACTTAATATATGTCGTTTTAGACAATTTCATGTTTTTTTAATTATTTGTGGTTAGAAGAATTAACTATAATATTTTCAAAATTACCTTTCATGGAAAAATGTTACAGATGAGAGAAAGTATATGAGATAAGTATGGTAATTATGAAAATTTGAGGGTATTATAGACAATTTGTAAGACCCCAACTTTTATGAATAAAGATTTAATTTTCTCTATATATTATTTTAAAATAATAAGGTGTTGATTTGATAAATGTGATAAGTTATAGGTGGAATGTGCAAATTTTACAGAGTAAGCAAATGGTCATAACATATTCGTTGTGTCGGGGAATATTCTTTTGTCGGAGAATATTCGTACGACGGCGCAGTCATTGGTGGACCCCACAACGAAATAATTATCGGATATAGAAAGCGACAGAAATAACATTTTCATGGCAAAAATACTTTTATCGTTAAACTGTTAAAATACCCGGTGATAAAAATACAGTAATACGCGTTGTTGTAAAGTAGCACACGGTATTGCATAATATCTTTGATTATTGATGCTTACGTAAGAAGTCACTCAGTATTCAATAATTGCTACAGTAGTTGTTGCACAGTATCTCATATTATTGATTCAATTATTGTCACAGTATCATCTGCACAATATTTTATATTATTAAATCAATAATGGTCATTTATATTATTTAAATGATATTATTAGATAGCATTATTGACAATGTCTAGAAAGTTCTGTCTAGGAAAAGAGTTAGTTAATTGTGTGCCAGTAAGAAGAAATCTTTATCGGAAGGCCCCCTCTTTTCTAGGAACGACCTGGTTGTCATTATTGTGATTCTGTAATATTAATTTAAATAATAATTGACGAATGGTTGATAAAAATATTTTCATTGTGTTGGAAATATTAATGTTAGTAGAAATCGACATTTATTTCGATAATAGTTGATTTTCGGATGTTAAATTAACCAAACGGAGAATTAATCGGATAAATGAGCAATTAATGGGTGGTTAACATGTGGGACCCACTTATTGGTGGATAATAAATAGTTGGTGGGTGATTGCAGGGGTGGAGTTGCAGGGGTGGAGGTGCAAGATTTATAAACTTGAGGGACTAAATTAAAAATTGAGGCAAAGATGGAGGTACTAAAGTGTAATTAACCAACCTTTTTCTAGCCTATAAATAGCAAGTTAATTTCATTCATTTCTCACCATTCTTGAAAAGTAAAGTTATAATAGTGAGAGAAATTATAGAGAGAGAAAGAAGAAGAGTATCCTGCTACTACACTATTCTAGTATCCAATCTTCTACTGAGGTAAGGGATATTATTTCTTTTATATTCATAAAGAATGTTATTTTCTTTCAATACTCGTAAGGGTTGTTACTCTATTCTTTATTGATCTGTGGGAGTAACCTGTCTACACGGACTACCGCATGCATGGTGAATAACCCTTCGTATTTATTCTTTATTGATCTGTGAGAGTAACCTGTCTACGCGGATTACAGCATGCCTGGTGAAAACCTTTTGTATTCATTCTATTCCTTAATAATCTGTGGGAATAACCTGTCTACGCGGATTACCGCATGCGTGGTGAATCATCTTTCGTATTCATTTCTATTAAATTGTGGAAATGATCTGTCTACGCGGATTACTGCATGACGGGTGAAAATTCAATTACAGTTTTGTATATTCATTTATACTTGTACGAAATATTATTTCATTGGAATATTGGTCTGAACTTTTTATGAAATTTTCATCTTTTCATGACAAGTTACTATTCACGGTAAAAAAAATTTAATCTTTGATTGGATCCAAGTTTTGAACTTCATTCTTGAATTTTGCTCCACAATTGATTATTATGGAGTATTCCTTAACTTGAATAAACTAATTTACGAATCCCTAATCTTTGTCCTTTATCTCACTGGATTCGTTTTTTTTTATATTATTTTTCATCATCCTCAGTCTTAAATGATGATACAAATGAATATCTTTGGCCTGTAGTGCAAAGATGAATGATTATTTGATGAATATCTTTGGCCTGTAGTGCAAAGATGATTACCTGATGAATATCTTTGGCCCGTAGTGCAAAGATGGACAGGTATTGAGATGAACATGACCACTGGTGATACAAATGAATATCTTTGGCCCGTAGTGCAAAGATAAATATTTTATTCGAGATATATATTGATTGATGTTATAGGGATAAAATATTGATGATGGACTTTTAAATCATAGAAGTTAGTAGACATCATTCTCTACTTAACTCTTCTAATGAATTGTTATTTCTGCTGCAATTGTTGATCTAAAACTTGTTGTCCATAATATTTTATCTGATTTGTTAAAGACTAACGATAATTTATTCTTCATTATCTTAGTCATAATATTCTTTACTGGGCTAGTTGAGCTCACCCTTTTCTTCTATTGTTCTCTTCAGAAAATGAAAATATCGCGGGTACTAGTCGGGGAATGGAGTGATGGTCCGAGTTATAGCTGTAGAAGTCCTCACTATTTTTTTTATAAAATAGTGTGATAATAAATGTAATGAGGACTTAGTTTGAATGTTCATATTTTTTACATATCTGTATTGACACTCACAGTTGTGTGGTCATATTTTGAACGACCGTTTGATATAAAAGATTGTATTTGGATTCTGTACCATGTATTTGGCGACTCAGAATGGGTTGGGTTGATTGGACCAATTCTGGGGGCGTCACACAATTGATATTATATTTAATGTTATACAATCATTTTCCTAATTCTTATGCATAACTCTAAAATCACATATATTAAGGGACAGATAGAGTAATATTCTTTTGAATAAAATTCAAAATTTTAAGAGACATGTCTAGAAAAGGGTTGAATAGTCAGTGAATACCCTTTTAATCGATATGGATACCATCCAATTAGTTATGATGGTACAGTAGAACTTAAAGAATTAAACCAATAGATAGGTTATGAAGGTGAAGAAGATCGAAAACCACCAAAATTTGCCATTTGTAATGATCTCTAACAAAAATCAAATTTAATTCCTTCTCAATTTTCTGTGCCAAAGGGTTATTTTATGCGCACTTTGTTCATTGATCTTACAGCAAATTTAAGAGATCAAAATTAATCTACAGTTGATAAAATAGTACTACATGTTAGGGGTGCTCAAAAAATTCAATTTTTCAGTTTTTTTATCGAACCGGTAGGTACCGGTACCGGCGGTTCCGATTTTTTTTGGTACCAGTTTTTTCGGTACCGATTTTTCGATTTTTTTAAACTTTTCGGTACCTGTAGCGGTAATGAAAATTTTGCATTCGGTAAGAACCGAAAAACTGAGAAAAACCGAATTTATTTAATTAATACATACTTACTTACATTACAGCTTACTTTACTTGGATGTACTTCAGTTCATTTACTTTGTCATTACTCTCTCAGACTACTCTGAAGTCTGAACTCTCTCTTCACAATCACACGCACGCACCAATCTACAGATCTACTCTACCCACCGTCTCCGACTACCACTCATCCACCCACCGTCTCCGACTCTTCTCCGACTCTGACTCTGACTCTTCACTCTTCTCCTACCACGCACGCACCCAGCCACCCACCGTCTCCGACTACCACTCACGCACCCAAGCCCGGCCACTTCCATCTGAGATTTGTTCACCGATAGACGCCATTAGACGGTAAGTCGTGAGATCTGCACCCAGATCTGATTTCTCTCTAATAAATTTATTTTTAACTGAAGGATGTTTACAATTTCTTATATTGATGATTGCCTTAGGGCTTTCTTTAATTTGTGATGGGGTCTCTTTGCATTTTCAAGTTCCAGTGGGAGGGTTCTCTTGTTCATATTCAATTCAATTATTTATGTTGATGGAGCAAGCATGATAGAGAAATACTATATATCAGCCAAAAAGACACTGAACATAAAAGGAAAGTAATCCTTGATCGAGAAATACTATCAGATAATCAGTTTTTTAAGTATGGATAACTTTCAACGACTAATTAACCCACAAATTTTAACTTAACTATTGTTTTTTTGATTCTACAATCGATTGTAAAATGTCAAGGCATGGTATTGGTAACAAATTGGGAGTTTTTTTAATTTCAGCAGTTGAACTTTGTAGTGGCTTGTGGCTTGTGTGTTGTTTGTTTTTAATTTCAGCAGTTGAACTTTTCATCAGGTTGAACTTTGTAGTGCCTTGTGGCTTGTGTGTTGTTTGTTTTTAATTTCAGCAGGTTGAACTTTGTAGTGCCTTGTGGCTTGTGTGACTTTAGTCTTTATGGAGTATTAATGTTGAAAATTTGAAATTTCAGCTTCTTTTTTACTTTTAAGCTACAGGAAGTGCAATGTTATCTACTTCAATTTACAAATATTATTATACTTTTTGACTATTAAGCTACAGGTCAGGAAGTGCAATACTATCTTCTTTTCAGCTTCTTTTTGACTGTTAATCTACAGGAAGTGGCGAAGTGCAATACAATTTACAAATACTATTATACTTCAGAAAATGTATTGAACCAAAGTTCTTGACCAAACATGTCGTGCTCCCAAGTTAAACCTTAACTTTTAAGATGATAATTGATAAATAGCAACAGGTATATAAAAATAGCATCAGATGTTTATTAATTAGGCAAATGCACTGCAACACAGCACACTTGTCCAACACTGCAACACAACAACACTTGTACACAGCAACACTGCAACACATCCTCTAAATTGTGTAGTCAATTAGGTGTTGTTTGTTTACATCTGATTGTCTCTTAATGAACTGCCTCTTATTCGTTAAGAGGCTTGATGCTGTTTTTTTTTTTTTTGTTACCTCTGAATGCCTCTTAATCGGTAAGACAGAAAATAAAATCTTAATAATTAAGAGGTGCCTCTTAATGAATTTTTTTTGATAATTTTTTTTATATAAATATATTCAACAATATTATTCACTCATTTTTATTAAATTGAATATTTAAAATTATTAAATAAAATTTTATCCTTTAAAATGGTAAAATGTCATTAAGAGACAACTTACTTTTTAGTTATCAAACAGTTTTTTAGATTCAGACCTCATAACCATTCAGATGATATAATTTATTAAGACATCATAATCATTCAGATCTTAATTCTCAAATTTATCAAACACAACCTTAGTCATCTTGTCCAACACTGCAACACAGCAACACTTGTACACGAGGCTGCTGCAGGCTTGCAGCTGTATTACCAGTCTACCAATTGCAATTTACCAAAGCATTTCCAACTTTGAACCTGCACAACACAACCCACGGAAGATATAATCATGGATTACTCATTACAAACTTGGGTATATACAGTATTCTAATTGCAAAAACAAGAATATAAAATAATAATAAATTATTTATTTTTTGCGGTATAATCGAAAATCGAACCGAAAAAATCGAAACCGAATTTGTACCGAATCGGTACCGAAATCGGTTATTTGGTACCGGTACCGGTTTTAGGTTTTTTGGTACTTTCGATTCGGTTCCGGTTCAATTTTTTCAATTCCAGTTTGATTTTTTACCGATGAGCACCCCTACTACATGTGGACCAATATTATTGCATTTAAGCATAGCATGTTGTATATTTACTGCATGCACGTTTGCATTTACTAAATGCTGTTGGCGCATTTCTCGCAAGACACACATACCCAAATATTTTCTCATATGCACTATAAAATTAACTACATTCATTGTGATCATGTGCAAGCTAGTTCAATAGTAGAGTACGTACACACACACACACACACACACACACACACACACATATATATATATATATATATATATATATTTTGTTGTAGAAGAGAAAATAGGATTTCATGAGTTGACTTCATTATTTTTTCAATCAAAGTTCTTAATTAAGTACTATCAACATAAAAATCTAGTTGAAGATTTGGGTGTTTTGTGGAATATTTGTCATTGTTCAACCAATACTTGGGATATAGAATTAGTGTCTTTAGGCTCTTCCGCGACTATTTAGTTAGGTTAATCAGATAGAATTATGCATGTGGTTACATGTTTGCGCTTATGTGTTTGCTTAAATATATATTTGTCTACTATTGAAAAAGATTACTTTAAGTATATATTATGATAAATGTGTAAAAGTATGTAAGACTTTCGTTGAAAAATAATGAGAGATTTGAGCTTTATTAAGACCTAATTAATATATAGGTGAAGTACATATTTGGGTCAAAGTTAGCTAGGTTAATTCCAAAGATGCTAGGTCATCTGATCGTAGGGTCTCATGTGCTAGATCTCACCTAATTTATTTATTTATTTTTTGGATATGAGAAAACATAGATCTCGCTTGTTCCCCCATCGTATAATATATGACATTTTAGAGTTATACACAATAATTAAAAAAAATAATTGTATAACATTAAATATAATATCAATTATCTATAATACCCTTAAATTTCTATTTATTACAATACTTATCCCAATCTCTCTCTCATCTGTAACATTTTTTCATTAGAGGTAATTTTATAAATATTGTAATTAATTCTCTTAAATTATATAAAGCGACAAATAATTTAGAAAAAATAAAATCATCTAAAACGTTATATATTAATTATGGGATGGATGGGATAGTACGAAAGAAAATATACATAGTGTTGGGATTGACTCATACTTCTGTGAGTTCGACGAATGATATGTTAGGGTAGTCGGGGGTCTTGGGTTTTACTAATGTATTGGATCCCGTGTTTGGACTCATGTTATAGCAACTAGGTTTTTTTTAGTTACTATAAAAATATTATTTGATGTGTAGATTATTGTAGAGTGTGTGATACATCTAATAAATACATCAGACAAACAGAACTAGCCAAATTGATAAATCTTAATATATCACATATTTTTACTTTTTTATCTTTTATATAATATCTGTATAATTATAATATTATTCGTTCTTAAATTCCAAGACACGGTAACTAGTTCTCGCTGCAGAGAGGCAAGTTGAATTAAAGCCAAGTTAACATTTTTGTTGCAGACAGATTGGTAGAAACAGAAAAAGGGAAGGTAAGAAGATGAGGAAAAAGTAGTAGGGGAATGGAATGGACCAATTAATATGAAAAAGGTACGGGTACATATATATATATCATCATAAAGAACAAAGAGAATAGTTGGAGTGAATTAAAAGTCAAATATATTGAGTTGAGTATGTAGTAATTGAATATAATGGCTATTGGCTGCTACTACTACTACTACTATATCCATTATTCATCATGGGTCTCCTCGATCAGTTCTCAGAAACTTCTGATTTTTATACTTTTTGCATTGTGAAATCACACTGTACCTTTCTGTCTGCTTGAATCTTGTTGCACTACTATTGTATAAATAAAAAGGAAATTGATATTTTCACTGACATAAAATATTTAATAGTTTTATAATATTTCACATAAATATTAAACGTGACTTACATTTATGTGAATAAAAATTTATAGAAATATAAATTGTCTAAATAAATAAGTAACTTAATGGACTTTCAATAATCAAAATGAAATATCTCAATTTTCAAAAAAAATGATGAAATATCTTACCCAAAATAAAAAAAATTATTTTTACAAATTTCCTATCCCAAATTGAGAGCCCCATTTAAAAGACCATGTGTTTCTAAAAAGTTTGTCACTTTTGAGTTTGACTCTCTAGTTCAATTTAAGTAAAAATATTAAAGTTAAATTAGATTTTAATTTTTAAAAAAATTATTTACTTTAATTTTTGTTTAAGAAAAAATTGGAATATTATACCCTTTTTGGTCTGCTTTAAGATAAAGAAATCTTATTTTAACATAAAAGAGCATAAATGATGTGTAATTAATATTGTAAGTAGTATGTGATAGTGTAGTGATAACATCTATTCCTAATTTATAATGTGGAAGTGGTTAGTATGAAGTTAATTTTAGTCAATTGACCAATATAGTGTCGACACCCAGACGAGAAAGTGATCTCTCTACTTGTCAGTATTATATTGATCAATTGACGAACTTACCATACTATAAAATAAACTTCATAGTGACCGGATCCTTATGGTGTATTGTTATATACTCAAGTGTATTTCCTCTCAAAATCATGCCGCATATGCATCCGCTATATGACAAAAATAAATTTTCAAATGTTAGGTTTCCTGATTCTACTCCTCTAAATAAATAAATAAAAAGAGTGTCCAATAACAATTAATCCAAACAAAACTAAATAGATGAAAATTTTGTATAGAATTAAATAATTAATTACAGCAAAATCCACCACTGCTTGAAGATATTTGGCCAAATAATCCCGAAGTAGCAATAACTACCCATCCCCACTCCCACCCCACCCTCCCTCGGCCACACACACACCCCCCCACCCCACTCCCACCGTTTTCCAATCAAACCCTTCTTCTCTCTTTATTTGTATTGACTTTCTCCTCTATTTATTCCTGCAAAATGCAAACAACCTCTTCCCATTAGTATACAACTATCCCACCTTACATCACCCTCTTCTATTCCCTTCAATCGTCAACATTTCATTAATTCTCATATATATCTGCAAAATCAAGCATATAATCAAACATAAATCAAGGAATTAAAAGAGAATCCTCTCCATTAAATCATCTTCTTTTTTTTCTTATTCAAATAAAACAAAGAGACATCCAGAAACAACCCACCACCACCCTCCTTCAATCCTCCCATCTCTCTCTCTGTCTCTCTCTCTCTCTGTGTATAACAGCTAGGTTTCACTGTCAAAGATTCTAATAAGAGCCCCAGCATGTACACTTTTCAATGTTCTTTATGCTTCTCTTCCGGGGGAATTGGCTTAGTACTTTGAGTACTCTACAAGTATTCTCACTTTTAATGCTCCTAAACTCATAAGCACCAAGGGGTATGGGACTCACTAGCTTCATGTCCTCTCTTTAATTCTCTCTCCCCCTTTACATTTAATTTCCTTTCTATTCTTATTTATCATTTCACAGTAGATTCCTGTTGTTGGTTTTGTTACTTTATATCTATATCTCATTTAATTTAATTTTTCTTGTAGGAGTAAGGAGTAGTACGTATTTCATTTGGAGAGATCAGATGCGAATGACTGTTTATTAATTGAAAGTGAACTGATACTACATAATTAAGGGTAGGTGAAGAGTCTAGCTCTTTATATAAGAAGAGTAGAAACGTTACGTTACGTTTGCCTTAGTCCCAAAAAGAAGAGCAACAAATTAAGGATATCTTTTTTCTTTATCTGTTAGTACTACTAATATTCATATCATGGCTTCATCAAATAGACACTGGCCTAGTATGTTTAAGTCCAAACCTTGTAACTCTCACCACCATCAATGGCAGCATGATCATAATATCAATCCTTCCCTCACCTCAAATCCTACTTGCCATAGATCCCCATTTTCATCATCAGGTATAACTAGTTTCCTCAATTCTTTAAATAAATTGTTTTTGGGAAATGATACATAATAATTTGCCGTTCAAAATTTCTCCATTTCCACTCTACTTCTGTAAGATCAAAACAATGCAAATTTTGCTCTATAGTGGAGTGCAAATAGAGCATTTGAGCTCAAATTATATCCTTACACTAATTTTATCCAAATTATATATATACACACACAAAATTTATACATTAATACGTGTTTGATTATTTTGATATAACACTATATATATATATATATATATATATATATAGTGCCTGGATTTGAAGAGAGAAGCCCTGAGCCAAAGCCAAGATGGAATCCGAAACCAGAGCAAATTCGCATACTTGAAGCAATATTCAACTCAGGAATGGTGAATCCACCAAGGGATGAAATAAGAAGGATAAGGGCTCAATTACAAGAGTACGGCCAAGTTGGTGATGCAAATGTTTTTTACTGGTTCCAGAACAGAAAATCAAGAAGCAAACACAAGCAACGCCACCTCCACCAAAACACATCAACAACTAAATCACAACCTCATAATCTCTCTCCTCCCACCACCACCACCGCGGCAGCCGCCACCGCCACCGCTCCTCCGTCTTCATCATCATCTTCATCCGATAAATCTTCACAAAAGTCATCAGCCGATAAGGCGGCCTTCCCGGTAAACGTTATGGATGGGTTGAATTCTCCCACTGCTTCTGTGAACCAACCCTACTTCCACACCACTCCAGGAGAATTCTTGCCTGAACCCTTCCTTTTTCCGGTGTACCAATCCCCGGCGACAGGAGTAACAACTGCTACTAGTGATGCTGCTTATACACATGGGTTTTTCTTTCCAGAACTATTATCAACAAATAATGTGGTTCATCATGGTTCTCATGATCAGACGGTTGGGAATTGCTCTAGTGTTTTACTTACTGAATTGATGATGAATCTTGGAACTATGAATTATAAGAAAGTTGAAGATCATGAGAAAATTAAACTGATGCAGCAACAAGGGCTAGGTTACACGGTAACTAGTGCTCCTATTTCTGCAGCTCACAGTACCATTCTTCCTCTTCCTACTACTATCAATCACATTCAGGGTACGTACCTATCTCTTGCATCCTGTATACTCTTTCATTATTTCCATTCTTTATTTAAACTGATCGATACTTTCCCGAATCAAAGTTAACACATTGTCAGTATTTATTCGATCGAGCCTTGTTATAATTATAATTTGTTTTAGTGATATGTCAATGATTTTAACACGCGCGTATACAGTACTACAATGTCAATCCCTAAAAAATCTCATTTAGGTTTTTGACTTTGTTTTACACATTTTAAAGTTTGTTCAGGATACGTTCAATTAGTTTAGCAAAATTATTCAATAACAGATTATTCAGTCTTGAAATTTAATTAATTATAGAAAACAAATATTCATAACAAGTCAAAAATACAACATGGGTTACATGAGTCACTTCAATTCTACAGAAGAAGATTTCATATTTGTTTTGCTTGTGTATACATTAGTTTTGACAATTTATCTTGATGTGTGAGTGAACTGTGAGTAGGGAATAAATGTTTGTCCCTTTATAGAATTTTCGATCAGTCAAATCTTTGATTTGATCTGTTCCAATATAATTTATTGGATTAAAGTTTTAGTTCATTTATTTACCGATTTGTGATAAATTGATCCATTTGATCAAATATTTTAAATGAGTCATTGGTCTGATTTGATTTGGTCCACTGAGTCACATAAACAAAAAAATCTCTTATATTTCAATTTTCTATTTGCGTAGTAGTTTGTCCCACAAACTCATGTTTTCAAAAAATAAACTGACGAAGAAAATCACAATCCAAACACCAAAAATAACATACTATTATTTCCATTGTTCGTTCCACTTGTAGCTTTCATACTTTATGATGAATAATTATAGACAATGTTCTACTATCCTTCAAAATCACCAACGAGTAACAACAATTACACAAACTCAAATTGTAATAATCTCAGAAACAGATTACTTTAATTAGTGTCGCTCCCTTGCTATTGGAATGAAAATTATCATAATAAACACTCAAGACGACTTGAAGATGATACTAGCACAACAGATTTATTTATTTATTTTCTTTAATTTCGTGTTCTTACACTGCTAAGGTTTTACTTCTTCTTCTTTTTTTTCATTTTTTTATGTTACTTTGCAATCTCAATGACCCATGTGGAGCTATGTTTGGCTTTGATTCCCGGTTTATATTCCCTTTTCCCACACACAAACACACACACACACACACACACACACACACACACACATATATATATATATATATAGTTTTTATATTGAATGAAATCTTTGTTTACTTTAAGTGAATTTATATAAATATATTGTATTTAAATTAAATGAAATTTTCAGAGAAAAAATAATTTTTAAACAGGAAAATATTGAACTTCTTGGATAGAGTAAAAAAATAATTTAGTGAGAGAAAGTTTTAAAAAAATTAAAGTGAGAAGAAGTAAAAAGTTCAAAGATATTAATATAGTTGTACAAATAATTTTTTTTAAATGGATTGATTTGGATCATGATATATATTGTTGAATTAAGTGAATCATGAGACAAATCAATGATCAATTACATAATAAATAGATCATTGATTTATTATCACACTTGATGAATCATATTAAATTAGAGCATGATTTGTTGTGATATGAGCCGATAGACCTATCTATGGCAACGGACGAACTTATGGTGACGCATTTAGCTACGGTTTGGTCCGTCGCTAAAGGAGAATTATGCTCTTTAAGGAGTTATGCTCTTTAAGAGTTGTGCTCTTGATCCTTGCTCTATATATATAGGAGCATTTCAAGAACATAACTCTTAAAAGACATAACAAGCATAACACCTTTAGCGACGGACCGAACCGTCGCATGTCCGTCGCCATAGGTCCGTCCAACGTCATAGTTATACTCTTAATCCTTACTCTCTCTCTCTCTCTCTCTCTATATATATATATATATATAGTTAGTGGCGAAGCCACATATAAGATTGTGGGGTTAATTGACCCCACTGAAAAAAAAATATTTTATAATATAAGGTAAATTTTAAAAAATTTAAGTATTATATATAAATTGATCCCACTAAAATTTTATAAATTTTTTATTATTCGGGATCAAATTAAAAATTTATAATTTTGTCAATTAAATTTTAACCATATACAACTCATATCTTTTCAATATATGTATATCTCTTTTTAATATTTAAATTAAATAATAATCTAATTTATATTATTTTTTAAAATAATTAACGAATTAATAATTACTTATGAACAGTTATGATTAAAAAAATTTTATTATGAGTTAATATAGTGTGTATATATATATATTATATATTATTATTTATTATATATATATATATATATATATATGAATATGAACAGCATGCATGCATATATTACATATACTAGTAGTTCAAATCACTCACCAGCATTTCATGGACTTAGATTGATGTATATAAGCTGTATGTTAGACCAACTTTAAGTTGATACGTTACAATTTGGATATATTTGTCATATTGAGGAATAGACTTTTGGTCCGCCAATTTGACTCCTGTATCTAGTTAGGACGTTTGCATGGCTTCGCTGGTACTTCGACTGTTCATTGACTGCTCCTTGGTTGTATGTATCATGTATGTAATACTCCCTCCCTTCTCAAAAAAATATAAGCAAAAGTATAATTATTTGTCACTAAAAAGATAAAATAATATACATAAAATAAAGGGTAATTATATTATTTAGTGAAATTCATTAATATAAAAAAATAAAATTATTTGTCACTTTATAAATCTTGTATGACCGCGAAGGATAAATTTGAAACTTATTTACTCTATTTTTTTAATTTTTATTTTTTTTAATGTGTTTAAAAAAGAATGTGATAATTTCAGCGCAAAAAATATTAATTCAGTATAATGTACAGTTTTTAATGCAGATAAGACCATGTATTTTATTATTTATGCTAAATAATAGTAGAACCTTTTCCTTTTGCATTGAAATGTAAGTACCTTTTTAAAATGTCAGATTCAGTGTAAAACTGATTCTTTTTTCTAATAGTCCCCAAAAAATAAGTATGGCTTCCTCAGGTTTTTTTTATTTGTCATTTTAGTGGGTGATATTTGTTTCTTTTACTTATCATTTGTAGATTTTAAAGAAGAATTAATGATTTAATTTTCTCTATATATTATCCTTACATTAAATATTAATACTAATTTGTTTTTTTTTCATCATTTCTAATGATTTTTAGAAAGATAATATTGAAATTTTGTAATCATTTTGATCAATCTGACAAAGTATTAATTGTATTTTTTATTTAATTTTTGTAGTAGTATTTTTTTCTAAAACGTCAGGTAAAAAAATTATTTTAACAAAATCATTTACATGGAATTACAAATTTTACAACTTTGACTTGGGGATGATATTTTGTTGGTGGTGTGTAAAGGTGTTGGTGTGATCAGTCATGGAAAGTCAACGGTTTTCATCAATGATGTGGCGTTTGAGGTGGCAGTGGGGCCGTTCAATGTGAGAGAGTCTTTTGGTGAGGATGCAGTGCTCATAAACTCGTCTGGTCAGCCAGTGGTGACCAATGAGTGGGGTGTCACCCTCCAGTCACTCCAGCACGGTGCATTTTATTATCTGGTGCGAGCGTTTAACCCCATCTTCACATGATCACAGCACCTTGGTACTACTTGATGAACCTCAATCTCATCCTTTCAGTCCTCTCCTCAATTATAAAAATGTTTGAATTTTCATTCAAAATTAGAGATATATTTTAATTTTTTTAGTCGATTAATTGCTAGATTTAACAATTCAATGAAATCTTTAACTTTTAGTATAAATAATTATTATTGTTATAAACTACTAAACTAGTAAATTGTTCTATATATATGTTGTTTTCAAAACTTGAAAAGAGTTGTATATATCCGTTTTAAATTTTAAAAGTTTTCAAATTAATTTTAAAAAAGTAAAATATATATCTACAATTTTGAAAATTAGGTCACTGGGTTTGTTCATATATGTATAAAAGCGAGCTGTTATTTGTTTTGGTAAATGTGATATTTAATGATACGTTACATATTTATATACAAAGATCTAGAAGATGAACGAACTGTGAAGCTTTAATGCATAAGTTTGATTAATTGTCTTTTCTTGGTTTGCAGATTTAGATCGAGGAATGATATACGTGGAAGATGAAGTATATGTGACTAAATAGCTGTTTTTCACTAGCTAGGGTTGTTTCGGTTCTCTCTCTCTCTCTGGACCGACCTTATAAGGGTTCTAGTTGCGGTAATGTTCCTTGATCAGTAATATCTTGATGGACTAATATAATTAATACCATGTAGTTGTATGTTTCATGTCAAATGTAGCAATTAATGTAGTATGAACATGCAAATGCCTTCAGCTTTCATTCGATATTTATGACGTAAACCACATGCAAACTGGTATAAATGAATGAATATGATTGACTATAATTATATATATATATATATATATATGCATCGATCCAACAGTGAGTGATATCATGTGTTCATAATTTCTGCCAGGTTTTCTGGTTATTATTGTTTCCTTTTTCTTCAAGGAAAGTAGGGAGTTAATTTGCGATCTTTAATTATTTTTTACTAGGGCTCGAAAGTACTAAGATGTTGTTAACAGGTAAACTGATATTGTTGGACCATACCCTGGCAACTATTGCATATAGGAGGATTAATTAGCCATGTATATTCTATGTAGAAAAAATTAAAGAAAAGGATACATAACACATGATTTAATTACTTGGGAAATCCAAATTGAAAAGAAATCACGGACCAAAGTCAAATTAAGATATTTTTGTAATAAAGTGCAAAGAATATAAGTTATGATTTTTTTTTGTTATCTAAAATTAAAAAAGAAAAAAAATCCAAAACCTTAGCTGTAATTAATAACGAATATATTGTCAGACTAAAAATATAATAGCCCAAATAACATAGCAGATCTCCTAGTACTCTCTCCTCATCAAAAGGATGCCTAAAATACAATTTTCTTATTCCTCAAAATAATGTAATAATATATAAAATAAATAGGAAGTATGTTATTTAGTGGAATCCACTAATATAAAAATAAATTAAAAAAATTATCATTTTATGTAATCTACTCTATTTTTTCAACTTTATTTTTTTTATGTAGATCATTTTTTGGGTATGGAGGGAATAGTATATGAGTATTATATATGGTTGAAATTGTTATTTTTTAAAGATACTTTGTAGAAATATCAAATATCAGTTACTTATATTTTGCATACATATTCTGCATGCAGGGAGAGAGAATTTACGTGCCAATTGGTGAGAACAGTAAGAGTTAAGTTTTAACTGTGGAGGTTAGGTAGATTAGATTGATTGAGTTTGAGTGATTTTGATATATCGTATCGATTGGTCTCTCTCAAAATTCCCTCTGCTTTGGTTCTACTTCTACTCATCCACTCTAGACCCCTCGCCCTCAAACTGTTGCATGCAGTTGCTACATCAACTATCAAGTTTTTGTGTATATATATATATATATATATATATATATATATATATATATATATATATATATAATAAGGTTCTTAAACAGACTGTTCGTAAACGAACAATCCTTTTGCGTACACTTTTAAATTGAATAAGTGGGCCCAATTATGTACTATCTCAATTATATAGGATAAATAGGAAAAGGATGTACGCAAAAGAATTGTTCGTTTACGAACAATCCGTTTAAAAGCCTTATCCTATATATATATATCCATCAGAGAGAGACAGAAAGTACGCATAAATATAAATATAGAATGGTCGGAGTTAGTGATTATGAGTGGTCATTAATTAATCATATGATTATACATTATACATATGGAGTAGATTGAGGTTTGTAAGACAGGTGATTGATTTTCCGATCTAGGAGGAGAAGAAACAGTAGTGTACATTTGGATAATATATCAACAGCGACAGCGCATAATATGTGCATGCAAACATGTACGTGGAAGTGAGACAATGCATAAGCTTTACTTTTACTAGTGTCTAGTGATGGAAAATTTTAAAATATATTGACAACATCTCATAATAATTGACTTTTCAAAGAAAAAAAATTTATTTTAATTTATTTGTGATTTACTAGTAAAATAAATTATTTATTTTCTTATATTACCCTTAACTTTTTTTATTATTTTAAGAAATTTTCTCTCTTATATAAATAAGTTTTAAATTCTCAAAAAGAGGTAGTGATAGAATTTCATACAAATTTAATTATTAAATGATAATATTAAATAATTTTCTTAATTTATATGGATGAAACTAGAATAATTATTATTATGAAATGGGAATAGTACTAATCAAGATTAATAAAAAAAATAAAGATATGATGATAACGATAAAATTTAACTTGTTAAGATTAATAATACTATTATATGGTAGGGGTGATAATTTTTGACCCGATATGAATACGATATAAAATAAGAAGGTTAGTGTTAAGTATGAACAGTATCTGTATCATAAATAAATTGGCGTATTCAACACGAAATTTAAATGGATTAAATACGTTTAATTAACTAATTGACCCGTTTAATACGATTAGACGCATTTATTTAAAATAATTTAAAACTAAATATGATATAACTTTATAATTAACTTTAAATATTGAGTTTTTGTTTTCTTAATTACTTTTCTAAGCATGTTATAAATAAGCATAATTTCTCTAATTATAATTATCACAATGTTGTGTATAATACGGCAGCATACACACTAAATTCTCACTACAATTATTGTCACACTATTTACAACTTGATGAATACTACTACAACCACCAACTCGAAACACCATGTTATTCCCCTGTCTCCTTGCTAGTCTAGCTAAACTCTCATTTCATGAAAGAAATTATAAAATATAATGGTGAACTCAAATAACCCGTGAAGATTATCATGACTAAGATAACGAATAATAAATTATTTTTAGCATTCAACAGTGATAAATCAGATATTTAGAAAATGATAAACAACATATATTTTCAACAAATAACTACGGCGGAATGAGCAATTCATCAGAAGAGTCAAATAGCGACCATAATATCTACTATCTTCTTTAAATTAAAAATTCAACATCAAGATTTCATCAACTGTAACACCGGTCATGATGATCATGTTAATCAACAGTTTCTCTTAATTTACACTCGGGCCAAATAGAACTTTCACCACGTGTCCTTACCACACAACCTAAAGACACTCAATAATCATATTGGTTTTGTACTCATGCCAAAGAAATTCACAACAACTTAAGTCCTAATGATTAGTACATATAACAATGATATAAAGGATGAACAAATATAATAAGAATAATAAGATAAAAAATAAACCTATGTATGTTTAATTTAATTAGTAACTACCACATATAAGTTTCATAGTGTACACTAATTAACTCGTATATTATGAAATCGTCAAAAGTGACTTGATAGTATAAATTTATGTAGTATACAAAATAGAGTAAAATAAACTTCAAAATAGTTTTTGAAAGAATAAAATAATATTTCAAAACAATCTTCCAAATGAAACTTTTTAAAATGAATCTTTTAAAGAAAAAGTCTTCTAAAGGAATAGTTGCAAACACTATAATATATGTGTGTGGGTGTTTGTGCAACTTTTATAGAAAACTCACCTGAACAATTCTTGCACTCTTATTGATATTGACCAATACTTAAGGTAGCCTTAGCACACTTAGAGGGACACTTACACTCAGCAATTTTTAGGAGTGGAAGGAATGATAAGCAAAAAAGTTATGAAATTAATTCTTTATGCTAAGCCCCCTATTTATAGCCAAAACTTAACCAAATTTAGGACACATCAATTAACTACATTTTTCACATTTCAATATTATCGTTAATCTATATCATTCATCAATTATCCAACTTTTCACATTTTAATATTATCTTTAATCTACATCATTCATCAATTAACAACACTCTTTATATTTCAAGATTATATTTAATTTACCACATATTAATTATCCATATTTTTCACATTTCTAGATTACTTTAATCTACCACATATCAATTAACCACATTTTTCACATTTCAAAATTAAATTTTGTTTACTATTCACAGCTATTATTATATTATCCATCTTCTACAATTTTGACTTAATGTATTAATATTATAGATATTTAAGTATATAGTGTTCTTCAAATAATTAATATGTCTAACTATTTAATGTCTGTGACTTTTAATTACGTAACTTTACATTATTACTCTTGCTACAGTGACAATTATTTGTTCAACCATGTGAAATACTGTGTATTTGCTACTGTGACCATTATTAGTTCAATAATATGAAATAATGTAGAATATCGTGTGTTAATGTTTCTTTATTACTGGGTATTTTAACAGTTAAATGTAATAGTTCCATCGATTTATTTTATTAAAAAGATTATCTTTGTCGTTTTCTGTATCCAATAATTATTTCGTTGTGAGATCCACCAATGATTGGTTGCTTCGGTGTCGTCTTACTTTATCGAATATTTCCCAACATTCTTTTTGTTTCTTATAATTTGCACATATCATCCTTAACTTTAACATTTTTATTAATTTTTAAATCTTACTATTTAGAATAATATTTATAAAGAAAATTAAATTTTATTTATTAAAAGTTAGGGTCTTACATTAAATGCGTCAACACGTTAACACGATTAATAAATAGGTTAATGTGAGGACGAATAATTAAATGAGTAGTGTTAGTGTTAAACTATTTAGTTTAATACTTGTAGGAAACTGATATTTTCACAATATTTTTTGATATTTTCAAAATAAAAGTGTCGTTATAGATATATAACGACGATGAAAATCATCGATATAAGATTTATATCGATGATTTTGTTGTGAAAATATCATTTTATGTTATGAATTTATTAATTTCCTACTTATAACTTGGCATGACATGAATTCGTCTAACCGACACGACTGCCACCAATAGTCTACGATGATAATAATAGAAACTTGCGAAACTGTAGAGAGGAAGAAATGGAGAGAAATAAGTGGGAGCAGTGAAATGAAAAATGTAAAGATATAGATTAATTTCAATTTCTTTGATTATGTAATTTAACCATATTTTGTGATTACACTATATCAAAATATCTCGTAGTATATTGTTAAAGCTTTATAATAAAGATATTTAGATATTGTTACTGCTTGATTTTGTATATGCTAAATAATCAAAAGCGGACTGGAAACAATCCACTAAAAGTTTGAAAATTTGGGCTTCCAAAAATATATAGTTATAGTATAAGAATAAGTATAAATTTAATGTTGGGAAAAGTACGCTTAAAATAATCTCAATTCCAAGAATTACTTTTTCGTCTTTGTGCAATTAAATAGGAAATCAACAAAATCAATTATGAGAATAAAATAATAAATAACCATCCACAAACAAGACACCAAATTTAACGTGGAAAACCCTTAAAGGGAAAAACCACGGGTCGAACTCCGAAACTCCACTATATCACTAATAATAGACTTACAATAATCCTCCCAAATTTTATGCCCTAAAACTTGAGGTTACACAATAAATCAAGAAAATACAAATTTATCTTTAATTAGGTTGAGAAACCTAATTAACTTCACCACTCAAAAACACTCCAAACAATAAAGTCTTCAAGCTTTCTATTGAATGGAGATGGTGCCGGATACCCACGAACAACAAACTGTAATTCTCTCTCTTTATTCTTTTGATATTTTCTTGCTACCAAGCTTCTCTCATATATCAAATAAGACTCCCCCATAGCCTTATTTATAGTACTCTTTCTAATCCATTCCTATTTTGGATTAGAAATAATTTATTCTCCTAATCAAATTAAGGATCACATCTTCTTATCAAATTAGTTTTCAATAACACTTCTACTAATTAACATAATATTAGGGTTCTCTATAATTTGATTCCAACTTGGATTCTAATTCTCATAGGTGAGGACCCACACCCAACAATCTCCCCCTCCGAACCCATGAGAGAAGGGATCACCAACCACAACTCCTTACTCGGAGTTAATTCCAACGAAATCTTGGCTCAACTCAAGCTTTTTGGAATTTTCAACTATTTTCATAACCGGCTTTGTCTCATCGGCATGGTTCTTCTCGATGGGAGGATCTAACTCAAACTTGACAGATTTTTGCTTGTCAAATTCATTCACAACCGCTTTGTACCCTGATTGCGAGCTGTCACTTTTCTTCTTCACTTTTGGTACCCATTTAAAGCGAAGAGCTTTCTTCTCGTGGTTGTCATGCAAGGCTTTTCTCCCATCTTGCACGGCTTTGTACCACACCTTTTTTCGCTTAACTCTCCCATCTTCAACACCTCTCACATGCGCCCGCATCGTATAAAAAGTGTCTATTTTTTTACCTCTAGTCACCACTAAAGACCCTTTAGTGAGCTTCCACTGACCTTCACCAAAATAACTTTTATAACCATTCTCATCAAGCTTACCAATAGAGATCAAATTAAGACGTATGTCCGGAACATGTCTGACTTCTTTCAACATCAACCTGCAACCACTGTTAGTTTTTAAACAAATATCTCCAATGCTTATAATCTTGGATGCACTTCCGTTTCCCATCCGCACATAGCCAAAATCACCACTAGTGTAAGATGTGAAGATTTCACCACGAGAAGTAGCATGGAACGAAGCACCCGAATCAATAATCCAATCATTAACATGACACTTGGGTTTATCATCATAAACAATGGCTACATCAACATCGGATAGATACACAATCGAATCTTTATTCTCGTCCTTTTTCTTAGACTGCTCCTTCTTCAAAAATCTGCACTCTCGCTTTATGTGATCCGATTTCTGACAGTAAAAATAAATTATCTCTTTTCAATCTCTCGACCTTCCCCTGAATTTGTCATCTTCAGGTGAGTTTGCCTCTCTGTTTCTGCCCCTACTCTGCTTGACAAAAACTTGTGACTCGACACTAGTCACTACAGTATCTCTTCGCCTCTGTTCCTCGTTGAACAAACTATCCTTGACTGTATCCATAGTCAGCTTACCATTGGGAGCGGAGTTACTCAGTGATACTACCAGCGTCTTCCAGCTATCAAGCAAAGAGCTCAACAACAACAAAGCCTACATCTCATCGTCAATAACCATCTTCATCGTACTCAACTGATTTATCAAACTCTGAAAATCACTTAAGTGTTCTGCAACGGAATTTCCATCCTTGAACTTAGAATTCACAAGCTTCCTAATCAAAAAAGCTTTATTTTGCGCCGTCTTCCTTTCATACATGGACTCCAATTTCTTCCAGAGAGCATAGGCTTCAGTTTTCGTGGCAACATGATGAAACACACTTTGATCAATCCACGGTCTAATTAGACCAATAGTCTTCCTGTTCATCTTGATCCACTGCGCGTCACTCTTGTTTGTGGGCTTAACTCCATCATTCTCAAGTGGCTCGTACAAATCCTTGCAGTAAAGCAAATCCTCCATTCTTGGCTTCCAAATTGCATAATTTGCAGCCTTGAGATTAATCATGCAACCTACTGTCCAATCCTCCATTTAATTTGCACAAGAAAATCATAAAAATAACCAAACTTTGATACCACTGTTGGAAAAAGTACGCTTAAAATAATCTCAATCCCAATAATTACTTTTCCGTCTTTGTGCAATTAAATAGGAAATCAACAAAACCAATTATGAGAACAAAATAACAAATAACCATCCAGAAGCAAGACACCAAATTTAACGTGGAAAACCCTTAAAGAGAAAAATCACGGGTCGAACTCCGAAACTCCACTATATCAGTAATAATGGGTTTACAATAATCCTCCCAAGTTTTATGCCCTAAAACTTGAGGTTACACAATAAATCAAGAGAATACAAATTTATCTTTAATTAGGTTGAGAAACCTAATTAACTTCACCACCCAAAAACACTCCAAACAATAAAGTCTTCAAGCTTTCTATTGAATGGAGATGGTGCCGGATACCCACGAATAACAAACTGTAATTCTCTCTCTTTATTCTTTTGATATTTTCTTGCTACCAAGCTTCTCTCATATATCAAATAAGACTCCCCCATAGCCTTATTTATAGTATTCTTTCTAATCCATTTCTATTTTGGATTAGAAATAATTTATTCTCCTAATCAAATTAAGGATCACATCTCCTTATCAAATTAGTTTTCAATAACACTTCTACTAATTAACATAATATTAGTAGGTTCTCTATAATTTGATTCCAACTTGAATTTTAATTTTCATGGATGAGGACCCGCACCCAACACTTAAAACATGTCAACAACATAGATGTGAAGTGCTTTAGCGCACAAGATTGTACATATCTTAACTCCATAATGCCTATATTAACTCACACCGCCTTGTTAACTGGAAGTTGATTAGAAGTAAAAATTCTAACCAGAGTTTCCATATAATGGATTTTATCATAATTCAATCGGATTAAATATATGTTATTATTTTAAACTATTATCATTTTTTTATTTTGATGATTCATCTTTCGATTTTGTCAATTAAATGAGTAAACTCTTAATTTTTTCTAATTTTATCCAATTTCAGTTGACACGTCAGAAATTATTGATATGACCTACTAAGTGGAACCATGTCCAGCTGATGTGTATTTAAAAACTAATATTTCCACCATTTTTTTTAATTTAAATTGTTTAATGTAATACCCGTAAAAATAAAATAAAATATAATAAATGAATAAATAAATAAATGACATTTTAAAACTTTGTTTTAAATATTTTAATTGGACTCTTATTGTGTTTGGGTCAAATTGTATTTAATTTATTTGGACTATATTAATTGGGCCTTAATACTAATTGGATCAAATTTATATTTGTATAATATTAAAATCCTATTAGAATTAGGAGAGTTAATAAATTCTGTTTATAAGTAAATAAATAACCAAAACCTAACCCTCCTCATGATGTATCTTATACGAACTGGAAAAAAAAAAAAGAGAACGGAAAGGGAGCCGCAAAGGAGAACAACTTATATTTCGGTTGCTCATTATTTTCAGGTAAATTTCTCCTTCAATTCATGGCTGTTGCGAATGGATTTCAAATAGAAACAGTTGAGATCAATAGTAATAAAAAGAATTGTATATATATAACAGTTTGGATTCTGATTTTGGACAGTCGTGATGAGTCAACGCATGGAAGGATAAAAATAAATTTTATTTATAGATCAGGAAGGGACATGCTAGTTACGTTTTCATTGTTAATACATAGTATTATATATAGGTGGGTATATATATAGATATCAGGTAGTTAGTAAAATTGAAGAATGTTTATTATATTTATATATATATAAGGTTCTGTTTTGTAAAAAGAAAAAATAATAATTATAATATTCAGTATGTTTGTTTTGGTAACCATGAATAAGTAATCTGATAATTTAAGAATAGAGAATAAACTTTAAAGATGGGATAGTTTGTACATTAATGTAATTTTTTTTTACCAAAATACTTATATTTATTGTTACTTTATTTAAAAATCAGATTGATCGGACAGAGAATAAACCGGTTAAGTTTGGAATATAATTTTTGGGTATTACATTACTTAATTCAAGTACGGATTCCGTACTCTTTCAGCGATACTCTTGTTAAATTTAATTAGTTCGTTTTGTTACTCGTTTCTAAATTCGTTATTATTTCACATAATTGTTCCTTGTGAAATTAATATATTAGTTTCGTCTTGGTATTGATACTTAGAACTCATGTTTGTACTCTTGAATTGGGTTAACATATTTAGTGTTTATTTTAATCTTTTAGAGATGTACATGTTAACGTATATTTGGAGTTCGTATTTATATTTATGTCGTTGTTACATGTACATACTAGAACCCCTTGTGTTAATATTGTGTCGCATGTGTTGTGATATGATATTATTATTAGATTATACCGTAGGGTATACCTGAGCTATAACCACCTGTAGGGGTACCACAGGCATGTCGTCTTGGCACGAGAGGCATGACACTTTCCGTGGCGGTGTGATCAGTCCACGGCGTCTCCGTTTTGTACTCCGGTGGGAGTTGGCCATTTGGTGTTTCGTTGTGGGAGGCGTATGGGTCGACCCTAGTTTTCTGTTCTGTTCTGTTCTGCGGAGTGACGATGTTTGTGCCAAACACGCCTTCCGATTTTACATACATTTGGATTCGCGATCCAATGTGTGTGACTTGCCTGTGTGGCATTATTTGACCTTGCCTGTGTGGCAAGGTATATTTATGTTTTTTTTTTGAGCTCGGTATGAAATAACACCCAGCCATTTGATTCAGCCTATTATTTTATTGTGTTAGTTTTGTTTGTTTCAGTTCAGTTCAGTTCATTTATTGAGTTAGTTATTTCGTTTCATTATTCTTGTATTCTATATCCGTACTGGGCGTTTGGCTCATGCTGTGTTTTTCTTCCGGCAGGTAATCAGGGGGATCAAGGGCATGTGTGATGAGAGCTCCATTCGATCCAATGATTTAGATATTCTGTTTAGGCTTGATAGATTGATTTTATTTTTGAGTTGTAATAAATACTCTAGATTTGAGTTTGAGTTTGTTGGTATTTATTTTTGGTTTGACCTTTTGATATTTATTGGTGAAATATTATTCTTTCGTGGCATAGAGGTTTCGTTCGATTTTGTTATGGTTTGAGTAACCTCCCTTTCTATTTCGGGAAGGGGGTGTTACAGAGTTGGTATCAAAGCTTAGGTTCTTTCTTGTAGAAAACCTATTTAGGTTTGACCTGTGAGTTATGGGTAGAATTCTGGGTTAGGTTTTGTTCAGTTTGATTTTCTGTTCAGCTATATTCAAATCTGTCTCTAATCTATTTTGCTGATATTCGTTGATCTCTTTCTTAGATGGCTCGTAGATCCGCTAGAGTTGCTGAGAGGCGAGGTAACAATAGGGGAAGAGGTTATGGCCAACCCGATGAGCAACCTAATGACCAGATTAATGCTCAATTGACTAACTTGGTGAATCAGGCGGTTAATCAGGCTTTACCGCAGTTGGTGGCACAGGTGGTACAGGCAATGCAGCAGCCACCAGAAATTCCTGAGCAGGGGAACTCGGGAAATAATGGTCCGCAGGCAAACGAAGAGGAAGGGAATGCAGATGGTCTTGATCAGCAGGTGGTTCCAATGTATGTATGGTTGGAGAGGTTTCAGAAGCAGAAGCCACAGTCATTCAGTTCAGCTCCGACTCCGATCGATGCAGAGAATTGGATTGCACACCTAGAGAAGATTTTTGATGTGTTGGGCTGCTCAGATAATCAGAGAGTGTTGCTTGCAGCTTATAAGCTGGAGGGGGATGCACAGAGGTGGTGGAAAGCGCTGAAAACAACCAAGGGTGATGGGTACGTGGAAACACTTCGATGGGCAGAGTTTTGTGAGGTCTTTTATCAGCAGTACTTTCCAGCTGCTGATAAAGAGGCCTATGCTAGAGAGTATCTGTCTATTCGGCAGAAAGATGATGAGTCCATCACAGATTTTATGACGAGGTTCACCAGGTTGGCAGGTTTTGCGGGAACCTCTGCAGGGACTGCAGCGGAACAAGCGGAGAAGTTCAAGTGGCGGATTCATTATAGGTATCGGCAACATCTCATTAACACCAAGTTTGCGGATGTATCGGCTGTGGCTAATGCGGCCAAGAACATTGAGATGGAGCGGCAGGACTTTCGGTCTTCTAAACCGGAAGGGAATCGGAAGAGGGACAGAGATGACCAGCAGGGTCAAGCTTCGGGTCAGCATGGGAGAAATCAAGGTGGTCAGTGGAATAGAAACCGCGGTGTCCAGCAAGGGCAGTGGCGTGGTCAAAATCAGAACAGGGGTAATCAGCAAATGCCTCAGCAAGGACAGAATCGTCAGCTTCAGCTACCTTGGTATGGTCAGAATCGGCAGCAAGGGCATAATCGTCAGCAGGGGCAGAATCAGGGTCGTTATCCGGGACCAGCTGGTGGGGGTAACCCAAATTTTATTCCAATAGTTCCTTGTGCCATATGTGGGGCTAATCATCCGGGGAGACAGTGTCATAGAGTTACTGGTGCATGTTTCTTTTGTGGACAGATGGGTCACATGGCTAGAGATTGTACCGGGCCACGTGGCAATGGTGGAGGCGGTGATCATGGTGGCAATAGTGGTCAGCGTCAAGGTGGTCGAGTGTTTGCCTTGACACATAATCAGGCGGCAGGTGCGCCAGGTACTGTTTCTGGTACTCTTTTAGTTGGTAGTCGTGAGGCTTCTATTTTATTTGATATCGGTTCTACTCATTCTGTTGTGGCTCAGTCTTTTGTTCGGCACCTGGGTGTGCCATCTCAGTCTTTAGATTCTGTTATGTCTATTGCTACCCCGATGGGGACTTCTGTTGTTATTTCTGATTTATATCGAGGGTGTCCGATCAATTTTAGGGACAAGATTCGTAGTGCTAATCTTCTTCCAATGTGTATGCACGATTTTGATGTTATTCTCGGGATGGACTGGTTGGATAAGCACCAGGCCACTATCGACTGCCAGGCGAAGAAGGTTATATTTGGAGATGTGAAGTCTCCAGAATTCGTGTTTCAGGGTTCACAACCGAGAAGAGTGGTGAAGTTGATTTCGGCTTTGAAGGCTGGGAAGTTAGTAGCAAAGGGTTGTGAGGGGTATTTGGCATTTGTGAAGGATACCTCTAAGGGCGAGTCTCGTATTGAGGATATTTCAGTGGATCGTGACTTTCCCGATGTGTTTCCTGAGGAGTTGTCAGGGTTACCACCGCAACGGAAAGTTGAGTTCACTATTGAGCTCGTTCCTAGGGCGGGACCTATTTCTAAAGCGCCGTATCGGATGGCACCATTGGAGTTGCAGGAGTTGAAGGAGCAGTTGCAAGAGCTGTTAGATCGTGGTGTGATTCGGCCGAGTGTTTCGCCATGGGGTGCTCCAGTTTTATTTGTGAAAAAGAAAGATGGGTCTATGAGGTTGTGCATAGACTACAGGGAGTTGAACAAGATTACTATCAGGAATCGGTATCCACTACCGAGGATTGAAGACTTGTTTGACCAACTTCAGGGGGCGAAGTATTTTTCAAAGATAGACTTGAGGTCGGGTTACCATCAGTTGAGGGTGAGAGATGAGGATGTCTCTAAGACAGCTTTTCGTACTCGTTATGGGCATTACGAGTTTCTGGTGATGCCATTTGGGTTGACTAACGCTCCGGCAGTGTTTATGGATTTGATGAACCGGGTGTTCAAGGAGTACTTGGACCAATATGTTATTGTCTTTATTGATGACATTTTGGTTTACTCCAAGTCTAGGGAGGAGCATGAAGAACATCTTTGAACAGTGTTGGGAATTTTGCAGAAAGAGAAATTGTATGCTAAATTCTCTAAATGCGAGTTTTGGTTGGAGCAGATTGCATTTTTGGGCCACGTTGTTTCTGTTGAAGGCATTAAGGTAGATCCTGGTAAGGTTGAGGTTATCACTAAATGGCCGAGACCTACTACTGTGACAGAGATTAGAAGTTTCTTGGGTTTAGCAGGGTATTATAGGAGATTTGTGGAAGGATTCTCTTTGCTTGCTTTGCCATTAACTCAGTTGATGAAAAAGGGCACGAAGTTTGGGTGGAATGAGGAGCGCGAGAAGAGTTTTGAGGAGTTGAAGAAACGACTTGTGACAGCTCCTATACTTGCATTGCCGTCAGGGACAGGAGGTTTCCAGATTTATAGTGATGCTTCTAAGAAGGGTTTGGGGTGTGTTTTGATGCAACACGGTAAGGTGATTGCTTACGCGTCTAGGCAACTTAAACCTTATGAGGTGAATTACCCCACACATGATTTGGAGTTGGCAGCGGTGATCTTTGCTCTAAAGATTTGGAGGCACTATTTGTATGGAGAGACTTGTGATATCTTCACCGATCACAAAAGTCTGAAATACATTTTCACTCAAAAGGAGCTTAACATGAGGCAGAGGCGTTGGTTGGAGCTTCTAAAAGATTATGATGCGAGGATTCAGTATCACCCGGGGAAGGCAAATGTGGTTGCAGATGCTCTTAGCCGAAAAAGTTCAGGAAATGTAGCAGCTCTTATTACACAACCTCAGCTTATTTCGGATGTGGAGCGACTAGAATTGGAGTTGTATGTCCAAGGTTCAGATGGGCATTTGGCAGGTATGAGAGTGGAGCCCTTTCTTATTTCAAGGGTTAAGGAAGCTCAAAAGGAAGATGGGGAATTGTGGAGTATGGCACAGAATATGGAGGAGGGCAAGCAGCCCGACTTTCGTATTGATGACCATGGTGTGATTTGGTTGGGTGAGCGGTTGTGTGTACCGTCTGATCCAATCATTCGGGAGGCGATTTTGGCGGAGGCTCATAGTTCGCCATTTTCTATTCATCCAGGTTCTACAAAGATGTATAGGGATTTGAAGGAAAATTTTTGGTGGAATGGGATGAAGCGAAATGTGGCTGAATATGTTGGGAAGTGCCTCACTTGTCAACAAGTGAAGATAGAACTTCAACGAGCGAGTGGGTTGCTGCAACAGTTAGACATTCCAGTGTGGAAATGGGAAGATATCACGATGGATTTTGTGACTGGTTTGCCGAAGACTTTCAGGAAGAATGATGCCATTTGGGTTGTGGTGGACCGGTTGACTAAATCGGCACACTTTTTGGCCATCCACGAGGGCTACTCGGTGGATAGGTTGGCACAGATATTTCAGCAGGAGATTGTTAGACTTCATGGTACTCCGGTGTCTATTGTTTCGGATCGGGACCCACGATTCACTTCACGGTTCTGGAAAGGGTTTCAACGAGCTTGGGGTACTCGGCTCAACTTTAGTACATCTTTTCATCCGCAGACTGATGGGCAATCCGAACGGACCATTCAAACGTTGGAGGACATGTTAAGGTCTTGTGCACTTGAGTGGTCGGGCAACTGGGATGACTACTTGAGCCTAGTTGAGTTTGCTTATAACAATAGTTGGCATGCGAGTATTGGGATGGCTCCGTTTGAGGCGTTGTATGGTAGGAAATGTCGGGCACCAACTTGTTGGGATGAGGTTGGCGAGAGAGCCATAGAAGGGCCTGAGTTAGTTCAAATCACTACGGAGAAGGTAGCGGTGGCTAAGGAGAAATTGAAGTCGGCTCGATCACGGCAGAAGAGTTATGCTGATAAGCATAGGAGGACTTTAGAGTTTGAACCTGGTGAGCATGTGTTCCTAAAAGTTTCTCCTTGGAAGGGTATTCGGCGATTTGGTCTAAAAGGGAAGCTTAGTCCGCGTTATATTGGCCCATTCGAGATTTTGGAGAGGGTTGGTGAGGTTGCATATCGGTTAGCTTTGCCTCCACAGCTAGCTGTGCACAATGTGTTTCATGTGTCAGTGTTGAGGAGTTATAAATATCATCCGTTGCATGTGGTGCAATATCCGTTCGATAAGATTAGTGATGATCTTACTTGTGTGGAGCAAGCCGAGGCGATTTTGGATCGTCAAGAGCGGGTTATGAGGAGGAAGACAATTCCGTTTGTTAAGGTTTTGTGGAGAAACCATTCGGAGCGAGAAGCTACATGGGAGATGGAGGAGTCTATTCGAGCGGAGTATCCACATCTTTTTGATAATTAGGTTCGTTCTTTTCTTTTGATTCCGGGGACGGAATCCTTTTTAAGGAGTAGGTGATGTAATACCCGTAAAAATAAAATAAAATATAATAAATGAATAAATAAATAAATAAATAAATGACATTTTAAAACTTTGTTTTAAATATTTTAATTGGACTCTTATTGTGTTTGGGTCAAATTGTATTTAATTTATTTGGACTATATTAGTTGGGCCTTAATACTAATTGGATCAAATTTATATTTGCATAATATTTAAATCCTATTAGAATTAGGAGAGTTAATAAATTCTGTTTATAAGTAAATAAATAACCATAACCTAACCCTCCTCATGATGTATCTTATACGAACTGGAAAAAAAAAGAGAACGGAAAGGGAGCCGCAAAGGAGAACAACTTATATTTCGGTTGCTCATTATTTTCAGGTAAATTTCTCCTTCAATTCATGGCTGTTGCGAATGGATTTCAAATAGAAACAGTTGAGATCAATAGTAATAAAAAGAATTGTATATATATAACAGTTTGGATTCTGATTTTGGACAGTCGTGATGAGTCAACGCATGGAAGGATAAAAATAAATTTTATTTATAGATCAGGAAGGGACATGCTAGTTACGTTTTCATTGTTAATACATAGTATTATATATAGGTGGGTATATATATAGATATCAGGTAGTTAGTAAAATTGAAGAATGTTTATTATATTTATATATATATAAGGTTCTGTTTTGTAAAAAGAAAAAAAAAGAATTATAATATTCAGTATGTTTGTTTTGGTCACCATGAATAAGTAATCTGATAATTTAAGAATAGAGAATAAACTTTAAAGATGGGATAGTTTGTATATTAATGTAATTTTTTTTTACCAAAATACTTATATTTATTGTTACTTTATTTAAAAATCAGATTGATCGGACGGAGAATAAACCGGTTAAGTTTGGAATATAATTTTTGGGTATTACATTACTTAATTCAGGTACGGATTCCGTACTCTTTCAGCGATACTCTTGTTAAATTTAATTAGTTCGTTTTGTTACTCGTTTCTAAATTCGTTATTATTTCACATAATTGTTCCTTGTGAAATTAATATATTAGTTTCGTCTTGGTATTGATACTTAGAACTCATGTTTGTACTCTTGAATTGGGTTAACATATTTAGTGTTTATTTTAATCTTTTAGAGATGTACATGTTAACGTATATTTGGAGTTCGTATTTATATTTATTTCGTTGTTACATGTACATACTAGAACCCCTTGTGTTAATATTGTGTCGCATGTGTTGTGATATGATATTATTATTAGATTATACCGTAGGGTATACCTGAGCTATAACCACCTGTGGGGGTACCACAGGCATGTCGTCTTGGCACGAGAGGCATGACACTTTCCGTGGCGGTGTGATCAGTCCACGGCGTCTCCGTTTTGTACTCCGGTGGGAGTTGGCCATTTGGTGTTTCGTTGTGGGAGGCGTATGGGTCGACCCTAGTTTTCTGTTCTGTTCTGTTCTGCGGAGTGGCGATGTTTGTGCCAAACACGCCTTCCGATTTTACATACATTTGGATTCGTGATCCAATGTGTGTGACTTGCCTGTGTTGCATTATTTGACCTTGCCTGTGTGGCAAGGTATATTTATGTTTTTTTTTGAGCTCGGTATGAAATAACACCCAGCCATTTGATTCAGCCTATTATTTTATTGTGTTAGTTTTGTTTGTTTCAGTTCAGTTCAGTTCATTTATTGAGTTAGTTATTTCGTTTCATTATTCTTGTATTCTATATCCGTACTGGGCGTTTGGCTCATGCTGTGTTTTTCTTCCGGCAGGTAATCAGGGGGATCAAGGGCATGTGTGATGAGAGCTCCATTCGATCCAATGATTTAGATATTCTGTTTAGGCTTGATAGATTGATTTTATTTTTGAGTTGTAATAAATACTCTAGATTTGAGTTTGAGTTTGTTGGTATTTATTTTTGGTTTGACCTTTTGATATTTATTGGTGAAATATTATTCTTTCGTGGCATAGAGGTTTCGTTCGGTTTTGTTGTGGTTTGAGTAACCTCCCTTTCTATTTCGGGAAGGGGGTGTTACAGATCAGTGGTAAATTTGGCAAAGCAACTTTTATTCTGCATTAAAACAAAAACAAAAAAAAATTCTCAAACAAATCTCTTCCAATCCATCAATCGACATAAATTCCCCCACTCAGCAAAAATCTCAAAACTTCGATCGATAAACCCTATTTTTCAGAAAATAAAATTTTCTCAACCATAATAACGAAGGACTGTGTAAATAACCCACTTTCAAGAATTTCAGATCTGAGTTTGATAAACCATTTAATTTCAGAATCAATCAAGCCATGAACCAAGCCAGAATCATTTGTTAGTTTATTCATACTCATCACTGTGTAAAGGTTTGAACTGTTTAACAAAGGTCTAAGCTTTATAACAAGAACCTTTGGAAAAAAGTGAGAATGATGAGGCATAATCGGGTGATGGAGGGTTTGATCCACGAATCTTGCAAGATTCAGAAAAGGGGTTGCTCATCGTCTTCTTCGACTTCATCAAAAGTATTAAAACAAGCTATTTTGGTGCGTAAGACCCGAAGAGGAGTTGGGTCCAGATGCAGTACGCATGTTCCGATGTGGAAAACAACGTCGTCCGTGTCGCGAGGTGGTGTCGCTGAATTAAGTCGAGAGTAGTAAGTCGAGGTCAATGTCGACGAGGAAGCTGGCGACGATGCTGTGGGAGATGAATGAAATGTCGTCGCCGAAAGTGATGGAGGAGAAGTTGTTGAAGGGGAGAGAAAATTTGTTTTGCCTGAGAATTTGTTTTGTTTGTTTTAATGTAGAATAAAAGTTGTTTTGTCAAATTTTCCGTTGATTAAAAAATTTAAATTAATAAAATAGTGGAAATATTGGTTTTTAAATAAACATCAGTCAACATGATCCCACTCAGGGTACGTTAGCAATTTCGGACATGTCAACTGAATTTGGATAAAAGTAAAAAAATTACTCATTTAATTGACAAATTTAAAAATGAATTATCGAAGTAAAAAAAAGATAATAATTTAGAATAATAAAATATATTTAAGCCAATTGATCAATATAATCTTTTTTGCATGATAATAGGAAACAATATGGATGAAAAATCACAATAAAGGACTTTGACTTGTCCTTACTGCGATTGACCGAACATACACAATCAAGCCTATGCCACGTGGCCTCCTATAGAGACTTAGCTCGGACTTCATACAGTAAATCATATCCCAAAACCGAACTCTTTTATGCGGATATGAAATTTAGATATGAATGTATTTAAATTTTATATATTTATATTTTTATCACTAATGTACTCTTTATTAATGGTCAAAATATAAATAAATAAAATTTAAATACACTCATGTCCAACTTTCATGTACACATAGAATTTTTTTCCAAAACCAATTAGTGTTGTCAGATGAGGGAGGGTAAAAAATTGGTCCCGCATCAAATAAATTAATATAAATAAATTAATATAAATATATATGGGAAGTGATCCGTAACTAAAATTAAATAGGAGTCCATCCATCAAACATAGATTTTACTATTCATTTTTATGATTCAAAAGATGTAATTATTAACATTCGTATAGTTGTGCGGATGGTATATCTCATTCGCACAACTATTCTGCTGAAGAGGTAAATCTTAAATCATTCAATCTTTTTTAAACGGTCAGAGATGAGTTGAGTAATAAGAGTTCGTTCCTATCCAACTTTGACTAGCGAGAGGGAGAGGGAGGGGGCGGGGCAGGGGAGGAGGAGGAGGAGAAGGGAGGCGGAAATGGAGTGGAGAGAATCATGGGAGAGATAAGGGAGATAATCGTGGCCATAATTAAAGGGATAAGATTGCACTCTTTTTGTAATTAAGTATTGCATATGCATTAATTTTGTAAATATTTTATTTATGCACTTTTTTTGTAATATTTTATTAAAATGTACTATTATATGTAATTGTTCCTTTTTATTATTTACTGCAAATGGATTTTGGTCCAACAAATCCCTAAACCCAATAGATAGGTCCTGCCCAAGAGTAACACAAATCCAACAGTTCAAGGCCCGATCCGAAAATATTTAAGGTAATTAACAAACAAAAATATTTCAATTTTTTCCCACCAATTGACTTTGACCTCATTTGATTGCCAACGAAGAAAATGTTACATCCAGCTAATCCTGTTTTTCTCTCTCCTAAATATGGGGGAGATGGAACAAAAGTAAATCTCACATTTTGAAAATCAAATTCATTTTTTGTGAGATCAAATTTGCCATATTGATCTTCTTCGTCCAAATTGCAAACATATAATTTGCATGATAATTTTCTCTCTCTGGAATATAGTTTAGGATCTGAAACAGAATTGTACTCTTAGAATAACAGGGGAAAAGAAGAAGAGAAAATGGGGGCTTATAGAGCAGATGAGGATTACGATTACCTGTTCAAGGTGGTGTTGATCGGCGATTCCGGCGTCGGAAAATCAAATCTTTTATCTAGATTCACGCGTAACGAATTTAGTCTGGAATCAAAGTCGACAATCGGCGTCGAATTCGCCACTCGCAGCATTCACGTCGACGATAAGGTCGTCAAGGCTCAGATTTGGGACACTGCTGGTCAAGAAAGGTATTATTTCTACCTCTCTCTCTCTCTCTCTCTCTCTCTCTCTCTCTCTCTCTCTCTCTATATATATATATATATATATATATATATATATATATATATATATATATATATATATATATATATATATATATATATATATAAATGATTGTGTGCTTCTTTTGATCTATCGAATTGTTATGGATTGCTTTTAATGGCAATGGATTGAATTGTGAAATCGGGCATTGTTTTATTTTGGCAAAAAATCGAAATGTGATTGAAGAGTTTGAATTATGCAAGAATTCTGTTGCATGTGTTGCACTTAAATAGAAATTGTGAGATTTTGAAACTTTATTTCTCTAGCATTGTGTGCATTTTTTTTGATGGCCAACCAACTGATGAATTATTGATCATTTAACACGTGTGTGAATTGATTGAATCTGTTTTGTTGGGGAAAGTTGTTTACTTTGTTGCTTTCAATAGGATTTTGTGTTGGCAATGTCATAATGCTTCCCAGGACTTCTGAATTGTAATATTGTGATCACTCAATTTCTGGATTTGTCTTCATTTTTGTGTGTGTGTGTATGTATGTATGTATGTATGTATCGAGTTAGTATATATCCCTTTGGGCTTTGGACAGTTTTCATGGTGAATCTGAATGTATCTGTAAGTAAATGCAATAATACATAACTGTGACTAACAATATGCTATCAAGACCAACGTTTTAACTTTTGTTGGCAAAACATGCCTAGATGGTTCTTCCCATAATTTTTTTTAGCAGTAGCTTTGTTTTGAGTAGGTGATTAATCACCACAAGGTTTCTAAGTTAAGATTGAGGATGAAAATTTTCATTCATGTAGCATGGGTATAAGATATAGCTTTATACCTGTGGAGTCACCCTTGGCATACTTTTCATAAACCGACATATTGTAGAATCAGTTTCCATGAAGTGAACCTCATGGTAAGTTCACTTCATGCCCAATATAGTTCTGACACGAAGGCGGAGATATCACCCTCCCGCTTGTGTGTCAGCACTGTATTGGACATGACGTGAACTTACCATGAAGTTCACTCCATGCTAACCGGATCCTTTGTTGTTCAAGGGACTTGCTTTATTTTATCTGATTTGCTTTTTCTTTGTCATAAGGTATCGTGCGATCACAAGTGCTTACTATCGAGGAGCTGTGGGTGCTTTACTAGTCTATGATGTTACCCGGCATGTAACATTTGAAAACGTTGAAAGATGGCTCAAGGAGCTTAGGGATCATACAGACTCCAACATTGTGATCATGCTTGTAGGGAACAAAGCAGACTTGCGTCACTTGCGAGCTGTCCCTACAGATGATGCAAAGGCCTTTGCCCAACGGGAGAACAACTTTTTCATGGAAACATCTGCTCTCGAGTCTTTGAATGTTGAGAATGCCTTTACAGAAGTTCTGACACAAATCTATCGTGTGGTAAGTAGGAAGGCTCTTGACGTAGGAGATGACCTAACCGTCTTGCCCAAGGGACAGACTATCAATGTTGGAGGCAGGGATGATGTATCCGCAGTAACGAAAGGCGGATGTTGCTCTACATAAAAGCTTCCATGCCTGAAGAATTTCATCTACATGTCCTTGTTCATACTTGAAAGAAAGGAGGTTCATTTACAAGTCACGAGGATGCTTGGTCTGCAAAATTATCTCTGTTAGATACGTGCTTTGAATACTAGGAGTAAAGTTGTTGTTCCCACTCTTCCCCTTTACTGATGTACTCTTAGAATATATGATTTTGGCATTTGTGTTTCATTCTGTTGTTAGTTAGTATTATAAAATATGAAGCATGAATATTTCGCAATCTTGGGCTGTTGTGCTTTACTGCTAGTCTAATATTACATGCAGTAATTTGATAATATATTAAGTTGACTTTTGATCTTATATTGCGGAATGTATGGAGTTTGGAGATGGATGTAAATGAGTCGAGTCAAACCGAGTACTAAATTGTTGAGATTTGGTTTATAAAATTTATCAAGTATAAAATAAGATTTGATTGAGCTTCGTTTAGTTATCGAATCGAACACGATCTCGAATCAAGCCCGAGCAATTTGAACTTTTGGAACGAATATGATCCGAGTATCAATAGAAAATTACAATTTGAGGAGGTTCGAATAATTTATCGAATTTTAAAATTTGCTCTTAAATCATTTATATTTTGAGTCCAGGTTGAATCGAACTTTTAGTCGAGCGATCACGAATCGAACACGAACTGTTTGTTCATTTTACAGTGTTAAGTCTAGTACTGAATTACTGATACCCCCTACTTGTTGGTTTGGGAGATGATGTTTTGACTTGCAATTAAAATCAAGTACCATTCTGTCATTTCGTAGCTGCAAGTTTTCGAGACTTAAATCCCCAGTCTCCATGAACAAGAAGAATCTCTCAATCAAGCAAACCTCGAAATGGCATCAAGTATGATCATCAGATATAAAATGAAATTAAGCTTAACCTGCCAGAACTGCGGTTCTTGAATTTATAGAGAAGACCAACAGAATATGAACTGGCTGCAGTTGATACCTGTATTCTTATCCAGTCTCAACCAAACCATAAGAAAGAATTCCAAGCTCGAAAGGAAAATCTGTTGTCTTATAAACATCAAGTTCAGCAGAGGGCAGAAAATTTATACAAACAAGGATATTGAACTACGATTGCAATACATCTCAAAAGTAAACATGTATTGCGTGAACAAAATAGAACATCAGTATTTAAAACCCTCACTCATTCTCAATATCTACAAGAAGTAGCAAAGATGTAACATTGAGGATCGCATCTGCTACTCCCTTCTACGCCACGTGGAAACTTGAACCGACAGAATACTTCATGTGGCTTCTTTTCCTCTCTTCCTCCAGGCAGTGGTATCTGCAATTGGGAAGTGGAAAACATAGGCACCACAGTTAGGACGAACTAGAAAAACTGAATTGGCAAATACTATTCAAATAAGAAATACTGTAGTAAAATCTAATCTAATACCTCCAGACTACACCCTAAAACAGCTACAATAACAAAACCAAGATAGGAGTACAGTCTCTAGTCTATCTTAGGGGCAGGAAATGCTACGTGAACATTTTAGTGAATGAACTAGTACTGCACGTGTAATGAAGGTAACGGTTTAAGCTAATAATGTGTCAAGTGTCAGGTCTAGATATAAAAATCCCTCCTTTAGTAATTTAAACTTTTTGAAGTCAATTTGAGACATTTTAAATTCAACGTCGATCTGATTCAATTAAATTTTGAAACCAATAAATCTTGTAATCAGTAGTACCAGTTAAATAGTTTACAATATTCACAATGGTATTCACTAAAATTAAATGAATTCATATCAAGTTTTAATTTGAAAACATTTCAAATGACTTTAAAAAGTAAAAAACATTTTTTGGAACAGAAGGAGTAGCTAGTAGACTCCATATTAGTGGACAAAAGGATGGAACAAGGCCAATCTGAAGTGGTAACCCTAAGTGCTCATTGCTAAACATAGGGCAGGATAGCTGGGTGCCAGACCCAATCTGAAGTGATAAAAGTTGTTCAATATTTAAGTAGTTGACAACATTTGGACTGTGAATTCAAGGTTTCAAGTAGAAAATCTAGTTCAACATATAAATGGTGTATAATGCTTTCATTCAGGCAAGGAAGCCAAGAGAAACTTACACCCACTTAAAAATACTAGTGAAATGGAGGAGATTTCGCATTTCAACAAGTTACTACGAAAAAGGTGCAAAATTATTTGCAACTAGTAGTCTCAACTTCCAAGCAATACTCCCTCCGTCCCTTAATATAAGAAAATGATTGTATAGTATTAAATATAATATTAATTGCACAAGTATTAAGAAAATGATTGTATAGCATTAAATATAATATCAATTGCCTATATTATTCTTGTATTGGAAAAAAAATAGTGTTATTTATTGGGAAAAAATAGTGAGAGAACCAAGTTATATTTAATATTTGAGGTAATATTGGAAACTAAGCAATTAATGCTTACTTGAAATTCTCACGCAACATATATTAAGAGACAAAAACACTTTACTAAAACGACTTGTATTATAAGGGACGGAGAGGAACTCAAATCAAAGAGGCAGGTCATAGGGAACTGGCTCAACTCCATTTGACACAACAAAATTATAAGATTCAACAAATTTTGGTATAAATTCTGAAATTATCAAAAGTTAGTTTATATTGTAACATGTGCTTCTCTAATATCTGAAATGGTTTTGTAATCATAGAAAACCTGAAGGCCCCCAGCTATTCATCACAAACATTCACACCATAACTTAAATCCCATGACTAAGTATCACCATGCTTGACTAGTATTCCTTAAAGGTCATCAATATTTGATATGAAATTTTTTACCGAGCAATTGAATGAGACTATGAGAGTTCATTTATACACAAAGGTTAAAATGTAAACAGTCCCCAAAGTAGCATGTAATATCAATATGAATCTGCAATACAGCCTCAAAGAATTCCTATCCAATAACTCCTAGCAAAAAATCCACCAACATGCGCAAGTCTAACAATTCAACCTATTCATCGATTGTATCTTCAAGATCCAAAAAGTGTATGCGTGTGCATCAAACTGTCAAGCTACTATATTTAGATAAGACTATATAACAAATACTATATAAAAGATATATAACATCAACTCTAAAACTCTATTCATCAACATCAAAAAGAATTTTTCAATTTACCTTCCCACATATATTTTTTAACTCAACAATTTTTTTCAGTGAGTGAATTTTATGCTCACTCTCACTCCCTATTGAACGAGTGCGTTTTACACTCCATTTCGTTTTCTTTGCAGCAACCTTTGCTCCATTCTCCACATGTAGAATTAATTCTCCTTCTGTTTAGCCTTCTACTTCTGCTTAGCCTATAAACAAATTCGCTTAAATCTCTTATTGTGAATGTTCCAGCCATCTTGATCAGAAACAAACAAACCACAAGAAGGCTTTGTTTGGTAAGCTGGTAACTAGGAAAGCAGTCTTTAACCTAAACAGGCAGGCTAAACTAAACAAGATATAGTTCTTGCTGAAGTTCAAGTTAAGATGTTAACAATTAGGAGACAGTACAATTGGCTGTGTAAAGCTAAACATTTGCTCAGAGAAAGAAAAGTTTCAATTTGACATCAGAGAAAAAAAACACAGATAAGGTTCAAAGTTCAAACTAATACCAGTAGCTAGAGAAGGCTATAACTTTCTAAGAAGAAATAAAATATCAATATAACACAAATAAGCTGAATTGTAGCTAATACAGCAAACATAAACATAAACATAACTAAACCATGAAAAAAATCAGCATCAACAGACAAAACAATGCCCATTAAAGGGAAATCGTCTCAAGAACATGTTATAAATCCCCATCCCAAAACCAATAAATAAAAAACACAACTCATTAATTACATCCAAGATATCACGGCACCAACACAATCAAACTGCATAAACAAAACATTAAATTGATTTCACAGTTGTGCAAGACAGAGAAAGAACATATAAAAGTTTCGGGGCTAACCCAGAACGGAATTTAAAAATCAGCGAGATTCGTGAGTCCCACCACGGTCAGGTGAAGGAGGATTGCGTTGTTCATCTTGATTTTGCTTGAACGAAGGCAGAGGATTGGAGCCCTTAATGATCCAACCAAGGGCAAAAAATGAAACCCCAGCAAGTATGGCAGTACCCCAGGCGTGGGAATACCACTTGCTGTACTGCTTAATCGCAAACTTCCATTGTTCCCGGAGGGTGGCAGGGTCCGGGTTCGTGGGGTCCGGGGGATTGGGGTGACAGGGCTTCTGGCCACTCGAATACCCGCTTGTACTGCTACCCTTTTCCCCTAAAGCCCTAGAACTTGATGATGAAGCCATTGTTTCACTTCCTCGCTCGCAACTGCTGCGCTTGTAAACACCTGTCACCATTTGGTGCATTTGTATATGATGAATCGTTTGTACTACGGTGACAACAAATTTACTTTATTCTCCCTCAATTTTAAAATTAGATATGTTATATTAAAATTTAAATTTTATAATTAATATCAACAAAAAATTAAATAAATTTACTTGAATTTAAAGTTATACCCGATTTAATATTTAAATCCGAATAATTTATAGAGGACACGGTGGGTCAGAGACAATAACACTGTTTAAATTATTTTTCTTATTAGAGGAGAAAGTTGTATCACTTTCTAACTTCTTTTCTGTCTCCTATTTTTTATTCTTAAAATCTCTCCCATATTATACAATTCTTATTTAAATATATATTTATTATTTAATTTCACGCTCATAGTGTGTGCCACAAATACTATTTTATATAATGAGAAATAAAAAGAATACAATCACTACTTATTATTATAATATAAAATTAAATAATAGTAATAATAAATAAAAGTAATGTCGAAAGGCAGTTTTCCAGTCATAATCTTAAACTTCAGCCCAAACTCAACATACCAATAAATAAAAGTAATGTCGAAAGAAACTTTAATATTTCTACAACAAAGATGTCACTATAGATATATAACGACAGTAAAAAGCAACAGCTTTGTTGTAAAAGTACATTTATCAATTTCCTATAATTATATTCAATCATGTATATTGAGATCTATTTAACATAAATTTATCGCAATACAGGACTCATAATAAAAACATCAAACTTGCCCCACCTGAAATTTTTACTAAAAACATAACAAAATTCTCAGCATAGTTGTGGAAGGTAAACAAAATCTACTGCAAGAAAACAAAGAAAAAGGCAGACTTCTATGAAGTATTTGAGTTCTATTTCTCTGAGAAAAACAATATCATGGTCAAATCATAAAACATAAGAACAATATGAATTGTCTCAAGTGCCAATAGAGCATAATTATCTTTGACTAAACACCACATATTACTTCTACTGTAACGACTAATTGTTTGAAAACTGTCAACCCATCATTCATCATTTGCGGGCTTCAGTCTTCTTCTGTTCTTTGGCTGAGAGAAAAGCATAATAAATCTCCGTTAATTAGTTCCTCATCACAAGTACAGGAAAAATATAGGAACACAAGTCAGTGTGGAAATCTCAGTAAATTACCAGCTTTCTCTTCATCTCTCTTTTTAGCAGCCTCTGCCCTTTGTTGACGAATAAGGGCCAAACGCTCTGCAAGACCCAATACATAGTAAATAAACACTGTGATGGTTAAAAATACTAACAACAATAGTAAAAAAACATTAAAAAAAAAACGGCCTCCCTGTAATTTAGAGAGACGAGACGAATTGCACATGAAAAAAGGGGTGAAGACAAGTTTGTACAACTACATGAACACCCCAAAAATATACATGGCATGGGAGCAGAACAAAATGAAGAAAGAGATGGCACTCAACTCAACAAAAGGTGTTTCCACAAGACTAGAAAATAGCCGACTAGAAAAGCAGATTCATGTAAATGGTTGAGAGTGGGCAACAAACTGAAGCAAATACAATTATTTAACTAATTGCTCAAACAAATTTACTCCACTAATGACACACTTGGAGAAGAAAGTAAAAGGTCTACCTCAGAAAGTAGTCGAAAATATACATACATACACTACCTATATACATACATAAATATAATGCAAGCATTTATGTATAGCACATATATGCTAGTAATGCAATATGCCTAACATAACCTGTATGGTTACAAGTCAATTAGAAGCCAAAAAGAACAATAATAACATTCCTTACCTAAATCTTTCCTCGCTTGTTCTGTTTTCCCTTGTTCTTGCAACCTCATATATCTTTCATGAGCTTTCTGCTTCTCTATCTCTTCTCTGTGAACAAACAGTCGCATATGATTTAGAACAAGGCGATTACATCAATCTAAAAGCCTGATAATAAGAAAATGGGATGAAATTTTTGGCTTTTGAACTCGGTAAAATTATGTTAGATTTGGAACTTCAAATGTCATTCCTGAAGCTGAAGACAAGAAGGAAGTCGAGACTTAAAACATGAGTATCATTATTGAACATAGCAAGCAAATTATTCTCTAGAATGCATATGAGGAAGCAAATTATCAAACTAGACGCAAGCAACTGGCAAAGCCCTCACCCTCTTTTCCTCTCTTCTTCACTTACGAGTAATAGCCTCATTAAACATTATAGATCTTTTGAACTATATACTTAAGGGTGTAAATAAAACGTGCCAACTACAGTGTGTAATTCATTAGTTTTGCCCTAACTAAAGACAGGAAGAATGCGAGAACAAGAGAGAAATGTTGAGGAAAAATACAAAAGTCCATCAATGCAAAAGATAATTCGTTTATTTAGATATATTTGCTTTCATTTTTCTATTTAGCCTGAGATAGAGGACGACAGCATGAAATGTTTTTTTAAAAAAAGAAAAGAATAAAAAAGGTAAGATAAAATGGAAGAACAAAAGAGAGGAAGTATGCTTGATATCAATTAGTTCAGTTGAAGATAGCAGAAAATCATTTTACAAACCTCTCACGCCTTGAAAGTTCAGATGTTTTCTCGATCTGTACGACAAATATATTGTTAGAAACTGGCATACTGCATGCACACATACTCAACATACGAATAAATTACTTGAGAGAGAAAGAGAGTATGTACTCACATCAATATCTCTCGCTTTCATATTCTTTGGCTTAACCAAATTAGGATTATCGATCTCGATGACACCTTGGATGCCTTTCTTCTTCTGCTAAAAATAATAATAATAATAATAATAAATCAACCTTAATCTGTGCAACCAATCCATAAAAAACAAAAACCAAATTAACCATTCCTTAACACAATTAAAAAGGAAAAGATATTCCGCATAAAGAAAAATGACTGCAGTACTGACTTCCTCTCCCTCAGAGTCCTCCGACTCCTCTTCAGATTCTTCTCCAAGTCTTTCATCTTCTTCCACTTCAGCTTCTTCCTGATAATATCAAATAGATTAAATAAGACATAATATTAAAAGGTAAAAAGGAGAGAAAAGAAGGGGGAGAGGGGGGCTGCAGTAAATAATGAGACATGATTAGGCTTTGTAGTTAATAAATTAGAATCTTTGATTTCTATGTTTACAAATGTGTTTAATTTCCAATTCTGAAAAAAATGCACGTCAGGAAATTTACAAAGAAACAGATCTTCCGTATAATTACATAAATGAGCAGTGCGGTGAGATGAAACACTTTAAATCTAGAACTTTTGATAAAATTGCTGCGATAAGAAAATTAAAATAGTCTTTGCTTACACAAACGTGAAAGTGCTTTTAAAAAAGTAAAAGGCAAAATTATACAAAAATGTGTAGTGTAGACTTTTTATTTTTATAACAATTGAAAGACAAATTTTTACTTAATGCAGAGGCCAGTGCTTTCCAAAAGCATAAATTTTTAACTTTTCCCAATAGTGTTTTTTTTAGCCAAAATTTATACTACTAAAAGCACTTTCGAATGGCAACCAAACATAAAATGTTTCTAAATTTAATTTAGAAGTGGTGTTACTCTACCGCATCGCTTTGTCAAACAGGCTTTAAATAGAAAATGAGGTATGCACCATAGAAGGGTTCCTAATAACATGTATCATTCTAACATCTTTTAACTCTTTCTAGAGAGCCAAATGGTAAAAGTTAATTGAACGAATTTATCCTCCTACAAAAGTTCCCCAAACAGCAGTATCTGAAACATATAAGCCAGTAAAATTACCCGTTTAAACGTGCGAGGACGAGAAGAAGTGCCAGCAACTGCAATATTTGAGTTACAGGCGAAAATTTAGTCAACAAGATATAACAGTCAATTGTTAGCCATGCTCTCAAAACGTTACTTGAAAAGGAAGACTTGAAACATGAATAAAATTTCAATACGAATAAAAGGAAAATTTTGAAAGGAATTAACATACTATATAGTTGAAAAAAATAATCTAAAAAAATAAAAGTGCTCTAAAATTTTCACTTACTCAGGTAGGAAACTACAAAAGGCAGACGTGAATAGATTCGAATTATAGAGTAAATCATGATTTATTTTTAAATTAAAAAAAAAATGAACAAGATTATATTCCATGCTGAGTGATATTCATTTGGAATTAGTTTTACTTTTCCATGCATTTTTCATATTGGCATATTTTTTCCATTACTTCCGGAACTCACAAATATTTAATCTCTCTTCTATAGTTTCTTATCATAGTCTGCTTACGCAACCCTGCAAACAGATATTCACAAGAGTATGTTGTTTAATCCCAAGTAAGATAAATTAGTTAAATATGGTTCCCATATAATTTAAAGATGCGTCTAATAACTTGGTGTTTAAAGAACACCATAAATTCAGTAGACCCAATTCGCAATAAAATTCTATTCAAGGTGAGTCTCCTCTTAAAATAGGCTCACAGAGTCGCAGTAATCCACTGTAATTTGACCTTCTAGTTCTTTTTTGTCTATACACACATGCTTCTTGAGACATAATTATAATTATTATTAGTGTATTCTCTTCAATAGTATTAAATTTCAAAATAAATTTATTTTTGAAAAAAAAAACAAAAGAAAAAAAAGATCAAAGTATACCTTAAGAAAACTTTTATATGCATAATAGCTAAAATGTCATGAACTTTAGAGTTTTTTTTCAAACAAGTTCAAATAAATGATTAAAGTGTACCCTAAAAGAAAACCTTTATATGCCTAACAAAAAAGTCATGAACCTTAAGGTTAAAAAATTCAATAAGAACAAATTCAAGCAAAATTTCAAACTAATTCTATAATTCGAAGAAAGTACTTCAAAATATCATAGCATCATACAAATCGAGTACAAAGAATGATTCTAATGATTAAGAAAATTCTCCATAACCCAAAATTTAATGTGTAAATAAATAACTCCCTCCAACTAATTTTCACAAATAAGGCCAAATTTTACCAATCCAGATCTAATTTTTCTACAAATCAACAAAATGTATGTATATGGAGAGATGCATACTCATCTCTTCGGGAGTAGAGAACTGGCGTCGACCAGTTGGCTTGCCCTTGAACTTTCCTCTTCCCATATTGCCCTTCTTTACACTCACTGTATCTGAGAGAATTGGATTTCCACTTCGCCAAAAATTATGAGAAGAAGAATCCAAGTTCAGAAAGAAGCAATTTTTCTTCCAGTTTCAATTGCTTCCTTCTGATATATAAAGGAATGAAAAGGTCTTGCTAATAACTGATATCGATTCCCAAAAGAAAAAGGAACCCTAGTCGTCGACGGCGTTTATTTAAATAATTAATAAATAGATATAACGTCATAATTTTTATTTTAACTTTCTTATTACTTTTTTAAGAATTTTTAAATATATATTGTGTAATCTGAATCTGAATATGAATATGAATGAAAAAAATTATTTGTTAATTGACATGTCTTAACCATCTGAATAATATATTTTTATTATTTTGCCCTTCTGAAAAAATTCAAAAAATTATTATAAATTTATTTAATATTACTTAATATAATAATTAATATTGTAAAAAAAACTCATTCAACCTATTCAGCTTAAAAAATGGGACTAAACCATTCAAGACGATTTTTTTTTCAAAACAAACGCATTGAATGGCTGACCGAATGGCTGACTGAATGGCTGAATCGGTCAGCCATTCAGTGCTAATTGATAGACACATAATTCATACATTTTATTATCCCTAATTTTGTCCTTTTAATTATATTAGTTTATTAAATTAATATGTTTTATTTTATTTTGTAGGATTTAATATTTATTGCAATAAAGTCAAAATTTTAATGATCAAGCGATATTTAATGCTCTTATTCATGTAAGAAATATCCAAGAAGAATCCTGCAAGGAGAATTAAAGAGGTGGAACAATCTTGGTGTGCAAGTCAAATCCAACAAGAGAAAGAAAAGTATATCTGGAAGATCTCTTTGAGAAGTTGATTGCCACTAGGAAGTTAAAACCTACATGGGAACAAAAATGTCCAAGTTCAATGTATCTAAATTAAGGCACAAATTTATTTTTCCAATAAATATGTCTCTTGTTTTAGAGAGAAGGGATGATTAGGTATTGTAATACTCTAGGTTATGAGTAGGAGTATATTAAATTATTTCATTGTACGCTTGTTAGAGAATCGTCAATAAAGGGTGTTTTCTTATTTATTTTTAATCTTCTTCTCCTCTTTATTTTAGTTAGTTAATTTATTTTTCATATCTAGCTAATTTTTTATATCTGGGATGAAGATGAAATTAAATAATTATTCATGATAATATTTTTCATCTTTTTTATTATTTATAGTTTTATGTTTAATTGATTTCGCTTTCATGTTTCGTTATTGAAATACCTTCGTTTTATAGTTTTTATGTGATTTTAAATTAATTAAGAGGTTTTGATAGATTATTGTTAAGATACGAGTTTTTCATAATTCATGCTTACTCAAAGAAGTTTTGATGGGTTATAGTTAATCCTTAAATTTTTATAGTTTATGCTTGCCCACGTAAATTGTAAAATTACTAAATTAAAGGGACGGGAGATCAAAATCATAATTAAGTTATTAAAATAGAAGAGATTGAATTATATGTTATGTTTATTATTTAATGGATTCGGATTCCTATATCGCTTTTTCATTATTAGTTTTCATATTCTAGTTAATCAACTCTCAATCTTTATTTCTAATTCGCCTAAAATAGATATTAAGGATATATTAAAATTAATCTAGTCTCTGTGGGTTCGACCTGTACTTGTCAGTTCTTCAATCTGACAATGTGCACTTGCAGTTACATAATTTTATCACATCAAGTTTTTGACGCCGTTGCCGGGGATTAGACTTAATTTTATATTCCTTAATTTTTATTTATTCGAATTAGTTTTTAACTCTAATATTTTTTTTTCAGGATTATTGAAGCGGATCGAATGAGCAAGAAGATAAAGATTTTGTTGCTGTGCTTTCTTTGGTACTTCGTATCTTCATTTTTATTTTAATAAAAAAAAAAGTAGTTTAGTTTTTTTTATTTTAATAAAAAAAATAGTTTTATTTGACGTATTCATGCATTCACTCACGTAGAGCACATCTTGTTAGGTTTTTTTTTTTTTGTCAAATATATATTGTGGTGATTGCTGAAGGATTGAGGTACGTCAAAATTTCTTCTTCTTTCGTAATTCACATAGTTCTAGGATATTTTATTTATTTATAGTTAGTTTTTTTTTATTTGTATATTTTCATCTTTAATCTAACATTAAGGGCACAACCTGTAATAAGATAAGGTGGGGATTTCATCACTCTTCCTTGGCCCACAAACAACCCAACTTGCATTTTGCATAACCTTGACTAAATAAAATCAAGTAAACGTTGACCCCTAGGAATTTCGAGCTCAATTAGGACAAGGGACTCCAAGAGGAGGCTAAATTTTTAATTAATCAAGTTACTGGTGTCTAGGCAAGTGGTTCAAAAGGTAAACGCCTAAAGAACGTGTGGTTATTCAATTAGTCACCGTATCCACGGAGAGACTCCCACCTTTCTTACACTTACCTGGCTAGTGTTGTGATTAATTTTAAATTTTATGGACCTTAAGGTGTAACTTGAAACAGTTAGGAGCTATCTAGATTTTATTTAGGTTAACCATAGAATTAGAATTCTTATTTTATTTTTATTTTATTTTTGTGACTTTCGTGGTTAGTTGTTTATTTGTTTTGTGATTTGTGGAAAGATGAATTCTTATTATAGTTGGAATAATAATTTTACTTTGAATCAAGAACCTTGTGAAAATTTTAATGCACACCAAGTAAATCATTTTTTTTCAAATTTTAAAAATCCTTATCTAAGTTCATATCCACATCCATATTCATGTCCATATTCGTATCCAGAACTTCAATATCCACAAGAATTATCAAATGAAGAAGAGGAAAGACTTAGTGTCTTAGAAAAAACTATGAAAGTTTTAATGAAAAATTAATTTAGTGTGGATCAAGCTATATCTCGTCTAGAAATTCAAATGAGTTGATTAGCCACCATAATAAATGAACAAGAGGTGGGTGAATTTTCTAGTAACTCTGAGGTTAATTTTGAAAATCTTGATAGTTATGAAAATAATGATGAAAACAAAAATTTTGTATTCAATTCTACACAGTTTGAGTCAAGCGAATTTGAAGAATCTAAAAATTATGAGTCTATGCCTAAAATTGATCATGTCACATTTAATGAGTCAGTTGAAAAAGTCTACAATTCTAAAGTTCCGTACCCTGAAAGACTTATTCTAAAAAAACCTAGTGATTTTTTGGACCATTCCATTAAAGTAAACATGATACAAGAGTTGTCCATGACTCAAGAAATTATTGAAAATAGACTCTTGATTGATAAAGATCCAATTGATTTCTTCTTAAATCACCTTGACCAAAATTGGAATGAATCTGAATATTTAGATAAGGTCAATGAGCTGTTGAGATCCACTACAAATAAGTCAACTAAACTAGAACATGTATGTGAACCAATTCTTCCATCATTTGAACATGTTAGTAAAAATTTTCTTGAGGTAAATTTTAAGAATAATTCTGATAAAAATTATGACTATTTTCAATTTCCTAGACCTCCTAAAAATCATGACAAATCCACACTCACTTACCCATTTGTATCATTCATGTATAGTCATATAATATTTAAGATTTATAAAATTCGTAGGTATGTACATTTGTTTTCCTTCTCACCACATTTTTTTGCAGAACAAGTGCCCCGCATACAAGGTACAATTCTTTCACATCTTTGTTCTCTTTTCTTCATTTGCATACATTGAGGACAATGCATGATTTAGGTATTGGGGGAGTTTGTTTGTATTATTGTATTAGATATTTATTTATTTTTTAGGAAAATATTGTAAAAAACAAAAAACAAAAAAAATTAAAAATTTTTGTTTGACTTTTTATGGATTGAATTTATTCTAATAAGTGTCCGTGGAGTTAAAAGTCATGAGTAAGATTGAAAGATTTAGAACTCTTAAATCTTTGATGAGGTACGAAATCTTAATTTGAAATACCATCTAGACTAATATTAATTTCAAAAGTATTTTTTATACTTCACGATCGCACTAACTCTTTGTGGATATAAACTATGATTCGAGTAATTTCAAAAAAACAATAAAAAGGAAAAAAAAGAAAAGAAAGAAAAAGAAAAAAAAAATAACTGCTTCAATGTCCATTGAACGAAATAACTGAGTATCTAAGCTTCATGAAGCATCGATATTCACGCTGAAAAGTGTGATGGATAAAAGCAGTTTGACTAGTCTAATTTTATGGCCTTTGTTACTCGAGTTAATAAGCCCTTAGGGGCGTCTCTACACCTAGTGTCCTATAGCCAACTGATTTGGGAGTCATTGGTCCAACGCTCGCTACATGAGTAACTCTGAAAAGCCTAAGAAAATGAGACATTTCACAAGTCAAGAAAAAATTAAAAAAAGAGAGAAAAAAGAAGAAAAATGAGTTTGCTTGATTTTCATGGTAAAATCCCTACTAAGAGTTACATCATACACACATGCATGCATCACATGGAATTAATATTATGAAAGATTGTGTCTAGAATGAAGATTGAATATTTTTGATAAGGTGAAAGTGTGATTTTGAATTTAATTTTGCTTATGTATGCCCATGGATATTTAGAAGTTTTAATTCAATTTCATGACTTGTTGACCTCAAAAATATTTTTAAATTTTGTGGGTATATTCACTGCAAACCCTCACGAGACACAACTCGTCCACTTGGGGTAACCTTGGGGTTTAAAGGTTTATTGCACATACTAAGTGCAATCATATCTCCTACGAAAATGGGGTAGTATAATTTTTATTTTTATTTTATTTTTATTTTTATTTTACTCGAGGACGAGCAAAAGCTAGGTATGGGAGTATTTGATAGACACATAATTCATACATTTTATTATCCCTAATTTTATCCTTTTAATTATATTAGTTTATTAAATTAATATGTTTTATTTTATTTTGTAGGATTTAATATTTATTACAATAAAATCAAAATCTTAGTGATCAAGGGATATTTAATGCTCTTATTCATGTAAGAAATATCCAAGAAGAATCCTGCAAGGAGAAGGAAAGAGGTGGAACAATCTTGGTGTGCAAGTCAAATCCAACAAGAGAAAGAAAAGTCTATCTGGAAGATCTCTTTGAGAAGTTGATTGCCACTAGGAAGTTAAAACCTACATGGGAACAAAAATGTCCAAGTTCAATGTATCTAAATTAGGGCACAAATTTATTTTTCCTATAAATAGGTCTCTTGTTTTAAAGAGAAATGATGATTAGGTATTGTAATACTCTAGGTTAGGAGTAGGAGTAGAATAAATTATTTCATTGTACGCTTGTTAGAGAATCGTCAATAAAGGGTGTTTTCTTATTTATTTTTAATCTTCTTTTCTTCTTTATTTTAGTTAGTTAATTTATTTTTCATATCTAGCTAATTTTTTATATCTGGGATGAAGATGAAATTAAATAATTATTCATGATAATATTTTTCATCTTTTCTATTATTTATAGTTTTATGTTTAATTGATTTCGCCTTCATGTTTCGTTATTGAAATACCTTCGTTTTATAGTTCTTATGTGATTTTAAATTAATTAAGAGGTTTTGATAGATTATTGTTAAGATACGAGTTTTTCATAATCCATGCTTGCTCAAAGAAGTTTTGATGGGTTATAGTTAATTCTTAAATTTTCATAGTCTATGCTTGCTCACGTTAATTGTAAAATTACTAAATTAAAGGGAAGAGAAATCAAAATCATAATTAAGTTATAAAAATAGAAGAGATTGAATTATATGTTATGTTTATTATTTAATGGATTCGGATTCCTAGATTATTTTTTCATTATTAGTTTTCATATTCTAGTTAATCAACTCTCAATCTTTATTTTTAATTCGCCTAAAATAGATATTAAAGATATATTAAAATTAATCTAGTCTCTGTGGGTTCGACCTGTACTTGTCAGTTTTTCAATTTGACACTGTGCACTTACAGTTACATAATTTTATCACCCTTAATACTGATAAGCAAGTTACTGCTAATGTTAAATGTTTTTCAAGCTAACTTAAAATTTTAATATTGCTATTTTAGATATTAACTTAATTGATTTGTCATGGTAGAGAGGAAAAAAAAAACTATACACGAATCATACTCGAGTTACGGATCAATATTTTCAGAAGTAAATAGTATGCCTGCTTGTACAGTTATACCAACCAAAATATTTTAAAAACTTAATTCAACTCCAGATAAAATAGTCAAAGTACGATTGGACAATCGACATAATACATTTGCTCATATTCAAGGCAAAGGTCATAATTCGCAAGAACATTTTATATTTGTGTGTGTATATATATATATATTGTAATAATTATATTATATTATATTTTTATTTAGTAAAAAGTAAGTATATATGAATTACTTTTTATTTACAAAATTAAAATTTTGGACTAATTGGATTTAAACATTTAACCTTGGTAATAAGCAAGTTGGTGCTAATGTTAAATATCTTAGTAAGTTGTTCAATATTTTTCAAACTAACTTAAAACCTTAATATCGTACTAAATTTGGCCATTAATATGGTTAATTGCAATTTGGCGAAAAGGGTAAATATTTTGTTTATTTTTAAGTTTTTAACAACTAAATTTTAAAAATATGCAATCAGTCCACTAAATTATTTAAAATTTTATTTTGTAATTGAATTATTCTATTAGATACATTGAAGTTGAACGACCATCAAATTTTTATCTACGTGATGGTAAAAACTAAATACAAAAATCAAAACAATACTTACGTGACAAGAAAAATAATTAAAAGCCGGAATAAATTAAAAAAAACTAAAACATGTGAAGAGAATAATAATAATAAATCTTTGCAAAAAATAAAAAATGACTATCCTCTTAATCTAGGTTTTTTTTCTTCTTCATCTTCATTCATCAAGCTTAAAGAGCACTAAACAAGTAAACATATTATAATCGAGTTTAAATGATTGATTGATGCAATTAATTGAAACATGACTAATTTGGAGTTGATTATAAGGGACATAGACCTGATTTGATGGGTTAGATAGTATCCAAGCTCACTAATCAAAACGGAGTAGTTCCTCATTGACGGTTTTCATTCCTTTTTGAGTTGGGTTGGTGTTGAATCTAGTCCCAATTTGCTCGGTAATGGTAATGAACAAAATCCAGTGGTTATTAAGCTCCAATTGATGGGTTTCAAATTTTTTTAAGGTTTTATTCTCCTCTTTTTGTTCTTATAGGATGACGCAGATCGTTGGTATTTTAGCTGATCTAATACCAATTTGAGCTTGTTGGGGGCAGATTCCACATTGGTAGTATGGGATATCAATGTGGTGTTGATATAAGGTCGGAAATTCCTCTTGAATAGCTAGCTTTTGAGAAGGAAATATGAGTTTGATCCTATATCGTAACATTTGGTATCAGAACAATCGATCCGGCTAAGCAGAAAGAGCTACCTAAAGGCTAGATTTAAATACTGATAGGTGCAAAGGACATCGGGTTAGTGTCGCTAGAGTGAAGCTTGGTTGATATAGGCTTGGACATCTCTCTTGAATAGCTTTGAAAACTAAATACCAATTCATAAACTCTCTCAATTTCATATAAATGGAGTATCTTAACTTAGTCTCAAGTTCAATTCTCACTTAGGTGAGTTTATTTCTTCTATTATGAGAAAACTTGTTTCCTATTTATGTGAGACTTGTTTGTGAGGTTATTTTTTCGTCGTTTAGTGAGATTTGATTAATTCTTGATATTATAATAATAATGACGTACTTGATTATGAAATTATATTTTATTCCCCAAAAAATGAGCTTTCAACTTGACTAAAATGTTTTGATGGTCTACTAATATTAGGAATGGTTATGTTTTTGCGGAAGGAAAAATTAATAGAAATACTAGTAGTATATGCATGCCCACTGTTTGATCAAAGGTGCTGGTCTTTTTGTGCTTTTGTTTTGATGGGTCATTTTTTGTGACCATGTTTATCTAGCTATTTCAAATATGATTAATGTTGAATGCTTTCTTTTCCCACTTTTCTCCAATCTTTGGTTATATGCAACTGAATATGTTTTTTTAATGGGAATTTTCTCACAATTATTTTTCCAATCTCTAGTTCCATGCTTATATGCAGTTGAGTATGCATCTCTGTAGTTTATCCATTCAATATGCTTAATGTGGGGTTTTTTCAATTTTTTCCCCTCATGTTTAGACTATGAAATGCTTACTTAATTACCAGTTATACTTCCCTTTAACCAAAAAGGAGGAGAGGAGGGGAGGGGAGGGTGAAGGGAAAAAGAGGGATCTCACCCAAGCTCTGCCTTCTTAAGTTACTTAGCTGTATATCTGTAGTTTAACATTCAATATGCTGCTTGAAAATTACTAGTAATGATTTGTAAGTTGTTGTTTATCTGTAAATTACTCGTGAATAACAAAGCCGTTTATTCATTCTGAAGAAAAGTCTATCAAAACTTGAATGTAAAACTAAAGAACCCTTGATAGGCAAATTACACAATATTGTGTATTAGCAAGGGTATGAATTTACCAAAATCCATGTCAATATAAGGATCATTGTAGGAGGCCATGCAGCTTCTGGATAAACTCATCGATGTAAGAATTCTCAAACCCCTTTCTTGATAGAAGCTCCCTAAATTTAGCATGGTTTTCTCTTACTTCCTTCCCAACCTTGCCGTCAACCTCCATCACTGATAGTATTGCCTTGCAGACACCATCTTCTGTAAAGGCACCGTCTTCGCCTTTCTCGACCTCCACTCCTACTTTCAAATCTCTGCCCATTAATCTTGCATTGATAATTTGATCACCCACATGTGGTAGTAGCACCAGTTGGCATTCATTCACCAAACTCTCGGATAAGGAGCCGAAACCACAGTGAGTAACAAAGCACCCCACAGAAGGATGTCCCAAAATCAGTTGCTGCTGAATCCATCCTCCATGGACTACACCTTTTCCCTGAGTTCTCTCCTTAAAACCTTCCGGCAATGCTGATTCAATATCGTCTGCTCCCATTGGTGGTTTTAAGGCAGCCAAAAAAGGCAAACCTGCAAGCTCAAATCCTAATACTAGTTCTTGAAACTGATCTTTTTTAAGCATACACTCACTTCCAAATGCGCAGAAAATCACTGTGTTTGGTTTGAATCCATCAAGCCATTTTGCCCATTGTTCTTCTAGTGTTGTAGTTGGTGGCTCTGGCACAACTGGCCCTGCCAGTAGAATAGGCCTTTCGAAATGGTTCTCAAGATACTCACAGTATAAACCTTCCATCTCTCGACATGTTTTGAAAGCAATGGCATCACAGTCACTAAAGGCGATAAAAAGGCGCTCTGAGAATGATATGTCTTTACCATATTCTTTTGCACTCGCACCAACTAGGTGGCGAGCTTCATGCGCGTAAAGCTTGATCATTGATGAAGGAGGAAATCCATGAGGAGGTTCCATCAAATCAGCTTCTGTCAACTTCTTGTTCTGGTATTTATCTCCGTCCCTTATCAAGTATCCGGTGGCTGCAGAGCTTATGGTACAATAATGAATGGTCTTAATGCCCAAAGGGCGTGCCACGGATGGTACCCAATGTGCAAAATCAAAGAAGATGAAATGGGGTTTGAGTTCTTGAAGAGAAGATTCAATGGTGGGCTGTGTTTTATCCATTGCAGTCATGAGAAAAGGCTGCAATGCATAAGAAACATCTGCGGTTGTTTCGGCGCCAAGAGGTAGGCCTTCCACATGTGGGACAATTATTGGGATAAGAGTGATGAGGTCTTGGTGAAGATTGAATTGCTCCAACTTGTGTAGTGTTTTGGAGGGTAAGAAAATGGTGATTTTATGGCCTCTTTCAGCGAGCTTGTTGGAAAGATGAAGAAAAGAAGTAAGATGGCCCATGGCAAACCATGGATACATAGCTATGTGAAAAGTTTTGTCACCCATTGTACGTATATTTTGTTATGGATTAAGATGAAATGACCGAGTCGGGTTTATATGAAGCACCAGAGTTCCCTCCTGTGCACTTTTCTTATACCTGGCCTCTGGGGAAAAACCTGCAATAATTCAAACCCACAACATTCAATCAACTTGCTCATTATTGTAGTGTAAAGGGTGGCTAAAAAAGTAGAATGTAAGTTGAGAACAAAATTTTATGTTAGAAGTGTAGAGAAATGTCTAGTGCATTTAAGTTGATTTCTTTTTAATTTCTAAAATTAAGATTATTTATATTGTTTAACTAGTCAACATGCATGCATGGTGAAGAAATCCAATGATATTTCTTGTTTTTAATTAATTTCATACCACATCAAATATCCTTTTTCTAGGAAGAAATCCAATGAGTGAATTCATTATGCATGTCACTTTACTTTATTGGATGACACCATTATGATTCCTCTTGCCAAATTTATGTTTAATTCAGAAATAAACCCTCGAGTTTTAAATATTTGATGTTCTTATTTATTTGAGCAGTATCCTGTGTAACAAGTTTAACAAAGAAATTGGAAAAACATTCAACGATGTAATAATGTGAGCACTAACTATTAAATGAAGAACAAAGGATTATGCAGATGTCAGTCTAATGTTTTTCCCTATCAGATCGACAAGGGAAAAAAATGGGAAATTTAACCAAATGGGTGATGAAAGAAATTAAAGTGATCAATGGAAAAGAATTCTCAGATGCCATAAAAATCCTTATATATATTCGGATTTTTATATTCTTGAAATGGAAAACCAAATAACAAATGTAAGGGATTTCATACCTTGGTCATGGAAACTTGGGGAGGCTTTCAATTCAGGGAAGATAGAGAAACGTGTTCAAAAGTGATGCACGTATGTCCCTTGCTATATGTGATGTGGGCGAGTCCAATTGAGGCTGCCAAATGAAATGAGTTTTATATACCCAAACCCAACAAAGAAAAATGGTTTGAATTTTGTATGTCTATCCAAATTGCTGATGTCATTTATCATTGTGTTTAGTGTCATAATTGTAGTAGTAATATTAGTGGAATATATTATCTAGTGGGAGAGAACTTAAAAATGGGAGTTCTTCTATATAGACAGGAATATTGGACAGGAGGTGTATTGGACTTTAATCTATTTATATTTTTACTCCATTGGGGGTCAAAACATAAATAATTAAAAGTCCAATACACTCCTGTTCAATATTCATGTCCTATATTTCTGTCTGCTTAGACTTTTTGTAAAAATGGTGGTTGAATACTTGAATCAATGCAAGTCCATCCAAAAGAATAGCCCCGCATTACGAATTTGGTTATTTGTGCCCGACCAATTTTATTCACTATAATTTTATACTCGATCATAATTTTTTAAGCAATTTACAGTATGAAGTTGTACGACATTAATCAGATAATGGGACTCTTTTAATAATTCAAGAAAATAGATAATTAAATATTTATCCTTTTTTAATTTTTTATTATTCTCCATTTACTTTTTGCTATATATTTTAAAATTCCAAAAATACCTTCAAGTAAATCTATAGCTTTTGTTTGATTCAGATGAAAGAAGAGCTTTAAAGTACGAAACCGTTTTTCTTTTTCCTTTTCACACATTCATATTTGCAATCACACGCATGTCTTGTATCCTAATAATGCTGTTTTCATTTAATCTCATTTATTTATTTATTATTTCTACTCTTCTTCTTTTTTAATGTTTATTATTCCTTCACTCACCAAAAAAAGATAAAAAACAAACAAGTTGCAAAAAAAAATCACTTTCTGTTACAAATTGTGAAGTTGAACACTAGCAAAAAAAATGAAGGTAAAAAAGTTTTACAACAAAAATTTCACTTTCTGTTACAAGCCAGAAAGATGTAGAGGGGAACACTATGCTATGTATGCAAGGGAAATCGAAATCGAAATCGAAATCGAAATCAAAATGGATCCAGGCAATTATAACTTAGCTGGTCTAGCTAATGCAAAACGGGAGTCGGGATTCACTGACATTAACAACTCTAATATAACTAAGCCGCTGGTACAGCTGATTTTGAGTCCGGGTTCTATAAAACCTGCTTGAAAGGAATGCCCAGGAGTCAGTCCTGAAACCCAGTCATGCCGCATAATAACATGAAATGAGTAATGGGTTAAATTATTGTTTACCCGGGGAAAGTTTCCTCCCACCATATAGCTCATTTGCTAATGGGTTGGCCGCCCACTGATTAACAGCCACACGACTTGTAGGTTGGATCCCAACAATCTTCCCTTCAGCTGACAAAACCACCTGAAATTTACAAAAACGGGGGGAAGAAGCGTATATTACGGTCTATTATTAGAAGCATGATTGAGAACCAAATGTAATTATCATATAAGCATATAATATATTTGAACCAAAATAGTTTCGAGATCTAGAGAAATTTTTACATTTTTAACCATTAAAAACTTGCAAGCTCGCATCAATGGAAGACCCATTCATATGAAAGAAACATAGGGTTAATAAAATGATACCAACAGAATTTTGGAAGCCCCCATGTCAATGGAAGATCAAATCAATATATAAACAAAATATGACTAAAAGATGAAAAACCCGAATGCTCTCATAACGGTATACATAACAAATGAAGAGATGTAAACTTGTCTAACTACTTTTAGAAAGTTTTCAAGTCCAAGAACTGAATATTGGTGATTCACATGGTTGTCCGAGTGCTATAAGATACATCGGAACTCTAACCATTCAAGATCAATGATGGAGTGTGCATGGGTATGCATGCAAGCTATATACATATTAACATGTATATGTATGTATGGATGTATGTATGTATAGACAAACCGAACATTGTGAATTTAGCATTCAATTTGCTCCCAATTCTGACCATGGATTTTAGAAATGTACATTTATCATTTGAGATGAATGCCTATAGAGAAGACACAAAAGCAAAATGATGAATGTAATCAACAATTCAACATATATACTTTTTTATTCACATAGGTAGCTCTAGTCCCTTGAGGCTTGTTGCTCAAGGAAGAATGTCTATCAATAAATTTTGAATGCTAGAAGGAAGCATGCAAGACAGCTTCCAATGAAAGTGGTTAGCACCACAAAGAAAAAGGTCAAAACAAGAATAAAAAGGGTACAACTCAATAAGTTGAAGGCCTCGAAGCACTAAATCAGTAGTGTAAGTAACAAGGTCAAAAAGAAATTATATTTATCACTTTTAAATGGACTTAAAGAGTAGTAACCATATCCTACAAATTATTAAGGATTGTCCCTTTATTTATTTATTTCTGAAACAGATTTAGGATTGTTCTTTACTGAGAAGGAAGCTATCACAAACATAATTTAGTAAACATTGTTATTGTCTTAACGGCACTTGACCTACATCTTTATATAAAAAAGAATTATTAAGGGAAAAAAATGAATATAACAAGTGATACACGCACATAAATAAATATAAAGTTTGATGGGAAATAATGTAAAAACAGCACAATCAATAAATATTACATCAGAAAAGTAACTTCTAATATTTTTAATGAGAGAGTGTCCTTAGTTTACATATCTACATTTGGGTGTCAAGGAGTCTGAAAATAAGAACCAACTCAAAAAAAGGACAAGCAATCACTTAGATTAGTACAAAACCATTTCAGTATTTATTATTCAATTATTTGACATATAAAACCATATAATCACATACATGACCGTGTTTTAAGTACATTTGATTGCCTGATTAGAAATGTCTGTAGTCTTTACAAAACAATTTGGTTCTGGCTTTCTACGTGGCTAAACTTTAGTGTCTCAAAAGCTGGATTCTATGTAAACCCCGCAACATTAGGCGTGGATAGTATTGTAGTCCCTTGAGGGGTTCTTGTGACGCCCATTCAAAACTAAAGTAGGAATCTTATTTCAATCAAATACAACTTGGACATGATAAATTGGTTTTGATAAACGAAACCATATATCCTACACAACTGAACAATGAAAATATAGGAAAACAAATAACATATCTCTTAGAGCATTGCAAAAGGGCTTCATAATGTGCTTGAACAATTTGAACAATCCAAAATAATAAGGCATGAGTGTTTATAACTCAAGCTAGAGAGGCTCGACAATAATGAAATAAAATAGATACTATACTCTAATACTATAGTTACGAGCAACCCAACTTTGAATGCACATAAGATCAATACCTCTTCTAAGGTCCCAAGGATTGACTCTTGACTCACCAAATGTAAAAACGATATTCAAATGTGAGGGGAAGTTTGTTCATCACGAGTATTAGTCTATGGAGCATGCACACAAAATAGTCAAATAGTTTAGGGTCAACCAACTACTGCTGTGGCTACCAATACTGAGAATGTTTCATGTTTCATCCATAATGTGCCTGCATCCAAGTGCATACACATATAAAGATAACTTTGGTTCTCTTTTAATCTGATACTTTATTCTCTTTCTCTGGCACATTATCTTATTATTCCTTGTTACTGAAAGAGAAATAAAGCAAGTTCAATAAGCAAGAATAAATTAGTCTAACCAATATACCTGATAACTTGCGATATCTTGTGCAGATGCTTTAATTTCTTCATCACTTTTCTCTGATGCATCAGTAATAGATGAAAAATCTACACCACAATTATCAGCTTCAACTATCCTCCTGAGATATTTTGGGAGTTCCCCAGTCCATGCACCACCACCACTTTGCTTCACAATTTCCCCAGGCCAACCAAGAGTGTCTTTGATTTTTGATATGATTGAAATGGAAAAAGCTTCAAACTAGAACATTAAAGCGCATCAGATCTAAGAAGATAAAGCAAAACATGAAAGAAACAAGTAGCTTTATAATATATGTGTGTCAAATTATCTACTTATCAATAGTATGGCCAAGGGCATATCCAACACGTATATTCCATTGCCTTATCCATAGAACTATAGCGTAAGAAGGATGAGCTTATTTGAGAGGCTCATATTGTATGGATTGAAATACCACGATAAATAGAGTAATTTCAAAATCCACGACAATGGGAATTCCAGTTGCAAAACATCTCAGTAAAATGTTTCTCTTACCTCTTTTTCCTTGGTTTCTCAATAGCCGCCACTTTATTATATTTATCAAATCTGTTCATGTCAAATTGATATGTTTATCCAAAATTCCAAATGCAAAATAATATCTAGATTCATACCTTTGTAGATTCCACAGACTGTTGGTGTATAGATTCAGTATCAGATGATGGAAGTGAATAATATTCTCTTTGGTACTTCCTTCCATTGTGCAGATATGGCAAACAAAGTTGACCCAGAACGCTGATGGTAACTAAAACAAGTCCACTCACTAGGATGGTGGAAAGTATTTTCAACAAAGAAAAGCTTCTCTGTACCAAAAATAAACATTTTAAAATTGATGTCAATTCAAAACTTAAAAAATCAAGACCACTCTCCCCAAAACCACCAAATAGAATTTGCATAAAACAAAGTAAGGATTGTAAAAGAATATTGAATAACAAAAAAAGGAACTATACAAAATTTACATGAATATCAGCTGATTAGACCATGAATAAAAATAAAATAAGATAACATCAAACTTTTCCCAGATTCTGCAAAATTATGCCCTCAATCTCCAAAGGTGCAATATACACTAGTAAAACATGCGAACAAAGGTTTTGACTAGAAAATTTAAGCAAATGGGAAAAGCTTTAGAATATAAAAGCACCGAAGGGTATTGTACTTTTTTGCTTTCACTATCTTGGAGTATTTATTGTCCTCCCCTTCTTTTGCGTTCTCTCTCTACCCTAATAAATTCTGTCTTCTATCAAAAAACCACCTAATGGCAGTAGACAGACAGACGGCTGATACCTTGTTAATGGACAAGTTGGTAGATTTTGTAATTGCACCACATGACAGCTGTTTATTTGGAAGTGTAAACACATCTTCGTAGTACATGTCCAGAATGTTGGCCAAACCAACCTGCAAAATGATGCAAAACAAATTGGATGAGAGACATGAGGGCAGAGTATATAGATAAAATTGGTACGAAAGATAGTGCTAGTAGAAGCATATATTACATTCCTTTTCCTTTCTATCCTCTCCTCAACATGAAATTCAAGGGTGCAGTCTAGGAATGCCACACAAAAAACCAGTAACTATAATTTCCCTACAAAGTCTACAAAAATAATACTAATGACATGCAATTCTGCACATGTCACCAGCATATGAACTTTTTTATCGTAAATTATGCCAATATATTCACCATTTCATCAGAGAAGTATAGGAGAGAATAAAAAAGAATAAGAAGACTTCGACCCCCAAAAAAAAATTAACGCAACAGGCCAGGCATGGGTCTCACAACAGAGAAAAGAAGAATTAGATGAGAGAAGACTCCAGGAGAAGGAAGGGGAGAGATCATAACTGTGATCGGCAGCAAACGAGTCGTCGCCAGCAGATGAAGGTGATCTAGAGGAGAGTCGCGTCACAGCTGAAGGACCTGGTAAACAGGCATGTCAAATTAGGGAAAAACTATAGCTATTTGGTCTATCTCACCTTTTTTTAGTTTTGAAAAATTACAACTTTTACCCCTCCCTAATCTCATATCCGAACCACTCCGCTGCACCCCGTGCACAAAAGGGACACAACCCTGCTTCCAAGCTTACATCACTAATAGAATTACTACAGCTTACAATAACAAAAACTAGCATGAGCATGTAATGTCTTCCTTTTAGAGAGTCCTAACTAATCTATTTACTGTTATGTCACAGACTTCAACATCCATCTTCTATAAAACTCAGCATAGTTATATCATTCCTACTGAATTTGCCTACACACAAGTTTGATAGACAAACATTTAATCAAAATAGCAGAAAATATTCTGTTTAATATTTCTTCGTAGTCTCACTCTCTCTTTAGTAAGTTAATAATAAGCATTTAAATTTTACGCCCTACAAAAGGGGGCAAACTAATAAAGTTTATTTTTTATCATTTTAGAAAACGGCATTCAGCAACTAACCTGCCAGTCAACAATGGATGTGGAATCAATACAATACTACTTAATGGCATAAACCAACAAACAAAATGTCAGACTCAGAAGTGACATCAGGTACAAGCAAAGAAGAATTATATCACAGCACACCAGTTACATATACTACGTGCAAGTGTGAAATGAAACAAGGCCTTCCTGATGACTATGGCACAACATATAATTGAAGGTGTACCCTTGATAAACACTCAAAGGAGATTAAAAGACAGGAAAGATTGCATTACCATTTGGGAGTGGGTCAGAAGAACTTCCCACCAATGGTCAGAAGTATTTTTCCACCCTTCAAACTTTATATTGCTGACTTTGTTATTGTTAATTTGAAGCCTGTAGGCAGGTACATACTCACTCACCCAAGTACTAAATTCAGGACCACCAATTTTATCCAATTTAGAAAATGCTGATAATGTCCACCAATTGTACTTTAATTTCATCCCCATGAGCTTATTATTTGCCTTTTCTGAGTTGAACTTTTCTAGCAGACTTTTTGCATTCCCTACAAGCTCATCTTCAAGTAACTTAGATATAATAACGGACGAATCTTTTGACAAAAACCTTTTAGGCTTCTGAAAGAAACTGAAGAGATTATCTGATCTGCCTAAGGAGTTATCTTGGAAATGGCTTTCAGTGCTTTCAAGAGAAGATAGGCAAATAACTTCTGCTAGGACAGAAATGAGTCGTTCATCTGATGAGCTGAGTTTGAATGATGCAGGGACCTGCCGATAGGAAAGGAATAAGAGAACTCAATCCATCAGTACCACGTGGCACCTGCAGGACAGACATATTGAATATGGTATTACAATAGAGAGCATTTGTTGGTAAATAAGTACAAACCAGAAACAGAGAGTATGTCCAACCTCTCTTGGTTTTTCAAGGTTTTCCATATTTCTTTCCATTCCAGGTCTGAACAATACCACTTCAAAATTCCAAATCCGTTGCAGAACAACTTGCCTAAATGTCATGGCCAGTATGTTTTTAGATGTAGTGCTCGAGAGAATATCATCAGTAATAATACTTTTGAGCTTTTTAGCCTTCTCTTTAACTTTCCTAGCTGGTAAAAACTGTCACAACAGCACACTTAAACAATTATTTGAATGAGATTCAAGAAAATACCTATCAGGGGAGAAAAGGTAGAAGAAAAGAAGTTTGCTTAAGCAACATAGTTGATTTTATCAAAATAAAACTAAAGGGTGAGGAAGGTAGATCCATACATTAATAATACTCCCAAAAGAAAATCTTGACACAGTTTAATACCATAAAATCACCAGATGTAATGTAACCGATGCAGGTTATATCTATTTTTAAGTATATAATAAGTTAAAGAATACAATTAAATGACCATCTTTTTCCTAGGTTCTCAGAACTAATCATAATAAGAATTATAAGATAATCAGATTAAATATAAGTGTGTTGTGGCTGTTTTCTCATGCACATAATGCATCCCTAGCTAACCCAATTAGCCAATGATACTTAAACCTGGTCAAAACTTTACTCCACAACTTTAGCTTATTAACATGACTTCGTTTTATCAGCAACAAAACATAACACAAATTTTATTATAATAGAAAAATACAAATTTTCAACTTCTCCCATTCTGATACTTCCATTTTCTCAGCAATCAAGCAAACTGAAAATTCATAATGATTGTTATAGACAATTTTTGAAGCTCGGACAAAACATCAAGCTTACCAAACTTAGCAATAGCTGCTATTGCCAAGCAAAGTACAACCATTTCAGCACTTTAGGAATAGTACAATACTTAATTAGAGCATTTTCCCAGGAAATAGTAAATATTCCTCGAATTTACATTTCCAGAAAAAACTCAAGAAAATGAACTAACCAGTCTGGTTGAGACTGTACTATGGTCGTCCGAAAGGCCAGGGAAGAGAGTTTCTACAACCATAGCCGGCATGCCAGACTGAATATGCTCTTTGGCGGCTTCACCGCCATCAGCTGCAGCCGCCGTGAGAGCCTGCTCAAAGTCTACAGCTCCAACTAACGTGAGCCGAGCCAAGTCGTTCTCGTACGTTCTCACTCCAGGAAGAGCCTTGTCATCGGCCCCGTCGAAGTCGGCGACGACTTGGAGGATGTCTTGTTCGGTCGTTGGAATAGGCGGCTTCGGAAGCGAACAAGAGAGGACAGGAGGGGGAATTCTACGAGTCCGGAGGGGTATTTTGCAGAATAAATTTAGGTTTCTTATGGGGAGATAAGAGCGACGAGGGGGAAAGAGAGGAGGAGTATGAAGAGGGATGAGCTGAATAAACGCCATTGATGAATGAGTTTGGAGCTCCGAGGGTTTCTGTTTTCCGTGATGGGTGGTGCATTTTAGCAAGATGGGCTTTTGGTTTCCGGGGCGGGTTGGAATTGGATTTTACTCATTTGTCTATTAATAATTAGTCCACAGCCGTCTGTGTAACTGAGTTTTAGTTTTTAATTAATTAAGTTTCAATTTTTGGTATTAATATTTTTATATTAAATCTTAAAAAAATAAAATGAATACTTTTATGTGCACAATAAGGTCATATTTATTTATTTACTCATGTTTGTTTTGTTTAGAATTATTTAAAAAATTAGACAAAAATCTATCATTTGGACAATTATACCCCTTAGCAGAAATAACAAACAATTTGTATTCTCAGTAATTTGAGTATATCATTTTAAATTTTAAATAAAGATAAAAGTTAATTTTGTTTACAAATTTTTGTTTCCCAGATAAAAGAAATCTGGAAATGTCAAACAACGTACGAAAAGAAGACTGCCAATGTTTAGTCGAAGCCCGTAGAAATTGAATGTGACCATGTACACAGTAGCGAAGCCCACTCAAACGGTGTGGGGTCAATTGACCTCACTGAAAAAAAAATATTTTATAATATATGATAAATTTAAAAGAAATTTAAGTGTAATGAATAAATTGACCTCACTAAACTTTATAAATTTTTTAATATACGGAGTCAAATTATATTTTTTATAACTTTTTCAATTCCATTTTACTTCTAGTCATTAATGTATGCATCTTCTTCTAATATTTTTAAAATAAATAATAATATAATTTATATTATTTTTATAACATAAGAAATTTAAATATTTATTAACAAATTTGTGATTAGAAAAACGTATTAGAAATCAATAAGAAAGTATATATATATAATTTTATTACTTGTTATATTAATAATATTATAACAAAATACATGTTTTACATAAACAACCGGTCAAAAAACACAATTATCTAAAAAAAATATAGCTCAAGGGCACTGCCCCCGAACCTCCGCCAAATTATTTATAGCATCACAATATTTTGCCCTCAGTGACTACAAATCCACAAATCCTGGCTTCGCCACTGCATGTACATGCTTTTTAAGATACTTGAGATAACTCAGAATATGCAATTTATGAACCATTACAAAGGACTGTAAATGCCATTGTAGACCATCTTTCAGCAGTTAGAATGTGCTCACTGCACATTAGTTGACAATGAACTATTGACAATATAGCCGACTCTTAAGGTGGTACAGTTGATGAGAGACTGAATGAATGACATGAAGCGGAACATCTTAAACTCCGCCACTTAAGGACAATGAAAGGGAAATGACTGACACTAGCCAATTGTGTTTTATTCCATGTGCATCCAAGTTGATACTTATGTCAAGTAGTAGCCGGTCAGATCGTCAACAAGATAGTCATACGGCACACCACTTCCGTATTCAAACCCATCACTTGTGGGTGCCAATCGGTTTGGGGTAGAATAAACATTTGGAGCACCATCCTTCGAATTGGATTTGGCCCTTCCCTTAAAAGAGTGCTTGTCTTGTGGAACAGCAGTAAGCCTCCCCATTTGCTTTTGCAGATCAGCAACTGAATCATTACCTACCTTTCCTTTCGGACTCTTCTTCCCATCAACGAGCTTGAGTTCCAACCTATACAAGGCACAAACGTCACACTTGCTGATCTCGTATTCATACAGGTGCCATTCGAGATTTTTCATTGGTTGTGGATCCATGTAGTAGGATCGTTTCAGCCCTTCGAACTCAATCACTTGCTTCCGTGACTCATGCCAACCCCGTCCGTTGTAATCTGGAAGAGACCTCTGCTTTCTATTTCCACTCTCAAATGCTCTTCGAGGCTTATCGAAAAATAGCCACTCTCTAATTGTTTCACCCTCAAGAACTGTAAGATCAAAGAGCTCTGCAACAACATGACAGAATTGACAAGTTATTTAAACATAACGAGTCGATGATTGATAAAGTAAATCTTACTATTTTAGTGGGGGCCACAGCATGATGAAACACATTTAAGATGCACAGTAGCAGTAAGAACTTACCAGGAACATTCCATGGGGATTTTGCTGTGGCAGCCCCCTCACATTCTGGAACACCAACATCTTTTCCTTCTGCTTTTGCTTTAAGAGCAGAAAAAAGTAAATTATCCTTCAAACCAATGCCTCCGGGACGTAGGACTGGAGTCATACCAGGACGACCTTCCAATGGTGCGAGCGCTCCATGAAAGGTACTGCAATAGTCTTGATTCCACCCTTGAGCAGGCCTAGGACAATCCCAAAGCGCACATTTTGGTCCTAGGAAAGCAGAAGGAGGAGGGCATATATTTGGAAGAAAACCAGATATCTGAGGCAAACCATCTTCGCCACCAAGACTTGTACTATCAAACCCAGTGAAGAAAGTCTGCTCAAACTCTTGATGCAAATCAAAAGAGTTATAGTCCAACTGAGTTGTAACAACCATGTTGTTGACTCCCATATTAGTTATTACTCCTGAGGGGAAGCCTTTGAATTGATCCAACTCAAAGCCTTGCTGCTGTGGCATCTGAGATGCACCAAAATTCTGCAACAAATTTGCACATTTTCCATTTAATTAAAAGAACTCCCTCACTTGAAAAGAAAGCAAAAAAAGTTTATTTTAACTTCTTAAAAAAAGGATAATATGTATTTGAAATAGATTAGTAGAAGGGGGGAAATGAACACTATATATACAGAAAGACAACATAGAATGACGGAAAAGTGGACTAAATGAAACACAACTTTCATGACTGACATGCTTGTAGAATTTAATCCAGAGTAAACGAACCCTGATGAAAGGAGACTTGGTTCAATAATAAACTCAGGTGTTAAGGATCCGCCATGAAATTCATTACAAAGCCAATTCGATGCTTACAGCAAGAAGTTTAACCAAATTAGATATGATAAATGTAAGCTTGCTATGGTAATAAAAAGGAAAGGTGAGGGGGTTAATTAGGAGAAATAAATTATAGAGGCAAAATGACTGATGTAGTAATGCTTGATTCAAGTGGTCATTAGACACGTTTTTTTTGGTAACAAGTCAAGTGGTCATTGATATATATGATAGCATGGCAACAACTAAATGTGGACAAAAGACTGAGCAAAAGAGAATTTCCAAACACAATAAGCTATTCTTTTCTAGCCCTTGATAAAAGATCTCATTGTGCATGGACTCTTAGCAATTTAGTTTTAGCCAAAAGACGAACAAGTAATGAGTTAGAAAACTGGAGATGTAGCTTGGGATCTAGAGGTAAGGATAACTAGAAGTTGACTCCCTTAATGACTGTTTCTTGTGTTTGATCCAGAATAAACAATTAACTCCCGCTAAATCTCCATACTTTATTATGTCAACATAATACCCAATAACTGCTTCTTGACATCACCTTAATACTAATAAATAACAGTGCAACCCTATGCCTCTGTGCATGTGTTTGTGCCACGTATTCGCGTGCAGATCAAACTGCCACCCAAATTTAAATGCAATACTAGGAAATCCTCCACAACTACACTAATCTGACTTATCAAAAAACAAAGAAAACAAAACAGCAACAAATATCAAATCAGTACTGACAACCTGTTGGAGAACAACACTGCTACCAACTTTTTGGGCATCTGGCTCTGGCTTTGGGGCTGCTAATCCACTGGTGGCATCATCTTCTTCCTCACAAAGCTGCAGCAGCCTACCAATTTCCGTAGAGAAGGACCCCAAACTCCCACCTCCCTGAACAACCATCATTAATACCTTTATTGACAATCAGTAACATACCAAACATATTCTATATCAAGAACTAATAACCAACAATTTCAAAAATAAATTCCCACAAGTCAAAAAATATTTATATCCATCAACATCCTAAATCCACAATTTTAAAAAACACAAATCCACACATTCACATAAATTTGGATCCAAAAACATAAAAAAAATTCATGTTCTAAACACACACTAGCACACATCAATTGCTTTCCAGGTATCCTTTTCATAATTCTTCAAAACCCACATCTTTATTTACACTAAAGCCATCAACTTCATTAAAGAAATGAACTTCAAATCCTGTTTCACCTTAAAACCCCAAGAATAACTACCATTGCCTTCACTCATGCACGCAATCTATATACAATCAACTACTTCAAACACACTACTAGTCCACTACCCAACCGCAAAGGCATTAAAATAATATTTGTGAACTAAAGGGGCTTGACAGAGCAAAAAAAAACAAACTAAAACCTGGAAAGAATTAGCAGGGGAAGGCTCATTAAGTTCAGCTTTCCACTCACGAAGCATCTGATGAACTTGCTCTTCCAGCAACGCTACATCGTTCGAACGGCTCTCCTTCCTCGCAGATTGAAGATCAGAGAACATCCCCTGAAGATCATCCACCCGATTCTTCGCCCTGTCCTTGAACACTTGGCGCCCAGCTACCCCATTCTTCGTACCCTTCCGCATATCCCAAAAACAAATCCTAATTTCCTGCATAACCCACAAGTAAGCTCAATTGTATAACAAAATTTGGCAAGCAAAAACCCTAATTCAGTCTAAATCACACCCGTAAAATGGAATTAAAGTGATATATAAAGTTGAGAGAATTGATCGAATGGGAAGACTAGAAAATAAAATACCTATTCGGTAATCGGTGAGCAGTATAGATATAGATAGAGATATAGATAGAAATATAGCTTGTTTAGAGAGAGAGAGTAGTGAGAGAAGTGTCCTTTTTTCTTTTTCTTTTCTCTGGTTTTTTTGCTCTCTGATGTCTCTCTCTCTCTCTCGCTCCAACCCTCTCTGTGTATAATTCTCTTCTTTCTACGCGGCGAGAGATCGGTAGAAATTAATCAATTAATTATTCTTTGGTGTAGGTTTCCGGTTATGACCTTTCCTTTTTGTGCAAAATTCTTATCATGCCCTTCCATCTAAACATAATTTTAAACTTAATTATTAAACCAAGTCATAGTTTGACTTGACTAATTTTTTATATGTAAACTCAACTATACAAAATTATAGGCTAAATGACACTTAAATTCCTTCAAGTTATCATTCACTTTTAAAATTGTCTCTAATGTTCATATTTTGTCAATCAAATCCTTAAAGTTATATTTTGTATCACTTTCGTTCCTTTTCTTCAATTTCACTAAAATTCATCCAAAATTCGACCCAACCCATTTTATTAAAGACAAAATTGTGTCTTTAACATTATGAGTATTATAAATATATATCAGATTACAATATTTAGAAATTAAAAAGCAAAATAACTAATTCAAATTTACACATTATTATAATACCAAACCAATTTTTTTTATAGATATATATTTCAGATTATAGAATTTAAAAATTAAAAATCAAATTAACTAATTCAAATTAACACATATTATTATAATATCAAACCATTTTTTTTAATAAACTAATTCAAATTTTTTAAAAAAATATTGAACACTAACTACTATTTTTAATTTTAATTTAATGAATGACTAAAATTCAAAATTGTTATCCAATGAAAATAAAAAGGTTTTGATCCAAATTTAATAAATTAATCCTCTTCTCTTTTCTTCTCTTCTATAGATTTGAGGTTCAGATTTTAGTGTTACTCTACCCCTCTTTCTCTAAGATCTGAGGCTTTGTTTCCCCTGTTTTTGCTTTGCTTGTTTTGTAGTTCTTTGGTATATTTGGATCTAATACTCAAAAAAATAATGCTACTGTCACATAATTTTGGGTCACATAATGTTTACATACACACACATACATATTGTGGACCCTGCGTGATATGCAAGATCCTCAAATATATATGTGTGTGTATGTGAACTTTATGTGACCCAAATTATGTAATAGTAGCATTGCTCTACTCAAAACCCATTTGCTTACTTTGTTCAAAGATCCAATTCTAAATAAAAAAAATTACGACTTTTTTTGTTGTCATTTCTCTACCAAAGAAACCCTATTTAATAAAATGGTTAAGGATATAATTGACAAAAAATAAATTTTGGGGACAACTTTAAAAGCGGATGATAAAGAGACCTAAGTGTCATTCAGCCCAAAATTATATATACTCCCCACCTCTTCCCAAAATAGAATAGCATTTATAAGATATTAAGGATCCTTTTTAATTTCATGATTATACCTAAAAATAATAAGCTATTAGTATAATAGAGGTGACATGACAATGTAGCAAAGAAAGCAAATTTAAAAATTTTACTCCCTTCGTCCTAAAATTAGAAATACAAATGATAATATATTAAACTTTAAATTGATGTGAATTTATTTAATTTTAGTTGATACAATTATTATAATTATAAAGTATATAATAAAAATTATTAATCACAAAACTTATTTCATTCTAAACTTTTATGAGTCATACAAATTTTAAAGTTTAATATTACGTCGTCAAATAAAATTTTGGAATATAATAAAAGGACAACTCTTTTTTTAAAAACAAAAATATTGACAAATGTGACTCTTTTACTTTATATTCGTCATTCTAGAAGAAAAAAATTATTTATTTTTATATGTCGTTTGTAAATTTTAAATAATATTATTACTTAATTTTTTTAATATAATTCTTATACATTAAACACATATTTATTTATCTCTCATCTTTTCAACAAATTTACTTTGATAATAGAATCATAACATTGATATTGCATACCTAATTTAATCAATTAGAAAAAATATTAATGACATTCTTAATCTATGTTTTTACTTCTAAAATGTCAATTAAAAAATTCTCAAAAGTCAAAGTACGACTTATTAATTGCAAAAGTATTTAACTTTTTTATAAATAGGGAATTTATATTTTTACATAAAAAATTTGATATTTTTACGTGATCTCTTTCACATAAATAGTAAGTGGGTTCTATCTCTATGTGAGAGAGACTCGTGTGAAAATATCAATTTTTTATAAATATATTTTTATCAGAAACTTTGTAGAAGTATTTATAAGTATATTTCACCTCATTACAACACAACTACACAAGTACCACCAACCATGCCCAAAAGTACGAAACTAAACTTTTTCATCACTCAATCTTGAAAGTTGACCTTATATTTGCACCCCCCAAAAAAACAAAATCCTTATCTGTATAACCAAGCTTCTTCTTCTTTTACTTTTTTAGACACAATAAAAATATATCAAATATTGCAAAATATAATATAGGATAAATCATATGAATAAATAACAAAGACTAATAAGGGGATACAAATTTAGGTTTAAAATTTCTAATAAATGCTTGAATATGACGCTTCGTCTTTTGTTATTATTCTCTTCGTTTCATAATATATGACTTTTTAAAATTATGCACAAGAATTAAGAAAATAATTATATAACATTAACTATAATATCAATTGTCTATAATACCCTTTACCATACTTATCTCATCATATCTCTATCATTTGTAACATTTTCCAATAAGGGATAATTTTAGAACGATTGTGGCTAATTAATTCTTCTAGATTATATAAAACGTCAAATAATTTGAAAAAAATAAAATCATCTAAAACGTCAGATATGATATTATAAGACAGATGGAGTACTCTAGGGAAGAATGACAATTTGCTCCCTTCAACTGTCTTGCAAAATATTTTTAGTTAATGTTATATTCGTCCAAAATATCAACAAAAACACAAATGTGATGACTCCTTTATGTGGATGAGTAGGGCAAGGAAGGTATAAAGGGTACCTCCATGCTCCCACTACCATTCACCAGAGATTCTTCATGTTGTCAATTCCTTGAGATAGAAATGTCCTACAAGGAACAATTAGGTGTGTTTATTAACTATTCAATAGAATGAGCATCTTGTTTCCAATAATTTATTCCAATAAAACCATATCAAAGTTCCAAAAATACAAAAAAAATATTTGGTTTCATATAAATTTAGCAAATTACAACACCCTAATCTACTTTCTAACTCATTATAATCACTTCTACCATAATTTATAAAAAAAACTAACACACTTCCTATAACTAAATACAATAAATTACGGTAAAATCCCAACAAATAAATTTATCTATCTATCTATCTATACTATAAAGCGAGTGCATTTCTTCTTCTTTTTTTCTCCTTTCAGATTCTCTCCTTTTCTCTTTTATATTCTATTTATTTTTATTTATATGATAAAGAAAAGAAACTACATCACTCGTAATTTCCGTATCTGTTTTTAACTTTCGTGTTATTTTTTTAAGTCGCACATAGTTGTCTGCCACGACAACTAGTTTAAGTAAATCTAGAAAATGGGCACGTAACACATTCTTCCTATACATCCCCCCCCCCCCCCCCCCCCAAAAAAAAAAAAAAAGAAAAGAAAAGAAAAGGGCCTCTATTTTTTGTTATTACTAAAGCATTTACAAATGGTGAAGGAAAAAGGCAGAAACCAATTAGCAAGGGCAATAGGGTCCCAAAAAGAAGCCAAAAAATGAAGGCTTTCCTCATGAAGAATGGGACTAATGAATCACCAAGTATTGTGGAAATACTCATCTGCAAGTGCATTATTTGCAGTCAGAATTTCATTATCAGATCACGATGGCTTCGCCGATTTGCCATCTTCACTATGAGCTTGTTTGGACTTGAAAACTCCAGCAGCAAGACCTAGTCCCCCCCTGGGCTGCTGCTACTGCTGCTGCTGCTCAAGCTCTTGAAGTTTGTTCCTTAGAAGCTCTACCTCTTTTGCCAACTCATTATCTCGTTGCCTCAAGTCCTAAAAACCACAAAATACAAGGGCTCACCATCATTAAACTTACTCGAGGAATTGGTTAACATCTTTGAAGTAAGACGACTGAATAATGAAACTCAAATTTCATAACCATTACTAGTCATCAACAAACCTGAGGATCACAAATAATACCATTACCTTAATAAAACAATTATCTAGTGCAAGACTACTTTGTATAATAAAACAGTATGTCAAGGTTTCCCTGGAGAAAAAATGAGTATAATGATACTAGTTCTTTCAAAGAGAAAGATAACAAATTTACCTCTATTTCTTTCTTACGGAGTTCCTCCTTTTTAGCCTCTGACCTAGAATTCCTTTGCACCTCAAAGATAATAGCAGCTCCTGCAACCTACGTATAAATTTTGAAATGGTAATGAGACATTTGATTTCTATGCTGTGCGGGCAGCCAGCCTTCTGAACTGAATTTCCAACTCTTTCCCAAAACATGCAACCTCCAAATAGAGAGGGAGATGTTTGCTTTATTACCTAATAAACAAAATAATCTTGTACTTTTCTGGACAAATAAACATGGTAGGAACTCAAATCAAACAAATGAACAAAGCCGCGCCTCAAATACTTTAGGGTTGTTTACACTAATCCTATCATTTCAAATATACAATTTCTAATATAATGTCATTTGTTGAACCATAAGCCATAATAAGTATCTTGCATTCTTCCCATCTCAATTCATGTTATTTTGGTCATCCCCACGGGTCTTCTGTTCTCACATTACGTTGTAAATAAGCAATATGATCTTAATAGTGCACTTTTATGACTACTACCAATACAATTTAAAATAGTTATTTACAAGTAAATGGGTAAGTAACTTGGTGATTACCGAGAAGACAAAGAGTTCCCCAATAAGGTCCACAGCAGCTTGAACAGCTTTCTCTTCATTTAGAGGCCGAATTTCAACATTGGTTGCATGACTATAAATACGCCTTTGCATTGTTGTTGTAAGACGATGATTTGCCTGGTCCCATCAAATAGAACTATTGAATTTGTGAAATATAATTAAATAAAAGACAAAATAAAGTACAAGAATAAGAAGCTAAGAAGATTTTTAGGAAACATATCTAATAACTAATAAGGCTGAAAAGACTATATAAATGAAGAACTATGTTAAAGTATAACATGAGTACATACTTTTCTACAAGTAACACGAGTACAAACTTTTGAAAGTGGCTTCGAATTTAAAGAGTCTAGAAGAATGTGAATGATTGGTAGATAGAAGAATTCTATGGCAACACTAGTAAAAATATAGAATATGGCAGTGTTAGAGCTTCAATGGTTCCAAGGACCTCAGGATGAAAGTCACACTATCTTCTCTTCCAAAAGAAGCAGTGATCATGGTTGTTTGAACATTTAATTGTCAAAACAAATTTTCTTGGTGCTACTTAAATAGATGATAATATGGTACAAGCTGTATAAACCATATTATTGCTGCCACCCCATATTATTGTCGATTTGGATTTCCAATCACAGGTGAAGAGATGTATCCATTTCTGACCCACTGTTAAATGTGTAAAATTTTGTTAGTGAACTCTGGATGATTTAGTAAAGGTTGAGACGTTGAGATACATCGTTCGGATAAAGTCCAGCACTTTGTCATTCCATTTGGAAGTCAAGTATGAGAGAGAGGGCTTGCACATATTTGGGATTCTGGGAAAGGGGTCGAATTTAGTGAAGAAATCAATAAACCTTGGATTGCTTACGTTGATCTCCCTAAGAAATTGGCCAAAGCATAGAGGGTATACATTAGACAATTTCAAATGGCTTTTAGGTTGAAGTTTCAATTACAATGGTAACACCAGCATGACTGAAAACAGACTATGTACTTGTCAAAAAAAAAGTAAGAACGAAAGAAAACAAAAATAACTCCAATCCTCTATGATAGTTGGCATTTTCCTTCAATGTTACAGATCTTATTTTACATTGCATTAGGATCAACAATTCAAATTACTAAAATGAGTACAAACATTCACTTATGTCCATTTCAATAAAGCCAAAATTTGAAACTAAAATTTGTATTCAAGACAACAATTCATATTCTTCGAATGACCTACTCTAAATACAACGATTAGCCACACAAAGGGCATGTTCAGCAGTGACTTATTTTAAAACAACTTGTAACTTAAATTTTGAAATGACTTATAAGTCAGAAATTAAAAGTATTTGGCACCATTTTTATTTATAAGTCAAAAATTAAGTTAAAACTAAAACTGAATGATGCAACACAGCAACCAGAGTCGCCCAAATTCCATAATGACGTCACCTCATCTGGAAACACTAACATTCTCCTACTTTACTCATAAACCCATCTAACAAAACAAACTCCCCAACAATCCCTTAAACCCATATTAAGTTCATACTATATCTCATTGTCTGTAAAACCAAATTTCTATTTTATTAATGCAAAAGAAACTAACGCCGGAATTGCTGTAAAAAAAACACACATAAGTAGATAAGTACCTGGGCGATGTTGATGATAGATTGGCGGAATCTAGGATGAAAGCCAGCGGCGGTTTTGAGTCTACCAGCGATGGGTTTGCTAAGAGTCCTTAAAGCGAGTGTTCCGAGCTTAAACAGAGGGAGGACCATTCCTCTTCTTCTTTCTGATCTGATAATTACCTCTTTTATTATTTCTATAATGCTCCCCAACTGTTCGACCGACGAACAAAATCAATTATGTTATCATCTAACGAGCTAAATTAGCACAAGCTTAGATAATCACTCGACTGGTTCATACTTCAAAAGAAGAGTTTCTTGAGAAGAAAGGCAAATTAGCCCAAATTTCCCTTTTTTTGGGACAGTTGAGAAGCGGAAAAGAGGTGGACTTTTTTTGAAAAATAATATACATATGATAAAATAGAATAATAATGTATGAATTTTATTTATTTATTTATTTATTTACGTATATGGATATTTAAGATTGACACAAATTTATCATCACATGTAGCAGGACTCGACATTTTATGAAATTGATTTGCGTACTATTTAATACTTTCACTTTTCAAAAAAAATATTCAATTACTTTCACAAAAACTATTTAATTTATCTAAATAATTATTAATGAGTTTACTATAGAATTTATTAATAATTTGTTTAGATATATTAAATTATTTCCCTAGTTAATTAGTACTATTGTTCTAAATAAAAGAGAATTTAGATGGTAGGGAATTTCAATTGAGTCAGAAAAACATGAAATTCGACTTGATTTTATTTGAAAAAACAAGTTAAAATGAATTTGAACAAAAACAAAAATTTGGATTGAAGTTGATGAAGAAATAATTAAATTCGTAATTTTTACAAAGAGATATTAACAGTACAAGAGAGATTAATTCCGTGATCAATATAAACTCATTTTCTTGGAACATGGTAGTAACAAAGTAAAAAAAATGTTCCAAAAAAAAGTAGTAACAAAATAAAAAGAGGAGCTGATCAAAAAAAGAAAACAAAAAAAAATGTAAAAGAGGTAAATGTAACCCTCAGTTCAAAGGCCATCTCCAGCAGGTCGGAACTCCATCATTTCTAGATTAAATATAATCTAAAGGATTTATGCTCCCTCTCCAGCAGCTAGACTAAATATAATCTATGAAATTTTTCGGTGGATCCAAAAGACTATATCAAAGAATCTGATTTTGATGGACTATAATTTTTAAAATATTTTAATGAAAATGTAGAAGAATGATCGAAGGACTATAATTTATTAAATATAATATTATCTTTTAATATTATAATCCATGCGATAGTTCATTTTGTCGAAAGAATTAAAAAATTATCCCATTAATTAATATCATATTAACAAAATATAATCCATAATATAATTCATCTATCTCGAGGGAGATGCTCTAATGCATTTCAACTTCTCAGCTATTAGTATAAGCTAAGAGAAAATAGCTGGCTGAAAAATGACATCTCATCGATCCGCCCCTCACTCCTTCGAATCAACAAAGACCGTCGATAACAAACGTGGAAATAAATCCCAATCAACGGCCATAATCGTCTCGCATCGCGTAAATACCAATCCACGTCACCTATCCCCGTCAAATGTATTCAAAATCACAGTCCGACGCTTACAATTCACTATATCTCCCGCCAAAAATTTCACAATTCCCTATAAGATAAACCCCAAAACCCAGACTTCGATACTCCCAAATCAATTTAACTCTGTGAATTTACATCTAATTCTCTCTCACAAGCGCATATCCATCAATGGCTCGCACCAAGCAAACTGCTCGTAAATCCACCGGCGGCAAAGCCCCGAGGAAGCAACTTGCAACCAAAGCCGCCCGCAAGTCAGCTCCGGCCACCGGCGGAGTAAAGAAGCCCCATCGCTTCCGCCCTGGTACCGTTGCCCTCCGTGAAATCAGAAAGTACCAGAAATCAACTGAACTCCTCATCAGGAAGCTTCCCTTCCAGCGTCTTGTCCGTGAAATCGCCCAGGATTTCAAGACCGATCTCCGATTCCAGAGCTCCGCGGTTGCTGCTCTTCAGGAGGCTGCTGAGGCTTACCTCGTCGGACTGTTTGAGGATACTAACTTGTGCGCTATTCATGCGAAGCGCGTGACAATTATGCCTAAGGATATCCAGCTAGCTCGCCGTATTAGGGGTGAACGTGCTTGATTTTGAATGAATTAGGGTTTTCAATGTAAAGGGGTTTTAAGGGTTCGTTATAGAAGTTTAGTTTTGTTCTAGTAATGCTACAGTTGTATTGGAAGTATTTCTAATGAAATTAAATGCTTATTATCTTTCAATTGATTTCCTACATTTTTTGAATTTGTTTTCTTGTTCTGTGTTTGTTGTTACTGAATGTTTTCCCTGAATGTGTTCCTAATTTATCCTTTTATGTTTTTCACAATTATACTTTGAATAAATCTACTTGTATCAACCATGTCATGTATTTTTAACATTTTTTGTCTTAAATTATAAGATTATTACTAAATTTTAAAAGTTAAATTGAAACATTTTTAATTTTAAAAAAATAAAATTTATTGTAACATGAACTGATATATTTTATAACTAATTGAATTTTTAACATAAATATTTATAATTTTTATTTTTATTTCTTAATATAAGTCGTTTTAAAATGTTACATAAATATTAAGAAAATGATTGTATAATATTAATTGTTTATATTGTTCTTGTATTAGAAAAAGAATGTTATTTATTGGCAAAAATTAGTGAGAGAATTAAAGTTATATTTAATACTTGGAGTAATATTGAAAATTAAGTAATTAATGCTTATTTGAAATTTTCAAACGACTTATATTATGAGACAAAAATATTTCTCTAAAACAACTTATATTAAATGACGAAGAGAGTATATTAACTTTGAGTTTGAATCGGAACAAAACAAGTGATTTATTTGTTAGATAATTTACAATATTTATTAATACCTCCGTTCCTTAAAAAATGCAGTTTTAGCAACAAAAAAAATATTTTTAAAAAAATACAGTTTTAGGAACCCAAAACCTTCTTTTTCCAAGCATGCCCTTGTTTTAATTAATGCACTAAATGAGAAAGTTAATGCACTAAAGTAAAAGAAAGGCTAACTTTATCATTTTATCTCACTTATTAATTTGTGTACTTTTTGCTAATACTGCACTATTTAAGGATGGGAGGTAGTATTGGTTTTTTTGCTAGTTTAATCACACCTCCCCACAACTCGAATTCCTAATCTCATGATAAACATGGGTTTGGTCATACAACTTGGCCAAAGACGTTATTGGTTAGCTGGTTTCTTGTCAAGTACTCTTCTCCATTCCTAAATAAGTAATATTTTATAGTGTTTCACACTTATTAAGAAAGTTATTTATTGCTCCAATTATGTCATTAAGATAGATACTCCCTCCGTCCCTTAATATAAAATATTTTAGAAAAGTTTTTTTGTCCTATAATATATGACGTTTTAGAATTTTAAATAAGCATTAATTACTTAGTTTCCAATAATACCCCAAGTATTAAATATAATTTTGGTTCTCTCACTATTTTTTGTCTAATAAATAACAATCTTTTCTTTCAATACAAGGACAATATAGACATTTGATATTATATTTAATGCTATACAATCATTTCCTTAATATTTGTGCACAACTCTAAAAAGTCTTATATTAAGGGACGGAGGGAGTATGTATTACCATAATTATTCTTGCATTAATTAAGAAAATATATACAAAATTGCCTAAATAAATGAGATAGAAAGATATTTGAGTGCAATAGAGAAAAAATTATAATTAATACTTTCTAGAAATTTGTTAACGTCAAATATATTAAAAAAAATTGAACCCTAATAAGAAATGGAGTGAGTATTTCTTAAGGCTTTTGTAAAGATTTCTTGGGTATTATACAATTCAGTTTTGTAAATTAAAGATTTTGTGATATATTATAATTCCTTTCATATCAAAAAATAACAATTTCACAAGAAACGGGGATTGATAAACCCTTGAGATGTGACAATGCAAAGATCCTTTTGCATATTCTGCACCCATTACTTTATGGTTATTCATATATATATATATATCATTCAAGCAACAACAATTTTGGTTCTATCTATTTTTATTTATATTGTTTGTGGATGTCAGTCCAAAATTAAAAGCATGCTCTTCTTTATAATTGTTGCTCCTCCTGTAAAACAAATAATTTATTAAAACAATAGCATTTATTTTGTTTTATTACTACTAATATTGAACCAGCCCGATAAAATATAATGATAAAAAGTGAATAAAGAATTAAGAGAGGGAAAGTGCGTAAAATTATTTAGAGAAAAGCAAAAAAAAATTAGAAAGAGGAAATATATTAATCTATTTTAGAAAGATGGTGTATTAAAAAATTAGAGAGATAATTAATTAAAGGAAAATGGCAAGAGGGAGTATATAAATCTTAAAAAGTAAAATGTGAGTCAACTTATATTTAAACTATAACCAATTTCAAACCATACAAATCATATTAAAAATGAATAATACTAGAGACACAACTTATTCTACAATTATTTTATAATTTGCTGATGTGGCATACTCCATCTCAGCTTTTACGTGGGATCGAAGACTACATTGAAATAATTTGTTCATCAATATGCTGAGGTGGAGTATGCCACATCAGCAAATTGTAAAATAGTTGTAGAATAAGTTGTGTCTCTAGCACCACTCATTAAAAATTGACAATGTAATTTTAGTTCTTATTTGGACACATAACCATTTTATGTTAATCCAAAACCAAACTAAACCCATATTTTGGCAGGTCTAATATATATGATGGATATAATGAAATGCATAACTCTATCTATATTATTTATGTATTTCCTTTCTAAACTCTTTACAAGTATGAGAAGTGTATATCAGTTGTTTCTTTGTGTATTTGTTTGTACATTAATTCTTATACCAATTTACAAGTATATATGAGAAGTGAAAAAAAAACCAATAAGATATGAATTTAGTTGAACTAATAATCAAAAATACAACAAATTGAAGTATTGTAATTGCAACATTTGGAAGGTGGTTAATAATGGGGCAAAGTTTTGTTTTGGGTATTTGGGCTTTAGAGCACACTATTTTGTTCTAAGCCCATGTGTTTGCTATGGTTCTTCACTTCTTTGGTCCAATTCATATAACCAGTCACCCAAACATGTAAATGTAATAGCAGGCTGCAGCTCATCAGACTAAGGGGGAGTGTTTGATAAAACTGAATGAAATAGTTCTAAATGTAAAGTAATCTGAATGAGTTGAATGAAGTAGAATTCTGAATACTGAATGAAAAAAGTTGTTTGACAATTTATATGTTTGAAATATCTGAATAACAGATTTTTATGATTTTACCCCTCTTGAAAAATTTAAAATTGTTATAAATTTATTTAATATTACATAATATAATAGTTAATATTGTAAAAAAAAATTAAATATAAATACTTCATTTAGCAATCATTTAGCCCGTTCAACCAAAAAAAATAAATTTGACCGATTCGATCATTCAGATATTTTGTATTTAAAACAAACGCACTGAATGACTGATTCACTCGGCTCTAAACAAACATCCCTAAACATCACATTGGTTTAAAGCAGTGATCAGCACTTTGTTTCAATATTAATAATATTTTACCCCTTTAAGAATCCTACTCATGCTTCATCCCTTCCTTTTATGTGTCTGTGACTGTCTAGGAAAAAGATCAAAGATCAAAGATCAAAGATCAAAGATCAAAGATCAAAGAACAAATAACTATGAATACAATGTAATTCTTGTTTAGTCTATGTATGTTTGGATGTATAATGTTTTCTTCTTAATTTTTTTTTAAAATCTTGTGAAAATAATTGTCGCAATAAATATTTTTTAAATTTTTTAATAGTACAAATTTTTTTATTTAAAATAATTTATTTATCGACAACCTGAAATTTTAGAGATTAGATTAAACAATAAATTTAATATCAAAATACACATGGAGTACTACACAAGATGATATAAAAAAACACCGATGTTAGATTGGATCCGATTATCATAAAGTGTAAGTTGATTAATTGATCAATACTATACTAACAAATATATATAAAATTATTTCTCAAATTACATGTCGATATTGTATTAATTAATTGATTAAAGTTAACATGATGCAAAACAGTCCCGTCAAATTGAATGCAAAATGTTTTGGCGGTTCGTCAGACACATTCACCATAACCAATGTAAACTTATCAGTACCCGACAACTCTTCTGGTCTCCGACTAAGACCTGTCTAGGCCTTTTTGCTAGGTCTCCACTGGGTCCCATTCCCTTTCACTTTTTGCTCAACTAAAATGACATTAAAAAATAGATCTTTTTAACATGTGCCTTTTAGAACACATGCTAAGAAATATTCTTTTTGAACTGTGTGTATATTCTTTTAATTTATATATTTGCACTAATTTTAAGAAAATATATATATAATTTAAAAAAATATTTACTTGAACTATGTACTTAACATGTGTCCTAAAAACGCATGTTAAAAATCTTTAAAAAATATTTATATAAAAAAATAATGTCAAATTATAATTACCGAATGTTTCATGACATATGAATGAGCCTGCTAAAATATGAGTTTCAAATTTATTTTTAATGGTCCTACAAAATTATAAAAAATTATGAATATTTTTATTTTTTTATTTAATAAATTCTATTAAATAACTTATTTATCTTTTATTTTATATATATTTTTTATTTTTTTGGAAACAAAAAAATTTGTGTCTTTAATCATTCTTATGGGGACGAAGGGAGCATTAATTAAGGAGGTACAATATATTCTTCCATTTGAAAAAATAAATATTGCTTGATTTTTTAAAGTTAATATAAATATCACCTAACGTTAAATAAATTTATATTAATTTAAACTTTTTTAAATTATTTTTCAAAAATGGGAATTGGTTTTATGTTTTAAAACAGAAAGACTAATATATATATATATATGACCTGAGGTGTGACTAAAGTACGCTGATGGTGATGACTGATGAGTTAGAAGGAGAGAACGGGAGAGAAAAAGGGTTGAGATGTCAGTGTACCGTAAAAGCTCTTTCCCGCGGAAAAGCCGAGGGCTCTTCTTATCTGCAGAAGAATAGCCTTCACTTTTACGGTTTTACCCCCATGACTTTCGCCCTGCTTTTTCACTCAACACGGTTTTTACCTGCGGTAACTCTCCCCGGGTAATTTTTGATGATATTGAATTGTGGCCCCGCATGGAAAGTTATGAAAATTAATATTTTCACATATTAAAATAATATTTTCGTATGAGTCTCATTCAAATGGAGGTGAGATCCGTTCCATTATTTATGTGAATTTTTTTTGTAAAAATATCAATTTTTATATGAAAATATTAATTCTTAGTTATGTACTACTTATTAAGGGGTTGTTTGTTTAGGATTGAATATATCTGAATGGCTGAATTGATCAGCCATTAAGTGCGTTTATTTTGAAAAAAAATCGTCTGAATGGTTGAATCGGTCAGATGATTGAGCTGAATGGCTAAATCAGATTTTTTTGACAGCATGGTTGAATGAGCAGCTGAATAAAGTAAAAAAAAAATTTAAAAATTAAAAAAAATATTAACTATTATATTAAGTAATATTCAATAAATTTACAACAACTTTGAATTTTTTTCAGATGGATAAAATAATAAAATTATGTCATTCAGATGTTTCAGATATGTTAATTATCAAACAACTTTTTTCATACAGATTCAGCTCCTTTAAATTCAGATTCAAATTCATTCAATTTTTATCAAACACTCCCTAAGTAACATATCAATATAAATTCATGCACTACGATTCCTTTTAATTACACACTTGACCTAATTTTTTGCATGTTAGTAATATTTTAACCATGGTTAGGACTATGAATTGGGTTTAGTGACCTCAGTTTAAGGTTGTTCAAATTTGGGGTTGAGAGTTCAATCATATCGTTCAAACTCGGCTCATATGAGATTACGAGTTTCGGGTTTATTTTAGGACAAACTCAAACAAAAAATATAAAAATTAATAAAAATTAAAAATAAAAATGTAACCCCTAATTAAAATAACATATTTTCAACTCCAAGAAAATATTTCAATATTATTTTCGTTCTACACAAATTTCAATTATTAATAGATAAAATTAGAATAATTATTATTATTAAATAGATGGAGAATATTATTTAGACCCCTAACTTGGACAAAATTTTGATGACTTTAACATTGTCTACCATGTGTTAAGAATCTTATAAATTAAAGGACGAGGTAGTTTGGATGTTGGCATCCTAAGTTGTTGGAATAAGGTATGGTTACTTTCCTTCAATTTTAATTGTCAAATCCTCTTGTCCAACCCAAAGATCTGTTTCATAATTAAATCCATAAAATATTAGATTTTGGTTAACATGAAGTGAATTTTATAGAATGCTGATACACAGGCGGGAAGGTAATCTCTTTGCCTACGTATTAATATTGTATTGGATATAAAATGAACTTACCTTGAATATTTCTACATCCATCCCATAATAACTACATCCATTTCATAATAATTGACTTTTTAGAAGAAAAAAAATATTCTAATTTATTTGTTGTTTACAACTTTCTAGAAAAATAAATTATTTACTTTTTTATATTACTCTCAACTTCTCTCATTGCCCCAAAAAAAAAAGTTCTCCCTTATAGTAATAGTTTTCAATTTCACATAAAAAGATAGTGATGAATTTTTAGGCAAATTTTAATTATTAAATGAATTTCTTAATTCATGTTCATGAAGCTAAATGATCATTATACATAGAATCAAGTTAGCATAATTGACGATGCTATTACAATATTTCCAAAATCTACAAATTATTATGCAAAGAAATCATAGATATTTTTTTTTTGCTAAAAGGTTGGTTGGCTTGGAGTCGGGGTAAAAAATTTCTCAACAGGGATGGATTTTAACTAATTTTTTTTTTAAAGTTAAATAAAAAAAATTGAACTAATCATAATATTAATTAATTATAATAATGTTTACCAATTGCAATAAATATTTATAATCCAAACTAAAAAAAGAATTTCAAATAAAAACATTTAGACACAATTTAAAAACTTACTTCGGTTACTTGTCATAGTTCAATTTGAATAATTAATCAAATGCTTAAAGTCTCAAACCAAATTTATTTTCTATATTCAAACAAAATCATGACAACTAGAAGTGAGGGGCTGCTAAAGACTCGATCATTTTTTATTTTTTATTTTTCATTATAAAATAAGACAAAATCATTGTAAGTTATCACAATAAAAAACATAAACTACTCAACCAAAATGATTCTATTTTCAATTGAATATCAAACAATCCAAAAATAAAAACTCAATCAAACCAAATTAACAGTAACTACAGTCAATCAAATCAATAACAAAAAAAATAAAAATTGAATCAAACAATCTCACACAGTTCACACGCTGATAAACATTCAAAATCAAAAATTATACAAAAATTACTTTTAAAATTTCACAAACGAAGAAGATTTTTGTACTTATATTCAGAATTGATTTATAAATTTTTTATATCTACCCTACTCTTATACCTATAAAAATAAAAATTCAGCACGAGCAGCTGCTATGCTATCCTTCGTATGCATACGTCCTTGCTTGGAGTACCGACTACTATGCAACCAAACCAATGTTTCCAATCGACAAATTAGCTTATCATTAACAAGCAAATTGTAATAGAATTTTCTAAATGAAACTACCTTTATGGGACAGAAGTTATATATACCATGAATTCAATTTCTTTTGTAGTATCAAATTATCAATGGGATTTTCTCCCCTATATATGGTTAAATAATATACTATTTCTTATTAGAGGATAATGTTATCTGTTCAGTTTGTATATATCTTGTAATCTGTATTTTTATCTTTAGGAAGTTTGATTTTTGAATTTTCCTAGATTAGATTTAGTTACTGATTTGTTTCTAACTTCCACAAATGTATTAGGCTATTTATACTCCTGCTTATTCAATGAAAAAGTGAGAAGATTATTATTCTTCATACCATTATTCTTCATGGTATCAGAGCACTACGTTCCTCATTTTTAACTTAGCAGCTACCAACATTATCTTCCTTTTTAAAAAAAAAAAATTTCTCTCTTACTCTTTCGTCTATTCTTCATCATGGCTGATGACACTCAACCTCAACAAATCACAATTCCAAATCCACAAAATCCCACCACAACTCTTTAACTTATTAATATTTCTCACCAGAATATTATTAAATTAACCTCCACCAACTATCTGTCATGGAAATTGCAGATCGAAGCTATTCTCATTGGCTATTATTTATATAAATTCATTGATGGCTCCCATCCATGTCCACATGAAACAATAAGTGTTCATGATACAGAAACATCAAATCCTGATTACTTGACATGGATTCGACAAGATAAACTTCTGTTTGGTGCACTTGTTGGTTCCATTTCTTCTGCTCTTGTTCCACTAATTCAACAGGCTAAAACCTCCCGCAATGCTTGGATTATTCTAGCCAATACCTACGCACGCCCGTCTCGAGGCCACATCAAACAAATCAAAGACTATATTAAGAAAGCTGTTAAGGGTTCTCAAACTATTTCTGCATATATGCAATTTATCAAATGTCGATCCGATGAACTGGCTGTTCTTGGAAAGCCGATGGATCATGAAGATCTTATTGAAAAAAATTTAGACGGTCTTGATGATGATTACCGTGCTATTATTGACATTGTTGAAGGTCGTGAGACTATGATTTCATTTGATGAACTTCATGAGAAACTTATCAACCGAGAACTGTCTCTGAATAGTGCCCAGACCCTCAGCTATCCCTTACCGGTCACGGCGAACTACACCTGTCAGACCCCAACTTTTATGAATAAAGATTTAGTTTTCTTTATATATTATTTCGAAACAGTAAGGTGTTGTTTTGATAAATATGAAAGTTATGGGTGAAATGTGCAAACATTTTTAAAATGAGCAAGTGGTTATAAAATATTCTTGTTGTCGGGGAATATTCGTTTGGTCGTGGAATATTCTTGTTGTCGGGGAATATTCGTACGACGGCGCAGCTATTTGTGGGCCCCCACAACGGAATAACTGTCGGATATAGAAAGCGACAGAAATAACTTTTTTACAAGATAACGGCGTAGTTGTTACCGTTAGTACTGTTGAAATACCCGGTGGTTAAAATACAGTGATACACGGTGTTGCATAGTAGCACACGGTATTGCACAGTATTTCGAATTATTGAGTCTTACGTGAGAAGCCATTACTCAATTATTGTTACAGTAATTACTGTTCAATATTTTATATTATTGACTCAATAATTGCTACGTTGATATTTTATATTATTGACTCAATAATTGTTACATTGATATTTTATTGACTCAATAATTGCTACGTTGCCATTTTATATGATTGATTCAATAATGGCTACAGTTGATATTTTGTAGTATTGATTCAATAATTGTCTTTGCACAGTATTTCACGTTATCAACTCAATAATTCATATTATTTGAATAATATTATTAGATAGCATTATTGACAATGTCTAAGGAAGTTCTGTCTAGGAGGGGTTATTTAATTGCGCGCCAGTAAGGAGAAGTCCTTATCGGAAGGCCCCCTCTGTCCTGGGAACGACCTGGTTGTTAATATTGTAGTTCTATAATATTATTTGTGAATAATTAATTATTGATTTATATGATAAGAAAATATTTATTTTGTGGATATTAAAGAAGGAATTGGCGCTGATGAGTTTTTATCAATATTTTAGTGTGAGAAATCATCTGTTTTTGGATTTCGAATAATTTATGTTTGGAATTTGGAAAAACTTCCTTCTGCAAAGTTGTAGAGAATTAAATTTCCTATGGCAGGATATAGAATTTGTATTTTTCTGACAAAGGGGCTATTTGTTATGAATTATTGAAGTTTTGGAAAATAAATATTATTTAATGGGTGGGACCCACTTTTGTTTAAAAAAAAACTCAGAATTTTGGAAGCCGCTAGGCGGCGGATTTTTTTTTTTAAAATAATATTATTTTATTATTTTAGTCTCCTTTGGCATCCTAAGCTTTTCCTATAAATAGGGTGCTTAGGTTAGAATTGAAAATCACACCAGAATCAGAAGTTTTCTCTCTCTATAATATCGAGCGTATTTTGTGAGTATTTCTATACTTTGAGTGTTGCTATTCAGTGCAAGTTTTCTTCGGTATTATATCCGATATTCAAGTCAGAGGTACTATCTTTTTGAGGTAAGGGATGTTATTTCTTTCGTAAATGATGTTATTCTTCTCAATATCATTATACAGAAATATTGTCATGGATTTTATGTTGAAATTCTTATTTTTTCCGTCGGGGTTACTATTCACGTATACGGCACTATTCACGGGAAAATTTACTTTTCTTCTATTTGTCCAAATTATTTGTTAAGGTTACTATCTTTGATTGTATCCAAGTTTTGAGCTCTATTCTTGAATTTTGCTCCATAAATTGATTATTACGAGGTATTTTTGAATCGGATATACTAAAATACGAAACCTTAGTCTTCGTCTTTTATCTCACTGGATTCGTTTTTTTTAAATGTTTTTCATCATTCTCAGTTCTAAAAGGTGATGTAACTGAATATCTTTGGCCTGTAGAGCAAAGATGAATGATTACTTGATGAATATCTTTGGCTTGTAGAGCAAAGATGAATGATTACTTGATGAATATCTTTGGCCTGTAGAGCAAAGATGAATGATTACCTGATGAATATCTTTGGCCTATAGTGCAAAGATGACAGGTGTTGAGATGAATATGACCACTGATGATACAAATGAATATCTTTGGCCTGTAGTGCAAAGATGAATATTTGATTCGAGATGTATATTGATTGATGTTACAGGGATAAAATATTGATGATGGACTTTTAAATCATAGAAGATAGTAGACTTCATTATCTACTTAACTCTTCTAATGATTTGTTATTTCCGCTGCGAAAATTGATCTAAGATTGGTTGTCCATTATATTTTATCTGATTTATTGAAGGCTAACGATAATTTATTTTCCATTATCTTAGTCATAATATTCTTTACTGAGCTAGTTGAGCTCACCCTTTTCATCTGTTGTCCTCTTCAGGAAATGAGAATGTTGCGGGAACTAGTCGGGGGACAGAGTGATGGTCCGAGTTAGAGCAGTAGTAGTCCTCACTATTTCTGATAAATAGTGTGATAATAATTGTAATGAGGACTTAGTTTGAATCTTAATATTTTCTACATATTTTTATTGACACTCACAGTTGTGTGGTCGTATTTTGCACGACCGTATGATATAAAGTTTGTATTTGAATTCTGTACCATGTATTTGGCGACTCAGAATGGGTTGGGTTGAATGGACCTATTCTGGGGGTGTCACAGTTGGTATCAGAGCTTAGGGATATGATCTCTGGCGGAGATCGGGGAATAGAACTAGGAGGGGAGAGACGAGTAAATCATTCGCTAGTATGTCCTACCTAAGCTTATGTGGTATTTAATTGGTCAGTCGGAGCATAGGGTTAATATGTGATAGGTTGATTTGTTTAATTAACCCTTGTTTTATGGCAGTATTTGAGAATGGCAGCTGAGAATGTTAACAACGAAGTGAATGAGACCGTGGAGACACCTTTAATCACCAACCAGGATAATGTGATGACAGAAGAAGAAGAAATTAAAAATATCCATGTGGTGAGTGAAGAATTAATAGTTGCACCCGAGCTAGTCGCAGAGGTAGCAGCTGAGAGTGAGGAAGAAGAGGAACCTGAGAAGGAGTATTTATTAGGAGAACTTTATGATCGAAATGTAGAACTGCAAAATCGTATTCTTGAGTTAGAAGAGCAGGGTGAAGAACGACAGACAGCCGTGGAACAAAGGGATACAATAATTCAAGAAAGGGATAGAAATTCAAGATTTTGCTACTCGTTATGCGAGGCTTGAACAGAAGTTCTCTCTGGAAGAACATATGATATTAGAGCTAGAATCTGAAAATGCAAATGTCAACGATCAGCTGAAAGAAGAAGCAACGGAACGAGTGAGAATTGAAGATGCATGGGTAAAAGCCGCACAACGCGTTGATATTTTAGAAAGAGACGTCCGATCTAAGAAGGCCAAAATAGACGAAATGGATTTTACTTTTTGGACAGCAATTGGGAGAATCAAACATCGAGTTTGGAATTACCCTGTGCATAGCGGTCAACCCCAATTCGATATGGATCGAAGAGTAATGATTCAGATCATGGATCAGGAGTGTGACGAAGCAGTTGAAGGTGGAATGAGCTGTATAGCAAAGTCAAGACCAGTTGGGATAGTGACACCAAAGACTGTCCCAGACAAATCAAAGTCGGTTGTTCCATGAAGAGCGTTTATCGAGACTGCCCAAAACGCGAGGAACCCGAATGAATTTATCACGGGTTAGTTAATCATAAATTTTTGCGAAGTTTATACCTTGTTAGATACCGGTGCTACCCATTCCTTTATTTCACCTGCTTGTGCTCAACGTTTGAACTTGACTTCTGATAAATTAGACTTTGACTTATCTGTTGAAACTCCGTTAGGAGAAACCTTTGTTACATCTACAGTTTGCAAATCTTGCTTGATTCAGATTGGTACCCTTACCTTACCTGTCGATCTTATATCTTTGAAAATACTTGCATTTGACGTGATTTTAGGAATTGACTGGTTAACCACTTACCATGCCAAAATTGATTGTTTTCGTAAGGTTGTTAGTTTTCATATTCCTAATCAACCTGTTGTACGAATTCAAACCACCAAACCACTAAAATCAGTCAATATCATTTCAAATCCCAAGGCTATTCATTTATTGAAAAACGGATGTCAAGCTTTCTTAGCTCATGTCACTGATGTAAACCAGAATACATCAGATTTGAATAATATTTCTGTTGTTAATGAGTTTCCTGATGTATTTCCCGAAGAACTTCCCGGTCTACCCCCAGAACGTGAAGTTGAATTCTTTATTGACCTTGAGCCCGGTACAAAGCCCATTTCTAAAACCCCATATCGAATGGCTCCTATTGAACTTCAGGAGTTAAAGATTCAATTACAAGAATTGTTAGATATCGGTTTTATTCGTCCTAGTACGTCTCCTTGGGGTGCTCCTGTTTTATTCGTAAAGAAGAAAGACGGGAGTATGCGACTTTGTATTGACTATCGGGAGTTGAACCATGTCACCATTAAGAATAGGTATCCGTTACCTCGTATTGATGACCTGTTCGACCAGTTGCAAGGAGCGCAATTCTTTTCAAAGATCGATCTTCGTTCTGGATATCATCAGTTGAAGATTAAAACTGAGGATATTCCAAAGACTGCTTTTAGAACACGGTACGGGCATTATGAGTTCTTAGTCATGTCTTTTGGATTGACTAATGCTCCTGCTGCTTTCATGGATATGATGAACCGTGCATTTAAGGAGTATTTAGATCAATTCGTTGTTGTCTTTATTGATGACATCTTCATCTATTCTAAAAGCCGTGAAGATCATGAACACCATTTGAAGTTAGTACTTCAAAAGCTTCGTGAGAACAAACTATACGCCAAGTTAAAGAAATGCGAGTTCTGGCTTGAGGAAGTAGCATTTCTTGGGCACGTGGTATCGAAACGTGGAGTATCTGTTGACCCGGCGAAGATTGAAGCAATACAAAGCTGGGAGCAACCTAAGTCGGTGACCGAAGTACGAAGCTTTCTGGGCTTAGCTGGTTATTATCGGAGATTCGTTGAGGGATTTTCTCGAATCGCTACTCCATTAACTCAGTTGACCCGGAAAGATACGAAATTCGTTTGGAGAGAGGAATGCGAGAAGAGCTTCCAAGAGCTCAAGAGGAGACTTATTTCAGCACCTGTTCTGACAATACCATCTGGTTCGGATGGATTTGTTATTTACAGCGATGCTTCGGGCAAAGGGTTAGGATGTGTTCTCATGCAACATGGGAAAGTCATAGCCTATGCCTCGCGACAACTCAAAGAATATGAGAGGAATTATCCTACTCATGATCTAGAGTTGGCAGCAGTCGTTTTCGCGTTGAAGATCTGGAGACATTACTTGTACGGAGAGAAAGTGGAGATTTATACGGATCATAAGAGCCTTAAATATTTCTTCACTCAGAAGGAACTCAACATACGGCAACGACGTTGGCTTGAGCTGTTGAAAGATTACGATCATACTATCCAATACCATCCTGGAAAAGCGAACGTGGTAGCTGACGCGTTGAGTAGAAGATCATATGTGGGAACGAGTGCGATGATGTCAAGTATACGTGTAGAACCAGCTTTGATTGATAAAGTTAAAGCTGCTCAAGCTACGGATGCGGAGCTGATGAAGATGAAGAAGAAGGTGCTATTCCAGAAGCAAGAATCGATGAAGATGGAATACTTCGAGTCAACTCCAGACTTTGTGTTCCTAACGATTCCGACTTGAAGTATAGAATCATGATGGAGGCACACAACACACCGTTTGCGATCCATCCTGGGAGTACTAAAATGTATCATGATCTTCGACATACATTTTGGTGGGGCAATATGAAGAGAGAGATCGCGGAGTTCATCTCGAGATGTTTAACTTGTCAACGTGTAAAGGCGGAGCATCAAGTGCCGAAGGGTCTATTGCAACCACTGGAGATTCCGAAATGGAAGTGGGAACACATTACGATGGATTTCGTTACGGGTCTTCCCAAGGTTTCTCAAGGCTTAGATGCGATTTGGGTTATTGTTGATAGATTAACCAAGTCTGCTCATTTCTTGCCGATACGAGAGACTTATTCCCTTGAACGTCTTGCTCATATGTACGTGAATGAGATTGTGAGATTGCATGGCATGCCAGTATCCATAGTTTCGGATCGTGACCCCAGATTTACTTCACGATTTTGGATCAGTTTGCAGAAAGCTATGGGTACGGATTTACGATTCAGTACGGCTTATCATCCTCAAACAGACGGACAATCGGAAAGGACTATCCAAACTCTTGAAGATCTATTAAGACTCTGTGTTCTAGACTTCAAAGGGAGTTGGGATAAGTACTTACCATTGGTGGAATTCTCCTACAACAACAGTTATCAGGCAAGTATAGGCGTAGCTCCATTCGAAGCGTTGTATGGGAGAAAGTGTCGCTCTCCAGTATGTTGGAACGAGGTGGGTGAAACAACATTGTTGGGACCGGAGTTAGTACGTATGACTACGGAAAAGATCCAAATAATCCGACAACGTATACAAACAACACAAGATCGACAAAAGAGTTATGCGGATCTTCATCGAAAGGACGTGAAATTTAATGTTGGAGACCATGTGTTATTACGTGTTGCTCCATGGAAGGGAGTTACGAGGTTTGGGAAGAGAGGAAAGCTTAACCCACGATTCATTGGTCCATTTGAGATTCTTGACCGAGTAGGAAATGTGGCCTATAGACTCGCTTTACCTCCAAGCATGTCTCGTGTTCATAACGTGTTTCACATATCCGTGTTACGTAAATATGTGAAGGATCCAAACCGCATTATTGAGTTAGAACCAGTCGAGATAGCCGAAGATTTAACGTACGAGGAGGTACCTGTCAAAATCTTGGATAGGAAGGAGCACGTCCTACGCTCGAAAATTATACCTCAAGTTAAAGTTTTGTGGAGAAACCATGCAATTGAGGAAATGACCTGGGAGTTGGAATCGGAAATGAAAGCGAGGTATCCTCAACTTTTCGATATACCAGGTACGTACGTCAATTTCGAGGACGAAATTTCATAAGGAGGGGAGGTTGTAAGACCCCAGCTTTTATGAATAAAGATTTAGTTTTCTTTATATATTATTTCGAAACAGTAAGGTGTTGTTTTGATAAATATGAAAGTTATGGGTGAAATGTGCAAATATTTTTAAAATGAGCAAGTGGTTATAAAATATTCTTGTTGTCGGGGAATATTCGTTTGGTCGTGGAATATTCTTGTTGTCGGGGAATATTCGTACGACGGCGCAGCTATTTGTGGGCCCCCACAACGGAATAACTGTCGGATATAGAAAGCGACAGAAATAACTTTTTTACAAGATAACGGCGTAGTTGTTACCGTTAGTACTGTTGAAATATCCGGTGGTTAAAATACAGTGATACACGGTGTTGCATAGTAGCACACGGTATTGCACAGTATTTCGAATTATTGAGTCTTACGTGAGAAGCCATTACTCAATTATTGTTACAGTAATTACTGTTCAATATTTTATATTATTGACTCAATAATTGCTACGTTGATATTTTATATTATTGACTCAATAATTGTTACATTGATATTTTATTGACTCAATAATTGCTACGTTGCCATTTTATATGATTGATTCAATAATGGCTACAGTTGATATTTTGTAGTATTGATTCAATAATTGTCTTTGCACAGTATTTCACGTTATCAACTCAATAATTCATATTATTTGAATAATATTATTAGATAGCATTATTGACAATGTCTAAGGAAGTTCTGTCTAGGAGGGGTTATTTAATTGCGCGCCAGTAAGGAGAAGTCCTTATCGGAAGGCCCCCTCTGTCCTGGGAACGACCTGGTTGTTAATATTGTAGTTCTATAATATTATTTGTGAATAATTAATTATTGATTTATATGATAAGAAAATATTTATTTTGTGGATATTAAAGAAGGAATTGGCGCTGATGAGTTTTTATCAATATTTTAGTGTGAGAAATCATCTGTTTTTGGATTTCGAATAATTTATGTTTGGAATTTGGAAAAACTTCCTTCTGCAAAGTTGTAGAGAATTAAATTTCCTATGGCAGGATATAGAATTTGTATTTTTCTGACAAAGGGGCTATTTGTTATGAATTATTGAAGTTTCGGAAAATAAATATTATTTAATGGGTGGGACCCACTTTTGTTTAAAAAAAAACTCAGAATTTTGGAAGCCGCTAGGCGGCGGATTTTTTTTTTAAAAATAATATTATTTTATTATTTTAGTCTCCTTTGGCATCCTAAGCTTTTCCTATAAATAGGGTGCTTAGGTTAGAATTGAAAATCACACCAGAATCAGAAGTTTTCTCTCTCTATAATATCGAGCGTATTTTTGTGAGTATTTCTATACTTTGAGTGTTGCTATTCAGTGCAAGTTTTCTTCGGTATTATATCCGATATTCAAGTCAGAGGTACTATCTTTTTGAGGTAAGGGATGTTATTTCTTTCGTAAATGATGTTATTCTTCTCAATATCATTATACAGAAATATTGTCATGGATTTTATGTTGAAATTCTTATTTTTTCCGTCGGGGTTACTATTCACGTATACGGCACTATTCACGGGAAAATTTATTTTTCTTCTATTTGTCCAAATTATTTGTTAAGGTTACTATCTTTGATTGTATCCAAGTTTTGAGCTCTATTCTTGAATTTTGCTCCATAAATTGATTATTACGAGGTATTTTTGAATCGGATATACTAAAATACGAAACCTTAGTCTTCGTCTTTTATCTCACTGGATTCGTTTTTTTTAAATGTTTTTCATCATTCTCAGTTCTAAAAGGTGATGTAACTGAATATCTTTGGCCTGTAGAGCAAAGATGAATGATTACTTGATGAATATCTTTGGCTTGTAGAGCAAAGATGAATGATTACTTGATGAATATCTTTGGCCTGTAGAGCAAAGATGAATGATTACCTGATGAATATCTTTGGCCTGTAGTGCAAAGATGACAGGTGTTGAGATGAATATGACCACTGATGATACAAATGAATATCTTTGGCCTGTAGTGCAAAGATGAATATTTGATTCGAGATGTATATTGATTGATGTTACAGGGATAAAATATTGATGATGGACTTTTAAATCATAGAAGATAGTAGACTTCATTCTCTGCTTAACTCTTCTAATGATTTGTTATTTCCGCTGCGAAAATTGATCTAAGATTGGTTGTCCATTATATTTTATCTGATTTATTGAAGGCTAACGATAATTTATTTTCCATTATCTTAGTCATAATATTCTTTACTGAGCTAGTTGAGCTCACCCTTTTCATCTGTTGTCCTCTTCAGGAAATGAGAATGTTGCGGGAACTAGTCGGGGGACAGAGTGATGGTCCGAGTTAGAGCAGTAGTAGTCCTCACTATTTCTGATAAATAGTGTGATAATAATTATAATGAGGACTTAGTTTGAATCTTAATATTTTCTACATATTTGTATTGACACTCACAGTTGTGTGGTCGTATTTTGCACGACCGTATGATATAAAGTTTGTATTTGAATTCTGTACCATGTATTTGGCGACTCAGAATGGGTTAGGTTGAATGGACCTATTCTGGGGGCGTCACAACACCACCTCCAACTTTTGTCCGGGCAACATCACTCGGCGAAGCAACTTCAGGAAGCAATTGCCGACCACCAACATGCAAGGCACACAGGTCCATTCTAGGCCTCCCACACGCTTCTCCCGTCCTTACCTAGGCAAGTGCCAGGGATGTCGCACCCAAGGGCACCCGGTATCTCAGTGTCCTCATTATCAAATTGTCCCAATCTTGAGTGCCACCTCTTTTGCTTCTCGGCAGCCATCTCAATCATCTTGGACGCCGAAAGCCAACATTTCCATGGCACAGACTGATTCTACTCCATCATTGCTCCTTGATAGTGGCGCTTCTCATCATGTTACTGATGATCTTCAGAATTTGTCCTTGCATTCGCCATACGACGAACCCGACGACATAATCATTGGTGATGGTACTGGGCTACCTATTACCCATACTGGTTCCACTCTCTTACACACTCCCTCTCACAAATTTTCCTTAACCAATGTTTTATGTGTTCCCAACATCAAACGAAAACTAATCTCTATATCTAAATTTTGCACTTCTAATAATGCATCTGTTGAATTCTTACCAACTTGTTTTCATGTGAAGGATCTGCAAACGGGGGCACCACTATTCCAAGGCCGAGCTAGAGATGGTATCTATGAGTGGCCAAACAATCCAACACCCAACTCTCCAATAATTGCTTTCTCCAGTGTCAAAGCCACTCCCTCTGAGTGGCACCAACGTTTAGGGAATCCGTCCGAGTCAATATTTCGAAGTCTTGTTTCTAAATTTAAGTTAGATTTGTCTTTGGGTTCCAAAACCTTTCATTGTAATGACTGTTATTGCAATAAAAGTCACAAATTACCTTTTGCTCAATCTACTCTTATATCCACTAAGCCATTACAAATAATATTTTCTGATGTTTGGACTTCTCCACTTTATTCTATTGATCATTACAAATACTATGTTATCTTTGTCAATCACTTCACTCACTACACATGGCTTTACCCCCTAATCCGTAAATCTGATGTAGCCAACATCGTTCCTCGCTTCAAAGCTCTTGTTGAAAACCATTTCCAAACAAAAATCATTACATTATACTCTGATAATGGAGGTGAATACACTGGACTTGCCTCATTTTTAAGTCAACACGGTATCTCTCATCTTACATCTCCACCACATACTCCTGAGCACAACGGTTTTGCAGAAAGACGACATCGTCACATAGTTGAAACAGCTTGTCCCTTCTCACTCGTGCTTCTCTACCTCTATCGTTTTGGTCATTTGCATTCTCCACTGCAACCTACCTCATAAACCGCCTCCCCACCCCAACATTAAACATGTCGTCTCCATACCAATCTCTCTTTGGCTCTCCTCCCAACTACTCCAAACTTCGTGTTTTTGGGTGTTTGTGCTATCCCTGGCTTCGCCCTTATACTACTCACAAGCTCCAACCTCGTTCTTCTCCTTGTGTATTTCTGGGTTATTCTCTCACTCAAAGTGCATACCTCTGTTACAATTCAACCACCAAGAAATTACACACCTCTCGTCATGTTCGCTTCGTTGAGTCTCTATTCCCAATGACTATCAATCCTAGTGTTTCCCCTAACCACAATGAGTCCACCTGCACCTCTTGGCTTAATCTTCAGGTTGTCCTTCCGACGTCCTCGTCACCATCTCAAACTCAACCAATTCTACCTCGGCTGGATAAACCTCATTGCAGATCCTTGGTACATGCACACCACTCGCCATCGGTCACAAACCTGCCTACTCCCTTGCTCGTGACGAACCAAGCTCATGACTCATCAGAGTCCCTTCCCGCGTCTGCCCATATCTCGTCCAAATACCACATCACTACACCCGAGCCAGTTACTTCGAACTCTCCCTACACATGCATATCAAACACCCCACCCACATCTTCTCCCTGTGAGCCCACATCTGCACCCACCATCTCAACTCGCCACTCTCCCATTGTCACCAGGTCTAAAAATAATATTTATAAACCTATCACCAAACTAAACCTCTCAGCCCATCTTGCTCACGAAGTGGAACCCACTTCGGAAACTCAGGCGATCAAAAATCAGAAGTGGCGTCATGCCATGTCTGCAGAATTTAATGCTCTTGTCCATAATGGCACTTGGGATCTTGTTCCTTCCACTGCGGCTCAAAATATTGTTGGTTGTAAATGGATTTTTCGAATTAAACGTTTACCTGATGGATCTGTTGACAGGTATAAAGCTCGCTTGGTAGCGAAGGGATTTCATCAACGACCCGGTGTTGATTATCATGATACGTTCAGCCCTGTGATCAAACCTGCTACAGTTCGTCTGGTGCTCTCCATTGCTGTTAGTCATGGTTGGTCCTTACGCCAACTTGATGTTAATAATGCCTTTCTCCAAGGCACGTTGAGTGAAGATGTATTTATGGTCCAACCACCGGGCTTCATTGATACGGATTTTCCTACCCATATCTGTAAATTAAAGAAGGCAATTTACGGCCTGAAGCAGGCTCCACGTGCATGGTATACCGAGCTTCGTCAGTTTCTTCTCCAATCGGGCTTCGTCAATTCCACTGCTGACACTTCCTTGTTCATTTTTAAATCTGCTGGTATCACCTTGTTTCTCCTAGTTTATATCGACCACATAATTATTACTGGGAATGATACTACTGCAGTTCAACGCTATGTCACTACATTGGCAGCCCGCTTCGCTCTCAAGGACTTAGGCTCATTGTCGTATTTCCTTGGTGTAGAGGTTCTGTCTCATCCATTGGGACTTCTTCTTTCTCAGCGTCGCTACATTGCTGACCTCCTGGCTCGCACCAAAATGACTGACGCAAAGCCGGTGGCCACCCCAATGCCGACTACACCAAGTCTTACCCTTCTTACCGGCACTACTCTACCTGATCCATCCGAATATCGGACAGTAATTGGCAGCCTTCAATATCTGTCCATGACTCGTCCGGACATTGCATATGCTGTCAACAAGTTGTCTCAATTCATGCATAGTCCCACCACTGAACATTGGAACGCTGCAAAACGTATCCTTCGCTACTTATGTGGAACTATTGATCAAGGTCTCTTACTTCATCGTCAATCTTCTCTTGCCTTACATTCATTTTCTGATGCAGACTGGGCAGGTGACAAAGATGATTACACTTCTACTGGTGCTTATATTGTATACCTTGGTCAGAATCCAATTTCTTGGAGCTCAAAGAAGCAACGTACCGTTGCACGCTCCTCAACCGAGGCGGAATATCGATCAGTCGCTGCCACTGCGGCAGAACTTTCTTGGCTAACTTCTGTTCTTGGTGAACTTGGCTTTTCATCCTCTCAGAAACCTGTCATATATTGTGACAATGTGGGCGCAACTAATTTGTGCTCCAATCCAGTCTTTCACTCCCGCATGAAGCATGTTGCTCTTGATTATCACTTCATCCGTGAACAGGTTCAGAACGGTGCTCTCCGCGTCACCCATGTCTCCTCTAGTGATCAGCTTGCAGATGCACTTACCAAGGCCCTTCCTCGACATCGGTTTCAACAACTTATGACCAAGATTGGACTCTCCTCTCGGCGCTCCATCTTGCGGGGGCATATTAGAGGATAATGTTATCTGTTCAGTTTGTATATATCTTGTAATCTGTATTTTTATCTTTAGGAAGTTTGATTTTTGAATTTTCCTAGATTAGATTTAGTTACTGATTTTTTTCTAACTTCCACAAATGTATTAGGCTATTTATACTCCTGCTTATTCAATGAAAAAGTGAGAAGATTATTATTCTTCATACCATTATTCTTTATTTCTGTCCCATAATAAGTACTTTTTTAGCTTAAATCACACATATCAATACACAAGTTAAAATGACAAAAATACCCTTAATATATATTTTTTATTTTGTTTGAGACTTTTTTATTGCCTTTTGGTCTCTCTTTCTCTTTCTTCAACCTTTTAGCTTCCCAATAAATACCATTGGTTGCATAAAGGCACATATGAAAAAATATTATAAAAATTATATTGAAATTCTAACACATCACTTACTTTAAAAAAAAATATTAAACCTAAAAAAATATTTATTGTGGGACGGAGGTAATACATTGCATTTTACTAATTTTGTTAGAGATAAACTTGAACTTATTATCATGTAGGATAAAATATATATAAGGGTGATTGACTAATCCTCAAGAACGGAATTTTAATGTTGGGGGAAAAAGTTGGATCGGTTCCCAATAATATAAGCACAACTAACAAAAAATGATATGTTCAGCTTTGTTTCCTTGTCAATGTTCCTATGGACATCGGGACATGTTCCCTTTCATATGAAGTAATTGCGATAGGGGTGTAAGTCAAAACGAGTAGTTCGGTCTTTTAGATCGATTCGAAAATATTTTTTAAATTTTAAATTTTAAATTTTAAATTGATTTGTAGAATTTGATTTATACTTGTTTTTTGTTTAATAATACACGTATTGATTTTAATTATATCAATATTCGTTCAAATTAGGATTCGAGTATTTTATTATTTTTATAAAAGGATCTGATATTTACACATATATTTTTGATATTTCTATAGTGTCTTCTCTCACATGCAGTTAGTCTCATATTCATGTGAGAAGGGGACCATATGGAGATAGTGTTTTCCTTTCATGAACCATTCTCGATACTTACTCGATGAATCATATTTAAATACTGGTCTAATCCATACTAGTAAACTAAATATGTGATATTTGTATCAATCTTTATGATTTATAAAGTATAATATGTAATTGAGTAAATTTGTACTTGAATAAATCAATGAATTAATTGTCAATTGGTATTACATTCTTTGTAATATTTTCAGATAAATAAAAGTGAAAAACTTCTATATATAAACATTAGTTCAGTAATAAGTTGAATATATAGTGGTTCAATTTCAAGTGTGACAATTTATATTCGAAACTCGTTTTTGAGGCTCGCGAGTAATTACTCATTTAGTAAATGAGTTGAGTATCTGCGAGCTGGGTAGGTCCGAGTAATGTTTCGAATCGAATATGGCATAAAATTAGAAATTTCTTATCTAGTACGAGTCAAATTCAAACTCAATTTTTTAGAGTCAAGTTGAATCTGAGCAGGAGAATGTTGGCTCAAATTTTGCAAGGGCAAATACGACTTTGTACACCCGGAGACGAGAGAATTTAAACAAGGTGTAGTGCGGTGGGTGGTCTGACTCAAAGTGAGAAGCAAAAGAAAGTATACATGTTATGAGCAAGTGACACTCACAAGTGTATAAAACGTGCATCCATGGATAACCATTGCATTAGAGGGGGCACACACGTACACGCCTAAGTTTTTAAAATTACGGCATCATATATATGAACTGTCCTAGTTGTGACTGCCTACGTACGGGTGTAGGGCTCTGTTGGGGTTAATTCTTTGCAATGGATGATGACCTTTAATAGAGAGAGACGCATTGCCGGTTGCCTCTTTTCCTTACTGTGACACATTTGTACAAGCTCTTCCTGAATATACAAACTTGACAAACATAACCAATATTTATATTCTGTTATTGTACTACTAATATTATGTTTGGACGTTCTGTGGTTTCTTTTGGAACTGTTGGAACATATTGATCCATGACAATAACACAAATATCTATCTAGCTAGTAGGGATATGCATGGTCCTTATGGACTCCACCACTTTGTCCCATTCCCATGCATTTGCATAGATTTTTTATTAGACCAAAGGTTGGGTGTATATTATACATTCACAGCTTAAAATAGAATATATATATATATATATATATATATATCAAGATAAGCTCAAAACACAATAAAGCAAACGTTAAAGTAAGTCATAATTAATACCAGCATTCATAACTACTATAATTGAGTAACTAACAAGAGAAAATGGGTACTCCATCAATAGTTTTAAGAATTTTTTAATAGGACACATACTAAGCACATAGTTCAAGAGAATATTCTCTTGAATTGTATGCATATTTCCTTGAACATGGTACAAATACAGAAATCAAAAAAATATACACACAGTTCAAGAGAATATTCTCTTAAACTGTGTGTTTAGCATGTGCCCTAAGAGTACTTGTTAAGAAGACCCATAGTTTTAACAATAAAATAAAATATGATAAATAGTAACATATCATATATGATGTTAGACCAATAAATATGATTACAAGTAAACAAATGTTACTAAATAAGACTAAACTAATGATAAAAAAAATTACTCACAAGGATTTGGGTGTATGAGATCGTGAGATCTATTCTTGTCAAATGCAAGAATTCGAACCCTAAACAACCATCTCCATCCGATGGCCTCGCACCGGAGTGAATTGTCCTCGCCACCTAGGAGCCCACAATGCGTTGAATTTGGAAGGATTGAGTTTCGTCAGTTACGTTGAAGACTCTTATCCCGACATTTTCATATGTATGTTTTATATTTTCACATAATCATTTCTCACATGAGCATACAGTAAGTAAGTCTCATCTTCATGTAATATAGAACCATATGAAATTATCAAAAATACATGTAAAAATAATGTTCTCCTATCTAAAATTGAGACATGATTGTGATTTGCAGAAACCCTAGAGTTATTGGTGACTTAATATGTGTCTATAAATATTTAAGGATTTCTAGGTATGCACTTTTTTTACACACTCTCATATATAGTATTAAAACTCTCCTAATTAATTTATGGGTCTTCTTAACACGTGTCCTAAGGACACATGCTAAGCACACAGTTTAAGATAATATTTTCTTGAACTGTGTGCATATTCTATTGATTTCTGTATTTGCACCAAGTTCAAGGGAATATGTACACAATTCAAGAAAATATTCTCTTGAACTATGTGCTTAACATGTGTCCTAAGAGCACATATTAAGATTCTTTAATTTATACTACCTCCATCCCATAATAACTGTCGTTTTAGAAGAATTTTTTTCTCCAATTTATTTATCGTTTACAACTTTCTAGGAGAATAAATTATTTACTTTCCTATATCACCCCTACCTTCTCTCATTGTTTCAAGAAATTCTCACCCTTGTATTAATAGTTTTCAACTTCCCATAAAGGGGTAGTGATGAAATTTTACACAAATTTTAATTAATAAATGATAGCATTAAATGACTTTCTTAATCCATATGCATGAAGCTAAAACGACAGTTATTATGGAATGGAGAGAGTAACTTTGATATTAGAGACAGATTCAAATCGTTTATTTCAAGTTCTTTGGAGCAACAAAATTTGATGGTGAAGACCGTGAAAATCAATATGATTAGATATTCATTAAAAATAAATACTCCTTCCGTCCTTTAATATAAGACGTTCTAGAGAAATATTTTTGTCCCTTAATATAAGACGTTTTACAATTTCAAGTAAGCATTAATTGCTTAGTTTTTAAGATTATCCCAAGTAATAATTATAATTTTAGTTCTCTCACTATTTTTGACTCAATAAATAACATTTTTTTTCAAATACAAGGGTAATATAAACAATTGATACTACCTTCATTCCATAATAACTGTCTTTTTAATTTTATGCATATGAATTAAGAAACGCATTTAATACTATCATTTAAGAATTAAAATTTGTATGAAATTTCATCACTACCCTTTATGGAAAATTAAAAACAATTAATATAAGTGAATTTTTTTTTGAGACAATGAGAAAAGTTAGGGGTGATATAGAAAAATAAACAATTTATTATCCTAAAAAGTTATAAACGACAAAGAAATTGTAACAAATTTTTTCTTCTAAAAAGACAGTTATTATGGAATGGAGGTAGTATTATATTTAATGTTATACAATCATTTTTTTAGTGCTTGTGCATAACTCTAAAATGACTTATATTAAGGGATGGAGGGAGTATAAAATATTAAGGAAATGATTGTAAAACATTAAATATAATATTAATTGTCTATATTACTCTTGTATTGAAAGAAGAGAGTGTTATTTATTGGACAGATAACACTGAGAGAATCAAAGTTATACTTCCTCTGTTCCTAAAAGAGAGTGTTTAAGGTTTTTGTACATAGATTAAGAAAGTCATTGAATACTATTATTTAATAATTAAAATTTGTGTGAAATTCCATCACTACTCCTTTATGAAAAGTTGAAAACTATTAATAAAAGAGAGAATTTCTTGAGACAATGAGAGAAAGTAGGAGTGATATAGGAAAGTAAACAATTTATTCTCCTATAAAGTTGTAAACGACAATCTTTTAGGAACAAATTTTTTCTTCTAAAACGACAATTTTTTAAGAACGGAGGGAGTATTTAATACTTGGGGTAATATTAAAAATTAAGCAATTAATGCTTATATTAAATTCTCAAACGAATTATATTAAGGAACACAAATATTTTTTTTAAAACGATTTATATTAAAAAACGAAGAGATTACACATTAGAAAAAAGAAATTTAAAAATTACTCCCAAACTATCATCTTTGATCTAATTATACATAACCTTACTGAATGAACAATTTAGGTAAGATTACAACATATAAAACGCATGCATGATTAATCAAAAAGAGAAGATTAAATTAGGAAGACAAAATAGACATCCGCCCGGAAATACAGGAATTTCTTACAGGGAAACGTTCTTTTTGGGATTCATAATGTATAATATTATATTCCCTTCCCCGCCCCATTATAACTATCAGCCAAAAACGACAAGTAAAAATTCGAGTAACGTTACTATCACATAAATATCACATATTATTGACATGATAGTATGTGATTTATTATTGACATTGTTCATTTAACTTAACAACAAATCACGTATCGTCACGTAACATTATGTGATAGTCTTTACGTGATAGTAGCATTATTTTAAAAACTCCATCACTCAAATTTCTTTCTCTATATCTATCTATCTAACAAAATATAAATAATTTTAAATTTCCGATTTACTCAATAAATTATCTGAATCGTCTAAAATTTAAAATAAATCTGACTGTCGATGTAATATTGGAGACACGAGACCCACAGCTAGTCTCTGTATATCATCACTTTCTCTCTCTACCACATATCACAGTAGCTGTGACCAGACTCAGCAGTGGCAGCGCTGCTCTCTGCAGTAGCAGCTGTGCATTTTGCTGGTTAGAACTACTACAACATAAGTAATTCCAAAATTATATATATATTTATGTATATTTATAAATTTTAACATTCATAGAGTGTGATTTTATATCTAAAAACTTTGTACACTGTAGACTGTAGTGGTATATTGATAGAGCGAGAAAGTATAGAAAGAGAGAGAAGATTAAGTCGCAGGTACAGTTTAGCACTTGGCATAGTTCACTTGTACTCCATCTCCATTGCCGAGTGTTTATCTCTCTAAGATAAGGCCTGAGTGTTTAATTTATGCACAATTCGAGTTCGAGGGTTTTTAGATGATGTGTGGGCTAATTGATCTCAATATCGTCAACGAAGACGGCGAAGAAACGACCCCGTCTTCCTTCAATTCGGCCACATCGTCGTCGCCGGCGGTGCGTTTGGAGCTATGGCACGCGTGTGCTGGTCCACTGATTTCGTTGCCGAAGAAAGGAAGCCCGGTGGTTTACTTGCCGCAGGGTCACTTGGAATACGTTTCTGATTTTCCCGCCATCGCTCGTGATCTTCCGCCTCACGTCTTTTGTCGCGTTGTTGATGTCAAGCTTCATGTATATTTCTATGTCTATGTAGTATTTAATTATAAAGGTTTTATTTTTCAAACGTGGTTGATCAATTGATTTCTAGGGTTTGAATTATGGGAAATAGTGAAGTATATGGTGCTCACTGATGCTGAGATTTTGTTCATTGTGAAAATTGTTGTAATTTTTTCAATTATTGTTTAGGCAGAGGCAGCTTCCGATGAGGTTTATGCACAAGTTTCTTTAATTCCAGATTCTCAGGTGCGCTTTGTAGTATCTAATTTTATATTGAAGTACTTTTCTTTGCATTTTATAACCTGAAATATGTTATAAGATAAAAATGACTAATGGTTACCAAATGATGGGGTGGTGATTCTTCGTTTACATTTGGAATTGGGTTTTTAAGTTTCTTGGTTTTGCTAATTTTGACTTTGGGTGAAATTATGTGGCTATGTGAAATAGATTGAGCAGAAATGGAGGGACCGGAAAACTGAACCAGAAGTTGAAGAGGATGATATTGAAGCTGCTGCCAAATCGATGACACCTCACATGTTTTGCAAGACACTCACTGCTTCTGACACCAGCACCCATGGAGGTTTCTCTGTCCCACGTCGAGCTGCGGAGGACTGCTTCCCTCCTCTGGTATTTCTATTTTTATTCCCAAATTATGTCAATATGTTGCTTTTTTTAATTCTTTATTGAATATGATTCTGAGCTTGGTAGGATTTGTCCTGTAGGATTATAAACAACAGAGGCCTTCACAAGAGCTTGTAGCAAAAGATTTGCATGGTATTGAGTGGAAGTTCCGCCACATCTACCGAGGTATGTGAGAAATTCTGATATCTATGTCATGTTTCTTCTTTGTATTGTGATTCGAGTTTCAGTTTTTTTTTCTTTCTGAAATTTGTGTTTAATCAGGCCAGCCTCGAAGGCATTTGCTAACAACTGGTTGGAGTACTTTTGTCAATAAGAAGCAGCTTGTTTGCGGAGATGCTGTGCTCTTTCTAAGGTATTATTGTACCTTCATTAAAAAAAAGATGTAACCACATTCTTTTTGAGTTCTATAACTTGATTGTATGACAGGGGTGGTGATGGAGAACTGAGGCTGGGGATCCGAAGAGCAGCTCAAGTAAAAAATGGAGCTGAGTTTGCAGTAGCCTGTAACCAAAAGTTGAATGATATCAATTCTGTGTTCATTGCCATTTCTATGAGAAGTGTCTTCAATGTTTGCTACAATCCAAGGTACATAATCTTGGGTATTATATTAGAAAGTGGCTATTCTCGAATTGAACTTTAAAGATTGTTAATTTTTTTTTGGGTGGGGTGTGTGGGTGTGTGGGGGGGGGGGAGGTCAATTTGATTCCACGTTTAACTGCATTCTTACGTTGTTTAGTCTTCTCATGAGCATCTTCACAGGAAAATTCACAACTTCACGTCCATCTCCAGAGCTTCAGAATTTCAACCTTTTCTGCACTCTATTAAAAATGAACTTACCATAAAGCTGCAAAAATTGTAGATTGTGATCATATAATTTTGTGACATAACGACTTTCATTCTGGTATGCAATCTCTGTTGGTGAGATTCACCTACTCAAGGGGACTGGGATATTGGTAATGTTTTTATCATTATTTTCTAAGTTTTATTAATCTCTTTTAATGGTAAGTTCATGTTATTTAGTCATTATGATGCAAGGATCATACAACAATTTCATGTCAAGAATGTTGACTTTACAATTTTATAAAATAGTTGAATATCTTGGCATGCTTTGTTAAGCCCATATCCTACTGGGTATATACTTGGTTCTCATGGTATTGCTCAGTTTTATGTGCATTTCATGCTTTTTGTGGAGTATGTGGAATGTTGTCGATCTATCATGTGATTGTGTACCACGTGATGAGCAAAATTTCTCCTGTACACCTATTTAAATTTTATTTTGCTTTAGACTTTCCTAATGAATTACCATTTATAAAATAGAAAATTAATCCAATGAGATGAAATCCCAATAATTATATTAACAAATTTAAAATCTTTTAAATTTTAGTTTATTGAGAAGACTGCTGTGTTATTAAGTTATTTAAATGATTCCCAAAATACAGCAGTTTGGCCTCATTGATACTCATCAATGATTAGTGTTTAATTGCTATTGATGGCTGATGATGGTTCATTCTTGCCTGACTGCATGTTTAATATTCTAAAGGCTAAATCTTTTTTACTGAATTTGTTATATTTTTAATTTAAATGCACTGGTGGTTTTATTGACATTTTAACTGTAATGATCTTCAAAGAGCGTGATGGGTGTTTTTCATTTAGTGGTAAAGAAATCAATAGTTATGTTCTTATGTAGAATTTTTGTTCATGATATTTTCCGACATCGAGTTGAAGGGAGAGTTCAAATATTTGGATGCAACCTTTTATGATTTTTACCAAGGGGTGTTGTAATATTTTTAGTTTCATCTTGCTCCTTTTTCCTTGCGATAGCGTAACAGACTTCCATTGTTCATTATCATTTTGGGCAAGTGGTAGGTTGTATTCTAGTGCCATTGTTTTATTATTTTTCGAGTTTCGACAGATTAGTAATTCTAATTTTGTAATCCGATGGTAGGTCATATGATCAAATCAACTGTATGATCTGCATTTTTTATTTTTTCTAACCTTTGTATTCCTCCAAGTTATTAGCTTTTCATGAGATCTGCGGTATTTATTTGAAATTTTTACCTTCTGATTTTCCTAATTCCATCTTTACTCCACAGTTTACGTGATGCTTTTGCTTATTTTACAGAATTTGGTTGGTTTTATTTTCCTTGAATCTTTCTAGAAGGTACTCTGAAATTCAATTGCATTTTGAAGGGCTAGCTCGTCAGAATTTGTAATACCTTTACGTAAATTCTCGAAGACCCTTGCAACTTCTTTTTCATCTGGGATGAGGTTTAAAATGCGTTTTGAAACAGAAGATGCAGCAGAGAGAAGGTTGGGCACCACAGTAGTTACCTCAATATATTCCATTATCAAGATCTAATACATTGCTTTATTGGCAGGTATACAGGAATCATAATTGGGATTAGTGATGTGGATCCTATTAGATGGCCTGGTTCAAAATGGAGGTGTTTGATGGTATGAAACTGTTTATGTTTCTTTACTCCATTGCAGTCTCGTGCATATGTTATTAAATGGAGCACACTAACTGTTGCAATTCTTTTAGATGTAAAAGAGGATTATGCCTCAGACCTTAACCTAGGCTTATGCCGGGCTTCATACTTTTAGTGCGGATTAATTGACTTTTTGGTCATTATACTAAGGGTCGATTTTCATTGTGGCTATCGAATCTTTTTTTTGTTACAAACACATTACTATACTCGAAAAAACTTGCAAAATGGTCATTACTTATAATTCCGTCCAACAAAATGAACCGAAGTACTAAATAGACTAACGGTTGACATGTGTTAATAATGTGGCAGGTGACGTTGATCGAGTTAATTGATGTTTTGGTCATTGTACTAGGGGTCGATTTTCATTTTGGTTATTAAAACTTTTTTTTGTTACATTCTCGTTATTGGAGTGTCAAAAATATTACAAATTAGTGATTTTATAATTTTGTAATATTTTGTAAGCAAACCTGATCAGTGTCCAAATGCTCTTTTAAACCAGCAAACCAATCCCCAAAGTTTGATTTTAGGAGGAACCTTCAAATTCGAAATCAATTTCCACAGAATTACAAACCTTCGAAATATTTTCCCTATTGAGACTATCACGTTTTCTTTGGACTGTTATGTGAAAAGCCGATTTAATCGAATTACTCCCATAAGAATTGTAGTGCCAAACTAGTTCTTCTCCATGAGCTTGAAAGGGAAGAGGGATCTTTTTAATAATATTTATATCGCTCAGACACCTTACCTTTTGAGCATCTCAACCTTTCAAATAAATCTATTTTTATCAATTAGATCAGCCATCAAAAGCTCATCATTAATATATTACTATGGAACAACAACAATTTAAATGTCGTTGGTCTAGGAATCCAGCAACCCGACTTGTATGTTTATTTTATATTTTATTTTCTTAGTATTAATTGTCGTTATAATATTTTGTAATATTATAAATTATAAAATCACTAATTTGTAATATTTTTGGTATTTCGATAACGAGAATGTAACAAAAAAATATTTTAGTAACCAAAATGAAAATCGATCACAAGTACAAAAATATCAATTAACTTGATCCACGTCACCTGCCACTTAATTAACACCTGTCAATCGTTAGTGTACTTAGCACTTCCGTTCATTTTGTTGGACGTAATAATAAGTAATGACCATTTTTGTAAGTTTTTTCGAGTATAGTAATGTGTTTGTAACAAAAAAAGATTCAGTAACTACAATGAAAATCGACTCCTAGTATAGTGACCAAAATGTCAATTAGCCCCTTTTAATGCACTATGTGCAAGCATGTTGTATGCCTCCTGCCTTGGCCTGCCTTATGTTAAGGTGCGGTTTCCACATAAATTGATAGGTTTAAATGTTGCGGTAGAGTGCTTGCATAAAATTATCTTAAATTGTTATATGGGTTTGTAAGTTTATTTAAATGAAGCAAATTTCTATTTTATATATTATAGCAGTTAGAGTTCTAAATCCCTCCTTTGCATCTGTCTTATGAAAATGGTGGTGTATATACGTTCAAATTGTATGAAATTTATCATATTAATGATGTAATTTGAACAAATTGAATATCAAGAAAAAGAATTAAATTTGGGTATATTTAATTTGGCCAAATAGCGTTATTAATTTCATCAATTTCTGAAGCACAAATCTATGGGGCAATTCCGGTTGGTTTGTAAATAATAACTAATGTGTTCACTTTGGAGTCCATGAGTTATTAAGTTTATGAATTGAAGGTTCTGCCAAATTAGTTGGCTCAATTATTGCTATATTGGTGTCAAAAGTGGTGCCTTACAGTGGTGGTGGTTTACGGTGGTGATGGTGGATGACAAAGAAGGTGGTTTCTTGATTATGTAGAGAGAAGAACAGGAGAAAAAGTATTTGCTTCGAACGCCATGTCACTGTTCCAAGCTCTTTTTTATTATTTTTTGTCACATAATTTATCTTTTAATTTTATTATTTTCTTCATGATGCCATATAGATAAATAATAGGCGTCCATCCAATTCTATTAACGGAATGATGTAATTTCAAAATTTTAATTAGTTCAATGGGGTTATTTCAATTTTTATAAGTTTAATAGTGTAGTAAGTAAAATGTGCCAACTATAATAGGGTTTTTCTTAATTTTGCCATTCAAGTATTGTAGAGTTTCAAAGTAGATGTCTGAGCGCCGCCGAATCAAGACGGCAAAGGACCGTCTATCGCCTAGGAGGGGATTAATTGAACCTATATGAGGATTTTTAGAACACCGGTCAGTGCACATATTTTAAAATAAAAAGATGTGTTATGAGATTTAGGTACCCCAAGTATTTGGAGCGTTCTCATTGTTTGAATTCATTGTATGTGAATTATGTTAGTTTTGTTAGAATTTGAGCCTAATTTAATGTGGGTGTCATTAATTATTTTTAATGATTCCATATATTAATGTGTTCTACTCTATAAGTAGATTAAATTAAGTATTTGGAAGCTTAAATCCATGGAGTAATGAATGAGATATTAACTCCTAAAGATCACATTTTGAAATGATAAATGATAATAAATACATGTGAAAAAAAGGCAAGTCCCACATCGGTTAAGAACTAAACATTTAATATGTTTATATACAAGGAAATTGCTATTGGGTTTAGGCCCCAAGGGGCATCTCACTTTTGTGGAAGGGAGAGGACCTAGCCAAGGCTTGGTTCGAAACCGCGCGCTGTCGGCCTAGCTCGTGGGTTTGGGTCCTAGTTTTGAGAAGCAGTATCAGTCTGGTTACGTAGTTTTGGTTCCGCGAAGATTAAAACTACGTCGTTTTGTAGGTCCTAACGGATGCGCCTATTCTGCAACACAAAACGACGTACAACTACGTCGTTTTGTGTTGCAGGAATCTTTTCATTTGAGTTGTGTCCCTTCTGATGGGTCACTTACCCTCCTATAAATAAATGGGGGTGCTGCCATTCGAAAATCATTCAATTCATTGGCATTCAAGCATTCTAGTCTTTAGTCTTCTTCATTTCATCAATTAGTTAGAGTTTATTTCAGAGAGAGTAACAAAGCATTTTATTTTGGTTCATTGTGTATGCTATTTGGAGTGCTACTATAATATACGATTGTCATTGTATCTTGGGAGACAAGTGCTATAAAACTCTAAGTACCATACGGAGAGCATAATTGTCTTAAGGACATAGTACTAAGTACTAGTCTTGACAAGGTTATTCTGTAGATAAGTTTTATATATATATATAGTTTAATTTTCAGATTACTAACAAGTTTTAGTCTTACTACACAAATGAATGGGACCATATGGGCTAATAGATACAGCACAGCTTGATGTAGTTGTATGTTAATGAGCAAACTTGTTTCGTTTTAGTCTTTATAAAGAACTTCCATACCATTTCCAAATGACATGTTCTTTTTCAATGGAGCGTTAACCTTCTTTTCCCGTGGCTTTTGGTGGGACATAAACATTATTTGCAAATAATAAGTAATAATTGTTTGCAAGTTGGGATTATTTAGTCAACGTGGTGTAGTTCCAAATTATAAGTGATATACATTTACAGGTTTAACACTCGTGTGTGTGTGTGTGTGTGTGTGTGTGTATATGAAGTTTGAGGTTTTTAGTGTCTGCATTTTTTGGATACTGAACTTATCTTTGCTAACTGATAATAGCACCCCTGGTTAATAATCATTACTCTTATACACCAAAGCTCTAGGCCAAAAAAAAAAAACTTTACTCTGTTTTTCTTTTATACTCTCATCATTTACTTTGAGAATCATTGTGTTTCTTTAATACATGATACAGTACAGGATACTTAAATTGTTGAATCCATACCTATATGGTCTAGATTTGACAATTATAAGTGGAAGCCTTTTACTAGGGGACTACTTCCTTCCAGGATATCCTACCTGAGTTTAATCATCACCAGTTTGCTTAATTTGGCCCAGCTTATATAGAAATAGATCAAAGTTGGAGCAACTGCTGTTTCTGTTGTGTTTGTCTGCAACAACATACATCTTCTGACTTTGGCTATCAGTTTAAATATATTCTATCACATTCTTATTGGGTTTGATATATGTTAATTACTTCAGAAACTTATAATATTATATCCATCGCAAAAGGTCTGATGCCATTACAAGCACAAATCACACCCACATGCTGTTCCTCCTGAATGTTTTTTGCTCCATAATTTTATTCTATTCTACAATCTCATGCATAGGTTCATATTTTTGATGGCATTAATTTGAAGTATGTATTTGATTAATTCTTACAGGTTAGGTGGGATGATGCGGAAATTACTCGACATAACAGGGTTTCTCCATGGGAGATTGAGCCATCTATTACAGTTTCTGGAGGCTGCAGTCTGGTTTCACCTGGTACGAAGAGAAGCAGGATCAGTTTTCCTACAACGGAACAAGATTTTCGAGTTCCAAAGGGTATTTGTTTCTCATAAATGTGGTGGTTACTTTTCTCATGCTCAATTGTGTTCTTTGTTGGTAAAAGTGAACTTCTCTATAGTTCTTACAGATGGGACAGGAATGTCAGACTTTGGGGAATCTTCGAGGTTCCAGAAGGTCTTGCAAGGTCAAGAAATTTTGGGTTTTCATGCCTCTTATGATGGTATTGAAGCTCAAAAGCATCATCCCCCTGAACTGATGAGGGGGCGGTTTACTGGTTCCATTGGTTCTTGGGCTTCTGAATTAGGGAACAGTGTGAGAAACCTGATTGGGAATTCTGACATTTCCTATGAAGGTACAGGCTTTGGTGAATCTATCCGATTCAATAAGGTCTTGCAAGGTCAAGAAATAATTCCCATCCTTCCATATGAAAGAGGTCTGGGTATTAACCAGGTACAGGAAAGCAGTAGTCCTGGAATCGTTGATGCTGGTGAAGCACCAAGCTGTGTAACTGGGTGGTCCTCCCTGATGGAGGGTTATACTACTTCCATGCGCCTGTCTCCATCGTCGGTCCAAGTGTCATCGCCATCTTCTGTTTTAATGTTCCAGCAACCAAGCATTCCAGCTTCCAACTTTCAGCAAGGCCGTCGTGCTTCTTTAGGTGTTTTGAAAGAGCGTAGACAACCTGGTTTTTCCAATCTTCCTCTTGCAACTCGATCATCATCATTTAGGGGGACTCCAGATTTGGTTTCCACGCGTAAAAGTAGCTGCAAACTCTTTGGTTTTCCCTTGACCGAGGGAAGTCCTGGCATTTATAAAGAAGATAATCCAACTGTGGTTAAATATACATGTGCTCCGAAATCTTCTCTTCTGCCGTAAACTGAAGACACCCCCCCCCCCCCCCTCCCCCCTTATTATGCAATTGACTGCTCCAAACTTGATTGGTTCGGTTAACTGATATCTGAAGTTCAGCATCCCTTGCAACTACTACTATTACAAGGCTTTGTTTAAACTTAACTACCACAACTGACCAAACAGACTATGTAATTTACCTGGCTGAATTAGTACTCTCCTATATAACGTTGTTATTGAAGGCTGAATTAGTTGTCCTGATATTCTCTCTCAAGTCAGTGATTGGCATTAATATTACTGTCTGGGTTTCCCATATCTAGTACAATTGTTGTAATCAAAATTAATGTTATTTGGGTTTTAGGATTACTTGCGATGAATAATTTAGATAGATAAATGATATAGTTAGATTTGGTTGGGTTAATGTAATAACATAAGCATTTTAAGGAACTGATATTTTTACATGAAAATTTGATATTTTCACATGATCTTCTTACATAAATAGTGAGTGAATGGGTCTAACTTCCATCATATAAGAGAGGCTCGTGTGAAAATATCATTTTAACATGTAGAAATATTAGTTTTGTTTATTTTATACATATTATATATACATTTTAATTAGCTTCTTAACTACTACTAAAAGAAAACGTTTTATTCTGAGTTGAAAGTTTTTCTTTCTGTAGATTTAGTATTGTAACCTTTTGGCTTAAAGCAGACCAACATTCAATGAATCATAAGTAAATAGTAACTCACAAGTTCAATAATATGAACAAGTCTAACAGGAAGAACATTCAATGAATCAGAAATAAATAAATAAATCTCGGAGACTTAATGTGGCTAGAAATTAATTAATCATGGCTAATTAATCTTGGAATTTTTTAATATATGCTCTTAGGACACATGTTAAGCACATAATTTAAGAGAATATTCACTTGAATTGTGTGCATATTCTCTTGAATTTGGTGCAAATGCAGAAATCAAAAGAATATATACACAGTTCAAGAGAATATTCTATTAAACTGTGTGCTTAGTATGTGCCCTAAGGACACATATTAAGAGGACTCATTAATCTTAATGAATAGTCTTGTGTTATGTTGCTAACTTTTTATCATCACAATTCACATCCATGTCCACCGAATGATTCAGATATCTGCATGAATATTGAAGGAAAACTAAATTATTTTTCTGAATAATGGAAGGAAACACAAAACCTTAATGATGCATTCATATACTCATTTCGTTCCAAAATTAGAGATATAATTTGAGTTTTGAGGTTAAACAACGGCATGTTAAACTTCAAAATTGGTAACTCATAAAAGTTTATAATTAAATAAATTTTGCGATTCATAGTTTTTGTTATAAATAATACAATTATAATAATTGTATTAACTAAATTTATATCAATTTAAAATTTAATATACCATCATTTGACCTAATCAAAAGTCAAATTGTATCTATTATTTTGGAATAGATGTAGTATATATATTTACGGTTCAAGCAATGTATGATAGGAAGATATACTACCACTTTCAAAAATATTTATTTTTTATATATATTGTAAATGTTTATGTCAATTATATATATGTCGATTGTGGACACGCACAAATACTTGGGCCACTTGGCTAAATAATAACGTAGTCAGACTAGGTCTTGATTTGGATAAGGTCAGGGTGGTTATTCGACACTAAACCAGTTACCGACAAGGCCAAGCATATAAGTAAAGCCAATATACGTATAAAACACAGTAACACATCATTTGTTGTTTACATGCTTAATTTGATTCAAAGTTGAACGAGCTAAGCTAGCTACATACTTCTTCTGTCCCAAAATAATTGTTCAATTTTTATTTTTTTTAGTCAAATTGATTATTTTTAAAATTAATAATTAAGCATGTATAAATATATTTTTAACATTATAAAAATTAGTATTAGTAGTAAATTGTATATACTTTTTTTTCTTATAACCTCTTCACTTATATTTTGGCAAAAATAGTACAAAAAATAGTTTTAAAAAATAATCAATTTGACTAAAAAAAATCAAAATTGAGCAATTATTTTGGGACGGAGGGAGTAATATATATATATATATATATATATATATATATATATATATATATATATATTTGGATGCTAATCAATCTTTTTTTATATAAATTAACTCTCATGCAATCTTTTACATTGTAAATAATGAAGAAAAATGAGATCTGGTTACCATAAAGTTAATTTCATGGTAAGTTGGTCAATTGACCAATAGAGTGGTGACACGCAAAGAGAGATCACCTTCCGACCTGCGTGTCAACACTGTAATGATCAATTGATCAAAATTAATTTCATGTTAACCACTCTTAGAAAAAATAATGTCTTGTGACAAAAAATATTACGAGTCTTGTTATGTATAGAGACATGAAATTTGTGTCGAATTACTATTACTATTTATATTAATAGTAAAAAAATTAAGTCAAGGTATTAATAGTTATCCACGTAATTAATAATAAAATAGTATTAGTAATATTTATTTATGTAATTAATAATAAAAAAATCAAGGAAAATATTTGCTATCTTTGCTGATATCCAAACATGAGATTCGGTTTATGTTCAGAAATTGTTCGATTTTGTGTCTGACGTGGAGGCTGGAAATTAAGTCCAAATTTGTAGGAACAAGACCGTAAATGCAAGAATACTATATTCGGCAGGTGTTTCTTAATTAAAGAAACTGACCGTGATGAGTCAAATTCATTTGTTTATTACTCTCTTTTGTTTGCTTTATTTCAACAATTATGCTTTTTATCATATAGGTGCTCTTATATGCTACAAACAATATTATTTTTTTTGGACAGATAATATATATAATGTGTCGCATCAACCGTACAACCAGTGGGGAAGTCACATAATAATTTATGGGGTCAATCGACTCCCTGAAAAAAAATTATTTTATAATATAAAGTACATTTTAAAAATTTTATATAAATTAATCTCATTAAAATTTTATAAATTTTTTATTATAAGGGGTCAAATTAAAATTTTATAATTTTATCAATTAAATTTTAATCACATTGACTCGTATTCTCTCAATATATGTATATCTCTCTATAATATTTTAAATTAAATAATAATCTAATTTATATTATTTTTAAAAATAAATAATGAGTTCCTTACTTATGAACAGTTGTGATTAAAAAAATCTATTATGAGTCAATATGGTATATATATACCATATATTATTACTTATTATATTTTTATTGTAATATAGTATATATATATATATATGACCTGAAAGTATAAAGTATTAAAAAAAATGGCTTGGGGGCGCTGCCCCCGAACCCCCGCCAAATTATTTATAACTTAATAATAGTTTCGCTCCCCCTAGCAAAGATTTCTGGCTTCGCTACTGCGTACAACATGCTGCCGTACTCACGTATATATATTCATGTTTCCATTATTAATAATTAAGTATTAATAATTAAAGCTATGTTTGTTTATAAAAAGAATGTTTATGATTGAACTATTTTTTTTTAATTTAAAATTACTTCATATTATTTAATTCTTTGATCAGAGATTATTAGTCTCTCAATGTGGGACTATAAGTTCCATAAAGTCATTTCATAACTAGCTTAAAATTATATAATTCCACATAAATAGTCTTAGGATTGACAAAAAATAGTCCATGAGACTATTTAAAAGACTATTAATCCCCCATCATGGGATAAAATAGTTTAAAATATTAAATTAAGACAAATAGTCCAATCTTAAGCATACATTTTGTAAACAAACACGGGCTAAGTTATTATATTTATTTAGCAGTTCATTGCAACTTTATATTTGTTTGTTTATGGATAGAAAAAATGTAACACCCCAGTCTCATGTCAAAATATGTGAGAAAAATTTGTTTGTATATAAGGAATTAAGTTACTAACAATAATATCTTTAATTATAACTTTTTGGGTGAACGGTGGACTAAAATGACTCATAAAAATATTATTGAACTAGTGTGATTTAAGAGCTTATTTGGATGATTTTTTTTTTTCCCTTTAATTTTAATACGGTCAAGAAAATTCCAAATTACAACCTGTCATGTAAATGCTTTCGGTTAGCTTCAAATGCATCGAAACAATCTGTGATGGAAGCTTCAGGGTGACCAGCAGCCTATTTGTAGAATAATTTCTACGTCCTATCTCATGCATTTTTATAATATTTTCCGTATATAAGCCCTAATTAATAATATTTTTCCCTTGGAAATAAAGAACATTTCCTTTAATTAATTAGCTTAATCTAATCAATTACCCTAGAAGAAACCATTTCTTCAGTTAGTTTTCTGAAATACCCTCGAATTAATTCAAGAGGTCGCTTGTTTGGCAAATAGCATGCAATATTCAGATTATATATATATATATAAACAAGACTCAGTATTCTTAAGTATGGTGAATACAAATGAATGACTATATATCACTATATATTAGTTATGTACACATTATTGATTACCATAAGTGTTCATGACTTACTAATTAATTACAATGGGGCCAATATATAGGTCAATTTCTTAGCTAGATTTCATGAAAGATTAGTTTGAGAGATCACAAGATAATATATATATATATATAAAATATAATATAATGGGACTGAGAAATCGATATTTTCCAACAAATTTATAGGCTTTATCCTACGCTCTTGTTTCTAATTAATTAATTAAGCCTACAATATAAATATATACAGAAAGAGATTCAATTACTTAAAATTATCCTCAACCTCCCAATGGAACAATATAATACGGTGAACCCTTATCTCCCAGCAGGATTCAGGTTTCATCCCACTGATGAGGAGCTTATTGTCCATTATCTGAAGAAGAAGATCACATCTTCCACAAATTCTATAGTTTCTATAATAGCAGACATCGATCTCTACAAGTTCAACCCGTGGGAACTTCCTGGTTGGCTAGCGTATTCCCTCTTGATTAATTTCATTTGTTCATTTCTTTTGATTTCGATCCCATATGATCATATGTGCACCTAAATTAAGTTAGATTACGTTCATTTCTTTTAGATATACAAATGTTTCTTTTAGCTGATCATTAAGTAGATATTCTTTTTGTAGCTAGTTTAATTTGGTGTATTATATATATATATATATATATAGGGGTTGCATCCACAGAAACCGGTTGCTGGGAGCAACCATTTTGTATGGGGTTTAAGAATCATTATTATAATAGGGCCCACTGTACTTGGGGAATAAATTGAGTCAAAAGCTCCTACAAGGAGTGGGATAAAGTGGTTGCAGCCAGTAACCGGTTGCTGTGGATAGAACCCCATATATATATATATAATACACACTCATGGTGGACGTTAATGTTGTTTGAGTTGATGCATGTGCAGATAAGGCCTCAATATTTGGTGAGAATGAATGGTTTTTCTATACACCGAGAGATCGGAAATATCCGAATGGTGCTCGTCCCAACAGGGCAACAACATCTGGCTATTGGAAGGCCACTGGTTGCGATAAACCCATCCTTTCGTCTAAGGGGTCGCAGTGCATTGGAGTGAAGAAAGCTCTTGTGTTTTACGTAGGTCGCCCTCCAAAAGGCACCAAAACTAGTTGGGTCATGTATGAATATAGGCTTCCAAATCACACCATTCTTCACTCTCCACGGCTGTGGGGATCAATGAGAGTAAGTGCATGCATGTTCAACTTGGATCCGATTTAATTTAATTTAATTAGCTAGGCAAATTAAAGTCTAACTCATGAACCAATTAAGTTAATTAATTAATTAAGATGAGACCTGCAAGAAATTAAAGGAGATAATTAATAATACCCCTATATAATTAGCCTATTTCAACTATTATAAATTCAACAAAACCCTAATTTTTGAATTGTTGGGAAAATATTATTATTATTATTATTAACATTTCATATTGAACTACGTACGTACATGCATGTTAATTGCAGTTGGATGATTGGGTTTTATGCCGCGTTCGCCAGAAGAGCCACAAATTAATTGTGACAAAAGAAAATCGAAAAAGCAGCAGCAGTATTAGCTGCTCGTCTTCCAGTGATGATATTGAAGAAAATGATATTATGGAGTTTAAAGATTATGGATTGGTTCGTCCCCAAGAAAATGAAGTGACAGATAAATTTGGAGACGTTGATTTGCAAGGAGAGAGCTCTGGAAACCTCCTAGTTTCAGGTGGAAATTTTATTAGGGACGTGGAAATGGCCTGTTCTGTAAAAGAAACTCTCGCCACCATCAGAAGAATGCTTTCCGTTGCGAGTTTTGATGAACAAATGCAATTTCTCTGATGATCACTAACATTATCAATCAGAAATTTGGCATGCATATATGCTTCTCTGGGTTAGTTCCCTCAATCCTCATTTCCATATAGCTAGCTAGGTTTAATGCTAGCTAGAGATTACCATTGTATATAATAAGCTAGCAAGCTAGCTCGCAATGGTAGTCTCTATCATTGAAAATTTACAAACGAGTGCAAGTTTTTCGCTATTATCTCGTGCTTTAATTTGATGGTGGTTGATAGATGAGTCCAAAACTCCTATCTCATCGCCTCCTGTTCCGTGCCATATATATATATGCGATGATAATCTAACTAGCTAGATAGTTGTTGTTTTGTAAATTGTAATATTGATGAATCGGTCAAGTTGTTTGTGAAAAAGGTGTGCATGTATATATTTGCATGTGTGACAAAAGAAATAACCGGCACTTTGTGTGTATATATATATATATATATATACTTCTATCTCTATATATATCTCCACAAAACATAGACATGGACAAGCGCATAAGTAGTGTTTCGTTATGATGAAACTTTCAGTTTCGCTTTTGTTTTTGGTCTGGAGGAAATATATATATGCATGAATTCTTAATATATACAAAAACAATGGAAAAATTAAGGTGAGCTTTCATTTAGTATTAGATGCGTACCAATTCAAATACACATGTACTACTATCCTTTTGTGAGCTTATACAGAAAACAAAAGGTGAAGTCTACAACTAGGACTGCAAATGTTTTCCTGTTCAAATTAATTAGTATAACATTTGATTTATTTAAAAAAAAAAAAAAATCATTTGACTTTTATCTTCAAAACTATGTTAAAAAACTGATTTGTAATTAACCGAGATATGAAACCCATAAATTAAACCTACAAAAATATTAATTCGCCACTATTTGTATTTTATTAATTCAGATATTAATGATTTTTTATTTTTTTTGCCGATCAAAAAATTTGTTATGCACCAAAAATGCAAGTTTGAACTCACGAAGACTCTGTAAAACTTATCTTGTCTGATGTAGGACTTTATTAAGTTTACATAAGTGAAAGGACACTTCCACTTGACAAAAATAAAAATAATAAAAAATGATATAAAAAAGTATAATAATTAAGGAAAAGGTCAAATTAAATATTTATAGATACGTGGTATAATCTTATGCTTTCTAAGACTCCAAATTTAGTGGCCCTCCACTCCTTTTTCAGATTTAGTTTTAATTCCATATATATATATATATATATATATATATATATATATATATATATATATATATATAGCTGCTTAATTAACTGCATTACAGATTTAGTTTACCTTTTTTTTCGAGTTAATTCAGCTTAATTACGAAGCGGAAGAAACCTCCTAAATTGATGAATTTATTAAGCTTGTGGACCATGCTTTATGATTAAGCGTGTTTATTCACCAAATAGTCATGCATGTCCAATATATTCTTAGAGCAAGGTGGATTATACCATCTCGATCGATTATATTTAGTTCATATGACATCAATCTATGGAATAATCTTTAAATTCTTTTAGCAGATGAACTATCTCATGGACTATAATATTAAAAGATTATATTATATTTAATGAATTAATTATAGTCCACCTATCATTCTTCCACACTCCCATATATTTAAATATATTTAAAATTATAGTCCACCAAATTCTAGTTCCTTGATATAGCCCACCAGCTTTACCGAAAAAACTCATAGACTATATTTAGTCCGACTGCTGGAGTAAAATATGAATCTTAGACTATTTTTAGTCTATGATTAAGTTGTCTCCGACCTGCTGCTGATGATCTTATGTCATGACTCTATATTGATTCACACACTAATTAAATATTGTTTATATATTAGTAACTAGGCTTAAATGCACTTCAAAGCTTAAAGTTTTTCGCTTTTTATAATTTAAACTTTGATGTTTTTATTTTAAGACATTAAATCTTAATGTTTCTAAATTTTTATAAATTAAACATTTTGCCCACAGAATTTAGCACTTTTTGCCGGAATAAGTCATGTGACTTAAAATCAAAGGGCAATTAAATCTTTTAAGTATTATATGTAATTTTTCCATATTTTTTTTCTTCATCATACAATACTCACGTGCCTATAATTTTATTTGCTTTTAAATATATTTAAGTTTTTCTTTACTGTGGGATATTAAGTTTTTTAAAAGTATATTATTTATATTGGCTCCAATTTTTTCTACTTATTTTCTTCATCATACACTAATTACGTATGTGCTTACAAATTTATGTGTTTCCAATAAATACATTTAAGAGTGAAATTATCCAAAATACTCTCATTTGGAACAATTATTACATGTCAATGGTGTGACGCCCCCATAATAGGTTCACACAACTCATTCTGAGTCGCCAGAAATACACACAACAAAATTCAAATACAAATATTCCTATTTACAACTATTACCATGCCGTATATAGTACGACAGTATTCGCATCCAAATTATTATAATGTCTTATCAAATAAAACAACAAATATTTCAAGTCCTCAAAAGAACCCGAGAAGATTTCTGCTCTCATCATTCTAATGGGGTGCATATTTGACGCTTCCAAATTCAGATTCACATTACCCTATTTGATTCACCAAAATCAACTGTTAAATGACGTACAAAAATACGACACACGCATTTTAAGTTCTCAGTACAGTTATTATGCCACACTGTTCTATAACTTGATGAGGACCGCGGCTAATTCGAAACATCACTTTATACCCATATTCTCTCTGCTAGTTCCAGCTACACTTTTATTTCCTGAACAGAATGGTGAAGCAAAATGGGTGAGCACAAATAGCCCAGTAAAGATTATTATAACTAAGATAATTAAATTTTCAATTTGACCATTCCGTTTTAAAAAATAAATTTAATTTTTACATTAAAACTTCAATTCTCATTACTCACTTCTTATTTATAATTCTCATTTTATTAATTAAAATTCGGGGATATTAAAATATAGAACAATAATTATAAATAAAATTAGATTTTTATTTCATAAAAGTCGGGATCTTACAATCACCTCTCCTTATGAAATTTTGTCCTCGAAATTTACGTACGTTCCTGGAATTCCGAAGTGATAAGGATACTTATCTTTTATTTCAAATTCAAGCTCCCAGGTCATTCTCTCCGTATCATGGCTCATGCATTGCTCATCTCCTGGAATTTAAATACAATTCTAGAATACAATTACAAAACAAATATTAATTGACATATCACAATTTGTCAACTAATTAAATAACAAAAATTCAGCTTAGGTAGGACACACACTAGTGAAGGATTTTTACTCGTGTCTCCCCTCCTAGTTCTAATCCCAGATCTCCGTCAGAGATCATATTCCTAAGCTTTGATACCAAATGTGACGCCCCCATAAAAGGTCCACACAACCCATTCTTAGTCGCCAGAAATACACATAACAAAATCTAAATGCAAATTTTCCTATTTACAACTATTATCATGCCGTATATAGTACGACAGTATTCGCACCCAAATTATTATAATGTCGTATCAAATAAAGCAACAAATATTTCAAGTCCTCAAAGGAACCCGAGAAGATTTCTGCTCTCATCATTCTAATGGGGTGCATTTTTGACGCTTCCAAATTCAGATTCACATCACCCTATTTGATTTATCAAAATCAACTGTTAAATGACGTATAAAAATACGACACACACATTTTAAGTTCTCAGTATAGTTATTATGCCACACTGTTCTATAACTTGATGAGAACCGCGACTAATTCGAAACATCACTTTATACCCATATTCTCTCAGCTAGTTTCAGCTACACTTTTATTTTTTGAAAGGAATAGTGAAGCAAAAAGGGTGAGCACAAATAGCCCAGTAAAGATTATCATGACTAAGATAATTAAATTATCAATTTGACCATTCCGTTTATAAAAAAAATTAACTTTTACATTAAAACTTCAATTCTCATTACTCACTTCTTATTTATAATTCTCATTTTATTGATTAAAATTCTGGGATATTAAAATATAGAATAATAATCATAAATAAAAGTCTGGATCTTAAAAATGGCCAAAAGGTTTAACTTATAAAAACTTAAAAATATTAAGGTTCAATGTCTTAAATGTGACGCCCCCAGAATAGGTCCAGTCAACCCAATTCATTCTGAGTCGCCAAATACATGGTACAGAATTCAAATACAAACTTTTATATCACACGGTCGTGCAAAATACGACCACACAACTGTGAATGTCAATACAAATATGTAGAAAATATTAATATTCAAACTAAGTCTTCATTACAATTATTATCACACTATTTATCAGAAATAGTGAGGACTACTATTGCTCTAACTCGGACCATCACTCTGTCTCCCGACTAGTCCCTGCAACATTCTCATTTCCTGAAGAGGACAATAGATGAAAAGGGTGAGCTCAACTAGCCCAGTAAAGAATATTATGACTAAGATAATGGAAAATAAATTATCGTTAGTATTCAACAATTCAGATAAAATATTATTGACAATAAATTTTAGATCAATATTCGCAGCGAAAATAACCGTTCATCATCAATATTTTATCCCTGTAACATCAATCAATATACATCTCGAATCAATATTTATCTTTGCACTACAGGCCAAAAATATTCATTTGTATCACCAGTGGTCATGTTCATCTCAACACCTGTCATCTTTGCACTACGGCCAAAGATATTCATCAGGCAATCATTCATCTTTGCTCTACAAGCCAAAGATATTCAGTTATATCACCACTTAGTACTGAAGATGATAAAAAATAATATAAATAACGAATCCAGTAAAATAAATGATAAGATTAAGGATTCGTATTTTAGTTTATTCAAGTTCAAGAATATCCCATAATAATACTTTGTGGAGCAAAATTCAAGAATGAAGCTCAAAACTTAGATCCAATCAAAGATAGTAACTATAACAGATAATTTGGACAAATAAAAAAAAATTAATTTTTCTGTGAATAGTGCCGTATACGTGAATAGTAACCCCGACGAAAAAAGTAAGAATTTCATAATAAAATTCATGCCAATATTTTAGTATAGTGATATTGAAAAGAATAACATCATTTACGAAAGAAAATAACATCCCTTACCTCAAAAGAATAGTACCTCTAACTGGAGTATCGGATATAATACCGAAGGAAACTTGCACTGAATACTAACACTCAAAGTATCTAAATACTCACAAAAATACACTCGATATTATAGAGAGAAAACTTCTGATTCTGGTGTGATTTTCAATTTTAACCTAAGCACCCTATTTATAGAAAAAGCTTAGGATGCCAAAGTAGACTAAATTAATAAAATAATATTTAAAAAAAAAAAAAAATCCGCCACCGGCTGCTAAAAAATCAGAATTTTATCACAACAACCAAAAGTGGGGCCCATCCATTAAAAAAATTTATTTTCTAAAACTTCAATAATTCATAATAAATAGTCCTTTTGTCAGAAAAATACAAATTCTATGTCCTTCCCATAGGAAATTTAATTCTCTACAACTTTGTAGAAGGAAGTTTTTCCAAATTCCAAACATAAATTATCCGAAATTCACAAACGGATGATTTTTCACACCAAAATACTAATAAAAACACATCAGCGCTAATACCTTCTCTTATATCCACAAAATAAATATGTCCTTATTATATAAATTAATAATTAATTATTCATAAATAATATTACAGAACTACAATATTGACAACCAGGTCGTTCCCAGGAAAGAGGGGGCCTTCCGATAAGGACTTCTCCTTACAGGCGCGTGATTAAATATCCCCTTCTAGACAGAACTTCCTTAGACATTGTCAATAATGCTATCTAATAATATTATTCAAATAATATGAATTATTGAGTTGATAATGTGAAATACTGTGCAGTGACAATTATTGAATCAATCATATAAAATAGCAACATAGCAATTATTGATATAAAATATCAACGTAGCAATTATTGAATCAATAAAATATCATGCAATTATTGAATCAATAATATAAAATATTGAACAGTAATTACTGTAACAATTATTGAGTAATGACTTCTCACGTAAGAATCAATAATTAGAATTACTGTGCAATACCGTGTGCTACTATGCAATATCGTGTGCTACCGTGCAACACCGCGTATTACTGTACTTTTATCACCGGGTATTTTAACAGTACTAACGGTAACAACTACGCAGTTATTTTATAAAAAGGTTATTTCTGTCGCTTTCTATATCCGACAGTTATTCCGTTATGGGGGCCCACAAATAGCTGCGCCGTCGTACGAATATTCCCCGACAACAAGAATATTTCACGACCAAACGAATATTCCCCGACAACAAAAATATTTTATATCCACTTGCTCATTTTAAAATATTTGCATATTTCACCCATAACTTTTCACATTTATCAAATCAACACCTTATTATTTCGAAATAATATATAAAGAAAATTAAATCTTTATTCATAAAACTTGGGGTCTTACAACCTCCCCTCCTTATGAAATTTCGTCCTCGAAATTGACGTACGTACCTGGTATGTCGAAAAGGTGAGGATACCTCGCTTTCATTTCTGATTCCAACTCCCAGGTCATTTCCTCAATAGCATGGTTTGTCCACAAAACTTTAACTTGAGGTATAACTTTCGAGCGTAGGACATGCTCCTTCCTATCCAAGATCTTGACAGGTACCTCCTCGTACGTTAAATCTTCAGCTATTTCGTCCGATTCTAACTCAATAATGTGGTTTGGATCCTTCACATATTTACGCAGTACGGATATATGAAAAACGTTATAAACACGAGACAAGCTTGGAGGTAAAGCGAGTCTATAGGCCACATTTTCTACTCGGTCAAGAATATCAAATGGACCAATGAATCGTGGATTGAGCTTTCCTCTCTTGCCAAACCTCGTAACTCCTTTCCACGGAGCAACACGTAATAACACATGGTCTCCAACATTAAATTTCACGTCCTTTCGATGATGATCCGCATAACTCTTTTGTCGATATTGTGCAGTTTGTATCCGTTGTCGGATCATTTGAATCTTTTCTGTAGTCATACGTTCCAACTCTGGTACCAACAATGTTGCTTCACCCACCTCATTCCAACATGCTGGAGAGCGATACTTTCTCCCATACAACGCTTCGAATGAAGCTACGCCTATACTTGCTTGATAACTGTTATTGTAGGAGAATTCCACCAATGGTAAGTACTTATCCCAACTCCCTTTGAAGTCTAGAACACAAAGTCTCAATAGATCTTCAAGAGTTTGAATAGTTCTTTCTGATTGTCCGTCTGTTTGAGGATGATAAGTCGAGCTGAATCGTAAATTCGTGCCCATAGCTTTCTGCAAACTGATCCAAAATCTTGAAGTAAATCTGGGGTCACAATCCGAAACTATGGATACTGGCATGCCATACAATCTCACAATCTCATTCAAACCTAATGTATTCTGGTTTAGGTCAGTGACATGAGCTAAGAAAGCTTGACATCCGTTTTTCAATAAACGAATAACTTTGTTACTTGAAATGATATTGACTGATTTTAGTGGCTTGGTGGTTTGGATTCGCACAACAGGTTGATTAGGAATATGAAAACTAACAACCTTACGAAAAAAATCAATTTTGGCATGGTAAGTGGTTAACCAGTCAATTCCTAAAATCACGTCAAATGCAAGTATTTTTAAAGATATAAGATCAACAGGTAAGGTAAGGGTACCAATCTGAATCAAGCAAGATTTGTAAACTGTGGATGTAACAAAGGTTTCTCCCAACGGAGTTTCAACAGATAAGTCAAAGTCTAATTTATCAGAAGTCAAGTTCAAACGTTGAGCACAAGCAGGCGAAATAAAGGAATGGGTAGCACCGGTGTCTAACAAAGTGTAAACTTTGCAAGAGTTTATGATTAGCTTACCCGTAATCACCTCGTGTGGGTTCCTCGCATTTTGGGCTGTCACGACAAACGCTCTTCCAGGAATCACCGACTTTGACTTGTCCGAAACCGCCTTTAGAATCACCACCCCCGCTGGATTTGGTTTCGCAACAGGACAATCTCGAGCTATATGTCCTTCTGTCATACTTTCCTCCTCGCTGGTTGTCATTGCTCCGATGACTGCTGCCACCGGTACGACCTTGGTTGTGGTCCCTCGGTTAAACATAATCACTATCTCGTTCTAACAACTGGGCCCTGTTCACTACATCCGAATATAAAAAAAAATTATGAGAAATGAGGTATTGACGTATTTCGGGTTTCAAACCTCTTAGAAACATCCGCGTCATACGTTCCTCATTCTCCACCAAATGAGGTGCAAACCTAGACAACTCCGCGAACTTAGCCTCGTACTGGGATACCATCATGTTGTTTTGTTCTAGTCTGATAAACTCTACCTCCTTCATATGACGAATACTTTCAGGAAAGTACTTGTCATTGAACAGTTTCTGGAACGCTTCCAAAGACATCTTGAGTGCGGCAGGCTGGGTACGCTTCACGGATTCCCACCAGTAATCTGCCTCTCCACGGAACATAAACGTGGCGAATGGAACCTTCTGTTCCTCCGTGCATCCCAAGATATCAAATATCTTGGTAATTTGCTTAACCCACGTCTCCGTTTTGATCGGATCCGGCTTTCCCTGAAATTCTGGTGGTCCCAACTCTTTGAACTGCTTGGCAGTGACAAGCCTCGAGTTGTTATTATCTCCACCTGTATTTTGCACACGAGTTTCCCTCGTCTAGTTTTGCATGAACTGCAAAAAACTTCTAAACATCTCATCGTTTATCGTCTGACCAGCGTTGTTTTCAGGATGAACATTGCCTTCTTGTTGCACGTTCTCCTGGTTAGTGATTAAAGGTGTCACCACGGTCTCATTCACTTCATTGTTAACATTCTCAGCTGCCATTCTCAAATACTGCCATAAAACAAGGGTTAATTAAATAAATTAACATATCACATAAAAACCCTATGCTCCGACTGACTAATTAAATACCACATAAGCTTAGGTAGGACATACTAGTGAAAAATTTATTCTTCTCTCCCCTCCTAGTTTTATTCCCCGATCTCCGCTAGAGATCATATCCCTAAGCTCTGATACCAACTGTAACGCCCCCAGAATAGGTCCAGTCAATCCAACCCATTCTGAGTCGCCAAATACATGGTACAGAATTTAAATACAAACTTTTATATGACACGGTCGTGCAAAATACGACCACACAACTGTGAATGTCAATACAAATATGTAAAAAATATTAAGATTCAAACTAAGTCCTCATTACAATTATTATCACACTATTTATCAGAAATAGTGAGGACTACTACTGCTCTAACTCGGACCATCACTCTGTCCCCCGACTAGTCCCTGCGACATTCTTATTTTCTGAAGAGGACAACAGATGAAAAGGGTGAGCTCAACTAGCCCAATAAAGAATATTATGACTAAGATAATGGAAAATAAATTATCGTTAGTATTCAACAATTCAGATAAAATATTATTGACAACAAGTTTTAGATCAATATTCGCAGCGGAAATAATCATTCATCATCAATATTTTATCCCTGTAACATCAATCAATATACATCTCGAATCAATATTTATCTTTGCACTACAGGCCAAAGATATTCATTTGTATCACCAGTGGTCATGTTCATCTCAACACCTGTCATCTTTGCACTACGGCCAAAGATATTCATCAGGTAATCATTCATCTTTGCTCTACAAGCCAAAGATATTCAGTTATATCACCACTTAGTACTGAAAATGATGAAAAATAATATAAATAACGAATCCAGTAAAATAAATGTTAAGATTAAGGATTCGTATTTTAGTTTATTCAAGTTCAAGAATATCCCATAATAATACTTTGTGGAGCAAAATTCAAGAATGAAGCTCAAAACTTAGATCCAATCAAAGATAGTAACTATAACAGATAATTTGGACAAATAGAAGAAAATTTAGTTTTTTCGTGAATAGTGCCGTATACGTGAATAGTGTCATATACGTGAATAGTAACTTCGACGGAAAAAGTAAGAATTTCATAATAAAATCCATGTCAATATTTTAGTATAGTGATATTGAAAAGAATAACATTATTTACAAAAGAAAATAACATCCCTTATCTCAAAAGAATAGTACCTCTGACTAGAGTATCGGATATAATACCGAAGAAAACTTGCACTGAATACTAACACTCAAAGTATCTAAATACTCACAAAAATACACTCGATATTATAGAGAGAAAACTTCTGATTCTGGTGTGATTTTTAATTCTAACCTAAGCACCTTATTTATAGGAAAAGCTTAGGATGCCAAAGTAGACTAAATTAATAAAATAATATTTTTTTAAAAAAAAAAATTCCGCCGCCGGCTGCTAAGAAATCAGAGTTTTTTCACAACAACCAAAAGTGGGGCCCACCCATTAAAAAAATATTTAGTTTCCGAAACTTCAATAATTCATAATAAATAGCCCTTTAGTCAGAAAAAATACAAATTCTATGTCTTTCCTATAGAAAATTTAATTCTCTACAACTTTGCAGAAGGAAGTTTTTCCAAATTCCAAACATAAATTATCCGAAATCCACAAACGGATGATTTTTCACACCAAAATACTGATAAAAACACATCAGCACTAATTCCTTCTCTTATATCCACAAAATAAATATTTTCTTATCATATAAATTAATAATTAATTATTCACAAATAATATTACAGAACTACAATATTGACAACTAGGTCGTTCCCAGGAAAGAGGGGGCCTTCCGATAAGGACTTCTTCTTACTGGCGCGTAATTAAATATCTCTCATAGACAGAACTTCTTTAGACATTGTCAATAATGCTATCTAATAATATTATTCAAATAATATGAATTATTGAGTTGATAATGTGAAATACTGTGCAGTGACAATTATTGAATCAATCATATAAAATAGCAACATAGCAATTATTGATATAAAATATCAACGTAGCAATTATTGAATCAATAAAATATCATGCAATTATTGAATCAATAATATAAAATATTGAACAGTAATTACTGTAACAATTATTGAGTAATGACTTCTCACGTAAGAATCAATAATTAGAATTACTGTGCAATACCGTGTGCTACTATGCAATACCGTGTGCTACCGTGCAACACCGCGTATTACTGTACTTTTATCATCGGGTATTTCAACAGTACTAACGGTAACAACTACGCCGTTATTTTATAAAAAAGTTATTTATGTCGCTTTCTATATCCGAAAGTTGTTCCGTTGTGGGGTCCACAAATAGCTGCGCCGTCGTACGAATATTTTTCGACAACAAGAATATTTCACGACCAAACGAATATTCCCCGACAACAAGAATATTTTATAACCACTTGCTCATTTTAAAATATTTGCACATTTCACCCATAACTTTTCACATTTATCAAATCAACACTTTACTATTTCGAAATAATATATAAAGAAAATTAAATCTTTATTCATCAAACTTGGGGTCTTACATTAAAGTTGAAACATTAAGATTTAAAGTGTAAAAAGCGAAAAACTTTAAGGTTTAAAGTGTATTTAAGCCTAGTAACTAAAAACTCCAATACAAGAAAATGACCTATTAGCGACCAAGCGTATCTGCGACCGCATTATTCGGTCGCTACTGCAAGTAATAGCAATCGCACTTAAAAATTAATAATCGCTATTTTCATTAGTAATCGTCCTCAGGTCGCTGAGCGGTCGATATATAGGCGACAAAGGCAAATTGCACATATAGGGGATGACGTTAAGGGTATAAACGAGTCGAATCGAAGCGAATAGAGAGTTGCTCAAATTCGACTAGAAACATTAAATTCATACTCGAATTCGACTCGAATTCGAATTGTATTTGAAAATTAAGTTCTACTCAAATTCGACTCGACTCGAATATTTATTACTCGAATTTGATCCGACTTGGATCGAATTATATTCAAACTACTCGTGAGCTTTAAATTCAAGCTCGAATTCGAGTATTCACATAATAACTATTTTTATGATAAATATAATTATAAATTGAATAATTTGTTATTTTACTTAAAAATGATAAAATATATTTACTATTACACTTTATAAATGTAAAATCACAATTAAAAATAAAATAAAATAATAAATTATCCTAATTTAATTTAATTTTGTATATAATATAAGAAAATGTATCGAGTATCTAATCGAATCTGTATCAATCGAGTATCAAATCGAATCTGTATTAATCGAGTATATATCGAATCACAATCGATAATTCGAGTAATTTGAATATTAAACGAGTCGGGTATAATCTTGCTCAGATTTTACTCATATTTTTATTCAAACTATTTTTTAAGCTCAGATTTGGATCATATTATTAACGAATCTGAGTCTCGCTCGTATTTTTTGAGTCGAGCACGAATCGAGCTCGAACTGTTTCACTCATTTACAGCCTTAGCGGCAGTATATCACAATTGCAGCATATTACTGCACTACTGCACGGGTACGTATTTTACAAATTTAAATTTTAATTTTAGTATATCATATATTTACATATTAATATATCAGCATATTTTGTAGAAGACTCAGTCTCAAGGTCAACCTATCCATTGGCTGGATGTATACGTGACCACCAGCGATTGTTTGCTTGAGACTATCCAAATAACAATAATTTGATATGTTTATAAATTTTTACATCATTCTTAAGCATTTTATATTTATTTTTAACTATTTAATTTCTAAGATGCTGGCAGGACATTTATAAAAGCCTACTGAATGAGAGCTATCCTGAAGGCACCATGCGGCCGCCGATTAATCAAGAATTGTGGGAGAGGGCGTCGGTTGTGAAGAATAATTATGTCAAAGGCCAATGACAACGACGACGACCGACTATCAGTGACACAGGCAGATCTGCTAGTCAGTCTACTCAGTTATCGTGTCATTTGACGCTGCACACTCCTGCTGATTGTGTGAGAGCAATATGTGAGGATCGATCATTTTTTCTTACACTTGGCGAGCATATGCAATTTTTGAGTCCTGAGCGGTTAGCAGATGCAGTGGCAAGAGCAACACAACACCAGGATGAGCCCGAATAGGTAATCTTATCATTGTTTAGCATTGCATATTTAGTTTAACTTTACATTCAATAATACATGTTTTATTCTTTTGTTACAGTCCCCTTTGGACGATATTGATTTGTGAAGACATTTGTATTTTCTATTATTTTGTTAATCTATAATTAAATAATTCGAAATACTGTGCAATACCGTGTGCTACTGTGCAACACCGCGTATTACTATATTTTAACCACCGGGTATTTCAACAGTACTAACGGTAACAACTACGCCGTTATTTATCAAAAGGTTATTTCTGTCGCTTTCTATATTCGACAGTTATTCCGTTGTAGGGCTCACAAATAGCTGCGCCGTCGTACGAATATTCCCCGACAACAAGAATATTCCACGACCAAACGAATATTCCCCGACAACAATGAATATTTTATAACCACTTGCTCACTTTAAAATATTTGCACATTTCACCCACAACTTTTCACATTTATCAAATCAACACCTTACTATTTCAAAATAATATATAAAGAAAATTAAATCTTTATTCATAAAAGTTGGGGTCTTACAACCTCCCCTCCTTATGAAATTTCGTCCTCAAAATTGACGTACATACCTAGTATGTCGAAAAGGTAAGGATACCTCGCTTTCATTTCCGATTCCAACTCCCAGGTCATTTCCTCAATAGCATGGTTTTTCCACAAAACTTTAACTTGAGGTATAATTTTCGAGCGTAGGACATGCTCCTTCCTATCCAAGATCTTGACAGGTACCTCCTCGTACGTTAAATCTTCAGCTATTTCGTCCGGTTCTAACTCAATAATGTGGTTTGGATCCTTCACATATTTACGTAACACGGATATGTGAAACACGTTATGAACACGAGACATGCTTGGAGGTAGAGCAAGTCTATAAGCCATATTTTCTAATCGGTCAAGAATCTCAAATGGACCAATGAATCGTGGATTGAGCTTTCCTCTCTTGCCGAATCTCGTAACTCCTTTCCACGGAGCAATACGTAATAATACATGGTCCCCAACATTAAATTCTACGTCCTTTCGAAGAAGATCCGCATAACTCTTTTGTCGATCTTGTGCGGTTTGTATACGTTGTCAGATTATTTGGATCTTTTCTGTAGTCATACGTACTAACTCCGGTCCCAACAATGTTGTTTTACCCATTTCGTTCTAATATACTGGAGAACGACACTTTCTCCCATACAATGCTTCGAATGGAGCTACGCCTATACTTGCCTGATAACTGTTGTTGTAGGAGAATTCCACCAATGATAAGTACTTATCCCAACTCCCTTTGAAGTCTAGAACACAGAGTCTCACTAGATCTTCAAGAGTTTGAATAGTCCTTTCCGATTGTCCGTCTGTTTGAGGATGATAAGCCGAACTGAATCGTAAATCCGTGTCTATTACTTTCTGCAAACTGATCCAAAATCGTGAAGTAAATCTGGGGTCACGATCTGAAACTATGGATACTGGCATGCCATACTGTGACGCCCCCAGAATAGGTCCATTCAACCCAACCCATTCTGAGTCGCCAAATACATGGTACAGAATTCAAATACAAACTTTATATCATACGGTCGTGCAAAATACGACCACACAACTGTGAGTCTCAATACAAATATGTAGAAAATATTAAGATTCAAACTAAGTCCTCATTACAATTATTATCACACTATTTATCAGAAATAGTGAGGACTACTACTGCTCTAACTCGGACCATCACTCTGTCCCCCGACTAGTCCCCGCAACATTCTCATTTCCTGAAGAGGACAACAGATGAAAAAGGTGAGCTCAACTAGCCCAGTAAAGAATATTATGACTAAGATAATGGGAAACAAATTATCGTTAGTCTTCAACAAATAAGATAAAATATAATGGACAACCAATTTTAGATCAATATTTGCAGCGGAAATAACAAATCATTAGAAGAGTTAAGCAGAGAATCAAGTCTACTATCTTCTATGATTTAAAAGTCCATCATCAATATTTTATCCCTGTAACATCAATCAATATACATCTCGAATCAAATATTCATCTTTGCACTACAGGCCAAAGATATTCATTTGTATCATCAGTGGTCATATTCATCTCAACACCTGTCATCTTTGCACTACAGGCCAAAGATATTCATCAGGTAATCATTCATCTTTGCTCTACAGGCCAAAGATATTCATCAGGTAATCATTCATCTTTGCTCTACAGGCCAAAGATATTCATCAAGTAATCATTCATCTTTTAGGACTGAGGATGATGAAAAATATTTAAAAAAAAACGAATCCAGTGAGATAAAAGACAAAGACTAAGGATTCGTATTTCAGTATATTCAATTCAAAAATACCTCATAATAATCAATTATGGAGCAAAATTCAAGAATAGAGCTCAAAACTTGGATACAATCAAAGATAGTAACCTTAACAAGCAATTTGGACAAATAGAAGAAAATTTAATTTTTCCGTGAATAGTGCCGTATACGTGAATAGTGCCGTATACGTGAATAGTAACCCCGACGGAAAAAGTAAGAATTTCAACATAAAATCCATGACAATATTTCTGTATAATGATATTGAAAAGAATAACATCATTTACGGAAGAAAATAACATCCCTTACCTCAAAAAGATAGTACCTCTGACTGGAATATCGGATATAATATTGACGGAAACTTGCGCTGAATACTAATACTCAAAGTATAGAAATACTCACAAAAATACGCTCGATATTATAGAGAGAGAAAACTTCGAATTCTGGTGTGATTTTCAATTCTAACCTAAGCACCCTATTTATAGGAAAAGCTTAGGATGTCAAAGGAGACTAAAATAATAAAATAATATTATTTTTACAAAACTTCTCCAACCGCCGGCTGCTTCAAACATCTGATTTTTTTTTCAACAAAACAACAAAAGTGGGGCCCACCATTTATAAAATAATATTTATTTTCCGAAACTTCAATAATTCATAATAAATAGCCCCTTTGTCAGAAAAATACAAATGATGTGTCCTTCTATAGGAAATTTAATTCTCTACAACTTTGCAGAAGCAAGTTTTTCCAAATTCCAAACATAAATTCTCCGAAATCCAAAAACAGATGATTTCTCACACCAAAATACTGATAAAAACACATCAGCACAAATTCCTTCTTTTATATCCACAAAATAAATATTTCCTTATCATATAAATTAATAATTAATTATTCACAAATAATATTATAGAACTACAATATTAACAACCAGGTCGTTCCCAGGACAGAGGGGGCCTTCCGATAAGGACTTCTCCTTATTGGCGCGCAATTAAATAACCCCTCCTAGACAGAACTTCCTTAGACATTGTCAATAATGCTATCTAATAATATTATTCAAATAATATGAATTATTGAGTTGATAACGTGAAATACTATGCAACGACAATTATTGAATCAATACTACAAAATATCAACTATAGCCATTATTGAATCAATCATAAAAAAAATAGCAACGTAGCAATTATTGAGTCAATAAAATATCAATGCAGCAATTATTGAGTCAATAATATAAAATATCAACGTAGCAATTATTGAGTCAATAATATAAAATATTGAACAGTAAATACTGTAACAATAATTGAGTAGGTTCCTTCTCACGTAAGACTCAATATTTCAAAATACTGTGCAATACCGTGTGCTACTGCGCACCACCGCGTACTGTATTTTAACCACCGGGTATTTCAACAGTACTAACGGTAACAACTACGCCGTTATCTTGTAAAAAAGTTATTTCTGTCGCTTTCTATATCCGACAGTTATTCCGTTGTGGGGTTCACAAATAACTGCGCCGTCGTACGAATATTCCCCGACAACAAGAATATTCCACGACCAAACGAATATTCCCCGACAACAAGAATATTTTATAACCACTTGCTCATTTTAAAAATATTTGCACATTTCACCCATAACTTTCATATTTATCAAGTCAACACCTTACTATTTCGAAATAATATATAAAGAAAATTAAATCTTTATTCATAAAAGTTGGGGTCTTACAACAATATTAACAACCAGGTCGTTCCCAGGACAGAGGGGGCCTTCCGATAAGGACTTCTCCTTATTGGCGCGCAATTAAATAACCCCTCCTAGACAGAACTTCCTTAGACATTGTCAATAATGCTATCTAATAATATTATTCAAATAATATGAATTATTGAGTTGATAATGTGAAATACTGTGCAACGACAATTATTGAATCAATACTACAAAATATCAACTATAGCCATTATTGAATCAATCATAAAAAAATAGCAACGTAGCAATTATTGAGTCAATAAAATATCAATGCAGCAATTATTGAGTCAATAATATAAAATATCAACGTAGCAATTATTGAGTCAATAATATAAAATATTGAACAGTAAATACTGTAACAATAATTGAGTAGGTTCCTTCTCACGTAAGACTCAATAATTCAAAATACTGTGCAATAACGTGTGCTACTGCGCAACACCGCGTACTGTATTTTAACCACCGGGTATTTCAACAGTACTAACGGTAACAACTACGTCGTTATCTTGTAAAAAAGTTATTTCTGTCGCTTTCTATATCCGACAGTTATTCCGTTGTGGGGGCCCACAAATAGCTGCACCGTCGTACGAATATTCCCCGACAACAAGAATATTCCACGACCAAACGAATATTCCCCGACAACAAGAATATTTTATAACCACTTGCTCATTTTAAAAATGTTTGCACATTTCACCCATAACTTTCATATTTATCAAATCAACACCTTACTATTTCGAAATAATATATAAAGAAAATTAAATCTTTATTCATAAAAGTTGGGGTCTTACAACATCCCCTCCTTATGAAATTTCGTCTTCAAAATTGACGTACGTTCCTGGTATGTCGAAAAGGTGAGGATACCTCGCTTTCATTTCCGATTCCAACTCCCAGGTCATTTCCTCAATAGCCTGGTTTCTCCACAAAACTTTAACTTGAGGTATAATTTTCGAGCGTAGGACATGCTCCTTCCTATCCAAGATCTTGACAGGTACCTCCTCGTACGTTAAATCTTCAGCTATCTCGTCTGGTTCTAACTCAATAATGCGATTTGGATCCTTCACATATTTACGTAACACGGATATGTGAAACACATTATGAACACGAGACATGCTTGGAGGTAAAGCAAGTCTATAAGCCACATTTCCTATTCGGTCAAGATTCTCAAATGGACCAATGAATCGTGGGTTGAGCTTTCCTTTCTTCCCAAACCTTGTAACTCCCTTCCATGGAGCAACACGTAATAACACATGGTCTCCAACATTAAATTCCACGTCCTTTCGATGAAGATCTGCATAACTCTTTTGTCGATCTTGTGCTGTTTGTATACATTGTCGGATTATTTGGATCTTTTCTGTAGTCATATGTACTAACTCTGGTCCCAACAATGTTGCTTCACCCACCTCATCCCAACATACTGGAGAATGACACTTTCTCCCATACAACGCTTCGAATGGAGCTACGCCTATACTTGCCTGATAACTGTTGTTGTAGGAGAATTCCACCAATGGTAAGTATTTATCCCAACTCCCTTTGAAGTCTAGAACACAGAGTCTCAATAGATCTTCAAGAGTTTGGATAGTCCTTTCCGATTGTCCGTCTGTTTGAGGATGATAAGCCGAACTGAATCGTAAATCCGTGCCCATAGCTTTCTGCAAACTGATCCAAAATCGTGAAGTAAATTTGGGATCACGATCCGAAACTATGGATACTGGCATGCCATGCAATCTCACAATCTCATTCACGTACATATGAGCAAGACGTTCAAGGGAATAAGTCTCTCGTATCGGCAAGAAATGAGCAGACTTGGTTAATCTATCAACAATAACCCAAATCGCATCTAAGCCTTGAGAAACCTTGGGAAGACCCGTAACGAAATCCATCGTAATGTGTTCCCACTTCCATTTTGGAATCTCCAGTGGTTGCAATGGACCCTTCGGCACTTGATGCTCCGCCTTTACACGTTGACAAGTTAAACATCTCGAGATGAACTCCGCGATCTCTCTCTTCATATTGCCCCACCAAAATGTATGTCGAAGATCACGATACATTTTAGTACTCCCAGGATGGATTGCAAACGGTGTGTTGTGTGCCTCCATCATGATTCTATACTTTAAGTCGGAATCGTTAGGAACACAAAGTCTGGAGTTGACTCGAAGTATTCCATCTTCATCGATTCTCGCTTCTGGAATTGCACCTTCTTGCACCTTCTTCTTCATCTTCATCAGCTCCGCATCCGTAGCTTGAGCAGCTTTAACTTTATCAATCAAAGCTGGTTCTACGCGTATACTTGACATCATCGCACTCGTTCCCACATATGCTCTTATACTCAATGCGTCAGCTACCACGTTCGCTTTTCCAGGATGGTATTGGATAGTATGATCGTAATCTTTCATCAGCTCAAGTCAACGTCGTTGCCGCATGTTGAGTTCCTTCTGAGTGAAGAAATATTTAAGGCTCTTATGATCCGTATAAATCTCCACTTTCTCTCCGTACAAGTAATGTCTCCAGATCTTCAACGCGAAAACGACTGCTGCCAACTCTAGATCATGAGTAGGATAATTCCTCTCATATTCTTTGAGTTGTCGCGAGGCATAGGCTATGACTTTCCCATGTTGCATGAGAACATATCCTAACCCTTTGCCCGAAGCATCGCTGTAAATAACAAATCCATCCGAACCAGATGGTATTGTCAGAACAGGTGCGGAAATAAGTCTCCTCTTGAGCTCTTGGAAGCTCTTCTCGCATTCCTCGCTCCAGACGAATTTCGTATCTTTCCGAGTCAACTAAGTTAATGGAGTAGCGATTCGAGAAAATCCCTCTACGAACCTCCGATAATAACCAGCTAAGCCCAGAAAGCTTCGTACTTCGGTCACCGACTTAGGTTGCTCCCAGCTTTGTATTGCTTTAATCTTCGCCGGGTCCACAGATACTCCACGTTTTGATACCACGTGCCCAAGGAATGCTACTTCCTCAAGCCAGAACTCGCATTTCTTCAGCTTGGCATATAGCTTGTTCTCACGAAGCTTTTGAAGTACCAACTTCAAATGGTGTTCATGATCTTCACGGCTTTTAGAATAAATGAGGATGTCATCAATAAAGACAACAACGAATTGATCCAAATACTCCTTAAATACACGGTTCATCATATCCATGAAAGCAGCAGGAGCATTAGTCAATCCAAAAGACATGACTAAGAACTCATAATGCCCGTACCGTGTTCTGAAAGCAGTCTTTGGAATATCCTCAGTTTTAATCTTCAACTGATGATATCCAGAACGAAGATCGATCTTTGAAAAGAATTGCGCTCCTTGCAACTGGTCGAACAGGTCATCAATACGAGGTAACGGATACCTATTCTTGATGGTGACATGGTTCAACTCCCGATAGTCAATACAAAGTCGCATGCTCCCGTCTTTCTTCTTTACGAATAAAACAGGAGCACCCCAAGGAGACGTACTAGGACGAATAAAATCGATGTCTAACAACTCTTGTAATTGAACCTTTAACTCCTGAAGTTCAATAGGAGTCATTCGATATGGGGTTTTAGAAATGGGCTTTGTACCGGGCTCAAGGTCAATAAAGAATTCAACTTCACGTTCTGGGGGTAGACCGGGAAGTTCTTCGGGAAATACATCAGGAAACTCATTAACAACGAAAATATCATTCAAACCTGACGTATTCTGGTTTAGATCAGTGACATGAGCTAAGAAAGCTTGACATCCGTTTTTCAATAAACGAATACCTTTGTGACTTGAAATGACATTGACTGATTTTAATGGTTTGGTTGTTTGAATTCGCACAACAGGTTGGTTAAGAATATGAAAACTAACAACCTTACGAAAACAATCAATTTTGGCATGATGAATGGTTAACCAATCGATTCCAAAAAATTACATCAAATACAAGAATTTTCAAAGATATAAGATCAACAGGTAAGGTAAGGGTACCAATCTGAATCAAGCAAGATTTGTAAACTGTAGATGTAACAAAGGTTTCTCCTAACGGAGTTTCAACAGATAAGTCAAAGTCTAATTTATCAGAAGTCAAGTTCAAACGTTGAGCACAAGCAGGTGAAATAAAGGAATGGGTAGCACCGGTATCTAATAAGGTATAAACTTCGCAAGAGTTTATGATCAGCTTACCCGTAATCACCTCGTGTGGATTCCTCGCGTTTTGGGCTGTCACGACAAACGCTCTTTCAGGAATCACCGACTTTGACTTGTCTGCAACCGCCTTTGGAATCACCACCCCCGCTGAGCTTGGTTTCGCTATAGGACAATCTCGAGCTATATGTTCTTCTTTTCCACAGTTATAGCATCCTTTGAACTGTTGTGGGCAGTTTGGGCTGATATGTCCCTCTTTCCCGCATTTAAAGCATACGACCGGTGGTCGTTCTCCTCCCCTCGAAACAGTTGATGCTGGTGCTGATGTTGACATCTTCGCGTTCTCATTGTTATACCTTCTCTTTTTGAAATCTCCTCCCGATTCGCTTCTTCTACTATCATGGCCACGATAACTACTGGAGTGGTTACCGCTTCTGTCATACTTTCCTCCTCGCTGGTTGTCATTGCTCCGATGACTGCTGCCACCGGTACGACCTTGGTTGTGGTCCCTCGGTTGAACATAATCATTATCTCGTTCTAATAATTGTGCCCTGTTCACTACATCTGAATATAGAGAAAATTTATGAGAAATGAGGTATTGACGTATTTCGGGTTTCAAACCTCTTAGAAACATCCGCGTCATACGTTCCTTATTCTCCACCAAATGAGGTGCAAACCTGGACAGCTCCGCGAACTTAGCCTCGTACTGGGATACCGTCATGTTATTTTGCTCGAGTCTGATAAACTCTACTTCCTTCATATGACGAATACTTTCAGGAAAGTACTTGTCATTAAACAGTTTCTGGAACGCTTCCCAAGACATCTGGAGTGCGGCAGGCTGGGTACGCTTCACGGATTCCCACCAGTAATCTGCCTCTCCACGGAACATAAACGTGGCGAATGGAACCTTCTGTTCCTCTGTACATCCCAAGACATCAAATATCTTGGTAATTTATTTAATCCACGTCTCCGCCTTGATCGGATCTGGCTTTCCCAGAAACTCTGGTGGTCCCAATTCTTTGAACTGCTTGGCAGTGACAGCTCTCGTGTTGTTATTATCTCCACCTGTATGTTGCACACGAGTCTCTCTCGTCTGGTTTTGCATGAACTGCAGAAAACTTCTAAACATCTCATCGTTTATCGTCTGACCAACGTTATTTTCAGGATGAACATTGCCTTCTTGTTGCACGTTCTCCTGGTTAACGATTAAAGGTGTCTCCACGGTCTCATTCACTTCGTTGTTAACATTCTCAGCTGTCATTCTCAAATACTGCCATAAAACAAGGGTTAATTAAACAAGTCAACATATCACATATTAACCCTATGCTCCGACTGACCAATTAAATACCACATAAGCTTAGGTAGGACACACTAGCGAAGGATTTACTCGTCTCTCCCCTTCTAGTTTTATTCCCCGATCTCCGCCAGAGATCATATCCCTAAGCTCTGATACCAACTGTGACGCCCCCAGAATAGGTCCATTCAACCCAACCCATTCTGAGTCGCCAAATACATGGTACAGAATTCAAATACAAACTTTATATCATACGGTCGTGCAAAATACGACCACACAACTGTGAGTCTCAATACAAATATGTAGAAAATATTAAGATTCAAACTAAGTCCTCATTACAATTATTATCACACTATTTATCAGAAATAGTGAGGACTACTACTGCTCTAACTCGGACCATCACTCTGTCCCCCGACTAGTCCCCGCAACATTCTCATTTTCTGAAGAGGACAACAGATGAAAAGGGTGAGCTCAACTAGCTCAGTAAAGAATATTATGACTAAGATAATGAAAAATAAATTATCGTTAGCCTTCAACAGTTCAGATAAAATATTATTGACAACATGTTTTAGATCAATATTCGCAGCGGAAATAACCGTTCATCATCAATATTTTATCCCTGTAACATCAATCAATATACATCTCGAATCAAATCTTCATCTTTGCACTACAGGCCAAAGATATTCATTTGTATCATCAGTGGTCATGTTCATCTCAACACCTGTCATCTTTGCACTACGGCCAAAGATATTCATCAGGTAATCATTCATCTTTGCTCTACAGGCCAAAAATATTCATCAAGTAATCATTCATCTTTGCTCTACAGGCCAAAGATATTCAGTTACATCACCTTTTAGGACTGAGGATGATGAAAAATATTTTAAAGAACGAATCCAGTGAGATAAAAGACAATGATTAGGGATTCGTCATTTAGTTTATCCAAATTCAAGAATAATCCATAATAATACTTTGTGAAGCAAAATTCAAGAATAAAGCCCAAAACTTGGATACAATCAAAGATAGTAACCTTAACAAGCAATTTGGACAAATAGAAGAAAAATAAATTTTCCCGTGAATAGTGCCGTATACGTGAATAGTAACCCCGACGGAAAAAGTAAGAATTTTAACATAAAATCCATGACAATATTTTTGTATAATGATATTGAGAAGAATAACATCATTTACGAAAGAAATAACATCCCTTACCTCAAAAGAACAGTATCTCTAACTGGAATATCGGATATAATACCGACGGAAGCTTGTACTGAATAGTAATACTCAAAGTATTGAAATACTCACAAAAATACGCTCGATATTATAGAGAGAGAAAACTTCTGATTCTGGTGTGATTTTCAATTCTAACCTAAGCACCCTATTTATAGGAAAAGCTTAGGATGCAAAAGGAGACTAAATGAATAAAATAATATATATTTTTTCAAAATTTCCGCCGCCTGGCGGCTAAATTTTTTTCCAACAAAAGTGGGGCCCGCCCATAAAAAATATATATATTTTCCGAAACTTCAATAATTCATAACAAATAGCTCCTTTATCAGAAAAATACAAATTCTATATCCTTCCATAGAAAATTTAATTCTCTACAACTTTGCAGAAGAAAATTTTTCCAAATTCCAAACATAAATTATCCGAAATCCATAAACAGATGATTTCTCACACCAAAATATTGATAAAAACTCATCAGCGCCAATTCCTTCTTTAATATCCACAAAATAAATATTTCCTTATCATATAAATCAATAATTAATTATTCACAAATAATATTATAGAACTACAATTGTGACGCCCCCAGAATAGGTCCATTCAACCTAACCCATTCTGAGTCGCCAAATACATGGTACAGAATTCAAATACAAACTTTATATCATACGGTCGTGCAAAATACGACCACACAACTGTGAGTCTCAATACAAATATGTAGAAAATATTAAGATTCAAACTAAGTCCTCATTACAATTATTATCACACTATTTATCAGAAATAGTGAGGACTACTACTGCTCTAACTCGGACCATCACTCTGTCCCCCGACTAGTCCCCGCAACATTCTCATTTCCTGAAGAGGACAACAGATGAAAAAGGTGAGCTCAACTAGCCCAGTAAAGAATATTATGACTAAGATAATGGGAAACAAATTATCGTTAGTTTTCAACAAATAAGATAAAATATAATGGACAACCAATTTTAGATCAATATTCGCAGCGGAAATAACAAATCATTAGAAGAGTTAAGCAGAGAATCAAGTCTACTATCTTCTATGATTTAAAAGTCCATCATCAATATTTTATCCCTGTAACATCAATCAATATACATCTCGAATCAAATATTCATCTTTGCACTACAGGCCAAAGATATTCATTTGTATCATCAGTGGTCATATTCATCTCAACACCTGTCATCTTTGCACTACAGGCCAAAGATATTCATCAGGTAATCATTCATCTTTGCTCTACAGGCCAAAGATATTCATCAGGTAATCATTCATCTTTGCTCTACAGGCCAAAGATATTCATCAAGTAATCATTCATCTTTTAGGACTGAGGATGATGAAAAATATTTAAAAAAAAACGAATCCAGTGAGATAAAAGACAAAGACTAAGGATTCGTATTTCAGTATATTCAATTCAAAAATACCTCATAATAATCAATTATGGAGCAAAATTCAAGAATAGAGCTCAAAACTTGGATACAATCAAAGATAGTAACCTTAACAAGCAATTTGGACAAATAGAAGAAAATTTAATTTTTTCCGTGAATAGTGCCGTATACGTGAATAGTGCCGTATACGTGAATAGTAACCCCGACGGAAAAAGTAAGAATTTCAACATAAAATCTATGACAATATTTCTGTATAATGATATTGAAAAGAATAACATCATTTACGGAAGAAAATAACATCCCTTACCTCAAAAAGATAGTACCTCTGACTGGAATATCGGATATAATATTGACGGAAACTTGCGCTGAATACTAATACTCAAAGTATAGAAATACTCACAAAAATACGCTCGATATTATAGAGAGAGAAAACTTCGAATTCTGGTGTGATTTTCAATTCTAACCTAAGCACCCTATTTATAGGAAAAACTTAGGATGCCAAAGGAGACTAAAATAATAAAATAATATTATTTTTACAAAACTTCTCCAGCCGCCGGCTGCTTCAAACATCTGATTTTTTTTCAACAAAACAACAAAAGTGGGGCCCACCATTTATAAAATAATATTTATTTTCCGAAACTTCAATAATTCATAATAAATAGCCCCTTTGTCAGAAAAATACAAATGATGTGTCCTTCTATAGGAAATTTAATTCTCTACAACTTTGCAGAAGAAAGTTTTTCCAAATTCCAAACATAAATTATCCGAAATCCAAAAACAGATGATTTCTCACACCAAAATACTGATAAAAACACATCAGCACAAATTCCTTCTTTTATATCCACAAAATAAATATTTCCTTATCATATAAATCAATAATTAATTATTCACAAATAATATTATAGAACTACAATATTAACAACCAGGTCGTTCCCAGGACAGAGGGGGTCTTCCGATAAGGACTTCTCCTTATTGGCGCGCAATTAAATAACCCCTCCTAGACAGAACTTCCTTAGACATTGTCAATAATGCTATCTAATAATATTATTCAAATAATATGAATTATTGAGTTGATAACGTGAAATACTATGCAACGACAATTATTGAATCAATACTACAAAATATCAACTGTAGCCATTATTGAATCAATCATAAAAAAATAGCAACGTAGCAATTATTGAGTCAATAAAATATCAATGCAGCAATTATTGAGTCAATAATATAAAATATCAACGTAGCAATTATTGAGTCAATAATATAAAATATTGAACAGTAAATACTGTAACAATAATTGAGTAGGTTCCTTCTCACGTAAGACTCAATATTTCAAAATACTGTGCAATACCGTGTGCTACTGCGCACCACCGCGTACTGTATTTTAACCACCGGGTATTTCAACAGTACTAACGGTAACAACTACGCCGTTATCTTGTAAAAAAGTTATTTCTGTCGCTTTCTATATCCGACAGTTATTCCGTTGTGGGGTCCACAAATAACTGCGCCGTCGTACGAATATTCCCCGACAACAAGAATATTCCACGACCAAACGAATATTCCCCGACAACAAGAATATTTTATAACCACTTGCTCATTTTAAAAATATTTGCACATTTCACCCATAACTTTCATATTTATCAAGTCAACACCTTACTATTTCGAAATAATATATAAAGAAAATTAAATCTTTATTCATAAAAGTTGGGGTCTTACAACCTCCCCTCCTTATGAAATTTCGTCCTCGAAATTGACGTACGTTCCTGGTATGTCGAAAAGGTGAGGATACCTCGCTTTCATTTCCGATTCCAACTCCCAGGTCATTTCCTCAATTGCATGGTTTCTCCACAAAACTTTAACTTGAGGTATAATTTTCGAGCGTAGGACATGCTCCTTCCTATCCAAGATCTTGACAGGTACCTCCTCGTACGTTAAATCTTCAGCTATCTCGTCTGGTTCTAACTCAATAATGCGGTTTGGATCCTTCACATATTTACGTAACACGGATATGTGAAACACGTTATGAACACGAGACATGCTTGGAGGTAAAGCGAGTCTATAAGCCACATTTCCTATTCGGTCAAGAATCTCAAATGGACCAATGAATCGTGGATTGAGCTTTCCTCTCTTCCCGAACCTCGTAACTCCTTTCCACGGAGCAATACGTAGTAACACATGGTCCCCAACATTAAATTCCACGTCTTTTCGATGAAGATCTGCATAACTCTTTTGTCGATCCTGTGCCGTCTGTATACGTTGTCGGATTATTTGGATCTTTTCTGTAGTCATACGTACTAACTCTGGTCCCAACAATGTTGCTTCACCCACCTCATCCCAACATACTGGAGAACGACACTTTCTCCCATACAACGCTTCGAATGGAGCTACGCCTATACTTGCCTGATAACTGTTGTTGTAGGAGAATTTCACCAATGGTAAATACTTATCCCAACTCCCTTTGAAGTCTAGAACACAGAGTCTCAATAGATCTTCAAGAGTTTGAATAGTTCTTTCCGATTGTCCGTCCGTTTGAGGATGATAAGCCGAACTGAATCGTAAATCCGTACCCATAGCTTTCTGCAAACTGATCCAAAATCGTGAAGTAAATCTGGGATCACGATCCGAAACTATGGATACTGGCATGCCATGCAATCTTACAATCTCATTCACGTACATATGAGCAAGACGTTCAAGGGAATAAGTCTCTCGTATCGGCAAGAAATGAGCAGACTTGGTTAATCTATTAACAATAACCCAAATCGCATCTAAGCCTTGAGAAACGTTGGGAAGACCCGTAACGAAATCCATCGTAATGTGTTCCCACTTCCATTTCGGAATCTCCAGTGGTTGCAATGGACCCTTCGGCACTTGATGCTCCGCCTTTACACGTTGACAAGTTAAACATCTCGAGATGAACTCCGCGATCTCTCTCTTCATATTGCTCCACCAAAATGTATGTCGAAGATCACGATACATTTTAGTACTCCCAGGATGGATCGCAAACGGTGTGTTGTGTGCCTCCATCATGATTCTATACTTCAAGTCGAAATCGTTAGGAACACAAAGTCTGGAGTTGACTCGAAGTATTCCCTCTTCATCGATTCTTGCTTCTAGAATTGCACCTTCTTGCACCTTCTTCTTCATCTTCATCAACTCCGCATCTGTAGCTTGAGCAGCTTTAACTTTATCAAGCAAAGCTGGTTCTACGCGTATACTTGACATCATCGCACTCGTTCCCACATATGATCTTCTACTCAACGCGTCAGCTACCACGTTCGCTTTTCCAGGATGGTATTGGATAGTATGATCGTAATCTTTCAACAGCTCAAGCCAACGTCGTTGCCGCATGTTGAGTTCCTTCTGAGTGAAGAAATATTTAAGGCTCTTATGATCTGTATAAATCTCCACTTTCTCTCCATACAAGTAATGTCTCCAGATCTTCAACGCGAATACGACTGCTGCCAACTCTAGATCATGAGTAGGATAATTCCTCTCATATTCTTTGAGTTGTCGCGAGGCATAGGCTATGACTTTCCCATGTTGCATGAGAACACATCCTAACCCTTTGCCTGAAGCATCGCTGTAGATAACAAATCCATCCGAACCAGATGGTATTGTCAGAACAGGTGCCGAAATAAGTCTCCTCTTGAGCTCTTGGAAGCTCTTCTCGCATTCCTCGCTCCAAACGAATTTCGTATCTTTCCGAGTCAACTGTGTTAATGGAGTAGCGATTCGAGAAAATCCCTCTACGAACCTCCGATAATAACCAGCTAAGCCCAGAAAGCTTCGTACTTCAGTCACCGACTTAGGTTGCTCCCAGCTTTGTATTGCTTCAATCTTCGCCGGGTCAACAGATACTCCACGTTTCGATACCACGTGCCCAAGGAATGCTACTTCCTCAAGCCAGAACTCGCATTTCTTTAACTTGTCGTATAGCTTGTTCTCACGAAGCTTTTGAAGTACCAGCTTCAAGTGGTGTTCATGATTTTCACGGCTTTTAGAATAGATGAGAATGTCATCAATAAAGACAACAACGAATTGATCTAAATACTCCTTAAATACACGGTTCATCATATCCATGAAAGCAGCAGGAGCATTAGTCAATCCAAAAGACATGACTAAGAACTCATAATGCCCGTACCGTGTTCTGAAAGCAGTCTTTGGAATATCCTCAGTTTTAATCTTCAACTGATGATATCCAGAACGAAGATCGATCTTTGAAAAGAATTGCGCTCCTTGCAACTGGTCGAACAGGTCATCAATACGAGGTAACGGATACCTATTCTTGATGGTGACATGGTTCAACTCCCGATAGTCAATGCAAAGTCGCATACTCCCGTCTTTCTTCTTTACGAATAAAACAGGAGCACCCCAAGGAGACGTACTAGGACGAATAAAATCGATGTCTAACAACTCTTGTAATTGGACCTTTAACTCCTGAAGTTCAATAGGAGCCATTCGATACGAGGTTTTAGAAATGGGCTTTGTACCGGGCTCAAGGTCAATAAAGAATTCAACTTCACGTTCTGGGGGTAGACCGGGAAGTTCTTCAGGAAATACATCAGGAAACTTATTAACAACGGAAATATCATTCAAATCTGATGTATTCTGATTTAGATCAGTGACATGAGCTAAGAAAGCTTGACATCCGTTTTTCAATAAACGAATAGCTTTATGACTTGAAATGATATTGACTGATTTTAGTGGTTTGGTGATTTGGATTCGCACAACAGGTTGATTAGGAATATGAAAACTAACAACCTTACGAAAACAATCAATTTTGGCATGGTAAGTGGTTAACCAGTCAATTCCTAAAATCACGTCAAATGCAAGTATTTTCAAAGATATAAGATCAACAGGTAAGGTAAGGGTACCAATCTGAATCAAGCAAGATTTATAAACTGTAGATGTAACAAAGGTTTCTCCTAACGGAGTTTCAACAGATAAGTCAAAGTCTAATTTATCAGAAGTCAAGTTCAAACGTTGAGCACAAGCAGGTGAAATAAAGGAATGGGTAGCACCGGTATCTAACAAGGTGTAAACTTCGCAGGAGTTTATGATCAGCTTACCCGTAATCACCTCGTGTGGATTCCTCGCGTTTTGGGCTGTAACGACAAACGCTCTTCCAGGAATCACCGACTTTGACTTGTCTGCAACCGCCTTTGGAATTACCACCCCCGCTGAGCTTGGTTTCGCTATAGGACAATCTCGAGCTATATGTCCTTTCTTTCCACAGTTGTAACATGCTTTGAATAGTTGTGGACAGTTTGGGCTGATATGTCCCTCTTTCCCGCATTTAAAGCATACGACCGGTGGTCGTTCTCCTCCCCTCGAAACAGTTGATTCTGGTGCTGATGTTGACATCTTCGTGTTCTCATTGTTGTACCTTCTCTTCTTGAAATCTCCCCCCGATTCGCTTCTTCTACTATCATGGCCACGATAACCACCGGAGTGGTTACCGCTTCTGTCATACTTTCCTCCTCGCTGGTTGTCATTGCTCCGATGACTACTGCCACCAGTACGACCTTGGTTGTGGTCCCTCGGTTGAACATAATCATTATCTCGTTCCAATAACTGGGCCCTGTTTACTACATCCGAATATAAAGAAAACTTATGAGAAATGAGGTATTGACGTATTTCGGGTTTCAAACCTCTTAGAAACATCCGCGTCATACGTTCCTCATTCTCCACCAAATGAGGTGCAAACCTGGACAGCTCCGCGAACTTAGCTTCGTACTGGGATACCGTCATGTTGTTTTGCTCGAGTCTGATAAACTCTACTTCCTTCATATGACGAATACTTTCAGGAAAGTACTTGTCATTAAACAGTTTCTGGAACGCTTCCCAAGACATCTGGAGTACGGCAGGCTGGGTACGCTTCACGGATTCCCACCAGTAATCTGCCTCTCCACGGAACATAAACGTGACGAATGGAACCTTCTGTTCCTCTGTACATCCCAAGACATCAAATATCTTGGTAATTTGTTTAATCCACGTCTCCGCTTTGATCGGATCCGGCTTTCCCAGAAACTCTGGTGGTCCCAATTCTTTGAACTGCTTAGCAGTGACAGCTCGCGTGTTGTTATTATCTCCACCTGTATGTTGCACACGAGTCTCCCTCATCTGATTTTGCATGAACTACAAAAAACTTATAAACATCTCATCGTTTATCGTCTGACCAGCGTTATTTTCAGGATGAACATTGCCCTCTTGTTGCACGTTCTCCTAGTTAACGATTAAAGGTGTCTCCACGGTCTCATTCACTTCGTTGTTAACGTTCTCAGCTGCCATTCTCAAATACTGCCATAAAACAAGGGTTAATTAAACAAGTCAACATATCACATATTAACCCTACGCTCCGCCTGACCAATTAAATACCACATAAGCTTAGGTAGGACACACTAGCGAAGGATTTACTCGTCTCTCCCCTCCTAGTTCTATTCCCCGATCTCCGCCAGAGATCATATCCCTAAGCTCTGATACCAACTGTGACGCCCCCAGAATAGGTCCATTCAACCCAACCCATTCTGAGTCGCCAAATACATGGTACAGAATTCAAATACAAACTTTATATCATACGGTCGTGCAAAATACGACCACACAACTGTGAGTCTCAATACAAATATGTAGAAAATATTAAGATTCAAACTAAGTCCTCATTACAATTATTATCACACTATTTATCAGAAATAGTGAGGACTACTACTGCTCTAACTCGGACCATCACTCTGTCCCCCGACTAGTCCCCGCAACATTCTCATTTCCTGAAGAGGACAACAGATGAAAAAGGTGAGCTCAACTAGCCCAGTAAAGAATATTATGACTAAGATAATGGGAAACAAATTATCGTTAGTCTTCAACAAATAAGATAAAATATAATGGACAACCAATTTTAGATCAATATTCGCAGCGAAAATAACAAATCATTAGAAGAGTTAAGCAGAGAATCAAGTCTACTATCTTCTATGATTTAAAAGTCCATCATCAATATTTTATCCCTGTAACATCAATCAATATACATCTCGAATCAAATATTCATCTTTGCACTACAGGCCAAAGATATTCATTTGTATCATCAGTGGTCATATTCATCTCAACACCTGTCATCTTTGCACTACAGGCCAAAGATATTCATCAGGTAATCATTCATCTTTGCTCTACAGGCCAAAGATATTCATCAGGTAATCATTCATCTTTGCTCTACAGGCCAAAGATATTCATCAAGTAATCATTCATCTTTTAGGACTGAGGATGATGAAAAATATTTAAAAAAAAACGAATCCAGTGAGATAAAAGACAAAGACTAAGGATTCGTATTTCAGTATATTCAATTCAAAATACCTCATAATAATCAATTATGGAGCAAAATTCAAGAATAGAGCTCAAAACTTGGATACAATCAAAGATAGTAACCTTAACAAGCAATTTGGACAAATAGAAGAAAATTTAATTTTTTCCGTGAATAGTGCCGTATACGTGAATAGTGCCGTATACGTGAATAGTAACCCCGACGGAAAAAGTAAGAATTTCAACATAAAATCTATGACAATATTTCTGTATAATGATATTGAAAAGAATAACATCATTTACGGAAGAAAATAACATCCCTTACCTCAAAAAGATAGTACCTCTGACTGGAATATCGGATATAATATTGACGGAAACTTGCGCTGAATACTAATACTCAAAGTATAGAAATACTCACAAAAATACGCTCGATATTATAGAGAGAGAAAACTTCGAATTCTGGTGTGATTTTCAATTCTAACCTAAGCACCCTATTTATAGGAAAAGCTTAGGATGCCAAAGGAGACTAAAATAATAAAATAATATTATTTTTACAAAACTTCTCCAGCCGCCGGCTGCTTCAAACATCTGATTTTTTTTCAACAAAACAACAAAAGTGGGGCCCACCATTTATAAAATAATATTTATTTTCCGAAACTTCAATAATTCATAATAAATAGCCCCTTTGTCAGAAAAATACAAATGATGTGTCCTTCTATAGGAAATTTAATTCTCTACAACTTTGCAGAAGAAAGTTTTTCCAAATTCCAAACATAAATTATCCGAAATCCAAAAACAGATGATTTCTCACACCAAAATACTGATAAAAACACATCAGCACAATTCCTTCTTTTATATCCACAAAATAAATATTTCCTTATCATATAAATCAATAATTAATTATTCACAAATAATATTATAGAACTACAATATTAACAACCAGGTCGTTCCCAGGACAGAGGGGGCCTTCCGATAAGGACTTCTCCTTATTGGCGCGCAATTAAATAACCCCTCCTAGACAGAACTTCCTTAGACATTGTCAATAATGCTATCTAATAATATTATTCAAATAATATGAATTATTGAGTTGATAACGTGAAATACTATGCAACGACAATTATTGAATCAATACTACAAAATATCAACTGTAGCCATTATTGAATCAATCATAAAAAAAATAGCAACGTAGCAATTATTGAGTCAATAAAATATCAATGCAGCAATTATTGAGTCAATAATATAAAATATCAACGTAGCAATTATTGAGTCAATAATATAAAATATTGAACAGTAAATACTGTAACAATAATTGAGTAGGTTCCTTCTCACGTAAGACTCAATATTTCAAAATACTGTGCAATACCGTGTGCTACTGCGCACCACCGCGTACTGTATTTTAACCACCGGGTATTTCAACAGTACTAACGGTACAACTACGCCGTTATCTTGTAAAAAAATTATTTCTGTCGCTTTCTATATCCGACAGTTATTCCGTTGTGGGGTCCACAAATAACTGGCGCCGTCGTACGAATATTCCCCGACAACAAGAATATTCCACGACCAAACGAATATTTCCCGACAACAAGAATATTTTATAACCACTTGCTCATTTTAAAAATATTTGCACATTTCACCCATAACTTTCATATTTATCAAGTCAACACCTTACTATTTTGAAATAATATATAAAGAAAATTAAATCTTTATTCATAAAAGTTGGGGTCTTACAACAATATTAACAACCAGGTCGTTCCCAGGACAGAGGGGGCCTTCCGATAAGGACTTCTCCTTATTGGCGCGCAATTAATAACCCTCCTAGACAGAACTTCCTTAGACATTGTCAATAATGCTATCTAATAATATTATTCAAATAATATGAATTATTGAGTTGATAATGTGAAATACTGTGCAACGACAATTATTGAATCAATACTACAAAATATCAACTATAGCCATTATTGAATCAATCATAAAAAAATAGTAACGTAGCAATTATTGAGTCAATAAAATATCAATGCAGCAATTATTGAGTCAATAATATAAAATATCAACGTAGCAATTATTGAGTCAATAATATAAAATATTGAACAGTAAATACTGTAACAATAATTGAGTAGGTTCCTTCTCACGTAAGACTCAATAATTCAAATACTGTGCAATAACGTGTGCTACTGCGCAACACCGCGTACTGTATTTTAACCACCGGGTATTTCAACAGTACTAACGGTAACAACTACGTCGTTATCTTGTAAAAAAGTTATTTCTGTCGCTTTCTATATCCGACAGTTATTCCGTTGTGGGGGGCCCACAAATAGCTGCACCGTCGTACGAATATTCCCCGACAACAAGAATATTCCACGACCAAACGAATATTCCCCGACAACAAGAATATTTTATAACCACTTGCTCATTTTAAAAATGTTTGCACATTTCACCCATAACTTTCATATTTATCAAATCAACACCTTACTATTTCGAAATAATATATAAAGAAAATTAAATCTTTATTCATAAAAGTTGGGGTCTTACATCAACGGTCTCATTCACTCCGTTGTTAACATTCTTAGCTGCCATTCTCAAATACTGCCATAAAATAAGGGTTAATTAAACAAATTAACATACCACATATTAACTCTATGCTCCGACTAACTAATTAAATATCACATAAACTTAGGTAAGATATACTAGTGAAGGATTTACTCGTCTCTCTCCTCCTAGTTCTATTCCCCGATCTCCGCCAGAGACCATATCTCTAAGCTCTGATACCAACTGTGACACCCCCAGAATAAGTCCAGTCAACCCAACCCATTCTGAGTCGCCAAATACATGGTACAGAATTTAAATACAAACTTTATATCACACGGTCGTGCAAAATACGACCACACAACTGTGACTGTCAATACAAATCGTATATAATACGAAATATCAACATTCAAATTCATTCTTTATTTATTATAATTATTATCTCACTATTTTACAAAAATAATGAGGACTACTACTGCTCTAACTCGGACCATCACTCTGTCCCTCGACTAGTTCCCGCAACGTTCTCATTTCCTGAAGAGGACAACAGATGAAAAGGGTGAGCTCAACTAGCCCAGTAAAGAATATTATGACTAAGATAATGGAAAATAAATTATCGTTAGTCTTCAATAAATCAGATAAAATATAATGAACAACCAATTTTAGATCAATATTCGCAGCGGAAATAACAATTCATTAGAAGAGTTAAGTAGAGAATGAAGTCTACTATCTTCTATGATTTAAAAATCCATCATCAATATTTTATCTCTTGTAACATCAATCAATATACATCTCGAATCCATATTCTTTGCACTACAGGCCAAAGATATTCATTTGTATCACCAGTGGTCATGTTCATCTCAACATCTGTCATCTTTGCACTACGGCCAAAGATATTCATCAGGTAATCATTCATCTTTACTTTACAAGCCAAAGATATTCAGTTATATCACCACTTAGGACTGAGGATGATGAAAAATAATATAAATAACGAATCCAGTGAAATAAAGGATAAGATTAATGATTCGTATTTTAGTTTATTCAAGTTCAAGAAATATTCCATAATAATACTTTGTGGAGCAAAATTCAAGAATGAAGCTCAAAACTTAGATCCAATCAAAGATAGTAACTATAACAGATAATTTGGACAAACAGAAGAAATTTTAATTTTTTTTCGTGAATAGTGCCGTATACGTGAATAGTATCGTATACGTGAATAGTAACCCCGACGGAAAAAGTAAGAATTTCATAATAAAATCTATGCCAATATTTTGGTATAATGATATTGAAAAGAATAATATCATTTATGAAAGAAAATAACATCCCTTACCTCAAAAGAATAGTACTTCTGACTGGAATATCGGATATAATACCGAAGGAAACTTGCACTGAATAGTAGCACTCAAAGTATATAAATACTCACAAAAATACGCTCGATATTATAGAGAGAGAAAACTTCTGATTCTGGTGTGATTTTCAATTTTAACCTAAGCACCCTATTTATAGGAAAAGTTTAGGATGTCAAAGTAGACTTTTTAATAAAATAATATTTTATTTTTAAAAAATTTCAGCCGCCTCATGACCCAAAAGCCATCAGCCTTCACCAACCAAAAGTGGGGCCCACCATTTTATAAAAAAAATATTTATTTTTTGAAACTTCAATAATTCATAATAAATAGCCCTTTTGTCAGAAAAATACAAATTCTATGTCCTTTCCATAGGAAATTTAATTCTCTACAACTTTGTAGAAGGAAGTTTTTCCAAATTCCAAACATAAATTATCCGAAATTCACAAACGGATGATTTTCTACACCAAAATACTGATAAAAACACATCAGCGCTAATTCCTTCCCTTATATCCATAAAATAAATATTTTCTTATCATATAAATTAATAATTAATTATTCACAAATAATATTACAGAACTACAATATTGACAACCAGGTCGTTCCTCAGGAAAGAAGGGGCCTTCCGATAAGGACTTCTCCTTACTGGCGCGCAATTAAATAACTCCTCCTTAGACATTGTCAATAATGCTATCTAAAAATATTATTCAAATAATATGAATTATTGAGGTTGATAATGTGAAATACTTGCGCAGTGACAATTATTGAATCAATAATACAAAATATCAACTGTAACAATTATTGAATCAATCATATAAATAGCAGCGTAGCAATTATTGATATAAAATATCAACGTAGCAATTATTGAATCAATAAAATATCATTGCAATTATTGAATCAATAATATAAAATATTGAACAGTAATTACTGTAACAATAATTGAGTAAGTGTCTTCTCACGTAAGAATCAATAATTCAAAATACTGTGCAATACCGTGTGCTACTGTGCAACACCGCGTATTACTGAATTTTAACCACCGGATATTTCAACAGTACTAACGGTAACAACTACGCCGTTATTTATCAAAGGTTATTTCTATCGCTTTATATATTCGACAGTTATTCCGTTGTGGGCCCACAAATAGCTGCGCCGTCGTACGAATATTCCACGACAACAAAATATTTCACGACCAAACGAATATTCTCCGACAACAATGAATATTTATAACCACTTGCTCACTTTAAAATATTTGCACATTTCACCCATAACTTTTCACATTTATCAAATCAACACCTTACTATTTCAAAATAATATATAAAGAAAATTAAATCTTTATTCATAAAAGTTGGGGTCTTATAACATGCGTGAATGTTTATATTACTGTGTTGGTTTTATTAATTTGTATATATGGATGGATCTATCGATGAATTTGTATGAATATTGGTTATTTATATATATTGTTGTGTGTTGGGATATAAAACATGTGCAAAATAGGTACAATTTTTTGAAAGATCCACAAAATTGATAATTTTTAAAAAAAAATTAAGTATCAGCGACTGCTAATGGCTCGAGGGTGTTAGCGACCGAACGCGGTCGCTAATGGATGTCACTGACACGTGGGTCACGTCACCCCGTGAGACTTGAACTCACGGTGACTCAACTTAGAGGCAAAAATCGGTCGCTGATATATCGGTCGCTAATGGGGTCGTCACCCAACGATCAGATTATGTGCGATCGTAGTCGATTGCAGATATAGATCTGCGACTGACCGCGATCGCTGATGAGGCGAACATAGATAGGTATTTTTCTTGTAGTGCTAGCTGCTATGCTTAAATCCAAAAAAAATT